>CM063179.1:127496664-128175414 GCA_031835075.1 Saguinus oedipus
AAGGAGGATGACGGACTTTGTTTTACTGTGGTCTGTCCATATTTCACGTCCACATTTACCATGAGGCCAGTTACTCTGGTTCTCAGAATGCCTGCCTGCACCCCCTCCCTGCCCGTGGCGGGCCAACCTCAGTGCACCCGAAGCCTCTTCTGCACCACTCGCTATCTGGTCTGTTCCTGACACGGGGACCCCTGTCCTGCCTCTCTGCCTTTGCCCCTGCAGTTCCCTCCCCTCCCCCAGAGATACCCACATTTCCCAACTTAAACCCTTCCTTGGTGTTGAGAGAATTGGACGAAATAGCATATTCAAGGTGCCCAACGGAGGACTGAAATGGCGATTCAGAAAGTCCAGGGTGTCCCCCCACCCCCCGCAACACCAGGATTACTGACTGGAGAGGGAATGGGGAGGCTCAGAGCTGAGTGTGCCTGAGATTTATGGGAAAGTACATCCGGTTTCTTCAAAAGCAGCTGAAAATGCCCCAGCTCCAGAGCAGGAAAGAGAACCCCCAGTCCAGGGAAAAGGGGGCACTGGGGGCCAAGAAGGGGGCCAAGCTCTGAAACTGACAATAGGTTTCCCTCCATAGACTGGGCGGCTTTCCCAGGCTCTTAAGCACAGAGAAATACAGCGAAGCTAAAGTTGAAGGACTTCAGTTCCCGACCTCAAACAATGGCAATTAAAAAAAAAAAAAGACCTTTTTATTTGAAAATAATTATAGATTCACAGGAAGTGGCAAAAATAGTGCAGACCGGCCCTGTGCACCCTTCGCTGAGTTTCCCCTGACGTTTACATCTTACCTCACGAAAGTACAACATCAAAACCAGGAAACTGACGTTGGGACAATCCACTGACCTTATTCAGATTTAAACAATGGCATTTTAGTCACCCAAAAGGGTTCTCAAACACGATACGACCAGGAATCCCAGCGATGCTCTCCAGAATGATCGGCCATGTGTGCCAACCCATGCCACGGTGGTTCAGAAAGGTGCTGCCCCTCTGCCATCCATTCCTAAGGCAAGTGAGAAGCAACGCCCTCCTGCTTCACAATTTCTCAGGGCAGCCGAGCAGTCCAGGATGATGGGGAGCAGAGCAGACATCCCAGGACAGAGCTGCACCTGCCTGCTCTTCCCCATCCTCTGGCGGTCTGTCCTGGGCCTTACACCGAAACGATGAAAAGAGAAACGGGGTACTGAGCCTCTACACGAAAGGGGGCTTGTTTAGTCTCCTACCTGTCCCCTTACAAAATGTCCTCAAAGGCCAGGCACGGTGGCTCATGCCTGTAATGCCAGCACTTTGGGAGGCCAAAATAGGTGGATTGCTTGAGGCTAGGAGTTCAAGACCAGCCTGGCCAACAGGGCAAAACCCCGTCTCTACTAAAAATACAAAAAAATTAGCCAGGCACAATGGTACATACCTGTGATCCCAGCTACTCGGGAGGCTGAGACACAAGAATTGCTTGAACCTGAGAGATGGATGTTTCGGGGGAAAAAAAGTGTCCTCAGAGTCTGCCCTGCCATCACCTTGAGAGTGACCCGTGCCCTAGTTCTCTCAACCGTGTAATGGGGATAAGAACAGAACTCACCTCATAAGTTAATTAGGTAGGTTCGGTAGGGTGATATTTGTAACGAGCTTGGAACATGCCAGGTGTGTAATAACTCTACATATGTGTTTGACAAATAAATAATCAAAATAAAATACAATATCTGTAAATGATTTCACAGGAGAGCAAAGCTAGTGCTAAGGCTTTTCCAAACATCCTGGAGTGTATGAGGCTTTTGAGAAGCATGGGGGTCTTTGACAGAGCATTTAATTTATATGGGGGACGCTTTTTGCATGCAAAATTGATTTGATATGCAAATAAACTGGAGTCGATTGAAGAGTATTAACCACATCCTCTGAATAGTGGTTGTGTTTGAGAAAAAACATCAGTCTTCCCTCCCTGGGGCCTTGTTAATAAGTCAGGTTTTTCTCTCCGGTCCCTGCCCTCCGTCCTTGCGGGTTTCTCAACACCTAACCACACCAGTGCTCTAAGGTAACTGCAGGTATATGTGCAAGGTTAGGGCTGGATTTGGATGTACATTCAACCTGCCCTCATTTCATTTTTAGATATTCTGCAGGGTCTGAAAAGGATACAGGCAGACGAGTCGGAGGCTTCTAACAATGAAATGAGGAGCGCTTTCACTGGTCATGGCACCACAATCGGCCAGAACTCTGACCCCAGGGCGGGAGGTGCCCTAGGGGCACATTTAATGGTTGAGGCTTGCTAGAAAGGCTGCCCTGCCCTCTCAGCTGGCCTACAGTCTCCCTGGGGCCATTCAGGGAAAGTCAGAAATTTCTTTCTCCCCAGACCACAGCAGCTGGGCCAGAGAAATGAGAGGTTAAACAGATTATGGGCACAACCCAGGGCGCTCCCAATGGACCCTATTCAAGGGGACATGGGGCCCAGGGACTTTGTACTTTATTACGGTGGTGAAAAGGAACACTGAAATCTTGTTTCATTATTATTACGGTAAGATATACATAACATAGAATTTACCATTTTAACCATTTTTGGGTGTACATTTCAGTGACATTAAGCACATTCGTAATGTTGTGCAACCATCACCATTGTCTCTTTCCAAAAATCTTTTCATCACCCCAAAACAGAAAGTCTGTACTTATTAAGCAATATCTGTCCATTCCTCCCTTCTCTGCGGTCTCTGGTAAATGCTAATCTGTGTTTTATCTCCATGAATATGTCTACTCTAGATGTTTCAAATAAGTGGAATCTTACAATATTTGTCATTTTGTGGCTGGTTTATTTCACTTAGCATAATATTTTCAAGACTTATCCATGTTATAGCACGTATCAGAGTATCCTCCCTTTTTAAGACTGAATAAGCCTTTGTAGGGATATGTCACGTAACTAATGAAGAATTAAAAGTAAGGACACCAAGTATGTGACTTGCTTATCGCAAATAGTGCTGGTATGAGCGCTGCTGTGCCTTGCTTCCAATTCTTCATTGCATATGCCTGGGAGTAGAGTTGCTGGGTCACATGGTAAGGAAAGCTACAAGTTTGCAGTAAAGCTTTGCTTCCTGGCTAAGGCCAGTCCTAGCCCACCTGAGAGGAGCCACGGGGGCCACACATCACATGGCCTATGCTTCCAGAATTCAATCACATGCATAGTAATTTAAACCTTTGTTATCATGACACATACCTTCTTCTTTAACAGCAGGATCAATGAGAAAAGTAAACAAGGTGAGGCAGGAAGTAAGAATGTACATTTCCCACATGGGAAGCCTCAGGTCCCAGGACCTTGCACAAAGGTGGGGACAGAAGGGTCTTCTGCCAGAGGGTGACTCATGTACTCCTTAGAAGGCACTAACATTTGTTTTTACATGGTTTATCCTGCCAGCACTGCCTGGCTTTTTTCTCCCCATTGAAGTTTAGGACAGGTTTTTGAAACTTCATTCATACATTCATAAGCCACTTCAGGATGGAGGCTGAGGAGTCACCCTCTCTCTATCACTGAGCACAATCACTCTGGCACTTCCTGGACAGGGTAGTTCTTCTAAGTGTTTGGAGATAATCCCATTCCCTTCACTTGCACTGTGAAGATTAATTGATTGCACCTAGAACACAGCCGGTACATAAGTGCTCAATGAATGTTCCTACTGGAGGGATGAATGTTATTTAAGGGATAGAAAGACAAGGCCAGGGCTCTGCTTTCATGCAGCTCACAGTCTCTGGCCCAGAGTTGAAGAATATTTCAGGAATCACAGGAGATGTGGTATTCGAGCTGGACCTGGAATATGGGTGGAATTCTGGTGGATAGAGATGGAGATGAAGCCAGCAGCAGAGAGTCAAGGAGACCTGGGGCTGGAGCTGGGGAAGGTGCACGCATCTGAATGGCCGGAAACTCCTCAGAAAGGCAGATTCCCTGGATTCACCCCCAGAGGGTCCCATTCAGGTGTGGAGTGGGGCCAGGAAGTTGCAGTTCTAATGAGCAATTCAAGCGACCCTGAGAGAAAATAACTTCAAACCCCAAACTTAGGATAATTAATCAGCCATAAAAAGGAATGATGGGCTGGGCGAGGGGGCTAACGCCTGTAATCCCAACAGTTTGGGAGGCCGAGGCGGGTGGATCTCCTGAGGTCAGGAGTTCAAGACCAGTTTAGCAATACGATGAAACCCCATCTCTACTAAAAATACAAAAAATTAGCTGGGCGTGGTGGCAGACACCTGTAATCCCAGCTACTCAGGAGGCTGAGGCAGGAGAATCGCTTGAATCCAAATGATAGAGGTTTTATCTGAGATAGCACCACTGCCCTCCAGCCTGGGCAACAAGAGCAAAACTCCATCTCAATAAAAAAAAAAAAAAAAGGAATGATGTATTGATACATACTACAGCACAGATAAACCTTGTAAACATTATGCTAAGTGAAAAAGCCTATCACAAAAGGGTATATATTGTATAATTCTGTTTACATAAACTATCCAGAGCACGGAAATCCATAGGGACATAAAGCTGATTAGTTGCCAGGGGGTGAGGGGAAAGAAAACTGGGGCATAACCAGTTAGTTAAGGAGTATCACGTTTCTTTGGAGGGTGATTAAAATATTCTGGAATTAGGTCAGAAGCGGTTGTTCACACCTTTAATCCCAGCACTTTGGGAGGCTGAGGCGGGCAGATCACTTGAGGCCAGGAGTTCAAGACCAGCCTGGCCAACATGGTGAAACCCTGTTTCTATCAAAAATACAAAAAGTAGCCAGGCATGCTGGCATGCTGGCTACTCAGGAGGCTAAGGTGGGAGAACCACTTGAACCTGGGAGGCAGAGGCTGCAGTGAGCTGAGATCACGCTGCTGTACTCCAGCCTGGGTGACAGAGCAAGACTCTGTTCCAAAAAATAAAACATATGTATATATATTATATACATTATATATTTTTTTTATTTTATATATATATATATATATATCCTGGAAATAGATAGTGGTGACGGTTGTACAACATTGTGAATGTACTAAATGCCACTGAATTGTTCCATTGAAAATGGTTAAAATGGTAAAATTTGTAGCATATATATTATTCCACAATTTAAAAAATGCTATCTGAGCAGATACTCATACTGATTCACTTTATGAGTAAACGCTGACTTTTCCCCCATTCTACCATGGAAAATGCAGTCAATGGTCCCAAGCAAAGAGTGCTACAGTGTGTTTTAAATAAACTATTTTGAAGGTAGTTGCTTAAAACCTCTTCAGGTGACTTCTGCAAAAACTTCAAGAGAAATCATGCCTAATGTGTAAAAGATGAGCAGAATGCATCACAATGCACACATGAGAGGTCCACAGTCTCTCTCCTCCCTGGCAGATGGAGTTGTCTTGAGGGAGGTCCAGCATCAAAGCCGTTTTCCTGTCTTGTTTTTACTGGCATGAGAGAGCAGGAGGTAGAAAGGAAGAACAGCAGGCTTCGGGGCCCTTCCGAGCAGAGCTAGTGCTCTGGTTTGCAGCAAAGAGAAGAGAATCCTGGGTGATGGAGGTCCCAGATCCCTCCAGGATGTGGCTCAGGGAGCCCCGTCTTGCCACTGGCCCCTCAATCTCAGGGATTCACGCTCCCTTTTCTTTGAAGCGAGCACAGCAGAAGAATTCATCCCAAACCAAGATGCAAAGCCGAGGAAAGCAAGCTCACAGCCTGGCTTCTCCCTCAGCCCTAGCCATCATGGCAGATGCTCAACTGCCCAGGGAGCCAGCCAAGACAAACAGCTCAGGGGCTTTTCAAAGCAGCCTCTAAAAGCCATGTGCACACAGCATCAGGCTCCTGCGCCCACCCAAAGGTGTGAGAATGCTACCTACCACCTACCTGGCTAGATGCCGTTCCCCACTCCAACTCCCGTCTCCAAAAGTGGGTTTCTCCAGGAAGGAATCTGATCAGAAATATTAGTTTAGCTGCTGGGACTAGAATGCTAAAAAGCTCTGGTGGCTAGAAAGAATGGGTGTGTTTTCTTTTTCCTTCCCCTCTGCAGGATGCAAGCTCTTATGAAAGGGAGGACTCTGATCCTGCTCTCACTTAGCCATTACAGAGAAGAAAAAGCCAAGGAGACACCCTAGAGCCAGTAAAGATGGAGCCCACTATGGAGGGAGCAGAGACAGCAGAATGCAGGCTCCTCTGGAAGTGTAAAGAGATTGTTGCCTGGGACTTACTGAGCCCTCCAGAAGCTTCCATTTTAAGAACCATCACACGTGCAGGTTCTGCTTTGGCCCCAGAAGCCCAGAGAAACCCTGATCATGCAGTGTTCATTTCAGAGGTTCTTGAGCACTGCTGAAATGGCTTGGTTTGACCCACATTTATTGAAGCATTCAGTGTTCACTGAGCATGTTCTGTGTATGTAGGGCTCGTTCCTGTGTAGAGATGCCCAAACCCAGCTCCAGGTCCAGCTCCCCTTGAATAGAAAATACTAAATAAATGTCCACTGAACACATACATGAATGAATGAATGAATGAATGAATGAATGAATGCATGCATGGGAAAAACTCTGTCTTCAAGAAATTCACAATCCACTTTGGATGGCCAGACATACACATGAAAGGTTCGTTACATGAAATAAATATTGTGAAAAGGAGTTCATAGTGAGGAGTCAACGTGCATATCGATGGCACAAGCTTGTGCAAAAGAGTGATGCTGTTGGTTGATGGAAGAAAAGCTTAGTGAGAGAATTTAATCTTAAAGGAGTTGGAAGAGGGAATGTGGGGAAGGAGGGAGAGAAGGCAGAGGAGAATTCAGACCAGCAGGGCATGCTGGGGAGATAAGAGTGGCACAGTTTGGAGTAACAAGTAGGGAGAAGAAGCACAAGAGATGGGAGTAGAAGGGCAGACAGGGCAAGAGAGCACAATGTCTTATTGGTAGGAGATACTCGAAAGGCTTTGGGATATGCTACCAGACAGGCAAAATAGATTCTATGTAGATTAAGGTATTGTAATATACAGGATAGACTGGAAAGAGAAAGAAATGGAAGGGAGGAAACCAGTTGAGGCGACAGTGATGAACTTTTGGCAGGTCTCAGACTCCTTTGACAATCCATTGAGAACTGTAAGCCCTTTCCCCACCAAAATCAATCTGTGCACACACACAAAGGTGCATATGACCTCAAGGGGGCGTTCTGAAGCCCTAAATCCTATTTATAGACTTCCTAGGATCCTGGGTTCCCTGGGTAAATACCTGTGGGAAGAACTGCGCTTTTCAGAATGCCTCCCTATGTGTCAAGCTGGATTCTTTTCTTTTTTTTTTTTTTTTTTGAGACAGAGTCTTGTGTCGCCACGTGCCAGGCTGGAGTGCAGTGGCATAATTTTGGCTCACTGCAACCTCTGCCTCCTGGGTTCAAGCAATGCTCCTGCCTCAGCCTCCCAAGTAGCTGGAACTACAGGAGCATGCCACCATGCCCAGCTAATTTTTGTCTTTTTTAGCAGAGATGGGGTTTCACCAAGTTGGCCAAGATGGTCTTGATATCTTGACCTCGTGATCCACCCACCTCAGCCTCCCAAAGTGCTGGGATTACAGGTGTGAGCCACCACGCCCAGCCAAGCTGGATTCTTTATAGAGTTTTGAGAATTACTTTACATGAGGATTGAAAGAGGTGAAGCAGATACTAAGGCTCTATTTATGCTGAGGAGCTAAGCACAGGATGCTCAGAGAACAATGCACAGCAGGAGCAGTCAACTCAACCGTCAGTGCCTACCAGCAAGGGTGGGGCCCAAACCAGAAACATCACATCATAGCTGGAAACTGAACATACCAAGGGCTCCTCTGCCATCAGCCTGAAACCCAGCACAGAGTGACACGCTCGGTGGCACTGGGTGAAATATATCACTTTAGTAAAAAGAAAGACATAATAAGAGTTATGCATTTTAAAAGGTGAAATGTTTTCTTTTTGCTATTCCATAAACATCACTCTAAGTAAATACTTTTTCTCAAATGGGATACATGTTTTCCTGGGAGACATGGGGGTGGTTTTATTTTTTTTCCTGAATAGCCAAAACATCTCTCTAGACTTTTGGTTGTGGTTTAATGTGCACCCGCATGTCACAGATGGCACTGGGGAGAATAGTGTGGAGTGTGGTATGACCAGACACTAATTAGTATGTAAGGATTTACTCTAAAACGAAGTGACATGGTTCATATATAAACCCACAAAAAATGGGTAAGAAAAGACCAATAAAGTAGAATTATATGTATACAAACACAGAGATACTAAGATCAAATGAATTGTGTGCTTGCTTTTTTATTTGAATTTTCCTTTTTTCTTCTGTTTCAGAGGCTTGGGGGCATATCACCTCATAAAGAAAGAGAAATTTCTGGGCCAGGCACGGTGGCTCACGCCTGTAATCCAAGCACTTTGGAGGCCAAGGCAGGCGGATCACCTGATGTCGGGAGTTCAAGACCAGCCTGACCAACATGGTGAAACCCCATCTTTAAAAAAAATAAAAATTTTAAAAAATTAAAAAAAAAAAAAAAAGAGAAATTTCTGCAGGGTTTCAATCGATCAAGAAGCTCTTTAAGTTTCATCTACTCTGAAAGCCTGTGGGGTCTCACCCCTTCCAAATTGCTGAAGAAGGTTGTTCTGAACAGGCTGGGGAGTGAGAGAGAGTGAACAAGCAGGAGAATTTCAGGATCTGCAGACTTTAAGACAAGGCAGCCCCGGAGCACAAAAGAAATAGTTAGAATGCATAAGACCTAGTATTTGCTAGCACAACAGGGTGGCTCCTGTCAAAAATAATTTAATTGTAGGGACGATCCAAGATGGCCGTATAGGAACAGCTCTAAAGTGCAGTTCCCAGCGAGAATGTAGAGGGTGAATGATCGCCGAATTTCCAAATGAATTTTTACTGCCCACAGACCAGGAGATTCCTGGGCAGAAAAGTGCCACGAGTCTCCGGCACAAGCCGATGCGGCAGGTCTCCGCACAAAAACTCACACAAATCTGGGCGCCATTTCAACTGGTGCCTGGAACACCTGGGAGACAGAGTCGCCCAATCAAATGAAAAAGAGGGGGCTGAAACAGGGAGCCAGGTGATCTGGCTCTGTGGGTCTCAATCCCACAAAGACCAGCAATCTGAAATGCTCTGGGATGGTCCAGCTCTGTGAAGGGAAGGGCATCTGCCATTACCAAGGCAGTCCACCACTACCAAGACAGTCTGCCATACTGAGGCAGTCCATCATTAGCGAGGCCATCCACCATTACCGAGGCAGTCCACCATTACCAAGGCAGTCGCCATTACAGAGACAGTCTGCCATTACTAAGGCAGAGATTACTATAAACAACTCTATGCACATAAGCCAATAAACCTGGAAGAAATGGATAAATTCCTGGACACTTGCACCCTCCCAAGCCTAAACCAGGAAGAAGTCAAAACCCTGAATAGACAAATAACAAGGGCTGAAGTTGAGGCAGCAATTAATAGCCTACCAACCAAAAAAAGCCCAGGTCCAGATGGGTTCACCTACCAGACATACAAAGAGGAG
Organism: Saguinus oedipus; assembly: GCA_031835075.1. Lineage (NCBI taxonomy): Eukaryota > Metazoa > Chordata > Mammalia > Primates > Cebidae > Saguinus > Saguinus oedipus. The sequence goes on from CM063179.1 coordinate 127,506,162, forward strand.
CTGGTACCACTCCTTCTGAAACTATTCCAAACAATCCAAAAAGAGAGAATCCTTCCCAAATCATTTTATGAGACCAACATCATCCTGATACCAAAACCCGGCAGAGACTCAACAATAAAAGAAAACTTCATGCCAATATCCATGATGAACATAGATGCAAAACTCTTCAACAAAATACTGGCAAACTGATTGCAACAGCACATCAAAAAGCTTATCCATCACGGCCAAGTAGGCTTCATCCCGGGGAATGCATATTCTGGTTCATCATATGCAAGTCTATAAACGTAATTCACCACATAAACAGAACCAAAGACAAAAATCACATGGTTATCTCAATACATGTAGAGAAGGCCTTCAACAAAATTCAACAGCCCTTTATGCTAAAAACTTTCAATAAACTAGGTAACAAAGAAACATATCTCAAAACAATAAAAGCTATTTACGACAAACCTACAGCCAATGTCATATTGAATGGGCAAAAACTGGAAGCATTCCCCTTGAAATCTGGCACTAGACAAGGATGCCCTCTCTCACCACTCCTATTCAATATAGTACTGGAAGTTCTAGCCAGAGCAATCAGGCAAGAAAAAGAAATAAAGCGTATTCAAATAGAAAAGGAGGAAGTCAAATTGTCTCTATTTGCAGATGACATTATTCTATATTTAGAAGACCCTATCATCTCAGCCCAAAATCTCCTTAAACTAATAAGCAACTTCAGCAAAATCTCAGGATACAAAATCAATGTGCAGAAATCACAAGCATTCCTATACACCAATAACAAACTTAAAGAGAGCCAAATCAAGAACGAACTGCCATTCACAATTGCTACAAAGAGAATAAAATACCTAGGAATACAACTAACAAAGGATGTAAAGGACCTCTTCAAGGAGAACTACAAACTACTGCTCAAGGAAGTAAGAGAGGACACAGACAGATGGAAAAACATTCCATGCTCCTGGTTAGGAAGAATCAATATCATGAAAATGGCCATACTGCCCAAAGTAATTTATAAATTAAATGCTATCCCCATCAACCTCCCTATGACTCTCTTCACAGAACTGGAAAAAAAACACCTTAAACTTCATATGGAACCAAAAGTGAGCGCGCATAGCCAAGTCAACCCTAAGCAAAAAGAACAAAGCTGGAGGCATCGTGCTACCTGACTTCAAACTATACTACAAGGCTACAGTAATCAAAACAACATGGTACTGGTACCAAAACAGAGATATAGACCAATGGAACAGAACAGAGGCCTCAGAGGCAATGTCACACATCTACAACCATCTGATCTTTGACAAACCTCACAAAAACAGGCAATGGGGAAAGGATTCCCTGTTTAATCAGTGGTGTTAAGAAACTAACACTGGCTAGCCATGTGCAGAAAGCAGAAACTGGACCCCTTCCTGACACCTTACACTAAAATTAAGCCCAGATGGATTAAAGACTTAAACATAAGACATAACACCATAAAAACCCTAGAAGAAAACCTAGGCAAAACCATACAGGACGTAGGCATAGGCAAGGACTTCATGACCAAAACACCAAAAGCATTGTCAACAAAAGCCAAAATAGACAAATGGGATCTAATTAAACTCCAGAGCTTCTGTACAGCAAAAGAAACAATCATTAGAGTGAGCCAGCAACCAACAGAATGGGAAAAAATTTTTGCAATCTACCCATCTGACAAAGGGCTTATATCCAAAATCTACAAAGAACTAAAGTAGATTTACAAGAAACAAACAAACAAGCCCATTCAAAAGTGGGCAAAGGACATGAACAGACACTTTTCAAAAGAAGACATATATGAGGCAAACAAACATGAAAAAATGCTCATCATCACTGGTCAGTAGAGAAATGCAAATCACAACCACATTGAGATACCATCTCACACCAGTTAGAATTGCGATCATTAAAAAATCTGGAGACAACAGATGCTGGAGAGGATGTGGAGAAATAGGAACACTTTTACACTGGTGGGAGTGTAAATTAGTTCAACCATTGTGGAAGACAGTGTGGCAATTCCTCAAGGACCTAGACATAGAAATTCCATTTGACCCAGCAATCCCATTACTGGGTATATTTCCAAAGGATTATAAATAATTCTCCTATAAGGACACATGCACATGAATTTCATTGCAGCACTGTGTACAATAGCAAAGACCTGGAACCAACCCAAATGCCCATCGATGATAGACTGGACAGGGAAAATGTGGCACATATACACCATGGAATACTATGCAGCCATAAAAAACAATGAGTTTGTGTCCTTTTCAGGGACATGGATGATCCTGGAAACCATCATTCTCAGCAAACTGACACAAGAACAGAAAATCAAACCCCACATGTTCTTACTCATAGGTGGGTGTTGAACAATGAGAACACATGGACATAGTGAGGGGAGCATCACACACTGGGGTCTGTTGAGGGGGACTAGGGGAGTGACAGCAGGGCGTAGGGAGTTGGGAAGGGATAACATGGGGAGAAATGCCAAATATAGGTGACGGGGATGGAGGCAGCAAACCACATTGCTACTATACAACAATACTGCACGTTCTTCACATGTACTCCAGAACCTAAAGTGCAATAAAATATATATATTTTTAAAAAATAATAATTTAATTGTACATTTAAAAATTGCTAAAGAGCATATAACTGGATTGTTTGTAACACAAACGATAAATGCTTGAGGGGATGAATACTTCATTTTCTCTGCTGTGATTATTACACACTGCATGCCTATGTCAAAAATATCTCGTAAAACCCATAAATATACACACCTACTATGTACCCACAAAAATAAAAAATAAAAAAATTGCATTTTAAAAAAAGAAGAAGAAAAGGAGGCTCTGATCAGTTGTCTATAACCTCTCAGGAAATCCAGACAACACTTCAAGAAGAAGAAGCCATAAAGACAATGTTTAAGAGAAAATCCTTTTCAATAGATATGCACAAAATAGGTTTCCACAGCTAGTTTCACGGCAGTACCAGATGCCTTTTCACACAAATGCTTCGGCCAGCAGAGCCTTACATAAGAGAAGGGGCAAGAGGCCTTTGAAGTTCGTTGTGTTTCTTTGGGTGGCCTGGATTTTCCTGGGTGACTGATTTTCACATATCCGTCTTCTGGTTCTAACTTGGTCTCTACCAAGCCGGCGATTTAGGCTCTACCTTGTTGCTCATTAACTAGGAGGAACGCCTACAGGGCTATTAGGTGCTTTCAAGAAAGTTGCCATTGTAATGAGCTGATTTATGGTCCTGCTTTTACAGCTCCAACTTGGTTCCATTTGCCCAAAGAAACAGAGGTCACTGTCTTGTACAATGCGCTGATTAATCATGGATCCCAAGTGAGGGATAAAAGAATGGGAAACCCAGCCACCAAGAGGGTTTCTTCTTTTCCTCCCAGATCTGAAACGAAGTCCTAGATAAAACATGGATAACGAACCTGAGCTCTTTAGACGCAGTCGAATGCAGCAAAGTCTTTCATTCCTGCATGTTTTTATTCAGGTTGTGAGCTGAGAACTCTGTCGATAGTCTGTGCAGATGCAATTCTACATGGGTGCATCGCTAAAGGATTTTAGAGAGAAGCCATGGGCAATAGTATAGAAATCCACACTCTAAGGCAATCAGGTGATACCATTGACAGGTAGATAGCATTTACTTATTACTAGGATGGTTTAAATTTAATACGTTCTTCCAGAAAAAAATGAAATATGCTTCTCACTGACAAGAGGAAATCAATTTACACTTGCTCATCAATATTTTCTTCTTATATTGCCTGATGCCCAATACTTCATCTGTTAAATGTCTTAACTAGCATTTGCAAAGGGAGAAATGAACACGAATTGCTTCTGAGAAAGGAGAGGAACAAGTCCTCTCATGAGCTTTACAGATTGCTTCTGAGTAAAAATTAAAAGTCCAAGCATAGAAATCAAGTGAGAATCAAGTCAGCCAGGCATCCCGTGTCTATTCGGAGCTGGCTGAGGTTGCATAAGAGAGGTCTTCGTGGGACTGATCTTGCTCCCCACTGCAGCTGATGCTTTTTCCCATAACTAAAAGGGCTTTTTGGATCTTTAAATGACATTTTTTTTTTTTTGAGACAGAGTTTCACTCATGTTACCAAGGCTGGAGTGCAATGGTGCGATCTCGGCTCACCGCAACCTCCGCCTCCCAGGTTCAAGCAATTCTCCTGCATCAGCCTCCTGAGTAGCTGGGATTACAGTCACGTGCAACCGTGCCCAGCTAATTTTTTTTGTACTTTTAGTAGAGATGGGGTTTCACCATGTTGACTAGGATGGTCTCCATCTCTTGACCTCGTGATCCACCCACCTCAGCCTCCCAAAGTGCTGGGATTACCTTACTCTTTTATTCTAACCAAGGGAACTAAGAAGAAAAATTCCTTCTACTTCTACTTCTTCCTATCATTATATTTCCTAGAGACAGAGTCTAATTCTGTCACCCAGGCTGGAGTGCAGTGGCACAGTCATAGCTTAGTGCAGCCTCAACCTTCTGGGCTCAAGGGATCCTCCCACCTCAGCCTCCTGAGTAGGTGGAACTTCAGGAGTGCATTACCATGCCCAGTTAGCTTTTAAAATTTTTTTGTAGAGACGGGGTCTCACTATGTTGTCCAGGCTTGTCCTCAAGCAGTCCTCTCATCTTGGCCTCCCAAAATGCTAGGATTACAAACAGGAGCCACAGCACCCAAACCCTATTATTATTATTAAACATCGAGATTTTAAACCTTTGCCTTGATGAGAATATGGGCCATTTTCTACCTTTATTTATCAGCATTATTGGAAATAGCCTTCTTCGCTTTTGCTTCCTAATCATTAATTTTAATTTAATTTTATTTTTTGTTGTTGCCTTTGTTGAGATGGAGTTTTACTCTTGTTGCCCAGGCTGGAGTGCAGTGGCATGATCTCGGCTAACTGCAACACCCGCCTCCCAGGTTCAAGTGATTCTCCTGCCTCAACCTCCCGAGTAGCTGGGATAACAGGCACCTACCACCACGTCCAGCTAATTTTTGTATTTTTAGAGAGACAGTGTTTCACCATGTTAGCCAGGCTGGTCTCGAACTCCTGACCTCAGGAGATCCACCCGCCTCAGCCTCCCAAAGAGCCGGTATTTCAGGCGTGAGCTACCACACCAGGCTAATTTTTATTTTTTTAATGAAAAATTGTGGATATTTAAAAAAAACACAGCATCAATCCCAACCTTGAACCCTAAAGCCAAAACAATCCCACATACAAAACCAATTCTGCCACAGCCACAGCCTCCCGCAAGCCCACTTTCCTGTGTGGCACATGCATTCAGGATGGCACTGTTTATTGCAGCCTTCAGCTCCAGGTATGAAAATCTTGAACAACCGCCCTCGCAGGTGAGCATAAAAACTGCCTGAGCTTGTCACATGTAGACAGGGAAGCCAGCACAGTGCCAGGTTACTCCTGGAGGGCATTCAGTTGCAGAGACAGAGTACAAAGGAAGTTTTGCTCAGAGTACAGACCCCAATCTGCTTGTGTTACGTTCTAGGCTGTGGACCCTTTACTATTTTTGATTTTTAAAATAAATAGCCCTGAGGGAAAAGCTGGCTTTACATCAACACACAGAAATTTAATTTTAACTTCCATGAATACAGCTATTAACAAGTGGTCCCTTTCGGGCAGGAAGGGCTCCTACCAGCAGAGACCTTGGCTGTGACTTCAGCTCATGCGTTTCCAGAACAGTCCGCTGTGTGTGTGTTTTTAAAAAAGAAAACAACACTGTACAACATAGTGCCTTTATTCCTCTCTCTCTCTCATTCGAAACATTCTTTTCAGCTTACTTAAGACGATAGGAAATCATATCGTCTTAAGAAAGGAAACTACTGAACCAGAAACTTCCAGGCTCCAAAATGGAAAAGCGTATAGCTACCAACTTGGTGGGGGACATTCCCAGACCACTGCATTGAACAGAGATTTCTGATTAGGTGGTGACAGGCCACAGGGACAGACTGCAAAAAGATGGTTATAATTGTGGCTCTGTGCATACGGCGGTCACAGGGCACAGCCTCAATATCGACCAAATGAAACCATGACCGAGAGGGGCGTTTCGGTGGAAGAACAATCAGGCTGGTTTGAGTGGACTTAGCAACATCAATAGCTTGCTTGTCAGAAAGGGCACGAGATGCTTTTATAGAAGCCCGCACAGTGGAGAGACCTTCCTTCTCAAAGTTATTTTTCCACAGCGTTCTCCCACTTTCAATTTTTTAAACATTTCCTGACCGGCAGAAAGGAATTTCTCTATATGTCTTTGATGCGCTTCCACTTTATCAAAAATATTGTTTTTCTGCAAAAGACTGATCTCTTGCCCTGGGTCCTACACACTGCCACCCCACCGTCATTAGGGTAGGGGAGCTGTGTCTACTCCAACAGGGAAAGTCTTAGGTTTAGTTCAAACCTATGACAAAATGTGTCCTGAATGGGTTTGGCATTTGGCTCAAGCAACAAAGCATTTGCTATAGAATACTTGGATGTGGGGCAGGATGCAGGGGTTGACGCCTGTAATCCCAGCACTTTGGGAGGCCAAGGCAGGTGGATCCCTTGAGCCCAGGAGTTCAAGACCAGTCTGGGGAACATACCAAAACCCGTCTCTGCATTAAAAAAAAAAAAAAAGCCAGGTGTTGTGGCGCACACCTCTAGTCCCAGCTACTCAGGAGGCTGAGGTGGGAGGATCACTGGAGCCCAGGAGGTACAGGCTGCAGTGAGCTATGACCACAACACTACACTCCAGCCTGAATGACAGAGTGAGACCTCATCTCTAAAAGAAAACAAAAACAACAACAAAAAATACTTGAACGTGATCGACACAGGCCCAAGAGGAGAGAAGAGACATCCTCTGCTGCCACCGTTCATACAATGCACGTCACTTTTTCTCCCCTAGTTCCCTAGTACCCACCAGGACAGGCAGAAAGCCCTAGCTAGCTAGTACAAGGACTAGGAATGGCCCCACTTCCAGTCTCATCTGTGGTCTTTTCTTATGAGCTTGGACAAGTTAATTGACATCTTTGAGTTCTGACATAACTTTGTGGCAAAGTGGAGACTTTAGAAGTTTCTGTCATGAGCTGAGCTGAGAATGGTATGTTATAATGCAAATATAACACTTCTTTGTACATGAGAACTTGTGAGAATAATTCCATTGTTTCTAAGACTACCTCACTTCCACCAGCTTCCCCTCTCTTCCATCTTAGCAGAAAGCCCCAATTCTGCCTCTTAGGATCAGAATGGACTTCCTTTCTCCTTCTTCTCCCCTATCCCCATCTTTTTAAGATAGGAACACTTCCAAGTGTTTTCACTGACTCATCTGTCGATGTCTAATTCATAACCATGCTGGCAATTCTCCTGCTGTGGCCATAACATGAAAGTTAGAAATGGTTATGTAAGCTATAATACACCCCTTGCCTGAATTTCCCGTCCCCCACACCACATTCCTTAGAAGATGCTAGGCTCTCCTTTATTTTTACATTTCTTATTACATGTGTCATTTCCCAAGAGCACTAGGTGTAATTAGAACAATGGAACTTGGGTGTGAAATTGCAAGGAAAATGATACCAATTACTGCATACACAGATCATCGCTCTGAGGACAGGAATCAAGATGATGAAGCTTTTTAAGTCTTCTAAGTACAACTCTTTGAAACCCACTATCTTTTAAAAACATCGTAATGATCTTACAATCATGACTTCAAACAGGTCTTAATGAAACCCACAGAGAAAGGCATGCACAACTTCTCAGTACTGAGGAGAAGAGATTCATTTAGAAAATTAATAGAAAGTAGACCAGTCCTTACATGCAGCCATCATGTTGTGACAATAAATTATTACATTGTTGAAGGCTTCTATAAAATTAGATACCTTGGTAGCAAGAAAAACGAAACCCTTCTCATTTATCGGAAAGATCAGTGGTAACTGAAATAACTCTATGCTGAGAGAGGATTAAATTCTAACCTTTCCCCAAAAAATGTCATTTAAATGATAAAGCCGATCTAAGACAGTGCTTCGTGCTGGAGCCTGCGCCTGAGTCTGCCTGGGAGATGTGTGATGATGATAGGCATTCTGCTTGCCTGCTCCTGCAGATTCTAACAAGATGATGTCTTCCTTATCCACCTGCCTGTTTCACATCCAGGCTGAATGACAGCTGATAGCCAGCAGCTTAAAGCAGGGAGCAGCCTAGCTGGTTTGAACTAGTTTAAAATGACACAAGTAGCTTCCTTATCACACATTTTGATAGGTTCATGGCTCCCATAACAGATACCTGGGGAAAAATATCTTTGGTATAATTTTAAGTGCTCAGCTCCCTCCTTGAAGAACGTATCAACCATCTCAATCTAATTAAATTCCAAAGAAGACTTCTGTTCTGATGCCCCCTGCACCCCAGGACCACTGAGCATTGGGTAACGCTAGCTCATTGGAATTTGGTTTATGTGTTGGTCTTGCCTAGACTAGAAGATCTGTATGTTCTGAAATTCTTTGATGATTGACATTCTCTTCTTGCTCAAAAGAGCCTTTGCTTAAGCATTGGCCATTCACATCTATCTTCACGCAGGGTGTACTTGACAAGAGGCACACAGCATAGCCTGGAACGTGTATTGACAACGCCTTTATTAATGGGTTTTGTGCCTTTTCTCATACAATGTCCAGGAAGCCTTCTGATTCTTCACTGCTTTTGGGAGAAATGAGGGTGGAGAAGGCTTAAACCCCAAAACGGCAGACACCAAAGAGCTGGTGTTTTTTTTCAGGCATATTGGGTAGAAAAGACTTTAATGGTGACTCAAACAGGCCTCTCATTTTGTAAATGAGAAAACGAAGAAAGAGAGAAGTTTTGAAGTTTCCCCATCAAATGGCACGACTCGCATATCAGAATGCTTTGGTGGCTTCTTGTTTCTCTTGACACTTGTCTTAGAATGCTCTCTAGACAGTGAGAAGCCCTTGCCTACCCACGTGGAGAGATGGCAGGAAGGAGGGCTCAGGCCCTGGCCAACTGCCCCACCTGGGCCCCAAGCCAACAGCCAGCCCCAGCCAACCAGTCTAGTGAGTGGGCTCCTCCAGCCCCGGCTGAGCTCCCCCAGCTGAAGCCATGTGCAGCAAAGACGAGCTGACCCACTCAAACAGCAGATGCCCCTGCCCAAACTGCAGAATCATGAGCAAATAAATGGGCACCGTTGTTTTCAGCCACTTTGTTTTAGGGTGGTTTGATATGCAGCAATAGATGACCAAGGCACTCTCTGAAATGATCTTGTCCATGTATTCATCCACTTACCTGCAGCCTGCCTCCCCTTGCTCCCACCCCCTCAGTTGGGTCAGAAATTCCATAAATATACTACTCTTGTTCATCATGGGGTCCCCAGGACTCAGCACAGTGCCTCACCCGCGATATGCATTCGGTAGATATTTGTTGTGTGAATGAATGAATGAGAAAAGTCATAATGAGTTTTGATCAGTTAGTCCTAAAAGCCCAGTGTCCTTCTCAGAATCCTCACCTGGCTGCATGACCCCCAGGGACCACTATTATTCTGCTTTCTCCCTCCTATGTATCACCTTGAGTCCTTCATGTGGATTTGAGTCCCAGGATCTGCCTGTCCTGCTGGAAAATACATCTTGGATTCCTAAGAGAACATGCTCAAGGCTGAACACATTTGTTGCTCATCCATCCGAGACCTGCTTTTCTGTAGAGACTTAGAGTAATCATAACACTGTTGAGCGTGTCTGTCAGTCAAGAACCATGTTCAGTCCTTGATGTGTATTAGCTCATTTAATCCTTTTTGTACCCCTCATGACATGGGTCTATTACTTTTACATATGGGAACACGGAGGCTGAGAGAAATTCAGTTACTTGCCAAAGGTCACCAAACCAGTGAGTGGCACAGCTGGGTTGCATGCCTTCAGGGAATGGGAACGGGACCCTTCTTCCCACCCTGGAAATCAAGCCCTCCTTTGCTGGTTTAATTAATGCTGAACATGGCCACCCACCTCTCTGTGGTCTTCCTCACTAAGGAAATGAGTTTGCCCCCAGTGGGGTGGAGGGCCATGTTACCACGGGGTTCCTGAAGTGGGGACAGTCCTATTCTCAAAGGCTGGGAATGAAATGGAGCAAATAGCTTATCTTCTGCTGAAGCTAAAAGTATCCAGCAGAAATCCAGCCCAACTATTAAGGCATCGTTGCCTTTTGGCAGAAGCTAGTGTCTGGGTAGGGGAGATATCGTGTCCACCACACAGAGAAAATCAAGCCATTTGAGATAGGGCCTCAGCCCAGATGAAAGTCACACACAGCTCTCTTCCCAGGGACCTCGTCTACTATCCACCACTCGACATTCAGTTCAGCGCTGCAAACATTTCCAAGGCATCCAGTGTGATCAGAGCATTGCGCTGGGCAAGACCCTCATCTTCGATTGTCAGAAAAGCAGAGTGTAAGAATAGGCAGTGAGCAGAAGAGAGGGTGCGGAAGTCCTCTCAGGCCCAGAGGCCTTTATTTCTGATGGATCTGAAGAGCGACTGGGTCCCCTACCAGGAAAGCCAAGAAAAAACATCTTCTTTGTTTTATTTTCCTGTGTTTAGGCGGAAAACCGGGCTGAAGGGCACCCTCCTGCAGAAACCTGTGGCCTCTGGGGCTTAGCATCCCTAACAGAAGTGGAATAGCAGAAGCGGCCCTCTGGCCTGGCATGAGCGAGCAGAGTCTCCACGTCACGAGCTTGTCTGCACCAGCGGGGATGCCTTTTACCTTCCCCACTGGCCACTGTCCTACAACCCACGTTCTCTCTCGGCAGCCAGCCTCCTAAGATCGGTGGGAATTCCATGCCTGGATAGAGAATAGGAATGGAGATAAATGCTTCCCTCTGGTTAAGCACAATTATTGGCATAAAAGAGGTTGTTAATACGCATTTTTAGACTGCATTCTAGCCTGGTCAATAGAGCAAGATTCCCGTTCTCTCTCCCTCTTTCTCTTCCTCTTTGTCTCTTTCATTCTTTTTTTCTCTCTTTCTTTCTTTTTCTTTCTAAAAAAAAGAAAAAAGAAAAAAAGAAGATATGAAGATAAGCAATTATTAAATAAATGGAATTTATAACTGGGACTAAGATTAAGGGTGGCAAATAAGTTCTACTTTATATGCCAATAAAGTAGATTGAAAATGACTGCTACCACATAGAGAGAAGAAGTTCATGGCCAAGTCTGGGGTGCCAAAATGTTCTGGGGTCAGTTAAGATCTGCTACTTGCCTGGGATGTCACACAGTTGCCATTTCTGACAAGTGAAGTCATACATAGAAGGGGTGACAGTATGGAAACAGTAAAGGCTTTGCAGTTCGACTACCTGCCCCGTCTTACACGTGCAGAGTCTGGCGATACTTACTCAATCTTCTATTTCTCATCGTAGAAATCATCATGCCTACTTCACGTCATTTATGAGAATTGGATAAAAAACAGGTAAAGTCCACAATCCATTTCCAGGCACAAGGCAGGTGTCCAATAAAATGTTAAGTCCCTTCTTCCTTTTTATTTGATTACAATTGCCACACTATTGGCCCACAGTTAATGAAAACACAGATATAGCCCACACCACAGGCTTATGATTCATTTTAACTATACAACTCTGTACTACTGGCCCATGATTAGATACAATTTCACAGCCCATACCTACGTCCATGATTGATTCCAATTCCACAGCTTATAATCAAGTCAATTGACTACCACTGTTCAGCTCATACTTTATGTCCACAGTTGATCACAATTGTACCACTCTGGCCTCTCTATCTATACATTGCCATGTCTGCCATTGGAATGTGGTAAGAAGACAGATGAACATTACAGTGAGACTGTACAGAGCTGACTTGAAAAAGATGTGGTTGTTTTTTGAAGCTCCTTCTGGATCCTCCCTGTCATTCTTGTTTTCTGTTCTTTTTTTTTTTTTTGAGACAGAGTTTCGCTCTTGTTACCCAGGCTGGAGTGCAATGGCGCGATCTCGGCTCACCGCAACCTCTGCCTCCTGGGTTCAGGCAATTCTCCTGCCTCAGCCTCCTGAGTAGCTGGGATTACAGGCACGCACCACCATGCCCAGATAATTTTCTGTATTTTTGGTAGAGACGGGGTTTCACCATGTTGACCAAGATGGTCTCGATCTCTTGACCTCGTGATCCACCCTCCTCGGCCTCTCAAAGTGCTGGGATTACAGGCTTGAGCCACCGCACCCAGCCCCTGTTTTCTGTTCTTAAAAACCTATGCACAAGATACTTTATTTTCATTGAATGGAAATGGTGAAATTAATCCTTGTTTTGAAAAATGCAAAAGATTAAAATGCTTTGTATTTTCTGCAAAAAAAAAAAAAATGCTTCCCTCTGAAGCTTCAGGTTACAGCAAGGCACACACAATCAAAGAGGAGAAAAGCTGAGCATAGTGGTGGTATGTGCCTGGGGTCCTAGCTACTCAGGAGGCTGAGGCAGGAGGACTGCTTGAGCTCAGGAGTTTGAGGTGGCAGTGAGCTATGATTGTGTCTCTGCACTCCAGCCTGGGAGACAGAGTGAGACCCTGTCTCTAAAAAATATTAAAAATAAAAATAAAAGGCCAGGCACGGTGGCTCACACTTGTAATCCCAACACTTTGGGAGGCCGAGGTGGGTGGATCACCTGAGGTCAGGAATTCAAGACCAACCTGGCCAACCTGGTGAAAGTGTGTCTCTATTAAAAATACAAAAATTAGCCAGGTGTGGTGACACGCACCTATAATCCCAGCTACTCAGGAGGCTGACGCAGGAGAATCACTTGAACCCTAGAGACAGAGGTTGCAGTGAGCAGAGATTGCACCACTGCACTCTAGCCTGGGTGACAGAGTGAGACTCCATCTCAAAAATAAAAACATAATAAAAATAAAAGAGACAGAAGACATACAGACACCTTGGTGTGTTCTTGAGTCGGGGAATTAGCCCGTGTCAAGAATGACTCTGCCCTGGTGCCAGCCACGTACAGGCAGAGTGAAGGAAGGGGGCTCTGTAGACTGGGGCTGCCCACAGATGCCCTGGGACAATGGTCCATTCTGGTGGATAACAGGCTCACGAGAAAACCCTCCATTCCCTGAATAATGTGAATAAACAGCCAACAGTGCTGGGAAAAAATGGCTGCACCAGACACAGGTTCTCTTTAAAATGGTTCTGTATCTTTAATTAGTGTTTTTAAGCACAAACAAAAGGAAAGCAGTAATTATCCTTGTCTCTATTCCTTAACGTCAAATTTAGAAACACACCATCCTGAGCTATTAACAAGTTCCGCCATATGCTCAAGGAGACAGTGAGACCTTCCTCTTTAATGCTTCCAAGAGGAGCTGAAAAAAATTGCAAAAGTTTTGAATTGTTTTACGGATTTGAAAAGTGAGAAGAGACTTTTAACCTAAGCCTTGTTATTTTTAGCCCAGCAGAGAGCTTGGATTCCCAGGCTCCAGGAGTCATCAGAACTGGGCTGAGGTCCTGGCTGCCAAAGTCCAGCTGGGGGACCCAGGGCACATTTCTTGAGCTCTCTCACCTGCAGGTCCCTTTTCTATCAAATGAGGATGAGACATGTGGATTACACAGCAGGTTACATGGCGGGCTTCCACAGAGCCTGCACAGAGACTCCAACGTGTGTCAGTGTTGATCCTGTCTCCATCAGGCTGAGAGGCTGACCCCGGGTCTTAGGACAAAGGACAGTCACATTCACTGGATGCACTTGAAACTTCCCCTTTGAGGCTGGTATTATGCACTTTTGATTCAAGAGGAAACTGAGGTGGCAACCTCATAGAGGACTCACCCCAGGCCACACTGGGAGGAGGGGTTGGCAAGGGTGCCCTGCAGAACAGAGGCGCCTCCACTGCTAGTCCACAGCACAGGGTCCCTGCTAGGGCAGATGTCGCAGAGGGCAGCCATTTTAAGAATACCTTTCAGGTCTGCGCGATGGCTCACGCCTGTAATCCCAACACTTTGGGAGGCCAAGGTGGGCGGATCACAAGGTCAGGAGATCGAGACCATCCTGGCCAACATGAAGAAACCTGTCTCTACTAAAATACAAAAATGTAGCCGGGGGTGGTGGCGCATGCCTGTAGTCCCAGCTACTTGGAAGGCTAGGGCGGGGGAATCTCTTGAACCCAGGAGGCAGAGGTTGTAACTGAGCCAAGATGGTGCCTGGTGACAGACTGAGACTCCGTCTCAAAAAAAAAAAAAAACCTTTCCAGTCCTTAAAGTTATTCCCTCTGAATAGTAAACATGAATAAATTACTAATATTGTTGCTATTTTCAAATTTTAATTAGACACCTGCTAGTATGGCAATCATTTACAGTTAAATTTCAGGAAAATATTTCTCTCTCCTTAAGAATGGGCATTCAGACTCCCCCTTGAACCTCCCTTTCTAAATAGAACTGATTTTTAGCTGGAAGCAAAGTTACTCAGAATAGAAACTACATCTTTCTGGTTCCTTTGCAACCAGGTATAGCTATAACTTCTGGCCAACAGGAGGTAAGGGGGAGAATAGTGAGCAGTTTTCCCCTTTGTCCTGCCTCCTGCTGATTGGCAGGTGAATGTGATGGCTGGAGCATGAGCAGCCATTTTGTACTATGAGGTACAAACTAAGATTGGCAGACAGAAAGAGCTACAATGATCATAAAGTCACCATCTCAGCCTAGACTGCCTATCCTTGGACATTTATAGGAGAGGGAAATAAACTCTCTCATATAAACCCATGTTACTTTGGGCTTACTTTCATTCACAGCCAAATCAAATCCTGCTTCATCTCCCGACACATTCCAGATAGAATCATCCCCAACCACCATGGCTCCTCTCTCACTATGTGGTTGATAATCTTTTTTTTTTTTTTTTTTTTTTTTTTGAGATGGAGTCTTGCTCTGTCACTGTCACTGTGGCTGGAGTGCAGTGGCACTATCTTGGCTCACCACAACCTCCGCCTCCTGGGTTGAAGCGATTCTCCTGCCCCAGCCTCCCAAGTAGCTGGGATTACAGGCACCTGCCACCATGCCCAGCTAATTTTTGTATTTTTTGTAGAGACGGGGTTTCTCCATGTTGGCCAGCTGATCTCAAACTCCTGACCGTAGGTGATCTGCCTGCCTCAGCCTCCCAAAGTGCTGGGATTACAGTCGTGAGACACCACGCCCAACATGCATTTTTGGTTTTTGTCTTTATTACTTTTATAAATCTCTCTCACTGAATATATGCCTTTATTTCAAGGTACAAATCTCTGGAAGCAGCATATAGATGATAAATCCACTTTTTAAAAAAGTCCTTATTCTGAGTATACCGCGGTAAACTGTGACCTTAAAAGAAAGTAGCTCTGAGGATACTTGATACTTAACTGAATAGGCAAGTGGAGTCCATTTGCCATGACTCCTGCGTACAGTAGCATACACCCTCTTGGCACACAGGTTTCCATGGTCCCCCCAGAATAAGTAGAGGAGCCTATTAAGAATAATCACTACGTTCCCCCACCGAAACCAAATTACTTTAGCCAAGGACTTAGACACTTTGTTTTTTGGGGGCTTTGGTGTTTGTGTTTGAAAGACCTTCAATGAACCCAATGAGAAACCTTGAGCTTCATCAGATTTCTTAGAAAACATGACTTTCATCTGGTCTTTATACACCCCATGGAAAAACACTCACCCATTGCTTGCGCTGCCACCTGAAAATGAAAAAAGATTGACATGTGAGGTAATTTAACTGACGGGACTAAAATCTCCGACTGTCTTCCAGTCTTGCTCTTCCTGGGACCTCTTGCAAAGTAATCACGTATCCGGACATGCCTGCGAAAAGCACAAAACTGCCAGCATCGTCCCCCTTGTTTGGGGATTACTGAAAGAAGGTCTGCACTTCCTGAAGTTCATACAAATATCAAAGGCATTTTATTTAACAAACAATTTTGCCTCTCCTTCCGTCCGCCTAAATAAAGACCACGCTGACCTCACTGGCTGGCTCACAGGCACTGCTGCCTGGCCTTCACCCCGACACTTGCTGAGATTTTTCCTCTAAAGTATTGCCAAGGAGGTGTTTGCCATTTTCCAAAATGCAACCCTGACAGGAATCACCAAATGACATTCACCAAAGTCAACTAAATAGAAAATAAAATGTGGGAGCTTAAAACATTCCAAGTTCATGACCATTCATCACAAACTGACTTTCCTCAGAAGAAACAAGCACATAAATAGACTCCTGTTCAATCTCTCCACCATCCTTAAATATTCGTGAGTGTGTGTGTGTGTGTGTGTGTGTGTGTGCGTGCATGTGTGATTGAGACAGAGAGAGTGGGGGAGAAAGAGAGATACTGTTTTTGGTTTCCTGATACTGGTTTGGATGAGTGCTTTAAAAAGTTTTCTTCTCTGGGAGCGATTACAAGTTCTACTTCGGGCTCAGAATGATTTTACAGTCAATCCTTCAGCTCACCTTTTCTCCTCTGGTGACTGTGTGTTTATGCCCCAGAGGGTGGACTCTTTGGAGCTCACTGAGAAAATGACAGTGATGATCAAAGGGTAAGAAAACAGGCCCAGGAAAAAAGGTTCAAGGCATACTGGATTGATTTAGGCTGGAGAAGATGGTGAGGAAAACCTTAATAACAACCTTCTCGTGTATAAAGACTCCTGAAAAGAGTCTTCATCCATTCTCTACCTTAAGAGAAGAACTTCACACTGAAGGGTTGCAACATGAATGAAGGATTGAGGTGAGAATGCAGGAGAATTTCATTCCTGGCAGCATCATTAGTCATGGGATGGGCATGCTTGACTCATGCTCTGTACATCTTTTGAGGAACAGAAGCCATTCACAGGCCCAGCATATCTAGGCGCAGAGCTCCCTGAAGGCCACAGAACCACGGAACCAAGCTCAGAGTCTTGTGAGACATCTCTGTGACATGGCACTGGAAGAACAGCCTGCCTCTTAACCTAAGGTGTCACATTCTGAATCTCCTTGGAGTAGGTGGTTTCTTCTAGAGGTGACATTTTGGAATACTCCAAAAGCCCACAGAGATGAGTGTCACATGAGCAGCAAGCATTATTTATTGTCTGCAAAGTCCCAATTTTAATTAAGCCCAGAGCTTCCTACCACAAGCTATGTGGCCCAGACAACGGCCAGTGCCACAGTGACGCAGCCCCGCCCGAAAAGCATTTATGTTAATGGAAAAAATAAATGCTGTTTGGTAAAGCCAAGCCAAATGCTCTGTGAATGGGGAATGCCTCCCACTTATTCCAATGTCATTCTGAAAATGATCACTTGGAAAACCTGGTAAAGCCCTAGAAACCCCAAGAGGTCATGAGCAGTTTGAAGGCCTCGTAAACGGTGGCTTCTCTCTCTTGTTTCCTGTGATAAATACAGTTTGGGTTCTGAGTGTGAACCAGGCCACTGATGCATAGTTACAGCTGATGCATTACAAAGGCATAAAGGTGAGGAAACCCGAAGTTATGATCCCATTGCCACAGTAACTCAACTGCGTCGTGCAATCTGTTTGTAACGTGTACTACCGAATGTCGTGTTAACTTTTACTGCCTCTGTTACATATGTGTGATGTGAAAAGGTTATGATGGGCAAGGGAGTCGTGATTCTAAATTTTCTGAGAGTTATGACTTCAAAGTGAGTTTAAAACGACTACTCTTTTTCAATTGGTTTTTCTTGTTCTGGTTGAGTCTGTTTTTTATTGACTCTTGGATTCTCGAGACCATTCTAGTAGATTCCTCATTTCAATACAGAAATTGATTATTTACTCCAGTTTAACAAATAATAGTTTAACATACCATCGTGGGAAGAGCGGAGCTTCAGGGAATAGAGATGACTACCAGCCCTGTTCACAATTTCTCCATTCAGTGGAGGGCATACAAATACTCATAGCCCACAGTAGGGCCACAGTGGACACACACAGGCAAGAGGAGAGTCTTTCCTGAGGGGGCTTTAGGCTTTGTGGAGGGAGAGAAAGAGAAGGGAATTAAAACGTATTCATCCTCTACTAAACGGCTCCCCGACCCCCGGACTGTGGACCAGTACCAGTCTGTGGCCTGCTAGGAACTGAGTCACATAACAGGAAGTGAGCGATGGGCAGGTGAGCATCACCGCCTGAGCCACCTCCTCTCAGATCAGCAGCAGCACCAGATTCTCAGAGGAGCACGAACCCTGTTGAGAACTACACATACAAGGGAGCTGGCTTACACGCTCCTTATGAGAATCTAACTAGTGCCTGATGATCCCAGGTGGAGCAGTTTCATCTTGAAACCATCCTCCTCTCCCCGCACCTGTCCAGGAAAAATCATCTTCCCTGAAACTGGTCCCTGGTGCCAAAAAAGCTGGGGACGGCTGCTCTACTACATGGCGGTATGCTAAATGGCTGAGGACGTTCTATTTCACCCTCCACGTCGTATAAGGCACCATCCCATATGACAGATGGGTGTCCTGAGGTTACTTGGTCATGGCAGCAGGGTCTGAACTTCAGTCCAAACATCTAAAAGCTCATATTCATTTTCTACCATTTTAAGTGGAATTTGGGTTAGATCTTGAAGAATATGCAGGTCTGGACTTTTTCTTCTTTTTATTATTAAAACAAAAATAGCCTCCCTGAGCAGCTAGGATTACAGGTGCCCGCCGCCACACAGCTAATTTTTGTATTTTTGGTAGAGACGGGGTTTCGCCATGCTGGCCAGGCTGGTTTCAAACTCCTGACCTCAAATGATCCACCCGCCTCAGCCTTCCAAACTGTTGGGATTACAGGTGTGAGCTACTGCGCCCAACTGTTTTAGTATCTTTTCTTTAAATATTTTTTACTAAACCAAAGTTGGTGTTTTTCTGGTGGGGGGGGGTGTATTGTTTATTGCGTGGTTCTTGTTCTTTCACATGAACAGGTTCATGGCCTTCCCCTTCCCTTTTCAATGACTGTAAACTGTTCCGGGCTGCGGAGGAGCACTGAGTGAGTGGGAGATGAGAGCAGAGGTGTCCTGGCTGGTGGTGCAGCCAGGACCAAGCCTTGGACACCTGGGCAGGCCACAGAGCTTGACTGAAGTGTCTGAGAGCCAGGTGGGTCCTGGGCATGGAACCCTCAAATGCCTGGTTTAGTATTTAGGGCTTCGATCTGTAAGCCTCGTATATGCACAACTAGCACATGGACAGCAGCTAATAAATGTCACATACACCTGAATGGGAAGATGCTGATGGCTCTTTATTTATTTATCTATTGAGAGATAGGACCTCACTCTGTCACCCAGGCTGCAGTGTAGCGGTGAAATCACAGCTTATTGCAGCCTCTACCTCCCAAACACAAGCTATCCTCCTATCTCAGCCTCCCCAGTAGCTGGGACCACAGGCACGCACCACTACGTCCAGTTAATTCTTAATTTCTTTTGTAGTAACAAGGTCTCACTATGTTGCCCAGGTTGGTCTTGAACTCCTGGACTCAAGCAATCCTTCTTCCTTGGCCTCTCAAAGTGCTGGGATTATAGGAGTGAACCACCATGCCCAGCCACTGATGACTCTTTAGTCATATCACTGCAATTGTGCATTAGGACCATTATTCAGACCATGGAACAAGGTGGGTGATGGAGGGCACTTAGAGGTTCTTACACCATTTGAGAGGGAAGGAAGCTGAATGCAGACAGGTTCAGGGGGAGGTAGAATAAAGAACATGGATGAATGAAATATACACATTCTCCAGAAAGGTATAAAAATACTGTAATCTTGGCTGGGTGTGGTGGCTCACGCCTGTAATCCTAGAACTTTGGGAGAATGAGGCGGGTGGATCACAAGGTCAGGAGTTCAAGACCAGCCTGGCCAAGATGGTGAAACTCTGTCTCTACTAAAAATACAAAAATTAGCCAGGCATGGTGGTGGGCGCCTGTAATCCCAACTACTCAGGAGGCTGAGGCAGAGAATTGCTTGAACCCAGGAGGCGGAGTTTGCAGTGAGCCGAGATCACGCCACTGCACTCCAGCCTGGGAGACAGAGCAAGACTCTGTCTCAAAGTAATAATAATAATAATAAAATACAAAGTAATCCCAAATAAAAATAAAATAAAAAGTAATCCCTAAACCAAGAGACTAGTGCAAGCGTTCGGTTGTAAGGGCAGAAAATAAAATGGAACTGTTTCCTGTCTGGTTTTTAGATTCTCTTTGAGACCAGTTTCGGGTAAGAGAAACTTATGTCACCAGCCTAAGACAAATGTGCAATACATTTTATTAAATGTTCATGTTTTTAACTACCGTTAGTATACACTTTAAGTATCTATTTGACCAGACCTTGGCTCAGAATTCTCTTTTTCCTCTTCTGTAAAGCAGAGGTCAGAAGTGGCAGGTGGTGCAGACATGGAGACTGGACTTCACAGAGGTGGATGGGCAAGGACACTGAACAGTAGTTCTGGGCCAACCGCACGGGTGGACATCCCCCATGTACCTTGGGTCTCCAGAACAAGGGGTCTAGATTCAGACCCCAAGAGAGGGTTCTTGGATCTTGTACAAGAAGAAATTCAAAGTGAGTCACAGAGCACAGTGAGAAGAGAGTTTCCTTGACAGCTGTTCAGTTACAGAGTAGGGCATCCTCAGAAAGCAAGAGGAGGAATGCCTTGTGTTTGAAGTTTTTCTTATATTGGGGTCTTATCTATGTGAAAGCTAAGCTAAGCTATGTCTCTGTGCAGGTGGACTGACAGCGTGACAAAATTTATTGTTCTGCCAATTTAAAGAAAAAACCATCCTTGGCATGTTAGTGCATAAGCATATCAAAGCTGCCTATAGTTATCTTGAGAGCGTGTATTGTTATGGATGTTGGGACATCTGGACTTCCTGTTGCTGTAGGACTGTGTCTTTGCAGGTATCTCTAAGCTGTTTCCTGAACTATAAACCTCTTATGACACCTGGTCGTGACTGGTGAGGAATGTGCCCCGTGTTAGTTAGGCTTGAGATGGTGCTGAATTTAAAATGACGTTCCTCTGGCTCTCCTAAGCTCCTGCTTCCTTAACAGTGGCATAAACGTCTATCATGTTCAGATCGCCTGTTATTTATTTCCATAGCTTACTCCTTGAGTAGATTGCAGACTCACGAAGATGCAGAAAACATGTGTTGTCTTTGTATTCTGAGCACCTCAGCACAATAGCAAATAGAGCAAGCACTGAATAAACTGCTCTTTAATGAAGATTTCAGCTGCAAGAAATATTGTACGTGTGTATGGCTATTAATCATGTATATCCATATACTCATATATATGCACATGTGTATGAAAATGTATATAGTCACCTACAAATGGATAGAGACGTGTATAGATATTTGTGGGTGTATCTATTCATCTATTAAACTGGACTTGCCCTTGTGTCTGGTTGTACAGCTCCCATTGCTGACCATACATAACCAGTGCAAGAAAGAGCTCTCAGTTCCTCCTCAGTGCCTTATCGTCTAAATGGGTGGACCTTGCTTTATGTAACTGTTTCTGAAAGAAATTGTGTACAACCAGATGTTCCTACATTAAATCCAATTCTAGATGTACCTAAGGAGTCCGTATTTAATGTGTACTTTATATATACGTTTTCAAAGTGAAGAATCATTTCTATAAAGTGAATCATTAATCTTAACTATATCTCTTTTCAAGTTCAAGTTTAATACATCAACTTGGCTTAAATTTGGAGAATGCCTACCCCCTCCACTTCAAACTTTGCTCATCTCTTTGGCAGAGGGGGGTGAAGATCTCCCTAGCTCACCTGTGCAGTGTGTGGATGTGCTAACTGCTTAGATGGCAGCATCTTTTGTTCAGTATTGCGAATTTTGTTTCTCTCCAGAGAGGGAGAGAGAGAACTTGGTCTGTGGCCTAGGTTATCTTTTCAGGGCCTTATATCTGCTTTTTCTGACACATGATTATCAACGTCTCCAGTGGGGCTGGAAAAGACTTTGAAGGGATGATTAGCTTGCTAGGACTGCAATAACAAAATGCCACAGACTGGGAATTGTAAACAATTGATTTTCCCACAGTTCTGGAGGATGAAGTCCAAGGTCAAGGTGTCAGCAGGTTTGGTTTCTCCTGAGCTTCCCCTCGGTGCCATGCTGAGGGCCACCTTCTCGCTGCAGCCCACATGGTCTTTTCTTTGTGGGCATGCATCCTTGCCGTCCCTTTCTCTATGGCCAAACTGTCTCATTTTATAAAGACATGGGTCAGATTAGATTAGGGCCCACCCTAATGGCCTCATGTTAACATAATCGCCCCTTTCAAGACCATCTCTACAAATGCAGTCACTCAGGGGTACCAGGGGTTAGGACTAGAACATATGAATTTTGGGGGACGGAACACAGTTCATCTCATAAGAGAGGAATATCTTGCCCAGCTTGGAATGCAGCATCCCTTCAAGTTATGTGGAGCCACAGACCAGGAGACAGAAACGTCTGCCTCCCAGTTCTTTCCCTCCTCCAGAACCCGCTGGTCAGAAAGAAGGGCTGCTCTTGCATCACGTGTACCCCAGCAGCACGGCCGCAAGCCCAAAACCTATCTCTAAGATACCAAGAATCTGCCCTGGGAGAAAAGCGTCTCCCCTCTGCCCCATGTAATTAATTCTGTACGCCGAAGTCCTTCCCTGGTGTTGATTCCCACTGCCTTCTCCATCCACTTACCCTCTTCCTCAGAGGGCATGGTGAGAAGCAGGCCGAGGCCCACAGGCAGTCATGCAGATCAATGGATTCATAATTCAAAATAAACCCATCAAAACATTTGCTCTTACTTTTAACCCCGTTGTCCCCCAAGTGGAAATGTTAAGACACAACAGCAGAAGAGATAAATATGGCAGACAAAAGTTTTCCCACAGCCTTTAGCCCCTTAAACATTCTAATCCCATTGAAGATATTTATGCCTGGCCAAACACCGGGGCTGGGGGCTGGGCTCCTGCCGGCTGCCCCTCGCCGAGCCTGCCCGGCTTTATAGAGACAGCTGCCTGTTGCTATGTGATTTGGTTACCGCAGGGCAACGCAGGGCACCCAACCCAAGTGCTTTCTTAACCAAACCACTTGCTTATTAAAAGAATGGAGAAAGTTTCCATTAAAATATCTGGGCTGATTACATTTGGAAACTTAATAACATGTGTTGACTCAAATAACTCCCATTGAGCTGAGCCCCAGCAGGGCTCAGAGTTCACCAGGGGAACAAATATCTCTGATGAAGCTTGGCATCTTAACCCTGTTTAACATTTTAATTAAGAAGGGAAAATTCGGTGTCATTTGCTTTTCTGTGGTCTCCAGGAGCAGCAGGGTTCATGCTTGAGAATTCCTCCAAGAGTCCAGCGGAAAGAAATACATTAGCTAATTAGGGGTGATACAAAACATCTATATACAAGACATATACGCTCCCGCTCTGCTTTGTCGGCCAGCTTTTCCACTGCCCGCCCCTTTGCAGGCTGATTTCTTAGAAGAGGATGCATGAGTATACTTTTTTTTCCTTCTTTTAAATACTGTTAATTGAGAGTTAAATTGTTGCTTGAGTCTTTTACTCTTCCCTGCCAGACAGAGGTGAGGAGAAAGCATCAAGCTACAGCCCTGTTCTTGGGAAATGGTCAGAATGTAGTTACTTTAGAAAACAGATCCTCACGTTTCAAGCTACAGCCCTGTTCTTGGGAAATGGTCAGAATGTAGTTACTTTAGAAAACAGATCCTCACGTCCTCATTTGATAAACAGCAAAACTCATCATGTTCACTAGTATATCCTTTTGCTAGCCAGGAGGGCACTCTGGGAAATGCTTCTACTGATAGTTCAGTTACACAGAAAAACCTATCTTTCTTGTTTTGCAAATGAGCTTGCTAAACAGAGTTTGAAACAGCAGAGGCGGTGGCGTCTGCACCACACTTGGCTGGCCTACTGGGTTTGTCCCTGTTCTCGAAGGGAAAGAAAATGCAGCTCATTGAAATAAGAAATAGTAGAAAATCCCTTTCACCAGAGGATGTGTAGAGATTTTTCAGTATATTTCCAAATCCAAAAAGTAACCAGCAGAGGTTCTTCTTTATTTATTTATTTTGGTTTGCTTTGCTTTGAAACACTCAACCCCGAGTTTCTGTTCATTTTAAGTCCGGTTCTCCTTTGGATGTCCCTTCATATACAACCCAGTCCTGTGCTGCCATTTCCTTCCTGGGAATCCTCCCTGCCCTGTTTGGCCTGCTATCTCTTTCATGCCCCAGGGAAAGCCATACTCCATCACCCCCTCCGCCCTGGACCCAAAACGGATGAGGAACAACTGAACTATGTGTTAATTGCGTTAAGGCGCTTTCTTTAATGCAATAGTGGCCTTCTCCATAGCAACTGTGATTAAAAGATGCAGAATGGCGGGTCCTCCAGGGCCTGTCTGTCTGGGAAGTGATTGCCACTTTACAGAACAATTCAGTCCAGAGAGAATTTTATTGTGCACATTTCGCCTAAGCTGACTGCTCAGGTCACACTCCCCAAAGCCTCTTTCACTCCCTCTGAGCACTATTTTCTGGCTAATCTGGGGGAGGGAGCCACGGGAAATTTGCCGCCCAGGTTGGGGGTGGTAGATGGGAGCTGTGTGGCGTTGCAGGTGGGGGTGGGGAGAGAGAGAAGAGAGGCACCCTCGCTCCTATTCAGAGGGTGAGGAAAAAAATAATCCCAAGCTTGCAGCCTGAATGTAAGTCATCGCCAAAGAAGCCCCATGCTTCATTAAGCATCTTTAAAAATGCCCATTGAGATGCCCAGAGGGGGTAAGGTAAATTCTCTTTCCATTTTTGTGCATCTTTCTAAAGCACACAGCATTCCTATTTTATACACTGTAGGGTGAGTGATTTTCAAAGTTGGAGGGGGGGGAATTAAACATTTTCTGGACTACAACACACAGGATGGGGTAAGATAAGCATCCCGGCAGATTGCAGGATCTCCAAGGGAGGGTCGAGGGGCATCTGTGAGTCCCCACTGCTTTATCTTCCTTCTTCCATGCCCCCGTTCCTGTCCTCCTCTCCTGCCCATAGGGTAAACCAGAAGTCCAGAGGCTCCTCTCACCCACACACATGATGCTGAGACGCAGAGCTTACACACAGCCCTACACTTGGGATGCACATGTGAGCAACTGACAAAGGCTGCACTGCAGCCACCAGGAACTAAGATTGGCCAGGAGGCACTCCAGGTAGCTAGAGACACATTCTGGAACATTAAAGGACACTAAACATAATTGTGATTTCAAAATCCAGACTCAAGCGTGAATGCATCCAAAAATATGTTTTTACAATAGGAACAGATTTTAAAGTGTCCAATTTCAGAGTCCAAGCTCTGGAATTTGAAGGGCCAGGTTTGAATCTTGGCTCCGGCTGCTTGGCCATGTGACCTCAGGCAAGTCACTGAATCTTTTAGGGTCTCAGTTTCCCTATTTGTAAAATAGAGACGAGAATAACACCTGTATTGTAGAACTTCTAAGAGAATTATGTAAAGCGTTCATTTCCTGACACATGGCAAGCGCCCAGAAACTAATAATGATAATAGTTATCATTATTATTACACAAGAGTAGAGCTCTGTGTTTGTACAGCACTCTATAATTCACTTATCTTACCTCTGGTAATCTTCCTGATGAGCCTGTGCTATTCTTTTTTTTTTTTGAGACAGTCTCACTCAGTTACAGGCTGGAGTGTGGTGGTGCAATCTCAGCTCAGTCTAACCTCTGCCTCCCAGTTCAAATGATTCTCATGCCTCAGCCTCCTGAACAGCTAGAATTACAGGTGTGCACCACCACGCCCAGCTAATTTTTTTTTTTTTTTTTTTTGTATTTTTAGTACAGATGGGGTTTTGCCATGATGGCCAGGCTGGTCTCAAATTCCTGGCCTCAAGTGGTCTGCCCACCTCAGCCTCCCAAAATGTTGGGATTACAGCGCCTGACCCTTCCTATGCTATTCTGACAAGCCCTCTTTATGCCTTGCCAGAGGGAGGTAAAGCCCCTTCTCCAGGTGTTGCCAGGCTCAGCAGAAAAGGCCGATTGCTGGTACAAAACAAACTGAGAACTCCAACCTCCAAACTCCAGGGCTAGGGACCAGGATTGTTCTGGACTATGGGATACAGTTCTGCCCCAATACAGGGCGGGGCTCGCAGGTCAGGGTGCACTCGGGACATGGAGGTTAAGGCAAGAGAACACAGCAGGGGTGGCTGCTGCAGGCCAAGGAGGCCACGCTTCTCCGGCAGCGTCGCTTCTATTTTTATTAACAAAAATTTAAAAGATAGCCAACTTCAAGGGCCTTGGAGTGCTTAGATTTCTCTAGGAAATAAAAATGTTATTTATACTGGCATAAAGTATAATTTTTCACACTTTTGAAAGTGTCTGAAGAAAATTGGATGAAGACCACAAATCTAAATATTTATAGTGCCAAGAAATTTGTGTTAATGTGATACTTATTTTCGACTTCAGAAAATAATTCATTAGTATTATTACTACGTTAGTAATACTATTTCCCAAGGAAATCTCCAAATTCTAAACAAAACCTGATATACAAATTAATTTAGGCAAAGGGCCTCCTAGTTACACTTTGTACACTGGCCATTGTCTTTTTTTTTTTGAAGATGAAGTTTCACTCTTGTTGCCCAAGCTGGAGTCCGGTGGTGCAATCTCAGCTCACTGCAACCTCTGCCTCCCAGTTTTAAGCAATTCCCCTGCCTCAGCCTCCCAAGTAGCTGGGATTACAGGCATGCACCTCCATGCCCGGTTAATCTTGTTTTTTTTAGTAGAGATGGGGTTTCACCACATTGGCCAGGCTGGTCTCAAACTCCTGACCTCAAGTGATCCATCCGCCTTGGCCTCCCAAAGTGCTTGAATTACCAAGAGTGCATGAGCCACCATGCCCAGCTGGAAACTGGGATTTTTCATCATGGAGAAAAGAGATATTGACATAAGTCTGATCTGGTTAAGTAAAATCCCTAGAGTTGTAAAAACTTCAGTGGATTCAAATCCAACAACTGTATTTAAACCCGAGAGTTCATATGGTATTTAAAAGGAAACTCATTGGTTACCTTTCAGATGTTCTAGAAAAGCAACTCCTTATTTTGCAAATTGCTAAATGAAAAGGAAAAATGAGGCTTTTCTATATGAACTACCTTTGGGGTCTCATAGTTGATGAGGGTAGATTATCTCAAGTGTGGATGGAATAAGAATTGAATATCACCATTTTCAACCTGTAATTAAATAATGGATCCAGGCGGTCACTGATGGCTGCTAATCTCATAAAAAGAGAAACCATCAGATCTTTTCTCACTCTTGTTGAAAAAGCACATCGTCTGTGAAGGAATCTTATTTTAAAACTTGAACGTGGATTTAATTAAGCCTTGAGATCTAAATAGCAATTTGCAAAAAGTACGAGGGAAAAAGGAACATGTTAAATGACATCACGGGACCACAATCAGCAAAATCTGGACTTTTGGGAACTGTACAGAACAAATGACCAGGTTTCTTCAACAAATAACTTGCCTGGAAAAAAAAAGGCGGCATAAGGAACTTAGGGATTAAAATAACCTTAAGAGACATATTAACTGATCGTGAGTGTAGATCGAATTTGGATTTGATTTTGAACAAGTTGTGAACAAATTTATAAGCCAGTTGAAAAAATGTGAACACTGAATGGCTATTCAATGCTATTAAGGAATTACTGATTATTGCAATAAATAGAGATGTGATGAAGAGTGCTTGTGGTTATTTTAAGAGCCTGTATCTTATAAAGACACATACTGCAATATTTATCAATAAAATGATGTGCCGTCAGGGTTTGATTCAAAATTCTTCTGGATAGGGTAGAGGAGTCAGGGTAAGGTAAAACAAATGAAGCAGCCCTGAGACGGCATGGTTGAGGTTAAGCAGTGGGTACATGGGGGTCATTAGATCCATCTCTCCAATTTATATGTTTAAAAATGTTTTTTCAGGTCAGATGGGTAATGTGCCGACGTCGTAACAAGGTTCAAGGGTGGCACATCTCACACGAGCGTGTGAGCACCCAATCATCATGCTCATGAACTACAAAAGGATCTTAAAATTTTTTATTAAGAAAGTTTCCTGGCTGGGCGCAGTGGCTCATGCCTGTAAACTCAGCACTTTGGGAGGCTGAGGCGGGCAGATCACCTGAGGTCGGGAGTTTGAGACCAGCCTGACCAACATGGAGAAACCCTGTCTCTACTAAAAATACAAAATTAGTCAGGTGTGGTGATGCATCCCTGTAATCTCAGCTACTTGGGAGGCTGAGGCAGGGGAATTGCTTGACCCTGGGAGATGGAGATCACAGTG
The DNA here is from genome assembly GCA_031835075.1 of Saguinus oedipus. NCBI lineage: Eukaryota > Metazoa > Chordata > Mammalia > Primates > Cebidae > Saguinus > Saguinus oedipus. Next base: position 127,534,393 of record CM063179.1, read on the forward strand.
AGCCAAGATTGCACCATTGCACTCCAGCCTGGGCAACAAGAGTGAAACTCCATCTCAAAAAGAAAAAAAAAAAAAGTTTCCTTTGGCTGGGCGTGATGGCTCATCCACCACACCTGTAATCCCAGCACTTTGGAGGCTGAGGAGGGAGGATTGCTTGAGGTCAGGAATTCAAGACCAGCCTGGGCAATATAGTGAGACCCAGTCTCTGCTTTTATAAAAATATTTTTTAAGTAATTAAAAAAATTTTTTTTCTCTCTCTCCTTTTTTAAAGGAATAACTAGCAATCCCAAGGCTGCTGGTCTCTACTGTCCTATCTGATATTATCTTGAATGATTCAATTGACATCATTCAATCAACCCTGTAAATTAATAACATTTGAAACTTAGTCGCAATTCTTGCATGAGGCTGACATTCCTGCAATGTGATAGACTAGCTATTGCCATTGCATCTTATACAAAGACTTCCTAAAGGAATACAATCTGATCAAAGACACCCAGAGAAGGATGAAGGATCCCCCTGCCCACATACATACACACAAACACACACACATGCACACCCATCACTAGGACAGGTGCAGATGTGGGGAGAAGGGTATTACAATGACAGTTGTTAAATTCCAACACCCTCCTTTTAACCATCAAACTCTAAACACTCATACTTTCCTCTTCTGGGATTCTTCACTGCTAGAGAACTTAATGTATATTTCAGAGAATAGTAGCACAAATGACGTTTTCAAGAGGCTGAATTCAGTGTTTCACTGGAGGTGTCATATAACGTATGATGGTTCATACAGACCCTCAGAGGCCTTCCTTCCACCCTCAGCCCCTTCACTTTTTTTCTGACCATTCCTCTAGTCTCTCTTTCTACTGTTAGGTTTCTTGTGGGTTGTTTGGTTAACCCTACTGTATTCGTCCATTTTCACACTGCTATGAAGAAATACCTGAGACTGGGTAATTTATAAATAAAAAGAGGTTTAACAGGCTCACGGTTTCACATGGCTGGGGAGGCCTCACAATCATGGCGGAAGGTGAAGGAGGAGCAAAGGCATGTCTTACATGGCGGCAGGCAAGAGAGTGTGTGCAGGGGAACTGCCCTTTATAAAACCATCAGATCTCATGAGACTTATTCACTAACACAAGAACAGAACAGAAAAACCTGCCCCCATGATTCAATTACCTCCCACCAGGTCCCTCCCACAACATGTGGGGATTATGGGAGCTAAAATTCAAGATGAGATTTGGGTGGGGACACAGCCAAAGTATATCACCCACTGAGGGCAGTGATGTGACAATAATTTTAGCCTACCAATGAGACATCATCCCTATTGCTAAAGTGTTTGTGTCATAACTCCCCTGTTACTGCAGAGGGACACTTTCTTGAGGACTGCTCTTTGTGAAGCTGTACTATTTAAATAACAACATAGAGTCAAATGAACATTCTCATTTACCTTTGGCTAATTTCAATTATTATAAGATATTGAAAACATAAAGTCATATGTAAATTCATCTGACTGATTGATTGTAGAGATAGGGTCTCGCAAGTTTGCCCAGGCTGGTCTTGAACTCCTGGCCTCAAGTGATCCTCCTGTGTTGGCCTCCCAAAGCATTGGGATTACAGGCATAAGTCATCATGCCCAGTTAAATTCATCTTATTTTCAAGGGTAAATAACAATAGATTTATATAGGCTGTTAATAATAAGTTAATTATGTTCTCTAATTCTTTGTAATCATCAACCTTTTTTCCCACTGAAAAGTGGGAAAGAGTGGGATGAGCTGATTTGCTTCATTGGTGATCAAAATTAAATGGGTCCACACTACCTAAATGCATTCAATGCACAGTCCTAGACTGGAAAAAAAAAGTTGAAAGACATTGTTAGGAAAATTGGTGAAATGTGATGTCCTGTAGATAACACCACGTATCAATGTCTAATTTCCCAAAAGGTATGCAGTGGTTCCTTCTACTATTCTTGCAGTTTGTTCAAAAGCTTGACATTGTTTAAAAGTACATTTTAAAAAGCAATGAGGAATCTGAGCCCTGGGCACTGCTGACCCTAGAACCCAGCACTTCTGTGGGACAGCCAAGTGCCATCGCCTCCCTGCTGTGCGCCAGCCAAATATAATACAGTATGTGTCACATGCCCCATGAGCAATGCGGAGTCTATGATTCAAGGAGAGGAGAGCATTATACAGCCAAGGAAGAAGTGATTCCTTAAAGGGGCTGCTGAGGGCTGGCATCAAAAGTAAGAGCCATCAGCACTCTCTCAGGCCAGATGCCTGGGGACTTTTATTACCGAAACAAAATAACAGCAATCAAGACAAAACAAATATTGTACAGTTTAATCTTTATTTTTACAGGATTTGGCAGGAGCCGGAAGGTCTGGAACAGTAGGCCTTTTTGGGAACTTTGTATTTATTAAAATGGTCTGGACACTGGTTCTTATTATTCTTTCTCTCCCTTTGAAATGGGAATGGAAAGTCTCCTGATAAATGGACAGAGGCATGGTCCAGATTCTCATAATCCCTTGTGCTCCAATACAAAAATGCATGTCTGAACTTTACCTTCTTAAGAGTCCAGGTAACCCCTGTGGGTCATAGAAGCCTGAGAGTGCGTAGGTCCAGAAGCTAAGCAGGATCAAGCTTGACTGAGCTTGGATGGGGGACCACCTGGGGAGACTGGGGCTAGAGAGTCCAGGTTTGGGCTACCTAACCTTGCTAAACATGCTGGGTAAAAGGGGCTCATGATCATGCTAATAACAGAACAAGTTTCTGTTGGAAAGCTCTGCCTAAAAGAATCCTTCAAATATTATAAATTTACTGCAAAGAATCTAATTCATCCTTCTTAGAACAGAGATGGAATTTCTGCCTTTAGAATTCTTTTTTTATTTTACAAGTTCTACATATCAAAGTTAACTTCTCTTGTCAAATACTGAAATTCATTAAACAGTACAACAGACAACCAGGCTGCTATGTCATAACGTAACCTTAATTTACTTTTAAAAATAAACTTTTAGGGCCAGGCATGGTGACTCACACCTGTAATCTCAGCACTTTGGAAGGCCAAGGCAGGCGGATCACTTGATGTCAGTAGTTTGAGATCAGCTGGCCAACATGGAGAAACCCCATCTCTACTAAAAATACAAAAAAAAAAAAAAAATAGCTGGGCATGGTGGCATGCACCTGTAATGCCAGCTACCCGGGAGGGTGAGGTGGGAGAATTACTTGAACCTGGGAGGCAGAGGTTACAGTGAGCAGAGATCATGCCCCTGCACTCCAGCCTGGGTGACAGAGCAAGCCTCTCTCTCAAAAATAAATACATAAATAAAAATAAATGAATGAATTTTTAGGTTGTGATAAAATAATACACAAAACAAAAAATTTCCCATCTTAACCATTTTTAAGTGTACGGTTCAGTAGAATTAAGTATATTCACATTTCTAGGCAACCAATGTCCAGAACTTTCTCATCTTGTAATACTGAGACTCTATGGCCACCAAACAATAGCTCCCCGTTTCTTCCCCTACCAGCTGCTGCCAACTGCCATTCTCCATTCGGGGAGAGAGGGACCCCCCATGGGGAGCTGTTGTCTACAGCCAACCCTTCTTTCTCCATGAACTTCATTGCTCTGGATACCTCATCTAAGTGGTATGATACAGTGTTTGTCTCTTTGTGATTCAGCATAACATCCTCGAGGTTCACCCATGTTGTAGCATGCATCAGAATCTCCTTCCTAAGGCTGAATCATATTCCATCATATGTATAAGCCACATTTTGCTTATCCAAGAATCATCCACGGGCACCTGTGCTATCCCCACGTCCTGCTTATTGCGAGTAATGCTGCCACAAGCATGGATGTACGAATGATCTCTTCAAGTTTTCAATTCTCTGGGGTCTATACTGAGAAGTGGAGTTACTGTATCATACGGTACTTCTATTTTTAACTTTTTGAGGAACTGCCATACTGTTTTTGTTTTTTGTTTTTTTTAAAAGATGGGGTTTCACCATGTTGGCCAGGCTGGTCTTGAACTCCTGACCTCAGGTGATCCACCCACCTCAGCCTCCCAAAGTGCTAGGACTACAGGTGTGAGCTACCACGCCCGGCGAACTTTTTACAGCAGCGGCATTATTTTACATTCCCACCAATAGTGCACAAGGATTCCAATTTCTCTACGTCCTTACCAACAATTTGTATTTTCTGGATTTTTTTAATAGCAGCCATCCTAATGGGTGTGAAGTTTAAAATTTAAGTTTAGAGTTTAGTTTACAGTAAAAGGCTGCTTCAGTCAATGAAATATCTGAAATCAATGAAAGGCCAAATAAAACATTATCTTATGTTAGGAAAGCACACCCTTTTCCTATTATTTAGTGAAGTATCAGCTGGATTGGAGAGAAAAGGCTGAAGCTAAAGAGGCCAGGAAGGAGCTTACTGCAATCACTGAGCTGAGAGCTATTGGGCAGGCGAACTTGAGCGATGTCAAGAAACCTAAGGATAAAGATGCCGGGGACACTTCAGAGGTGAAATTGACATTGATTTTCAAGTGATTGTATGTTGGACACAAGAAGAGTCAATGATAGCACTGAAGCTGCAAATGCAGATGACCAGGGGAATCCATGTCACACACAGAATGGGAGAGAAGGAGCAAGAGCCGGCGTGGAGGACCATGTCGTGATGAAGGGGCTCAGCAGGAGAGTGCAGCTGGGAGCAGAGGTGAGAGGACTGGGTGGGGAGAATCCCAGCAGGTCCCATTAGTGTAGATGGCACTGCTGAAGGGGATCAATAGAGAAATCACGGGGTCATTGCCAGAATAAAGGAATATTTACTAAGCTACCTCGTGCAGGTGTAATGCCAACTGTTTCACCCTCAGCAGAGCCAAAAGCACTACCCGACTTTGGCTGAAAGTTTATAGCTAAGGCAGGTAAAACGACAGGCTGGACTCCCGGATGGGCTAATGAGTGGTATTTTACTCCCTGGCCACAGCTGGCAGGGGACTCTCAGCTCATCATTTTGCAAGATGAAATTTGTTTGTCATAAGGGGGCTTCAGGCAGAAGCACTTCTTAGAATATCAATGGAGTCTCCTCCTGCTAGCAGGTAAGCTAGTTCTCCCCCCTTACTGTGTTAAAAAAAAAAAAAAAAAAAAAACACCATGCACATTCCCTGACTGTAAAGCCACGATTATAAGCCGTGAAGGTGAAATATAAGAGATTTTGAAGTACGTTTTCGAAGTTGAAAATGCCTGTCACCTCAGGTGCATACAGCATCTTGCCAACTGAATATGGAACCAGCTGTCCTGCGGAACAGAATTTGGTGACAAAGTCAATGTTTTTCAGCCATAGCAGAGAGGAAATAACATGATGTACAAAAAATATTCAAGTCTTGAGCTTTCCACCTTTAATAGAGCCATCAACAAGTTTATATTCAATTATACTAACTACCTCTGACCTATCACACATAATTAATATTTGCAAAGTTGTAGGTTTAAAAAATATATCTACATGAGCTCACATACGATGCAGACACATTTGGTTTGGATTCTCTTTGACCTCCTCCAAGAGCAGTAAAAGATCACCTTTCCCTGGAGACAATATGTAAGTCTGCTCATACATTTCCAAACACAGCATGTGCTTTCAGTCACATGTCTCATTAATGTCAGTGGGATCTGTGTAGGAAGGCACTCAGAGCCCCAAAACTCCCTAAGGAAATGGGGTGCTGGAACAACACTAACAAGGCATCTTATTCTCCACCAGGTCCTGGGAGTCCTGATACTGGTGACTTACTAGATTATCCATTGGCCCAGTAAGGCCCTGCCTCTCAATGATGCATTTAAGATATTAGCTCATTGTCTTAGACCATTTGCATTGCTGTAACTGGGTAATTTACAGGAACAGAAACTTATTTTTTATGGTTCTGGAGGCTGGAAAGTCCAAAATCAAGGCACCTTGAATGCTGTGTCCTCACATGGCAGAAGGCAAAAGGACAAAAAAGGGGGGAGGGTGGGCAAAACCCCCTCCCATCAAGCTGTTGCATAATAATCTATTTGTGAGGGTGGAATCCCCACAACATAAACACCTCCCAGAAGACCCCATCTTCCAGCATTGTTGCATTGGGGATGAAGTTTCCAACACGTGAATTTTGGGGGACACATTCAGACCACGGCACACATTCAGAGAGCTGGAGTGAAGACTGGGAGAGCATCTGGAGAAGGCTGTTTGCTGTGTGTATAGGGACTGCTGGCCTGGCGAAATGGAGGGATGGGTGCTTGTCGGGGACAGAAGGAGCAGAGAGGCCTCGTAACTGCACAGTATCAGCCCCACCCAAACAGGTTCAGAGGCCCAGGCAGTAGATAGAAGTCACCTTACACATAGAAAGGCCCAAGTGGGGCTTTTCCAGTTTTCTTCTTACAAGGCAGGGGAGAGGGGGGACAAAAGGCACAACTTAAAGGAAACAAATATTTGTGTGTGTTTTTTAAAATCATTTGAGACATGAATTGATTGTCTTGACTATCATGTTTCTACACTTCTACAGGAAAGAAAAAATATCTAAAATGGATATCTGTATATATTCTCAAAGAAAAATGCAGAGTGGCCTTAGCCAAGAATGCCTATATTATTAATGCCAGTTATATGTATCATTTAAAATTTTCCGTAGTCTTGTCTTCTTTTTATCTTCCTTTTCCCTCTGGCAAGGCCTGGTGAAGCCTCTATGAAGTATCTGCTGAGAGCCTGACATGCTCCTGGGCCCGGGCAACAAAGCAGCAGACAAGCCAGCGGGGTCCTTCTTCTCAGACTGATGGCTAAAGAAACTAAGACAGCGGCTCACAGAGAGCAGCCCATGCCGAGAATTCCACAATGTTCTAATTGCCATGTTGAAAGACGATGGTCGGGTGGCTCCTTTAGATGGGGTGGATAGAGGCCTCTGAGGAGAAGCCAGCAGAGCCAGGAAAGCAAGCAGCACCCCAGTAAGGACAGATGGCAGGGCCACGGCAGGACAGGGGTTCCCTGCGGAGGATGGGCAGCTCAGGCCCTATCCAGGGATTGGGTGTTATGTTCTTCTTGGGGCTGGGTCTGGAGAGGGTAGGACGATTGTCCAAGCCCCATGGCTCTTTGGCGACAGAGCCAGTAGGAGAACTAAGTCTCCTCTTCCCTGCTCTCCACACTGGCTCCACGTGGCTAGCCCATCTTCTCTGTGGGGTGTGCGTGTGTGTGTTTTTACCTCCAAGTCAGTTCTCTTACCCTTGCCTTCATTCTTGGCTTAATGTCCCCCCCCCTCCCCCCCCCCCCCCCCCCGCCCCACGGCCCCGCTTTCTTCAAGCCATCCTTTAAATCTTTCCGGCTCACCATCCTGCCGGCTTCAACATGTCCTTCTAGCTCTTACAATCAAAGGCAACTCTCATGGAGGCTCCGTGTAACAACAGACACATCATAGTCCCGGGGTGTGACCACAGTGTGGATGATGGCGGCTGAGCCTGGACAAGGAGGGTGGGGGGCCCATGCCGGATGCTCAGAGGGAGAGGGGAATGTGGGGGTGCTCTGCGGCATGCCGAATGCTTCCGGGTTTTCTGCGTCTCACCACAGGAAGCACACCCCTCGTGCTCATCCCCGAGTCTGGCATTGGATTATCAGCGGCCTCTGAACTTTATGGACACGAGCCCCATTGGTAAATGGTGAGCCTGGTAGCAGACGCGGCTATGCCCTGCCCAGATCCCAGCTGCTGTGAATGTTGGCTGCCAGCAGCTGCCCCTTTTGCTGGAGCACTGCCCTAGGCTCACCTGGGAGGTTATGACGCACACCTGAGCACCCTGTCCCCGCCACCTCAGGAGCAGCTCACAGCCAGCGTTTGATTAGGGGCATACAAGAGGCCGGTCCGCTTCTTCCAATTCCTCTGGGGTGGATGTCTGCTCCTGAGCTCCCTGCAGGGTCGGGCTGAGGCCACAGCCTTGCTTAGTTCTTTCCCGTGCTCTGGTCCCATTCCCACACTCCTCTTTTCCTGAGAGAACACCCTCAATACATCGCTTGTCCAAGAATCCAGGTCTGGTTCTGCATCTAGGAAATCTGACCTAAGACAAGCAGGAGCCTGCTTCCCGGCCAGCGCATTGATGGTTATTTACATGTTAAATACATGTACGACTCCCACCAGGCAATAAATATCAAGGCTCTGTATGCACTTAGGGTGAGGTGCACTTAGCAGTTGTTAAGGTACACTGATTATTTTGAAATCGGTGGGTCTTCTTGCCAGATACATTGTCAGTTGTTTGAAGAGCTAGGGGCGGAAGGGGACACAGTTGTTTTCTTGCCTGCTTGTGCTTGCAACATTAGAATTACTTTTAGTCTCTGTATGTGTGTGTGTGTGTGTGTGTGTGTGTGTGTGTGTGTGTGTGTGTGTGCGCGCGCGCATACGCGCGCGCGCATGGGTGTATACAACTCTCTTTAAAGCCACTTGTCATGTTTCGAGGGTCTATCTGGTTAAAAATGTGAATCTACTTAACCTGGGGGTGAGGGAGCCTCGGATGTCTTATACCACATTGTACGCTTGACGGTCCGATGCCCTGCAGCCTGTGGGTGTCAAGGCTAATGCTTATAATAAAAATTAATGAATGTAATTTCTCCCATTTTTCCAGATACAAATTACTATAAGAGAATTTCTAGTAAGTCCTGCTGTACACCAGTGAGGTGTCTGGGCATCTTTGTTACAGAGATCATAAGTTTTCAAAAGCAGTGGGGCCAGGCATGGTGGTGCATGCCTGTAATTCCAGCTACTTGGGATGCTGAGGCAGGAGGATCCTTAGTGCCCAGCTGTTCAAGTCCAGCCTGGGCCACACAGCGATACCTTGTCTCTTAAAAAAAATAAGTAGGCAACAATGTATACATCAAAATATGTTGCACATGACAAATACATACAATTTTATCTGTCATTTATAAAAAGAAAAAATTACTTGGATGTATGTCAAGAAGGTGCTATATCTTTGAATAAAGTTTTGTAAAAAGAAAAACTTCTAGGTATACATCCTAGAGAAATGCTTGCATATATGCATCAAAAATATATAAGAGAATGCTTAAGACATATTGGTAATAGCCAACATTCTGGAGATGACCCAAATGCCCACCACTAGTAGAATGGTTAGACTGTGGCAGTTACACAGTGAAATATTAGACAGCGATGAGAATGAATGAAATCCTGCGTGAGCAAAGGTATGGGTAGTCTTGCAAATGGAATGTTGAGTAAAGGGATCCCAACATGAAACATAATGGGCTGTATGTTCCATTTATACAGAATTCAAAGAGATGCGGATTCACTATGGGGCTAGAGCTCTGCCTTTTGCAGAGGGCAGTGAGTGTGATGCTGGCCGTATTCTCTACCTTGGCCTGGGGGTGGGATTGGGTAACTTCACTTTGTAGAAATTCATCGAGCTCATACACTTGTAAACCTAAGTGTGCATTTTTCTGCACACATGTTATCTATTTTAAGTTTACTTTGTAAAAGGTGGGTAAAATCAAAGATTTCCCCCAAATATTCCTGTCTAGGAACTTAAGAGTAGGAACAAATTTCCAAGATGGCTGTGGGAGGTTTTTTGGGGGGAATTCCAGCCCACTGCCTCCTTCTTAACCAAGCTGGCAACTGTGTGGTGGCGTGATGCCGAGTCCAGGTGGCTTTCTCCGCTGTGACTCCCCCTTCGTTATGCTGCTCTTTCCCATGCCGTGTGTACACATTCATCGACCTGTAGCATCCTAGAGAAGCAGGAAGGTGGGTGTTCTGGTGTCCTCTTTAGGTATTGGGCTACTGAGGAGTAGGGACCTTTTTAAGGGCACAAAGCCAGTGAATGGCTCACAATCAGGACTAAGAGCAGGTGATGCCCGGCGCTGTCCTCACTGTGAGAGGTTCTGAGAACCAAACGGACTTTTGAGGAGAGGCCTCATTGTGGCAGAAATGCTGGAGCACAAAGGGTCTTGACAGCCACTACCTGGATCCACTAGAAAGTGAGGGTGCTTGTCGCACCCCCTCAGTCACTCTGGGGACCTCAGTATTCTGCTCGTTCTTTTTATGTTAGCACATCTCCCGTGAAGATCTGTTAAAAAGACATTTCTTTCCTGCATTTGCATCACATTCACTTTGTGATTTTGTACTTACAATCCAGGAGGCAGCATTCCAGAAAGGAAAATATGGTGTATGAAGAATCCAGTGACACCCTCTGTTAAATCCACATGGCACAAAGAGGCAGCTTGTTCAGAGGACTTGAAAGGCCAGCTTATGAAACCCACACAACCATGGAGGTAGCATGTTAAAAATCCTCTAGAAAAATTAGGGAAATAGGGATCTCAACGTGTGTGTGTGTCTGTGTGTGTGTGTGTGTCTCTGTGTGTGTGTGTCTGTGTGTGTGTCTGTGTGTGTGTGTCTGTGTGTCTGTGTGTCTGTGTGTGTGTGTCTGTGTGTGTGTGTGTCTGTGTGTCTGTGTGTGTGTCTGTGTGTGTGTCTGTGTGTCTGTGTGTGTGTCTGTGTGTGTCTGTGTGTGTGTGTCTGTGTGTGTGTCTGTGTGTGTGTGTCTGTCTGTGTCTGTGTGTGTCTGTGTGTGTGTCTGTGTGTGTGTCTGTGTGTGTGTCTGTGTGTGTGTGTGTCTGTGTCTGTGTGTGTGTCTGTGTGTGTGTGTCTGTGTGTGTGTGTCTGTGTGTGTCTGTGTCTGTGTGTGTGTGTCTGTCTGTGTGTGTCTGTGTCTGTGTGTGTGTGTCTGTGTGTGTGTGTCTGTGTGTGTCTGTGTCTGTGTGTGTGTGTGTCTGAAAGGTTTTGCTCTGTCACGCAGGTTGAGTGCAGTGGTGCAATCATAGCTCACTGCAGCCTCCATCTCCCGAGTTCAAGCAATCCATCTGCTTCCACCTCCTAAGTAGCTAGGACTACAGGTGTAGGCACTACCACACCCAGCTGGTTTTTCAAAAAATGTTTTTATTTGTAGTAGAGACGAGGTCTTGCTGTTAACCCAGGCTGGTCTCGAACTCCCGAGCTCAAGTAATTCTCCAGCCCCAGCCTCCCAGAGTGCTGGGATTAAAGGCATGAGCCACTGTATTTAACCAGCAACACATTTTAAATGCTTTCCTCACTGATTTGTTTGAGCGCGATTTCTTGATTGACCAGCCATGCTGGTCTCCTCAGCCAACCCCTCAGGGTCCACGGGGCTGTATTCATGGCACCTGCCCTGAGGCTTGTTCTGATGGGAGCCTCTGCCTTTCCACCCCTCAGACTGAATTATCCCTATGCGAAAGGCCTACGATTTGTGCACATGCCACCCTAGACCTCTGGGGAAAGCAGCAGACCAATTTCACTGGTGGTGAAAAATCATACGGGCTGGTCAATTGCATTTCCAGTGGGCTCCACTTCTGTCCTGGGAGATGAGTATGTGGCTTCCTCTCCCCTGTGCAGGGAAACGGTGGAGATTCCGCAGACCCTCAGTCAGCCACAGCAACTTGCCACCAGCATTTAAAGTTATGTCTGCGACTGCCAGACAGACAGCTGTTTGCAGACAACGGCAAGTCAGCCACGCAAGCAACCCTCGGCAAGATGGCCCCCTTGGTCAGTTCAGCCGCAGCACCCATGACTTTCCTTCAAGTTCTCTATATTTCAGCCAAATTAAGCCTAAGCTGTTCCCTGTACATGCCCTGTGTTCCTATCTCTGCTCAGGGCTGTATTCCTCTGCCGGGAACACTCTCACCCCCTTTCTTTCCTAAAATCGACTTGAGGTCAAAGATCAGCTGTCTCAGGAGACCTCTTCGCCTTCAATTAGAGACCAGCCCTTCTTCCTAAGAACAGCCAGAGATTTCATCTGTACTCTTAGATCCCTTCTCATTCCAGCTCATGGTTTTGACTTTATCCTCTGAGACTCTGAACTCCTGAAGAGCAAAGAACGTGACTTTTCCCCCTCTGAATTCCCAGTCATGCTACGTGTTCGTGTTTTCACAGTTTCATTCCAACAACACACATCAATTGGCACCGCTTCAAAAAGCCCTTACCTGACCACCCTGTCCAAAGTGCGCTTTTGTACCATTAAGAACAATCCAGTGTCCTTTTTAATGTATTCTTTTACTTGTAAATTCCCTGTCTTCCTCCCTAGAATGCAATTCCAATCTGTTTTATTCATCTCTGTATTAGTCTATTCTCACATTGCTATAAAGAACTACCTGAGATTGGATAATTTATGAAGAAAAGAGGTTTAATTGACTCACAGTTTCGCACCTTAACAGGAAGCATGGCTGGGAAGACTCAGGAAACTTACAGTCATGGTAGAAGGGGAAGCAAGAACATCTTGCCATGATGGAGCAGGAGAGAGGGCACAGAAGGGGAAGTGCCTTACTTTTAAACCACCAGATATCGTGAGAATTCACTAAGTATCACGAGAACAACAGGGAGGAAACTGTTCCCATGATCCAATCACCTCCCACCAGGTCCCTCCGTGACATGTGGGGATTACAATTCCACATGAGGACGCAGAGCCAAACCACACCAACCTCAGCAGCAAGTATAATAGCATAAGGTAGGTGCTCAAAGAGTTGTTGGAGGAAGGTGTTAGCTAAGGAGTGAATGCCTGGAGCATATATGCATGACTTCGGTTTTGCACAGAGCTTTCAAAGAGCAAGCAGGTTGAGAGCTCCAGGCCTCTACGAGAGCGATCAATCTGTGGTCCGAGATGTGTGGGGTTAGTGTTAGGTCTGTGTGCCCACAGCATACCCTGGCACCACCCCTCCTTGCCAGCCCATTGGAATGGGCATGTTCCGCCATCGGGTGATGTGGTGATTCTCTGCAAATGTCATCATTCACTCATCTCCACATGCAGGTCCCAATTCAAGTGAGAGGAACAGCACACCTCATATGTTTGGGCCTGTGCTTAAATCCTTCACCAGCTTCAAGGAAAAGCATCAGTCTCATAAAATTTAGGAAGAGTTAACAGAAATTAAGAGCAAGTAAATCAAAATAGCAGCAATATCCTTCTAATGACCTTGGGCCTCACTCCACCCTCCTGAACATTTTCAAGGCTCTGCAGCCACATGAAACTCTGAAGGGAAGGTGAACTTCTATTACACTTGCCACTTGGATGGCATTGAGAGCTCTCTTCTGCACTTGCAGAGGTTTTTTTGCAAGGCTTCCCCCTCCTTTACGATCTCAATTAGGGGCAAGTGGACTATTCCCAGGGTGAAGTGTGTTCAGCATGTATAAAAATGCCTTTGTGTCCGTTACTAGAATGTCTTACCATTTGCGAAACGAATTGAAGAGGAAAAGTCCAAATTAAATAGGGATTACACTGATCCCTTTTAAGAATTTTCAATTCATATTGGCACATTCTATTTTCTGGTGTGTGAGCACTAAACCAAAAACAGTTCTGCCCCAAGTGCTGGGATCTACATACCCATTAGGCCGGGAATTCATTATGCAAAGCAGCTATTCGACCAACAGCCAAGTGTCCCAAGACAACTCCCCTCATATGTGCGTCTCCTGCTGGGAGGCACGTCAGCCCCCGCTGTGCACGAGCTCCTTTATTTGCTCCTGTCTCTTGCTGTTCATTTGGCAGCAGGTGACCATGAAGGTGCTGCCTCGGCTCAGACATCCACGCCAGCACCGCCTTCACCTCTGGGAACACTCCCCAAGCACCTATTCCTCTCACTCCCACCTGTCTGTTTCCAGGGAACAAAAGAGCAGGCAGAACAAAGGGAGCATTTCTTAGAGATTATCTTTGGTAGCTGCATATTCAAAAGCAGATAGACTGGCACTTTCCTAGGATTACAAAGCGAAACTCACTTCCATACCTCACGTTTACCACTCTTCTGCATGAGTGTTTCTGTTGTTCGTAATGTGTTCGGAGCCTGCAAAGCTCAATACGGTCCACTTTGGACTCGCTCCTTGGAAAAGCTTCCTAGATATTTCCAGGGAGTCCCAAGCAGCTCTAGGAGCAAGCCCTGCTTGGGGGCCTGGATGCTGGGATTCAGCCTCTGCACAGCACATGGGTGTTTTCTCCAGGAGCTTTCTCTAATGAGTCCAGCCTTTCTTTAGCTCCCTTGACTGAGACCAACACCCACTATTCCTGTGACCCCAGTTGTATGATTGATCTTCTAGAACGTTATGAAAGAAATGCAACATTAGGAAGGGATGTGTGTGTGTGTGTGCGTGTGTGTGTATCTGTGGAGTTTCGCTCTTGTTGGCCAGGCTGGAGTGCAATGGTGTGATCTCTGTTCACCGCAAACTCTGCCTCCTGGGTTCAAGCGATTCTCCTGCCTCAGCCTCCCCAGTAGCTGGGATTACAGGCGTGCGCCACCAAGCCCAGCTAATTTTGTATTTTTGGTAGTGACAGGGTTTCTCCATGTTGGTCAGGCTGCTCTCAAATTCCCAACCTCAGGTGATCCACCCACCTCGGCCTCCCAAAGTACTGGGATTACAGGCACAAGCCACCATGCCTGGCCAGGATGCTATTATACACAGGTGCTAATTAGGAGGTGACATCTGAAGGGAACCCAGAAGATTGGAACCTGTGGCACTTGAAGGGGAGGGAGTAGGGCTGAGGAGGAAACAGACCCTGTGAAGATCAAGAAACAGGAAAGAAAGAGCTGAGACTGCAGTGTGTGGAAGGAGGACATAGGGAAGGGTTGGAAGGAAAGTCCGGGCATGCCAGGTGGGCCAGCTTAGCCTTCAATAGGCAGGCAGTGAGGGGCTGGCTGAGATTGGGCAGGGAGAGACAGATCTGCTGGCTGCTGCATTGAGGAGGTGAACCTGGCAGCATCTGTGTAATGGGGCTGGGGTGGCCACTGGTTGAAAGGCTGCTGCAATAATCCAAATAAAACACACCTAGGGCTGCCCCAGCCCAGTGAGGCTGGAAAAACAGAGAATAACTTGGGAGACTGGGATGCATCAGACACGGGATCCCATAACTAGGTCATGACTGGCAGAAACTCCTGCTTAAATGAAGACCTCTGCTCACCATTGCTGTAGCTGCAGAAGAATTCATTAAAGACAACCCAAATCTGGGAAAACAAATCAGAACAACGATGTGGGAAATGGGAAATAGAATTTGTATATTTATTTGATATAAATACAATTATGTCAAAATGTTTTATATCAAAAACATTGGCCCAATGGATCAAAAGAAGGGTTTACCTTTGTATGTAATAGAAGTTAAAAAAAAAAAGGAAAAGGGAACGAGGCTTCTTCTGCCCCCTGGTGGCTCTTGGGGAAATGCCACTGAAAAGGCAGAAAGCAAAGGGGACCAGTTTCTTTCCATTTTGTACCAAGGGTCAACTGAGCACGCAGCACCATGAACGGTAAGGAAGAAGTGCAGAGGGCTCCCTTCCCTCCCACACCATCTCCCTCTCTGTCAAGCGTGGGCCACAGCCAGTGTCTCCTCCGCTGGGTCCAAGCCAGTGGTTCTGACCGGGTAGACAGCAGAGTCACGATTGAGGTTCTAACTGCTTCCATCAGGGCTCTCAGAGCAGCTGCTAGAAGGGGATGGGGAACAGAGCACTTCTGACAGTGTCAGGAAAACATCTCCCTGGCTTCCCCGTGTCCGGGTCTGAAGACCCATGGGCTGAATACAGCCACGCACACAGCGGAACTCACCACAGCCTTTTAACAAGACTGCAGAAAACAGAAGATGTCCAAATAGGAACAGCTCTGGATTGCAGTTCCCAGCAAAAATGCAGAGGGTAAGTAATCACCACATTTCCAAATGAATTTTTACTGCCCACAGACCAGGAGATTCCCAGGCAGAAAAGCACCAGGAGTCTCCAGTGCAGCTGTTTCAGCTGGTGCCGCAGGTCTCTGCACAGAAACTCACACAAATCCGGGCATTGTTTCAACTGGTGGCTGGAACGCCTGGGAGACAGAGTCGCCCGTTCAACTGAAAAAAAGGGGGCTGAAACAGGGAGCCAGGTGATCTGGCTCAGCGGGTCCCACCCCGATGAAGACCAGCAGTTGAAAATGCTCTGGATTGAAAGTTTCACAGCAAGCACAGCTGGACCTGGGACAGTCCAGCTCTGTGGGGGGAAGGGCATCCACCATTACTGAGGCAGCCCACCACTACTGAGGCAGCCCACCATTACTGAGGCAGTCCACCACTACCGAGGCAGCCCACCATTACTGAGGCAGTCCACCATTACTGAGGCAGTCCTCCATTACTGAGGCAGACTGCCATTACTGAGATAGTCCACCATTACTGAGGCAGACTGCCATTACTGAGGCAGTTCTTACTATACCCCTATAAACAAAACGGCAAGGAAGTTCACAGAGTAGCTGGGCAAAGCCCATGGCAGCTCAGCAATGCTTTTGCTGGCAGACTGTGACTAGGCTACCTCCTTGCTGGGCAGGGCATCTCTTTAAAAAGGCAGGAGCATGTCAGGAACTTATAAATAAAGCCCCACCTTCCTGGGACAGAGCACCTGGGAAATAAAGGTGGTTATGAGTTCTGCTGCAGCAGTCTTAAATGTACCTGCCCAGCAGCTCTGAACAGAACAATGGAGCTCACAGCTCAGCACTTGAGCTCCTATAAGGGACAGACTGTCTCCCCAAACAGCTCCCTGACCCCTGTGTAACCAGAGAGACACCTCATAAAGGAGAGCTCAGGCTGACATCTGGGGGGTATCCTTCTGGGACAAAGATAACAGAAGAAGAAACTGGCAGCAACCCTTACTGTTCTGCAGCTGCTGCAGGTGATCCCCAGGCAAGCAGGGTCTGGAGTGGACCTCCAACAGTCCTATAGCAGGGGGGCCTGACTGTTAGAAGGAAAACTAAGAAACAGAAAGAAATAACTTCATCAGTAACAAAAAGGTTGTCTACTCAGAGACCCCATCTGAAAGTCACCAACCACAAAGACCACAGGTAGATAAATCCACAAAGATGGGAAGAAATCAGCACAAAAAGGATGAAAATACTCAAAACCAGAATGCCTCTCCTCCTCCAAGGGACCACAACGCCTCACCAGCAAGGGAACTAGGCTGGATGGAGAATGAGTCTGATGAATTGACAGAAACAGGCTTCAGAAGGTGGGTAATAGAAAACTTCTCTGAGCTAAAAGATCATATACTAACCCAATGCAAAGAAACTAAGAACCTTGAAAAAAGGTTTGACAAAATGCTGACAAGAATAAACAGCTTAGAGAGGAATATAAATGAATTGATGGAGCTGAAAAACACAACATGAGAACTTTACAAAGCATACCCAAGTTTCAATAGCTGAATCAACCAAGCAGAAGAAAGGATATCAGAGATTGAAGATCAACTCAATGAAATAAAATGGGAAGGCAAAAGTAGAGAAAAAAGAGTAAAAAGATGAACAAAGCCTCCAAGAAATATGGGATTATGTGAAAAGACCTAATCTATGTTTGATAGGTGTACCTGAATGTGACAGAATGAATGAATCCAAGCTGGAAAACAATCTTCAGGATATTATCCAGAAGAACTTCCCCAACCTAGCAAGGCAGGCCAACATTAAAGTCCAGGAAATACAGAGAACACCACAAAGATATTCCTCAAAAAGAGCAACCCCAATGCACATAATCATCAGATTCACCAGGGTTGAAATGAAGGGAAAAATGCTAAGGGCAGCCAGAGAGAAAGGTTGGGTTAGCCACAAATGGAAGCCCATCAGACTCACAGTGGATTTCTCCTCAGGAACCCTACAAGCCAGAAGAGAGTGGGGCCAATATTCAACATCCTTAAAGAAAAGAACTTTCAACCTAGAATTTCATATCCAGCCAAACTAAGCTTCATAAGTGAAGGAGAAATAAAATCCTTTGTGAACAAGCAATTTCTCAGAGATTTCATCACCACCACCAGGCCTGCTTTACAAGAGCTCCTGAAAGCAGCACTAAACATAGAAAGGAACAACCAGTAACAGTCACTCCAAAAACATACCAAATGGTAAAGAGCATTGACACAATGAAGAAACTGCATCAACTAATGGGCAAAACAACCAGCTAGAATCAAAATGGCAGGATCAAATTCACACATAACAATATTAACTTTAAATGTAAGTGGGCTAAATGCCCCAATCAAAAGACACAGACTGGCAAGTATAAAAAGTCAAAATCCACCCATGTGCTGTATCCAGGAAACCCATCTCACATGCAAGGACACACATAGGCTCAAAATAAAAGGATGGAGGAAGATCTACCAAGCAAATGGAGAGCAAAAAAAAAGCAGAAGTTGCAATCCTAGTCTCTGATAAAATGGACTTTAAACCAACAAAGATCAAAAGAGACAAAGAAGGGAATTACATAATGGTAAAATGATCAATGCAACAAGAAGAGCTAACAATCCTAAATATATATGCACCCAATACAGGAGCACCCAGATACATAAAGAAAGTTCTTAATGATTTACAAAGAGACTTAGACTCCCACACAGTAATAGTGGGAGACTTTAACAATCCACTTAACATTAGGCAGATCAATGAGACAGAAAATTAACAAGCATATCCAGGACTTGAACTCAGACCTGGACCAAGCAAACCTAATAGACATTTACAGAACTCTCCACCCCAAATTCACAGAATATACATTCTTCTCAGCACCACATCACACCTACTCTAAAACTGATCACACAATTGGAAGTAAATCACTCCTCAGCAAATGCAAAAGAATGGAAATCATAACAGACAGTCTTTAAGACCACAGTGCAATCAAATTAGAACTCAGGATTAAGAAACTAACCCAGAACTGCACAACTTCATGGAAACTGAACAACTGGCTCTTGAATGTTGACTGGATAAACAATGAAATGAAGGCAGAAATAAAGCTGTTTTTCAAAACCAAGGAGAACAAAGACACAACATACCAGAATCTCTGGGACACATTTAAAGCAGTGTTTAGAGGAAAATTTATAGCAATAAATGCCCACATGAGAAGCAAGGAAAGATCTAAAATCAACACCGTATCATCAAAATTGAAAGAGCTAGAAGAGCAAGATCAAAAAACTCAAAAGCTAGCAGAGGACAAGAAATAACTAAGATCAGAGCAGAACTGAAAAAGATAGAGACACGCAAAAAAACCCTTCAAAAAATTAATAAATCCAGGAGCTGGTTTTTTTGAAAAGATCAACAAAAAAGACAGACTTCTAGCCAGATTAATAAAAAAAGAGAATAATCAAATCGATGCCATAAAAAACAATAAAGGGAATGTAACTACAGATTCCACAGAAATACAAACCACCGTTAGAGATTACTACAAACAACTCTATGCACATAAACCAGTAAACCTGGAAGAAACAGATAAATTCCTGGACACTTACATCCTCCCAAACCTAAACCAGGGAGAAGGCAAAACCCTGAATAGACCAATAACAAGGTCTGAAGTTGAGGCAGCAATTAATAGCCTACCAACCAAAAGAAAGCCCAGGTCCAGATGGGTTCACAGCCAAATTCTACCAGACATACAAAGAGGAGCTGGTACTGCTCCTTCTGAAACTATTCCAAACAATCCAAAAAGAGGGAATCCTCCCCATATCATTTTATGAGACCAACATCACACTGATACCAAAACCCGGCAGAGACTCAGCAAGAAAAGAAAACTTCAGGCCAATATCCATGATGAACACAGATGCAAAAATCTTCAATAAAGCACTGGCAAACTGATTGCAACAGCGCATCAAAAAGCTTATCCATCAGGATCAAGTAGGCTTCATCCCAGGGATGCAAAGCTGGTTCAACATACTCAAGTCTATAAACGTAATTCACCACATAAACAGAACCAAAGACAAAAACCACTTGATTATCTCAATAGATGCAGAGGAGGTCTTTGACAAAATTCAACAGCCCTTTATTTTAAAAACTCTCAATAAACTAGGTATCAATGGTATGTATCGCAAAATAATAAAAGCTATTTATGACAAACCCACAGCCAATATCATACTGAATGGGCAAAAACTGGAAGCATTCCCTTTGAAATCTGGCACTAGACGAGGATGCCCTCTCTCACCACTCCTATTCAATATAGTATTGGAAGTTCTAGCCAGAATAATCAGGCAAGAAAAAGAAATAAAGGGTATTCAATTAGGAAAGGATGAAGTCAAACTGTCTCTGTTTGCAGACGACATGATTGTATGTTTAGAATACCCTATCGTCTCAGCCCAAAATCTCCTTAAACTAATAGGCAACTTCAGCAAAGTCTCAGGATGCAAAATCAATGTGCAAAACTCACAAGCATTCCTATACATCAATAACAGACCTAAGAATAAGAGAGCCAAATCAAGAATGAACCACCATTCACAATTGCTACAAGGAGAGTAAAATACCTAGGAATGTAACTAACAAAGGATGTAAAGGATCTCTTCAAGGAGAACTACAAACTACTGCTCAAGGAAATACGAGAGGACACAAACAGATGGAGACACATTCCATGCCCTGGTTAGGAAGAATCAATATCATGAAAATGGCCATACTGCCCAAAGTAATTTACAGATTCAATGCTATCCCCATCAAACTACCAATGACCTTCTTCACAGAACTGGAAAAAACTACCTTAAACTTCATATGGAACCAAAAGTGAGCCTGCAGAGCCAAGTCAATTCTAAGCAAAAAGAACAAAGCTGGAGGTTTCACGCTATTTGACTTCAAACTACAGTACAAGGCTAACGTAATCAAAACAGCATAGTACTGGTACCAAAACAGAGATATAGACCAATGGAACAGAACAGAGGCCTCGGAGGCAACACCACATATCTACAACCATCTGATCTTTGACAAATCTCACAAAAACAAGCAATGGGGAAAGGATTCCCTGTTTAATAAATGGTGTTGGGAAAACTGGCTAGCCATGTGCAGAAGGGAGAAACTGGACCCCTTCCTGACAGCTTACGCTAAAATTAAGCCCAGATGGATTAAAGACTTAAACATAAGACCTAACACCATAAAAACCTTAGAAGAAAACCTAGGCAAAACCATCCAGGACGTAGGCATAGGCAAGGACTTCATGACTAAAACACCAAAAGCATTGGCAACAAAAGCCAAAATAGACACATGGGATCTGATTAAACTCCAGAGCTTCTGCACAGAGGAAGGAACAGTAATGAGAGTGAACCGGTAACCAACAGAATGGGAAAAAATTTTTGCAATCTACCCATCTGACCAAGGACTTATATACAAAATCTACAAAGAACTAAAACAGATTTACAAGAAAAAAAAAAACCCCATTCAAAAGTGGGCAAAGGATATGAACAGTTTTCAAAAGAAACTGTTCAGTTTCTTTTGAGGCCAACAAACATATGAAAAAATGCTCATCATCACTGGTCATTAGAGAGATGCAAATCAAAACCACATTGAGATACCATCTCAGGCCAGTTAGAATGGCGATCATTAAAAAATCTGGAGACAACAGATGCTGGAGAGGATGTGGAGAAATAGGAACACTCTTACACTGTTGGTGGGAGTGTAAATTAGTTCACCTATTATTGAAGACAGTGTGGCACTTCCTCAAGGACCTAGAAAGAGAAATTCCATTTGACCCAGCAATCCCATTACTGGGTATATATCCAAAGGATTATAAATCATTCTATTATAAGGACACATGCACACATATGTTCATTGCAGCACAGTTTACAATAGCAAAGACTTGGAACAAACCCAAATGCCCATTGATGATAGACTGGACAGGGAAAATGTGGCACACATACACCATGGAATACTATGCAGCCATCAAAAACAATGAGTTTGTGTCCTTTGTAGGGACATGAATGAACCCGGAAACCATCATTCTCAGCAAACTGACACAAGAACAGAAAATCAAACACCATGTGTTCTCACTCATAGGCAGGTGTTGAACGAGAACACATGTACACCTGGAGGGGAGCATCACACACTGAGGTCTGTTGTGGGGGAGTAGCGGAGGGACAGTGGGGGTTAGGGAGTTGGGGAGGGATAACATGGGGAGAAATGCCAGATATAGGTGATGGGGATGGAGATAGCAAACCACACTGCCATGTATGTACCTATGTAACAATCCTGCATGTTCTTTACATGTACCCCAGAACCTAAAATACAATTATATATATAATAGAAAAGAAAATAAATAAATAAAGACTTGGCTTTACCACATTAAAAAATTATCAGATATAGTTAACACGACAAAATAAGAAAAATCATACAGTAGTGGAAGATATTTTAAATCTACGCTACCTACTTCATTTTATCCATCAATAATTACATGCCAAGAGAGATGAAATGACTTGCCAAGGTCATACAGATCATTAAAGGCATAATTGGGATCAACAAGCCAAGTCTTCTAACTCTTAAGCTACTTCTCTTTCCACTATCCTACACTCTTATATGTAACCTTTACAAGAAATAACATATTAGTTCAAAAAAGCTGTTTAAGAAAGATAACATCTGAGAGGCCAAACTGTCAATTTGAAAAGATGTTCAGGTTTGTTTTCCTTTAATTATATTTGAATGAAATAATCTTTGTTTTAAAATAAAATAGTAACAATTTTTTAAAAAGACTGCAGAAAACAACAATTAACTATATAAACACCTGTTTTTGGCAAATGCTGCAGATCTGTTTCCAAATCGTGTCTTCCACCCGTCTCCCTCCCAGTGAGGCAGCCTCCCACAGTGACCCAACTTTACCACTTTTGCAGTCCAAAAAATGGTTTTGGTGTCCCAGTTTGTCCCAGCTGCTCCTCTGCTAACCTGTGCGGCTCTGTGAAAAGCCAATTTTAAGATCTGATGCCTTCTCCAGAATTTGCCTGCATGCGGAAGAATGATGCAGAAGGAGGTAAAAAAGGCCGGAGCAGTTGGGGGCAAGATGGAAACAGTCTAGTCATTATCAGTTAAACCGTAACTGCATGCGGCAGCGTGCTGAGCCAGACAATCAGCAGAGCCCGAGAAATGTTGCCGGTTTTCCAGATAGCCCCGTTCAGTTTTGTCTCAAGCAAAACAAACAAAAATGTGGATAATTGTACCTAGGCTTCAAGCCTGTTTTATTTCTCCATTATACCAAGGAAAAGTGGAATGGTGGCCCCACCAGAGTGAGGCGCCTGTGTGGGTTCCTGTGAAAAATTGTTTACCCACATTCAATTAGAGAGAAGCAGCTAGTAGAGGGTTTTTAGCCTTCTGACATTAGGGTCTCCTGTGAGCAGGTATTTAAAATGGATTCTAATTCCACGGTCTTGAAGGCCTGCTCCAATATCATGAATTTTGCAGATAACTGTAATTTCTCCTGTAATAGACCCTTTTGATTGCTTAAACTATGACACAGTTCAATTGCATTGTACATTTCCTTCTAAGAGAGTGTATGGAATGTATTTTAACCATTTCCTGGACAATCCGACATTGTCGTGACCAAAGTCAACTCTCCGACTGGCCTGAAACTACCATGTTGTTTAGGTTTCAAAGTTTGGAGGAGTAGAGTTTACCCCACCTTTTCTCTGTCATGTTCTGTTAAAAACTGAATTTTATGACCTTTCTTTTTTTGGTTCATGCCCGCTTTGATCAGGATATGAGGGTTGAAGAACAGCAGCAAGGTTCTTTTTAACTTACTAAGTAGGTTAATAAAAGGATGCAGGTGCTTGCTGGTGGAATGCGGTCAGAAGGTTCTCCAGGGCTGATGTCAGCGCTCCTCACTCACTGTTGTCCACAGGGCACAGGTGGACTGCTGCCGGCCACGCACGTGAGAGCTGGTCAGGGAAAGATGCGCAACCTTCCGTTAGCATGTCATTTCCACCTCACGTTTTCCCTTTTCCTTTGGCACCAAAAATGTCTTCGGAGAAACATCTTCACAGAGCCCCGTGCTCTTTCCCCCATACCTTGTAGCCCTAATGGCCCTCCCAGGAATAAGGCAGGAGTTTTAGTGTATGCATTCCAGCCCATTCTAGCTGCTAAGAGAGGACTGTGTTTCCTTCCTTTCTGCCTTCCTTTTCTATGTTCCAGATGCTGAAGTGGCCAGATAAGCAGCCTACAGATAAGTGAGGTCCACAATTCATCACACACCGATAATGCTGACATGTAACAGTCTCCATATCTTTACAGAGGCAAAAAATGGGTAAGAGAAACGAATAACACTCATTAGAATGAGGCCAAACTCGTCTCCAGATTTTCCCTTTAAACTTCATTCCTTTCATTCCAAACTTTCCCAGCAGAATCATTAGTGACTTTATCAGAAATATTAAATACTTCAGGCATAACCAGCAGCTGCTGTAGATGCAGAAGCCTTCATTGTATACGGTTGACCACACACTGCTTGTTTTCCTGGCTTTCTTAGTAAAATAACAAATGGAATAATACTACGTGAATTGCCAAGTGGCTCAAGAACAGGCAGAAAGCAGGAAGACTGGAAGTAGTCATTGTTACTTTCTGCAGGCGCCGCCCTTCATGCTTGCACAGAACTCCCATGACCACTGCTGGTTAGCAGGCCTCCTCCCAATCTCGCACTACCAGAAGCTCTGCCCAAGGGAGTCTGCAACCGATTTTTGGCAAAGCAAGTCCAGACTAACCTCTACATATCTAAATAAAATGCCTCCACTGAAATTCTGTGTGATGTATGGATTGAGACATTGACATGCAGCTTTGGTTAGAAGTAGGCTGGAAAAAAACCCTAGTAATCAACCAGATAAAGTGGCTCACGCCTGTAATCCCAGCACTTTGGGAGGCTAAGGCAGGCAGATCACCTGAGGTCAGGAGTTTGAGACCAGCCGGACCAACATGGAGAAATCCCATGTCTACTAAAAATACAAAAATTGACCTGGTGCGGTGGTGCACGCCTGTAGTCCCAGCAACTCAGGAGGCTGAGGCAGAAGAATTTCTTGAACCCAGGAGGCGGAGGTGGCAGTGAGCTGAGATTGCGCCATTGCACTCCAGCCTGGGCAACAAGAGTGAAACTCCATCACACAAAAGTAATCAAATTGCCCTTAAAAAATACAATAAAGGAATAAAACAACTCCAAAAAGCAGAGCCATAAATCTACCAATCTGTCTTGTGGGCTGATTTAATCATGTGTATTATCCACCAGCTGTGTGTTAAACAGTATAAGGGAGACATTATGATGAGTATTTATTTTTTCCCACTTTTCTTTTGCAGTTAGGTCACTGAAGATTTTTGAATAGACTTCTTTTATGAGAGGTATTAACACCCTTTTATTGCCATAGATTCAGATATTGTTATTGATAAAGTTTTTTATTTGCGTAAAATAAACATGCAACTAGAAAACTAGAAACCTGGAAGAAAATTTAAGATGCGATATTTGAAAATGGAAACAAAAGAACAGGAATCAGCCAGGCATGGTGGCTCACGCCTGTAATCCCAGCACTTTGGTGGGCCAAGGTGGGCTGATCACGAGGCCAAGAGATCGAGACCATCCTGGCCAACTTGGTAAAACCCCATCTCTATTAAAAATACAAGAATTAGCTGGGCATGGTGGTACACACCTGTAGTCCCAGTTACTCAGGATGCTGAGGCAGGAGAATCGCTTGAACCCGGGAGGCGAAGGTTGCAGTGAGCCAAGATTGCACCATTGCACTCCAGCACAGGCAACAGAGGAAAAAAAACCACAAAAGCAGGAATCCTGTATAAATATTTCTGAATTAATCTTTTAGTCATTCGAATTGTTCTTTAAGAAAGCAGCATTTCTGCACATAGCTTAACTGTAAATCTGAATGGGACAGTTATCTTAGGAACCTGACAGTAATGAGATGCTGGTACAAAGGCACATAGGCGGAGCCGCACTTAAGTCAAAGGTGGGACTAGATTGTGCCAAGGAAATTACCACGTAGGATGAGAAACTGCAAAGTGTCAACAGACGTTGCCCCCAGATGTTCCACTGTCATAGTTCCACAGTGTTTTACCGCATAGAAACCTTAAAGAGTATCGAAGTATGACACTTTTTTTATTTTTATTTTTTTGAGACTGAGTCTCTCTCTGTTGCCCAGGCTGGAATGCAGTGGCCTGACCTCAGCTCACTGCAACCTCTGCCTCGCGGGTTCAAGCAACTCTCCTGTCTCTGCCTCCTGAGTAGCTGGAATTATAGACACGCACCACCTTGCCCGGCTGATTTTTGTATTTTTAGTAGAGACAGGTTGGCCAGGCTGGTCTCGAACTCCTGACCTCAGGTGATCCACCTGCCTTGGCCTCCCAAAGTGCTGGGATTACAGGTATGAGTCACCTTGCCCGGCTGCATTTCAGTTTTTTTAACTGCCGTACTGCAGCACTGTCCTGTAGAACATACGGTGATGAAAGAAAGGTTCTGCATTGACACCGTCCAATGTGGGCGCTGTTGGGGTGGCAACGTGTACCCACAGAGATAATATCGCCTGTGAATGTGACCTTATTTGGAATTAGGGTCTTTGCAGATGTATTGAGGTCATGCTGGATTAGGGTGGACTCTAAATCCAGTATGACTGGTGTCCTTAAAAGATGAGATGGTGACACAAAAGCCCAGGCAGGGGAGATGGCCATGGGAACACCAAGGTCTGCCGCAGCCAGGGCGAGGCCAGCAGGGTTCTCCTCAGGCCGCTGCAGAGCATGGTTGCGCTGACATGCTAATTTCAGACTGCTAGTCACCAGAACTGAGAGAGAATCAGTTCCTGTTGTTTTAATCCACATAGGTTGTGGTGAATTTCATACCTAAAGTCCTATCTTGAATCCCTTTGGGTTAAAAAACTCTATTCCCTAATTTATCTTGTGAGAATCCAGCCTTTTTGCTTAAAATGAGATTTATTTTACTTTCTGAGAAAGGAATCCACCATACTTTGATTTAGATAACCACAGGGTCTGGAACTCTACTTGTGAAAATTAAATTTTATGATTCATAATGCCAATGTTTTGCCTCTGCTTTCTACATATTCACAGCAGGTGAAATGTGTTCAGGAATTTAAAAGATGAAAACGTGTCTTTTAAGTAATGACCGCCAAGAGCCACTGCAGATACAAACAGGTTTATTTTTTCCATTCAAGCTTTATCAAATAGCTTGTTCAAAAAGCATGTACAAGAGCAAAAAATACCACATGCAATCAGACTTGCTTTGCCTTATAGTCACTGGTTTCCTTTTAGAAAAGAATGTGCACTTGAATAACTTCTAATCCAAACATTTTCCAACTGTTTTTACTTCCTTTCAAGTCAGCAATGACGGACACATTTTAGTTAACTGTTCATCATACTCCTTCTCATCTTTCTTCATACTCAAATAATATAAAGCCTATAAAATCAAACCATACACTGTTCAGAAATCCGAAAAGGTTCTTTTACATAATAGACTCTGACATGTTAAGAAACTACACACAACAAATATTTACAAAATGAACAGAAAACAGGATAAAGCTATTTAAAAGTGAACGTAGTAGTATTTCTTATCTAAATAATTTTAATCAAATGAACAATATATTTCTGATAGCTTCTATCTTTTAGAATACAAAAAAGTGCTCAGATTACCTTTAAAAAAATAACAAAAATCTCTTAGAACAGAAATAATTTAAATAAAGATGGTAGCATGGGGAATCAAAATGACATCTTTGATCCCAAAACAGGAAGGTAGGTGTGAATGTATTTGAAATCAGAAGGGGACACAATACTAAGATTGCAAATGCAAAGCTTCCTGCATTAGAAAGATAGAAAACTGTCTTTGCAAAGTTCTTGTGTCTCTCTATGAAAGCCATGAACATGAAATCGGATCTCTCAGCTAGACTGCTTGTCAGGTAACAAGGACGGGTCACTTTCCTTGACTGTGCTTTTTTAGCCCACTATCAATATTCACTCAGCTGGGGCTCAAAAGGACAAATTGGTGTCCTTTTAAGACATTTTGACTACTAGGATCGATACACTAACTCTCAAACAAACAATAAACATAATGTGTGAACACAGCAGCCAAGTAGAAGGATCTCCAAGTCCAAGTCACTCAGGCTTTGCTGGAGTCAACCTACAATGCCACCCTCAGGGAAAGCACAATGAGTTAGACAGGAATCATTTTCCTCTAAAAATGAATTCCGCAGGAAGAAACCAGAGTTGGGGTAAGATGTTGGAGTCAAGTTTTCTCTTCATTTGATATGCAAGCGTTGTGATCTTTATGAATAGCAAGTTACATGCTAATCACAAAGACAAAGGAGGAAGGACACAGCTGGTGACACCAACGTGGACATCCAAATGCTAAGGGGGCCAAGTACGGGCCCTGCCCTGCTTATTTTAATAATGCTGAAATTACTTACCACACTTCTGAAGCCTTATTTTGAAATTTATTTCAAATTTCAGACATGTCCATAATTTACTGTTGAGGAAATAAAACAGCATGTAGAAGATAATTCTATTTATATTAAAATTACATAGGTATGTGTGTACACATACATAACAGTTCTTTTCTTCTTCTGAGTATAATTGGGTTTTAGATTATTTTTACTTTTTATTTATACTTTTTCTTAATGTTCTAACTGCTTACACTATCACTTTTGTTATAAAATAATCATAAAATGAAGCTCTTTTCATTTTAAGAGGAAAAAGAAAAAAAAAGCTCTACAGATTCTGAAGGCAGTTCCAAGTAAGAGTCTTTGAAAGGCTCTTAAGAGACTATTTTGCAGGTCAAAATCCCAGAAAAATGTAAAATCTTGTGGTCAGAGAAAATGGCTTTGCTCACTACTCTAGCTCAGTTAGCAAAGTACTCGGCACCGGACAGCTGTGACATACACACTCTAAAGAAGAAATACGGCTGACAAGGATGTTGAGTTTCTAGAGATTTCATTTTTAAAATCACTGTCATATGATCCTTTTTATTCTAGTTAGCTGAGGGTATTTTCTAATTAATGTTCGGTCGAAATTCAGCACATTTTAGAGAAAAGTTTAAAATCAGCAGTGGGATTCATACTACTGTGTTTTATAATGTGGCTTTTAAAAAAGGAGGAATCAAAACAGGAAAATGGGCAA
This sequence comes from Saguinus oedipus, assembly GCA_031835075.1. NCBI lineage: Eukaryota > Metazoa > Chordata > Mammalia > Primates > Cebidae > Saguinus > Saguinus oedipus. Next base: position 127,563,239 of record CM063179.1, read on the forward strand.
AATGGGGCTGAAAAGGGGCTTGCTGGCCAGACAGCTGGAAGCAGAAGAGGGGATCAGCAGATGAAGAGGGCACAAGAAAATAATCCTCCTCTGTCCTTCATCCTGTTTTTCCCACACAGTTCGACTATAGCTAAGAATGACATGTCCGATTCTCCTCCTGTACCCAGCACAGTGCCTGCCACCTTAGAAGGTGGGCAAAGGACTCAACAAGAGAGAGGGAAGGAAGGAGCTGGCTTCTGCTCTGAGTTAATAAGGGTAGTAAAAGCCACCCTGACTCTGACTCTCAAATCAAAGGGCAAGAAAAGAATTGTTCTAGCTCTTGTCCTGGAACAGAGGTTAGAACGATTCCTTCTTAAATGTGATTTGTGGCATAACTATGAAAGTAATCACAGATTAACTAATTTCCACTAATAACCAAAGACGAATGTCCTGAGTTGCAAGATAAAAAATCAGTGCCTATTTCCTTTGGATGAGGCTTAGATCAAGACAGAAACCAACATTTTTCTTTAAATAATTCAGTTTCTTACATTTTTAGAGATAAAGCAAATGATGTAGCTAGAGCAATTTGGTATTTTATTGTCCCAAATGGGAGTTTTTTAGAGTAAAAAGGAGTTACTACATTCTGGGGGGGGAACCATGCCAAGACAACTGACATGAACAGGACTGTCCTGAACAAATGACACCTGATGCTAACACAAGATCCTTTTAAGTGTTTTATTTTCAAGTTCTCTATTAAACTACATAACATTTGGCAGCAATTTAATATTGAACACTGAGTAACAGCACACAGTTCTGTTCTTGAGAAGATGTATTTTCTAAGCGATGAAATGAACTTTCCACCTTCCCCATACTTCAGGTTCCCCAGCATAAGCTAACATTTGAAATGGGCCTGAGGAAACAGTCTGTTTTAATTTCTCTAACAGAACCAAAAAAAACACACAACTGTGATTCAGTTACTTAGATTCACTTCTTCATTTTACAAAATAAAAACAGGAGAATTTGAGCATATCTTGCTCTAGAAAGAAACCTCCAAAATGATAAACCCCAGTTATGGGGGCTAGGTCACAAGTTTTAAAATCTTTGTATTAACCATGAGATTCTCACAGATACATTGCCACAAAATATTTTTTAAAAGCCATAGTCAAAATAAAAAATGTCTAATTTGTGGGTGGTGACAGTTATCTTCCCACAGGTACTGAATATATATCCAGGCACAAATCACCAGCACAACACAGGAAGTCCCCGGCAGAGGCGACAGGTCAGTTTCTGAACAGCAGCATCCGCTCGGAACATTTCTGCCCCACCAGGCTTGCATACTGCAGAACAGCGGCCTCCTCACTTGGGTCTTTCTGATGCTTCTTATAAACACCGTAAGGCATAATGGCTCTCTTGTGAAACACCTGCACTCGATCGGGTTCTGTACTGCGATCTTCATCCACTGCAATTAAAAAAAAAGACTGATTTTTAAAACATCACATACCAAGCTTTCCATTTCCCTTTTACTTTTTTTTTTTTTTTGAAACAGAGTCTTTCTCTGTTACCCAGGCTGGAGTACAGTGGCGCCATCTCACCTCACTGCAACCTCCGTCTCTCAGGTTCAAGCGAGTCTCCTGCCTCAGCCTCCCAAGTAGCTGGGATTACAGGTGTACGCCACCACACCCAGCTAATTTTTGTATTTTTAGTAGAGATGGGGTTTCACTATGTTGGCCAGGCTTGTCTCGAACTCCTGACCTCAAGTAATCCACCCGCCTTGGCCTCCCAAAATGTTGGGATCACAGGTGTGAATCACTACTGCACCCAGTCCTTTTTTTTTTTTTTGAGACAGAGTCTCACTCTGTTGCCCAGGCTGGAGTGCAGTGACATGATCTCAGCTCACTGAAACCTCCACCTCCCAGGTTCAAGTGATTCTCCTGCCTCAGCTTCCCAAGTAGCTGGGACTACACACAGGTGCGCACTTTTTTTTTTTTTTTTTTTTAAGTAGAGACGGAGTTTCACCATGTTGGTCAGGCTGGTCTCGAACTCCTGACCTCGTGATCCACCTGCCTCGGATTCTCAAAGTGCTGGGATTACAGGCATGAGCCACCACGCCCAGCCTAGCCTTCATGTCTTAATTTAAAAATTTTTAACTTAAAACATGAATATGTATTGAGATGTCTTTGATCAGTATGTTCCAATAAGGGTGAGCAGCATTAACATTAACACAAACTTGAGTATGTTAGCAATTAAGTAACAACTACCATGCTGAAGGTGATAAAGACCTTCCGGGATGACAGCTGAAATCAAGCAGAGACAAAGTATGTGAATTAAAACACTGGCCTCCTGCACCTGTACTATTTTCTGGCACATGATAAAGTTTACAACTCTCCACATCATTCCTGCATCTGACTTAAGTCTGTTTTGCCTCTCCCTGTACCAACATGTTATCTGAAGTTTTAATCTCTGCAGTGAAGCTTTTGGCTGACTCCACAGTTGTCACTGACCAGGTCTGGACAATGCCCACGCCTAGTCTTAGGTAGGAGGGCAGATTCTTACAGCTTTCATGGAAGATGAGGAAGAGACTGTTGGTGGCTGCCACTATCTGTCCTTCTCCTCTTTTACATAAAGCCAGCCCTGGTTTTCTTCAGGGCACACCGGTCACCCAGATGAAAGTCTGTTTCCCAGCCTTCCTGTGGCTGGGTGTGGCCACATGACCAAGTCCTGGCCAATGGGATACAAGTGAAAGTGTTTTGTGGAAGTTTCCGGGCATCTTTTGCTGACTTGTGCCTTTTGCCGCTTTCATTTTCAACTTTTCCTTCATTCTGTTGCCTGGAACGTGGACATCATGGCAGGATCCCTACCCTCTACCTGGAGTTTCAGGCTAAGAGCTTACTTTCAGTTCAGCCAAAACAAAAGCTAGAAAAAACCTGGGCAACTGAGGACTTCCGGAAACAAAACTGCCACAGCAGTTCCGGGCTGCTTATGTCTAGATATTTACATTACAAATAAACCATTTTGTTTAAGCCAATATTATCTTAGGTTTCTATTACTGGCAGTCACTCCTAATCCTAAGGAGTAGAGAATAATGTTACAGCATCTACTAAAATGTACAAAGCTTTTTATCACTGACTCAGCCAGTCTACTTCTAAGAACAATCCTACAGCAGTGGTTCTCAAGCCTGACTACATATTGCAATCATCTGAGATTTTGAAAAATACCAAAGCCCGATCCCCTCCCCAGAGACCCTAATTTAAAAACTGGCCTGAGTGGGACCAGAGCTACAGTATTTCCTTAAGATTTTTAAGGCTGGTTGAGAACCATTGTCCTAAGAAACACCCACACAAGTATTTCCATGCATGTAAGAGGCTGTTTATGGCAACACTCTTTAATACTAGAAACTGGAAACAGCCTGAATGTCCATCGATGGAGAAGCAGGTAAAGAGTTAAGGTATATCCACAGAATGAAACGTTATACACACTGTTAAAAAGACAACGGGAGACAGACTGTCAAGAGAAAGGGAAAAGTAGGCACAGTATAAAAAATAGTTACTTTATTTAAAAGTCCAACATACATATAGGAAAACACATCTGGAGATGTATATGTCAGCCTGTTAACAAAACTTATTGCTAAGCCTTCCCTTTGCTCAGAATCACCCTCTTCCCCATAGCACCAGACAGCTTCAACTCTATTACACTGATCACTTTCAGAGGGTTTCCCCATAGCACCAGACAGCTTCAACTCTATTACACTGATCACTTTCAGAGGGTTTCCCCATAGCACCAGACAGCTTCAACTCTATTACACTGATCACTCTCAGAGGGTTTCCCTAGTCCCCCATAAAATAGGAAGAAACTCATTCTAATCCTCCATCTTTCTTCACAGCACTTACTGCCACCTGACACATATATTTACTGTCTATTTCCCTTTCCATTAGGAATAAAATGACATAAGAAGAAATATTTCAACTGTGTTGCCTGCTAATATTTCCCCAGTGCCTAGAACACTACCTGGCACACAGTAGAGGCTCCATAAATATTTGCTGAATCAATCTCTGGGAGAATTATAGACTTTACACTGGAACACACACACACACACACACACACACACACACACACACACACACAATTTTTTGATATTCTCTAAGACTTTCATAATCTAAAAATAGTTAAGGTTGATTTAAGCATTTTCTTTTCTAAGTTTGAATCTCCTGAAAATGAAAACGGAAATGCCAGTTGCCTTTTCTACAAATCAACAGGATTGTTTAAGGAGATGTCTTAGTCTTCCAGCTATAAACTCCTATACCTAGTTCTCAAAGCCAGTGATCAACTTTTTACAGCAGATTCACTACAAATTTAAGCAAACATTTTACTGGATGTCCACTTCATACAAGGCTCTAAGCTTTGAATACTTGTTACATTACATCCCTTATTATTTTGTAATCGTAGTAACATTAAAAGTTTATTCTTCCTCAACAGTCATTGCTTTCTCTAAAAAGATATTAATGAGGAGAAATCATCTAAGCTCAATTTCAGATTGAGCAGGCAACACTACCGACAGGCATAACACTATTCTTCTGATATCTAAATGCGTGTTTTCATTATATGAATTTATTTCAGAGGCTAGCTGATCTCAATCATCTTAGAGAATGTGGCATCCCCCAAATGACTACATTCTATACCTGTTGAGAGGTTTGCATCAGGAGATGCAAGCTAACCACGTACTGTTAGCCAAAAAGAAGTTCTACACTGGCAGAGAAGACCACAGTCTTTCATTGAGAACCCGCTTGGGAAAGCATAGAAGGGGGAGGAGAAAGGAACACCAGGATGCCAGCCAGAGGGCCTTCACATCCACAGAGCTGAGTGCCAATGTCATTTCCTATTTTCAATTTGTCCAGGGACATATTCAAAGGGGATCAAGATGAAGCTAGACATAAACTGTCAAGAGAAGGAACCTCCTCAATATCGCTGTTCCATCCTGCGCCTGCTTTGCCCTCAGCTCTGTTCCTCGCCCTCCACCTGTTCTGCTCTGTATTGCAGGACGCTGGTTCCTGCAGGCTCAGCTGGTCTCTGACTGGGTTCAGCCAGTAGCAAGGGACCAGAGCTGGGGGAGAGAGAAGCAAGGGCATTTTCACCCCAAACCTCTCCTCTCTTTTCTGTGGCTCTGCTTTTTGGAAGGTGGTCTAGCTGCTCTTGAAGTTGTCAGTTCTGGGTAGCCCTGACCCCTCAACCCCCTTTCCTCCTCAGCCCAGAGTGGCAGTAGCTTCCTGCTATTGCTAATCTCTGGGTCACCTTTCTGTGCCTTGCTTGGCTCTCAGCAACACCACTGTCTGTTATCGCCAACTCCCTGCATTAATTTTTCTCTGTTGTAAATACTTGAAGTGGTTTGCTTGTTCCTGGTTAGATCCTGATACACATATGAATTTCAAAATATGTGTTGTTTCTTAAGAATTACTCTATCCAACCAAAGGGGAAAGTTCACATAGTTTGAAACAATTAAATATTTAACATTCACCAGGTTATGACATCCCTTACCAAGGTAAATTACAAAGGAAGAGGCAGCATCTGGGTTCCTGCTGTCCATTTTGGACATTTTAATGTGTACATATTGCAACATGGAGAACAATCTCCACCAACTAAATGCTTCTAGCAGGAAAAAGGCAGATTCAAGCATGTTTAGAGTCTAATACAAATAAAAAAGTGAAGGTTGGTGAGATCAGCAAGTGAAAAAAACGGCAAGAACAGAGGCAAAACAACAAAATTTTCTAAATCTAAAACCTTGAATTTTTTAAATTGGAATTTTAAAGTATGTTTATATTTAACTACCTAGAACGATGCTTAACAGTTTAAACCTTTATCCTAAAATATTTGGGGACAGACATACTTTAAGATACCAATCAATGAAACACCCTAGCAAATAAAAATGTGAGATCTGATATGTCATTTTATCTAAAATAAAATGTCATCTTCTAATTTTTACTCTTTTCTGGTATGACATATAAAATAAAAATACAAGATTATGAAAAAACTCACCATTATGTAAAATTTACATCAATTATTTTAAAGTGTATTCCTTGTAGAGAGCAGAAATTTTGTTTCATTTGTCAAAATATATACTTCCATTCCATTTATTGAAATCACATGAAAGAGTTCTAAAATTACAACTGTCATATTTTTTGGAAACACAACAATATCTACGTTTCAACCATGAATTCCAAACTGACTTAATATCACTGATATTTATCTGTTAACAAATGTATCTAATTAAGTCTCCTACACTTCTAAATTAATGTACAGCATTTTTATAGAGCTATGACACAGAAATTAATCAAGTTCAATATATATATATTTTAACTCCAAATACTTTTGAGGCCTAGAATTGTTCTGGATCAAAGTTGTCAAATGCATAATAAATAAAGTATCTTATAAAGCAGGTATCAAGATTCACCTTTTAATGTCATACATAATTATAAAAAAGTGATACTAATGAATTCTAAAATCCTCTCATCCTCTTCAATGTTAATGAATCCAAGTTCAATGTTAATGAAATCCAAATATATTTAGTCTTAGTGTCCAAATCCTTCAGAAACTGGTAGAACTGTTGTTATTGTTGTTTAATATTGCAAGTAATGTGGTGCCAATTCTATCACCAACTCACAGATTATGCTGAAACCTAATGGAAACTTTTAAATTAATTTACTAAAAAACGACTTAATTTTGTCAACTGCCCCAAATTCTGTAGTTTTCCCATCAACACACTCTGACTATAAAAATGCCACAGAAACATCTAATAATATGTGTTATCAGCATCTGTCAAGCTCCTGCGCATACATTCCCTCAAACCTAACCACTTCCCTAGGTTAATGTTAGTAATACCCAACACACCAGGCTCTAACATTTCACAAACTCCTCAGTACTCAGGTAAGATTATATCTAATTCTGTGGTTACATCGATTCAAACTTAATTTGTATATTCTGTCACAAGCAATTTATTCAATCCAGAAGGTATACTGAGATATATAAGCAAATAAAACCTTTAGTTTCTCTTTAAAAATTAATACTAAAGCCTATCTTTTCTCACCTAAAAAAAACCTTTAATTGTAACTCAAATTTAGAATTCTCCCTACCCAAAGAAATCAAGCTACAACTGCAGTACCTTAGAAACAGGGAACACAGACCAACAAGACACACGGTGACAGAAACAATGGAAAGATACACTATACATTTTTTAAAACTCAATCTACCAAACTGAATGAACTCAAAATTGTCTTGGAATTAGTTATCAATTAATTAATGACTATTCATTAATAATGACACTAATTTTTAATTTTACATCATTTTTAGTCATCAAAGTAATCCCTGTTGTAAAATTCAAATAACACAGAAATAAAGTAGAGTGATGTCAGCCCCCCACGTAGAAGCCTCGTTTCTACAGTTCCTCTTCCCCTCAACAAACCTCCATCTGAGTTACCAGCATATTAACAATTTCATAAAGTGCATTTAAATATTCAAATACAGAGTTCTGGAACACATTCTAGCCATACCTTAAGTTAAACAACATCAAATTACCCCTTCAGTGGGTATAATATATTAACTTGAGAAAAACAAAACATATACTTCTGTCTTCTGGGCTTAACGTCCTGTGGTCTTATGATCATTGAGTTATGTTCCTAAGAAAGGCAGATTCCAATTCTTAGCATATTCTACATAATTAATAATAAAACCTAAGCAAAAACATCCTATCAGATACTTCAGCCATAACAATAAATTATGATTTATATACTAAAGGAAAAAAATGTATCCCAAATCCTTACAAAACCCTTTTATAATAATCTTTTGTTGCTTGCCTAATAAATGTCATCAGTGCTTGTAGACAAAAATCTTTATAGCTGAACCCACAACAGGCCTTTCCTTAGGTGACCTTGAAGATAATAGAAAAATAAGCCATTTGGAGATTAAAGACCATGTGCCATTTCATCTAAGAAAAACTCCCAGCTTACTGAGATGCCTTAGAAATATGTTTCAACGAGAACTTCTTCCACTTTTCCTGTCTCTGATTATCACAATCTAATTTCATAAAATAAAAACCAAAGGCAATCCTGCAAATTCTCTTCTGAGATGAGTGTTTGATCACTAGTGATACAAATATGCTGTCAACTCCATGAAATTCTAATCTTCCAGAAAAACTCGTGGGCAACAACTACTTGGATTTTTTCCCCCAACTTTTTATTCCCAGGAGATGAACTGCACCTCAGAGGTACGTTCAAAGGACAAGAAGCTAGAGATCAAAGCTTTACTTCTCCTCCTTATGAGGATTTAACTCATTTGTTATTCTTAAAGAGACTCTGTAACTTCTAGGCTTTCTAAAAGATAATCAAAGTCTATTTTCTTAACTTCATTATTTACTGCTACAGCATTATTACATAAATAAGTTACATACTCTAAGGAAGATACTTATATAAGTGGCAGATGACTGAAGACAGCTGGGCAAAACTAATTTAATGAAAGAATTTAAAATTTTCAACAAATGTATATGCCAGAGGGAGAAATACTCTACAAAAACGCAACTCTGCAAGTTCACAGTCAAATATGATTTAGAATATTTTAAAGTGACCAATGTTCTAATCTTTATGAGGGAGGTGACAGGAAAGGTGAGAAGAGAGGGTGAAAGGAAGCTTTTCAGTGTAAGACAGCAAAAGGGTAAGCCAAGGAATGCAGAGCTGTCGTGATAGAAATAATGAGGCTCCCAGCTCATCCTTCAAGCCCATTTGGTGAAGGCTCAGAAATTACTTTGGGACTCCAGCTCAGAGAATTACGCATTTTCATATTCTACAAAGTAATACTGTTGTTAGTAATTTCACTCAGAATATTTTTGGTCAAAATGAAAACTAAGAAATCTCTAAGCTTGAAAAATGTCATTTAATAACAGCTTTATTGTGATTTAATTTACATACCACGTGATTCACCCATTTAAATTATACAAACCAAGGATTTCTAGTTTATTCACAGTTGTGCAACCATCACATCTATTAGCAGTCAACATACTGAAGAACTGCCAGACTGTTTTCCAAAGTGGCTGCATCATTTTAGATTCCCAGCAGCAGTATACAAAGGTTCCCGTTTCTCCATATCCTCATTAGCACTGTTACTAGCTGCTTTCTGGATTGCAGCCTTCTTAGTGGGTGCATAGCAGTATCTTTTTGTGATTTTGATTTGCATTTCCCCAATAGCTAATGATGTTGAGCATCTTTTCATGTGCTTATTCCCCATTCATAGGTCTTCTTAGAAATGTCTATTTAAGTCATTTGCCTATTTTTAATTGGGTTGTCTTTTTAGTGAGTTGTCAGAGTTCTTTACATATTCTGGTTATTAGATCCTTATTGGATGCATTATTTGGAAATACACTCTCTCATTCTGTGAATTATCTTTTCACTTTCCTGACTGGGTCTCTGAAAGGACAGAAGTTTTAAATTTTGATGAAGTCCAATTTATCTATTTTTTTCTTTTGTTGCTTATGCTTTATCACATCTAAGAAAACACTGCCTAATCCAAGTTATTAAGATTTAGTCCAATGTATATTTCTAAGAATTTTATAATTTTAGGTCTTATATTTAGTTCCAATCCATTCTGAGTTAATTTTTGTAGATGGTGTGAAATAGGGAGCCAATTTCATTTTCTTTGAAAGACCCAGAACCCTTTGTTGAAAAGGCTATATCCTTTCCCTGAATTGTCTTGGCATCCTTTTTGAAAACTGACCATAAACGTGAGGGTTTATTTCTGGACTCTCAATTCTAGTCCAGATCTGTCTGCCTGCCTGTATGCCAGGGCCACATAGTGTTAACTTTACCACTCTTTTTAAAGACTGTTTTGGCTATCCTGGATTCCTTTGATTTCCATGTGGATTTTATGACAGTCAGCTTCTGCAGGGAATCCAGCTGGGATTTACAGATTCAGATCACTGCTCTGAATCTGTAAATGAGTTTGAGGCATACTACCATCTTAACAACATGAAGTCTCCTGATCCATGAGCATGAGATTTTTTTTTTTTTTTCACTAATTTAGATCTTCTGTACTTTCTTTTAAGAATGTTTTATATTTTTCAGAATATAATTTTTTGCATTGCTCTGGTAAATTTATTCTGAACAATTTTATTTTGATGCTACTGTAAATGCAACTGTTGACAATTTCATTTTTAAACTGCTCATTGTTTAAGTGTGTAGGAATAAAATTGGTTTCTGTGTATGTGGAACTAATTTATTACATTTGATAGTTCTTCACACTCTTCAGAATTTCCTACGTACAAGGGCATATCATCTGCGAACAGAGACAGAGTGACATCTTCCTTTCCAATCTGAACACCTTGTATTTCATTTTCTTGCTGAACTGGCATGGCTAAAATATAATTTTTCAAAAGAAAAAAAATCATGATATGATGTTGATTAAAAATAACTATGGCTCCTAAAAGTCACAAAACAAAATATAAAACATAATTTATCAAGATGATTCTAGCCACAAAGAACTCCAGATTATTTTTGATATTATGGATATTTGGTAACAAAGTCCTGTAAAAGCTCATCAGACAAAAGGAGAAGGATAATGCAAAAATCAGGCAATTGCATGAAAAAAAATCACATCAACTTTATCACCTCAGCACACACACTGCTGGTAGGATCTCTACTGTCCAAGTAAAATGCTAATAAAATCTCTCTTATGATGATGAATAAGGACTCTCAAACTTCTATTCTATGTTTTGACCTCTAAATACTCCTCTTAGACACGTCCTATTTCACCATTTACCCTTACCCTAATAAAAGGCTAGGCTTAAAAACTCACAAAATATAATGAAAGAAATGTAAATTAAAACATGCTATTACAGAATTTCGAAAAAATGATAGGGAAGTTGGTTTATGTGCTAGGGCTAGGGCCAAAGAGACGTTTGCGAGCTCTGGTTGGTAGGACTGGGCCAATTCTGGCCCATGTGGTCAAGAAATTGGTTACACACAAGGGAACTGAGCATATAAATAAACAGGCTGAGAAGAAAGGGGAGGCCAGATTTCTTTGTCAGAGAATGGAGCTATAGGTATGGAAAAGAAGAAGACTAGAACAAACTGTTGTGCTGGATTAAAATTTCAGATACTAGTGAAAAACTCATGATTTTTATACACTGATACAGACATACAGATACACAGGTAGATATAAATGTGTGTGCAAACTCACATATATTGCCTAGATCTGTCTGCTGAGAGGGCTTAGAAACAATGAAATCCCAGTAGCAATGAGCATACATATTACTACATACTACATACTATTAATACATCTTGTATTCCAAATATTATTCTCCACAAAAAAGAGCTAGGGCTGCCTAGAGAAGTGAGTGATTACAGAACTGAGGCAGAGAAAGTATAGGATGAGTCTGAAATATTTTGTGCCAGAAAGAAAGTGCTTAAAGAATGATGGGGACTTGTCAAACGAAAACATGAGTCACCCTGAAAAAGCTCCTACTGGTCAAATCTGAGACAATTTGAGCATTCTAAATAAATAATGAAAAGTAACGGTATTTATAACACATCGATTAAAACGAGATTACATGAGTCCATGCCAATATAAACAACAAACAGGGAAAGAGGACTGCTTTTCCTTATGGGAGAATACCAACTAATAAAAGTAAAAGTAGTGATAGAATTAAAAAGTCATCATTTGGCAGCCATTTCAGTAATAAATGATTGAGGCAAGATTTATCAGTAGATGTAAAAACTAACAGGTATTAGTTTGACACAACAGGATTTTTACACCATTTCAAGAGAGCTTTCTACAAAATATTGACTAATTACTTATTAACATGTACAAAGTACTTATCAGCTTTACAGTGGAGACACCTGACACATTTCACTTGACCAAGTGATAAAAATTCAAGTCACAGCAGAGAGATGAATTAACACCACACACCTGCTGAAATGATGCAGTACAAACCCAGCAACACTTCTAGGGTGTTCTCGCCAAAACGACATAACCTGAATCTAATTATGAAGAAATATTTGACGAACACAAATTAAGAACTACTCTACAAAGTGACTGGACTTTTGAAAAATATCGAGGTAATAAAAGACAAGGATATATACTATGGTATTGTTCTAGACAAAAGGATCCTAAAAGACACAACGACAAACGCAACACAAGATCCTCATCACTTGAACCTTGGGTCTAAAAAAAAGGGAGGAAGGCAGCAAAACAAACTGCCATGTGTGTACCTATGCAACTATCTTGCACGTTCTGCACATGTACCCCAAAACCTAAAATGCAATAAAAAGAGAGACAGAGAGAGAAAAGTAAAGTAACCTTGCGTATGTGTGTATGCATTTTTGTGTTATGAAGGAAGTTATAGGGAAAATCTGTAACATTTGTACAGGGTTGTGTGGATTAGACGGTAGTAATATCTCAATGCTATTGGTTTTGATGGCCATGTCTAGTAACGTAAAAAAAAGTGTCCTTGTTTTCAGGTAATACATACTGGGATACTGAAGGACAATGATGCAATATATCAGAAACTTATTCTCAAATGGTTTAGAAGAAAATACAGAGTAAAACAGAAGTGATAAGGCAAATATGGTAACATGTCAACAACTGGGAAGTCTGAGTGAAGGGTATGCATATGTTTTTCATATTATTCTTGTCATTTTTCTGTAAATTTGAAATTTAAAAATAAAAAATGCTGTTTATTGATCTCTTTATATACTGCTGATAAAGACATACCCAAGACTTGGCAATTTAAATAATAATAATAATAATAATAAATAAGAGGTTTAATTGGAATTACAGTTCCACATGGCTGGGAAGCCTCATAATCATGGTGGAAGGCAGGGAGGAGCAGTCACACCTTACATGGATGGTGGCAAGCAAAGAGAGCTTGTGCAGGGCAACTCTCATTTTTAAAACTATCAGATCTTGTGAGACCCATTCACTACCATGCATGTGAAAGACCTGCCCCCACAATTCAATCATCTCCCTCCCACAACATGTGGGAATTATGGGAGCTCCAAGGTGACATTTGGGTGGGGACACAGAGCCAAACCATATCAAAATGCTAGTGCTAAACGGTGTTCTTCAGCTTCCCATCATATTCCCTCATATTTGTGTGGATTCTGAAACCCAAGCACGGCATTTGTACTTTTTTCATTGTTAAATTTTGTTCTGACATATTCCTATCATTCCAGCCTACTGAAGTATTTTCATATTCTGTCTCTTTTCTTCTGATATGTTAAGAGATCCTTACCGGTTATACAGTAACTGGAAATGTAGCTCTCAAAATAAGAATAAAAGTGTTAAATAGGACAGGGTCCTGAAAAAAGGACAAGGAAGGTATTATACTTAATATAAGCAAATACATGTGTAGCTAATCATTTTTTAAAATTATCAAATACACTGAATCAGTTCATCTTAGGATCTATTATGTTCAGTTTGTCTGTAAGTTTTTATTTTAAATCAACAGCTTTAAATTCTACTATATTTCACAGGTCACAAAAGCTATTTATTACCATGATGGTAAATTGATAGGCAACCTCTTTAGGTCACAAAGACAAATTCCCATTTACAATGAAAGGAGTCATAATATTAATTTCCAAAGAATGAATCTGGCATTAGGTTGATCTTTGATTCTTCTCAAGAGAATTAAGCTAGAGACTTCCAAAAGTACCTTTAAGTAGCAATACCTCGAAAAATTTCCTGGAGCATAAAATTAAATTAGAAACCACAGTAGGGGCAAATAAAAATTCACTTTTCTGACAATAGTATTAGTTTTCCTATGGAGACAGGCTCTACTAGAGGAAATATAAACATATCTCATTTTGCTACACTTAGTGTAGCAGTTCATCGTGTCACATTCTGGTAATTTTCCAAATATTTCAAATTTTCTCATTATTACTACATCTGTTATGGTAATCTATGATCAGTGATCACTGATGTTAACTACTGTAATTGTTTTGGGGTGTCACAAACTGTGCCCATGTAAGACAGCAAACAATTAATAAATGCTGTGTGTGTTCTGCCTGCCTCACAGACCTGCCCTTCTGCTGCCTTTCTCCCTCTCCTTGGGCCTCCCCATTCCCTGAAAAACAACAATATTGAAATTAGGCCAATTAATAACTTAGGCCTAAAAGGCCTCTAAGTGTCACATGTCTCACTTTAAATTAAAGGCTAGAAATGATTAAACACGTGATGAAGGCACACTGAAAGCTGAGACAGGCTGAGGGCTAGACCTCTTGTGTCAAGCAGCCGAGTTGCAAATACAAAAGTTCTTCAAGGAGATAAAAAGTGCTACTCTAGTGAACACATGAATGATACGTAAAGCCACCTTATTGCTGATATGGAGAAAGTCTTAATGATCTGGATAGAAGATCAAATCAACCACAACATTCCCTTAAGCCAATGCCTAATTCAGAGCAAGGCCCTAACTCTCTTCAATTCACTAAAGGCTAAGAGAGGTAGGAACACTGCTGAAGAACGGGTGGAAGCTAGGAGAGGTTGACTCACGAGGTTTAAGGAAAGAAGTTTATGTTATCTCCATAACATAAAAGTACAAGGTGAAGCAGCAAGTGCTGATGTAGAAGCTACAGCAAGTTACCCAGAATATCTAGCCAAGACCATCAAGAAGGTGGCTACACTAAACAAGAGATTTTCAATGCAGATGAAACAGCATTCTACTGGAAGAAGTTGCCGTCTAGGACTTTTACAGCAGGTGACTTTAAGTTGAAGCCAATGCTCATTCACCATACCAAAAACCCAAGGGCCCTTAAGAATTATGGTTATTTTTGTGCTTTATAAATGGAACAACAAAGCCTAGACAACAGCATATCTGCCTACAGAAGAGTTCTGTTGGCAGCATATTTTACTGAACATTTTAAGCCCACTGTTGAGACCTATTGGCTCAGTTTTTCTGATTCCTTACCAAATACTGCTCATTGGCAATGTGCCTGGTCACCAGAAAGTTCTGATGGAGTTATACAAGATCAATGTTGTTTTCGTGCCTGCTAACACAATAACCATTCTGAAGCCCATGGATCAAGGTGTAGTTTCAATTTTCAAGTCTTATTAGTTAAGAAATATATTTCATAAGGCTATAGCCGCCACAGAAGTGATTCCTCTGATAGATCTGGGCAAAGTAAATTGAAAACCTTCTGGAAAGGATTCACCATTCTAAATGCCATTCGGAACATTTATGATTCATGGGAGGAAGTAAAAATATCGACATTAACAGACATTTGGAAGAAGTTGATTCCAAACCTCATGGATAACCTGGAGGAGTTTCAGACTTTAGTGGAGGAAGTTACTGCAGCTGTGGTCAAAAGAGTACAACAATCAGAAATAGAAGTAGAGTCTAATGATGTGACAAAATGCTGCAATCTCATGAGAAAACTTGCCTGGAGGAGGAGCTGCTTCTCATAGAAGAGCAAAGAAAGTGACTGAGACAAAATCTACTTCTGGTGAAGACAGTGTGAACATGGTTGAAATGACAACAGAAAACTTAGACTATTAGATAAACTTAGTTGATAGCAGCAAGATTTGAGAGGACTGACATCAGAGGACTGAAAGAAGGTGTACTGCTATCAAACAGCATTCATGCTACAGAGAACTCTCTTGTGAATGGAAGAGTTAACTGATGCAGCAAAGTTCTTTGTTGTCTTACTTTAAGAAATTGCCACAGCCACCCTGCTATAATTCCTATGTTTGTCCTCCCAAACATCACGTTGAAATTTAATCCCCAGTGTTGTTATCAACCTCTTCTCTGATAAGAAGAGCCTGCCATGTAATCTTGCTTCCTCTCGTCATGTGATCCTTGAACATGCCATGGCTCTGCTTTAACTTCCACCATGGGTGGGAGCAGGTGCCAGTGCCGAGCTTCTTGCACAGCTTGCAGAACCCTTATCTAAACAGACCTCATCTTTATAAACTACCCACCCTCAGATATTCCTTTATAGCAATACCAAACAAACACATCTATCAATCTTCACCAAGCACCACCCTGTGATTAGTCAACATCAAGGCAAAACTCTTTAGCAGCAAAAACATTATGATTTACGGAAGGCTCCGATGATCATTAGAATTTTTTTAGCAATAAAGCATTTTTAAATTAAGCTATGTAAGATGGTTTTTTTTTTTTTTTTAAACATAATTCTATTGTGCACTTAATAGACCACAGCACGGTGTAAACCTGACTTTTATATGCACTGGGAAACCAAATAATTTGTGTGACTTGTGTTGTAACAGTGGTCTGGAGCTGAACACATAATATCTCTACGGCATGCCTGGGGTGTAACCCAAATTTGCTGGGAAATTTAGGGTGCTCTAATTTCTGAAAAGCATCCCCTTTCTGATTTCCTACCCCTGCCTCCCAAACTCCTTTCTTTACAATGCAAGTCCCAATCTAGAAATCCATCTTCTTCCTCATTCCTGATCTCAGCCTAATCTGTGTATAATCTCTGTAAATTATAGCATCTCCTATAATCAATTTTTCTCTGTATTAGCTCCTTTTCACCAACTTTTACAAAAGCTTAAGACTGCCATCTGGGACAAACAAACTCTGTGAACCCCATTTATCCTCCAGTTATCTCACTCTACTTTTCTTTCCTTCTCTAAGGAGTATTTATTTAACGACCACTCCCTCACCTCCCACTCACTCTACAATCTATTTCAAACTGTATCTTGGCCCAGTCACCTCTGCTCTGTTCACTGAAGTCAAAGGGGTCCCCTTGTTCTCGAACAAAATGGATACATTTCTGTTTTCAACACTTTCAGAAAAGCATAACTGAAAACGATGTCATCCTCCTTGAAACCCACTCTGCCTTCAGCTTTCCTGACACTATCTTGGGTTTTCTCTCACCCCAGGGCAATCCTTTTTCATTGACTGACTTCTCCCTTCTTTACCTGACAATTAAATGTTGGAAGTTATGTAGTGTCCTTTCCTAGGTCCTCCTCTCATTGTCCTACACTTTCTCCCTAGAGAATTTCACCCATGCTATAGATTCAACTACCATGTATAGAATCAATGACCATGTTTAAGTCTGGCTTCCAATTCCTACAGCATGTTCTCAAATAATGTTGTTTCACTGGTTGATTCACTGTAACATGGACGAAAAAAAACCTGTCTCCGGCCAGGGCCACTGTATGGTGTTTGCTCACTCCCCCATGTCTGTGTGAATTTTCTCAGGGTACTCCAGTTTCTGGCCACATCTCAAAGATGTGCACATTTGGTGAACTAGTGGGTTTAAATGGTCTCAGTGTGAGCAAGCGTGGTGAGTGTGTGTGTGCCCTGTGATGGGATGGTGTCCTGTTGAGGACTGGTTCTACTTTGTGCTCTGAGCTATGGGAATAGGTTCTGGTCTCTTGACACCTGAAACTGGATTCACTGGGTATATATATAATTATTAGCTTTTATAAATCTTTCCTAAATGTACACAGAGCTCACATTTATTTCACTGTTTAATTTTAGAAGCGTTTTAGTTTTTAGAAGTTTGGTTATACTTTTGTGTTCTGTAGGAACTTCTTGTTTATATCAATTAAACCTATGATAAAATTGATTTCATTATACATTAGTTCACTTAAAGTCACCATTTCCAATAACCTATTACAGATGTTAACTGAAGACTTACTGTTTATGAGGTGAGGGTAGGACACTGTAGTGTACAATTTGCCTTTTAGAGGCAAATTTACGTTACGTTTATCACAGCAATCCCACTTTTAAGAATCTGTCCTGTAGAAATATTAGTATATATGCAAAAGGATGTATATTTAAAGTATGGTTTATAATAGCAAAATTGAAAACCTAAAAGTATATTAAAGTGGAGACTTCTCATCAGTAATATAATATGTAATAACCATATGATCTAGTAATCAAGCTTCTTGGTATTTATCCAAATGAGTTGAAAACACATGTCTATACAAAAATACACACAAAAAAATGTTTACAGCAGCTTTAGTAATAATTGTGAACAAGTGGAAACAACCAATACGTCCTTCAATAGGTAAACAGATAAACTCTGGTACTATATATACCTAATGGAATATGATGCAGCAATAAAAAGAAATGGAACTATCAAGCCACAAAAAGATATGGGAGAAACTTAAATGCATATAATGAAGAAAGCCAATTTGGAAAGGCTCTACGCTGTTTGTTTCCAATTTTATGACATCCTGGAAAAGGTAAAACTATGTAGACAGAAAAAGACTCAGTGGTTGCCATAGGATGGAGGTGCGGAAAGGAAGGATAAACAGATGAGCACAGGGGATTTCTAGGGCAGTGAGGCTCCTCTGTATGATACATGTCATACATGTCATTAGACACCTGGTAAAACCCAGAGAATGTACAACACAAAGAACGTACCCGACTGGGCATGGTGGCTCACACCTGTAATCCCAGCACTTTGGGAGGCTGAGGTGGGTGGATCACTTGAGGCCAGGAGTTTGAGACCAGCCTGGCCAACATGGTGAAACCTCCACTCTACTAAAATTACAAAACTTAGCCAGGCACTCTGACGCACGCCTGTAGTCCCAGTTACTCGGGAGGCTGAAGCACGAGAATTGCTTGAACCTGGGAGGCAGATGTTGCACTGAGTTGGGATTGTGACACTGCACTCCAGCCTGGGTGACAGAGCAAGACCCTGTCTTGGGAAAATAATAAAATAAAAAGAACATATCCTAATGTAAACTATGGACCTTAGTTAATAATAATGGATCAATATTGGCTTATCAGCTGTAACAAATGTAGCACACTAATGCCAGATTTTAATGACAGGGTCGGGGGGGGGTCGGGGAAGGGTGTTAGAAGACACGGGAATTCTGTGCTTTCTGCTCAATTCTTCTGTGAACCTAAAGCTGCTAAAAAAAAAAAAAAATCTACTAGGCCAGGCACAGTGGCTAACACCTGTAATCTCAGCACTATGGGAGGCCAAGGCGGGCAGGTTACCCAAGGCCAGGAGTTCATGACCAGCCTGACCAACATGGAGAAACCCCATCTCTACTAAAAATGCAACAATTAGCCAGGTGTGGTGGCACATGCCTGTAATCCCAGCTACTCGGGAGGCTGAGGCAGGAGAATCACTTGAACCTGGGAGGCAAAGGTGCTCTGAGCTCAGACTTCACCATTGCACTCCAGCCTGGGCAACATGAGTGAAACTCCATCTCCAAAAAAAAAAAAAAAAAAAAAAAACAGTCTACTAATTAAAAAAAAAATTAAGTCATTAACAACAGGGGAAACTGGGTGTGGGATCATGCAAATGTTCTACACTATACCTTTGCAATTTTTCTATAAATCTACAACTATGATAAGATGCAGTTTATTTTCACAAAGCCTGGGCACAGTAAAGTAAGGTGGGACATGGTTTATTTTTACAAAGGCTGGGACACTTTGTTTTGGTGTCGCAAAGTGCTGGGATTACACAGTGGCTCATGAGTATAATCCCAACACTTTGGGATGCCAAGACAAGAAGATTGATTGAGGCCAGAAATTTGAGACCAGCCCCGGCAACATAGCAAGACTTTGTCTCTACCCATTCCAGCAAAAAAAAAAAGAGAGAGAGATTAAGGAAGTTCTTTATGTAAACAATGGGGAATGCTTTTCAAAATATTCTAATTTTAGTGTAAAAAACAAGCCACAGGATATTTTTGGTATGACTTCACTATAACTACATAAATTGTATGTCTAAATAACGGATATAATTAAAAAATGTAAAACCAGTTACACAGAAAAACAGCCCAAAGCCTCCCTACTGAACTTCAAGGGTACTTACCTGTGTAGAGTGAGGGGAGGAGATGAGTATGCTACCTGCTTATTAACTGGAATGTGCTGCAGAACTGTGACTTTCTACATCAGATAACCACTAATAACAAGCATATAATCACTCATGTGTTGCTTCTAGTAGAACTTCAGGTAAAAAGCTGTCTAGAGAGTTGAAGTGCTGGAGAATAAATATGAAGTATCTGGCACAGGTGGGTGCTAAAGAAGGATGGTAGGAGCTGTCATTACTGTCGATCTCAAAGTAGTGCTACTTTTTTAGAACAACCAAACACTCATAGTTCTGTCAATAAAACTTTATTAAAGAGAGTGCTTACTGCCACATTTACCATTTGCCGCTGTGTGCCAAAGCTGGGTAGAAAGAACAAGGTGGTCGCTATTAGGGCACAGCTTTCTGTGTTCTCTCTGGTTCACTTCCTGCTGGAAACAGGAAGGAACTTCTGAAGGTGCAGAGTCCCCCAGGTAGTGCTGGCCATAGGCCAGGACCTACCCCTCAATGAGAAGTCAACTCTGAGGGTTCATCCACCTTTCAGTACAAATATATGGTCAAAGAGGCAGCAGAAAAGAATTCTAACCGACTCTCAAAGAAAATACACAAGAAACACAATAAGCTCAATTCCAGTGCAGTGCTTCTCAGTCCTGGCTGCATATTCAAATCGCAGGGAGGTTTAAAATATGCTGATGTTCAGGAATATACTGCAGAACCATCAGATATGTGAGTGGGGCCTACAGACAGATAATGATGTGGAAAAAATCAGCATCATGTATTCAGACATATAGAAAGCCTTTAAAAATATCGATCTACAAATCTAAGGGTGTATTAACAATTTATTGCCATTTGGCTTTAAAAATAATGCTCCAGGACAAAGAATTGCTAACAAACCAGGAATGAGGCAAGAAAACTCATTCATATGGGGATTTTTCACTTCTGCTCCAACTAAGGTTTCAGAATAGACAGAATGACACTCAGGCGCAAATAAGAACATACAAAATAACCTCAACTGTCATTCTGTATCTCAGTGCAATATTCTGATTCACTATTTTGGTATTAGAAGTTAGCAAATTTCCATTTAATTTTATTTGCAATTCGATAAAGTGAATCTGTGTGGGCTAAATGTATCTATCAAACAACCCTATAAAGACTCAGAAAAGTGAGAAGAGACAGTAGTCCAGCTGAGGACTTTGAGACTCAAGGTGTGACACAGTGATAAACTCCCTGGGTTTTCTTGTTGCCTCATCTATTCCAGACAAAATACTGAAAAAGTTGGCAACTCTGAAAAGCCAATACACACAGACCAAAAAAATCCCCCAAACGGTGGCTCCCTCTAGCCCAAGTACCAGGAAAGGGGCAGCCTACAAAACAAAGGCTTTTGTTTTGTTTGTTAGCAAAACAAACAAAAAACCTCCCAGAAAATAATCTCAAAAACACAAACTGCCATAATTCAGCCAAAATAAAATGGATAAGTACCCTAATAATAAAGAATAATTATTATTAAAAAATCTGAACATCTCTATGCCCTGACGGCATAGAGAGAATGAGGCTTCCAAACTTGTTCATGCTCCAGAATGGCCTGGAGAATTCTAACAAACATTTAAAGAATTAAAACCAATTCTACATAATCCCTTTCAGAGAATAAAAGAGGAAGAAATCCAGACTAGACAAAGACAGTACAAAAAGAGAAAACTAAAAACTAGTATCCCCTATGAACATAGATGTAGAAGTCCTTAACAAAATAGTAGAAAATGCAGCAGTATACAGAAGAATTACACACCATCACCAGCAGGGCTTATTTCAAGACTTCAAGCCTGGTTCAGTATTAAAGACGAAATCGGTGCTATATACCATATTAACAGTTTAAAGAAGAAAAATCACCTGACACAATTCAACAATCACTCATGATAAAAACTCTCAGAAAATGAGGAGTGGAGGAGAACATCTTTAACTTGATAAAAAACATCTATAAAAGCTCTACAGCTAATATCTTAATGGTGAGAGACTGAAAGCTTTCCTCCTAAGATGGGAAAAAAAGCAAGGGTGTCTCCTCTCTCATCATTTTTATTCAAAATAGTACTAGAAGTTCTGGCCAGTGCAATAAGGCGGGAAAAAAACTAAAAGGCAGACAAACTTAAAGGAAGAGATAAATCGTTTCTATTTGCAGATGACATGATATTCTATGTAGGAAATCTCAACAACCCTCCAAGAACTACACAAGTTCAGTGAAGTAAAAGTGTACAAGACCACCACATAAAAACTAGCTGCACTGCAATCACATCTGATAAAATTAATATCCATAATATTTAGAGGACTAAATTTCTTCTCCAAAGAAGATATATAAATGGACAATAAACACATAAAAAGATGATCAATAGCATTAATCATTTAGGGAAAAGTAAATCAAACCCATAACTCATACCCATTAGGATGGCTATTGTCAAAAAACAGAAAGTAAGTGTTGGTGAGGATATGGAGAAACTGGAACTCCTGTGCACTATTTTTGGGAATGCAAAATGGTGCAGTTGCTATGGAAAACAGTATGGCAGTTCTTTGGGAAAATAAAAATAGTATTATCATATGATCCACCAATCCCATTTCTAGGTATACACAAAAGAAATCAAAGCAAGAACTTGAACAGATATTGGACACCCATGTTCACAGCAGCATCATTCACAATAGTCAAAAGGAAGAAGCAACCCAATGGATGAACAGATAAACAAAATGTGTTTTATACATACAACCTTTAAAAAAGAGGTAAAATTCTAACATTGCTACAACATGGATGAACCTTATAGAAATTATGCTAAGTTAAATAAACCAGTCACAAAAAAATACTGTATGATACCACTCATTTATGGTACTTACAGAAGTCAAATTTATGGAGATGGAAAGTAGAATGGTGGCTGCCAGGGTTGGAGGTTGGGAGGAGATTTACTGTCTAATAAGTCACAAAGTTTGTTTTGCAAGATGGTAAAAAATTCCGTAGATGCAAAACAGTGTGAATGCATTTAAAACGTCAATAGTATTCCAAGATACTAACAATAAACACATAGAAACTGAAATGAAAAATCTATCACATACAGTTGTTTAAAAAAACTTAGGTGTAAACCTAAAAGAATATGTATAGGACTCTGAAAGTTGATTATACAAATTGGGTCATTTTTGTCATAACTAAGTAAATCAGAGTGGAGGGGACAGGGGGGTAAAAATCACTCAGGGCACATAGCACCAGCTCCAAGAACTGAATTTTCTACAAGCCTACCTGCTAAAATGGCCTGCTGCAGCCCTAAGACTACTTTTACCAAATAGATGCTGAAATGACCTGCTGTGACTCTGAAGACTAGTTTTACCTGCTGCCTTTCACTCACCAATCAGACTGCCAGCTTTCAAAAGCTCTTCTAATGTCAATGAACTCTTCTTCAAAATATTACATAGCATTTCTCTTTCTAATAAAATGGCCAACCTTCTCTTTGTTCCTGCGACATACAGAAGACCACTGTGGTCTGTATGTATGCCCCAAATTGCAATTATGTGATCCCTAAATACATGTTTAATTTAGAAATTTGTTTATTTTGACTTTGTCAACTTACATGCTGAAATCTACAAACTACTGATGAAAAAAATCAAAGTTCTAAGAGAGAAACAATCCATGTTCATGGATTCAAAGACTCATAGTAAAGATGTCCGCTCTCCCCACATTTAGATGTAGATTTAACATAATTCTATCTAAAGTCTCTGTAAGAATTTTTAGAAACAGAAGCAAGAGTATTCTAAAATTTATATAGAAAGAAAAGAGCTACAAAAACTAAAATAATTTTGACAAAGAATAATGGGAGAATAATTTTTCCCTAATTTCAAGACTTTAAAAATATATAGCTATAGAAATCAAGACTGTGTAGTATTGGAGGGCAGACATAAATCTATGGAATAAAGAGAATAAAGAACCCAAAATAGCCCCATATAGTATGGCCAACTAATTTTTGACAAAGTTGCAAAAGTAGTTGATGAAGAAAGAGGAGTCTTTCCAACAACTAGTGTTGCAGGAACTGGGTATCAACCAGCAAAAAAGTAAACTTATATCTAAACTTCAATCTTACACAAAACTTAACCCCAAATGGATGATAGACTGAAATGTAACATAATGAGACTTTTTAGAAGAAAATATGGGCAAAAAATATTTGAGAACTAGGGCTTGGTGAAGAGTCTTAGACATAACACCAAATGCATGATGCACAAAAATTTTTCATTGATAATTAGACCATTAAAATTGGAAATTTGCTCTGTGAAAAACCTGGATAAAATGATTAAAAGACAAGCTACCGAGGACACATATCTGGAATATATAAAAAGTCTCATAACTCAGCAACATAAAAACAAATCTATTTAGAAAACGCACAAAGAACATGAGGAGACATTTCACTGACAGGGATATGTGAATGGCAACCAAGCAGATGTAAAGACGTTCAACACCACTAGCCATTTGAGAAGCCCAAATTAAGACAATCATGAGATATCACTATGTATATTAGAACAGCTCAAATTAAAGGACTAACAAAAACCAAAGGCTGGCAAAAATATGAAAAAGCTGTATCTTTCATCCATTGTTGCTGGGAATGTAAAATGGCAGCCATGCCAGAAAAATAGTTTGGCAGTTTCTTAAAATATTAAACATAGACTTGCCACACAACCCAGTAATTGTACTGCTGGGCGTTTATCAGAACTCAAGCTTATGTAAAATCCTATAACAAATGTTTGTGGTAGCTATTCTGGTAACAGTCCCAAATTGAAAAACAACTGTGATTTCCTTCAACAGGTGAATGGTTAAACGACTATAACATGTCTAACATCCATATCATGGAATACTACTTAGCAACAAGACATGAACTACTGATACACTAAGAAACACACACACACACACACACACACACAACACACACACACACACACACACACACACCTGTATACGCACTGAGAGACACAGAAAAAGAATTCACAAAGGAAATACAGAAAAGTATCTAGGATATTTTTATTAGGCTCTTTGTAGTTTAGTTATTTTAACATAAAAGTCCTTAATAATCTGTGATTAGCAAAGGTAGTATTTTAGGATTATGCTGATTTTTATAAACAAAAGCAAAACTATAGCATCTTATGTACAAATTTAAAATGTTTTCAAGTTTCATTATGTCTCATGTACTTTAAAACTATCTGCTTTTGAGCCTAAAGACTAATTAATTATTTGTGGTTTAAAATTGAAACAATGCTATAAACCTTATTCTTTGATCAATAAAGCCAAAGTTTAATAAGTCTGACCTGACTTAATAAAACAGTAACTCATTGTGGTTGATTCTTACTGTTCAAGATGAGTGGGAGATTTATAAGATACTTCCTTAACTGAAGAAAAAAAAATGTAATTAGGACCTTTCATTGTTCACAATTTCAAAATGAGACTTTACACATTCATTCTTTAAAAGAATCTTAATGAATGAATGCCTAAAACATCTTGCACATAAAACACTGAAGTCTTAAAGCAAGAACAGCACTTAATTAGTAAAAGATTGCAAAACAACATTCTAAATAAGGAAACATTTAACATGAGCGAATGAAACCAAGGCTTGAGGGGAGGAGGGGGGAGAAACAAACAAAACACCAAATTAGATCCTTCGAAAAATGTCACAAAAAGCTGAGGTAAGTCAAGTTACACACAACCATCTCTACTGATTTTCTGAATGCCAAAATAATGACAGTTCGTTTAAATTAAAGAACCATTCCTAATATGAACATAGGTGGTACTTACCTAGGAAGAAAGGCTACAGGGAAATTCATCTTCTAACCCCAGAATCACCAGCCATTATCTGGTTTATCTTAGGGTTCTAAAGCTTGTTCACATACTCCAGACATGAAATACACTTTAGGTTTTATTTTTAATCCCAAACAATGGTAGGAGAGCAAAGGCCAATGAACAGAGTTGATGGTTACGGTAAATGTTTTCAAGTTCTTTTATGCAAACAAATTGGAGGAAATGTAACTCTTACATCCTTTTTGAAAAATGCAAAGATTTTACATTTCCATTCATTTCTATGTGCTCTCACAATTTAGAGACTAAAATGGAATAAGTAAAACAGCTCAATGCTTGAAAAAAGTTAGCAGCAAAGAAAATGCACGACATTCATTTTAAACTTTGGTCTGAAGATACTCGGAAAAATGCAGCTGCACATCTCAGCAACTTTATTTCTGTAAACCATTATACTGTGAATTTAGTTTCTTCTTTATTATAACCATTTAAAAGTGGTGCTTTTACATTCAGAAAATCCCTGACATTTGTGAGGACAATATTCTGGTTGTTCTTTATCATGTTGTAAGTGGACGGACAGCCTTCCCAACATGACAGTAAACTCCTCGAGGGCTGGAACAGAATTTATACTTCATATACCTCCTGCCCAGACACCACAGGCCCTAGACGTTGGGATACAAAGACAAGGATACAGTGCCAAGCAGTCATCCAATAAATGTCTGCGGTTCATGGCGATGATCTTCATCTCATGTTCTTCAGAGACAAGCAACAGAAGACATCTGCAGAGCCAACTACCCACTTTTATCAACTTTCTTGTTAATTAGTACCACATGTTTATTACTCAACATCTGAATTCTCAAATTGAATCATCCTTGGATTATTTTTCTTCATTTCTAAATGCGTTATAAATGTTTACTCAGGTCAAGATCACTTTAAAATGTGCTGTGTTGATCCATTTTTAGAACAAGAATGGTATTATCTGAAATCTTCATAAAACTCGTTAATTAACCACAATAAAATGTTAAGAAAGTGATGTTAATGCAAGCGACCACCAAAAAAGCCCGAGACTTATTTGGAATGAAAGGCCCTATCTCACGCCTCACAGCCTCAACTTGTCTGTGTTTGCTTCTCCAGAGAGGCCAGAATTCCAGAAACAAAGACACTTCATGCTCCATACCCAAGCTCCAGATCTTTCAGTAACCTCTAAAGCTCAAATGATGATTTGCCTGGTGAGAGGAATCTGGGCCCAAACCAGATAGTAAGTCATAGCCAAAGTCAACCGCTTGAGCAGCATTTAGATACTTTCGAGATAGCCATGAACTAGATATTGCTTTGCCGCTACTTAAAAAACTTGTTAATCATCTCAAATTCACTGTCCATAATCAACTAAGATTTTTGATTCCATTCTCTTTGACTACTAGGTTGGAACATGCAATCCACTTTTATAAAGCAAACTTCTCTCTCTCTGAGGTGTTACACAAAAAGTACTAAAGAGAATGAGCTTTGCCATATTCCTGCTCAGAGGAAGGAATGTTTTCTTTAAACCTCTTATAGCTACTCAGGTTTTGGTGTTTTGCTTTCATCTTTATTGGACCCACTCCCTTTACTTGTGCTACCAGTCCAGTGGAATGTACTATGTACTTCAGAGCTTCTGCTGTGCTTTCATTAGTTTACATTTGCTTATAATGGAATCCATTTGTTACCCACTGATTTAAATCTCCCCAAATGACCTAATGCTCTTGGTTTTCATTTTCATTTCATTACACTGCATTTTTCAAGTCTACTTTGAAGAAATGTTTAAACAATGAAAAGGCATAGGAGACACTCTCATAAAAATATTAAAACTCCCTTCTTACCATTCAGTAAGCAAGATAACCAGCAACCAAGTCAATTAGGGCAAAATTTTATCAACACAGTGAAACTCTGGACAATAAGAGCAGTAAAAACAACTGTTTTGTTCCAGGCCAAGCTTGGGATTCTCTCCTGTGTCTCCTATCAATTCTAACAGAGTTTGACACAGAAACTGAGTCCTGGTCTTAACAATGCTCAGCTTACATGATTTGTTCACAAGTCCCTAAAAGTTGACAATTTAAGTAAATTCCAGCTTTTGGCATTTAAAACAAATCTTTACAAACTCTTCTTACCTCCAGGCACTTTTTTCAAGTCTTGAACCTATTATATAATAGTAACAAAAAAACTACAGAATCAGAAGGTCCTATATACAGCACTACTGTACAGTCCTTTTAATCTAAACGTATCTGTTAAATATTTTTTAAAATATCAACTATTCCTTTAATGTATTTTGAAAAACAAAGTATCGTGTCTAGAAATAAAACAGTACTATAAAGCACTGCTTTTTCCACTCTGCACATTCCTTTCTTCTTGAAAAATCACAATTTTAAGGAATCATTCATTTTCAAAAATACTTTCAAGGGTGTAGTTATAAAATAGCTGTAGTTTCTACCTTAAAGTCAGGATGATGCTCTAAAAGCAAATTCTAGTAACACCAGCAAGTTCACAATGTGAAGATGAACTAAATGGTACTTCTACTTTTTCTCGTCATCTTGAATGCAGTTTAAATGTTTTAAGAAAACATTTAAACTATTTTTAAAAATGACAACATAACACAGTGGTTGATCATCTTCATTGCAAAAGAGCCTTTGTTTTATCAACGAATTTGCAATAATAGATTCTTGAACAGGATGTTTTTTAAGAGACATTAAAATACAGTTCAATTCATAATCACTAGACTACATGCAACTTCTTAAAACACGTTATTTTAAATAAGGATTATGAAAATTTGTAAATTCGATCAAATATACTGATTTACATTTCAGTTAGTATACCATGGTATTTAGTCCTCCCTCCTCCCCAATACTCTCTAACTTCAAAGTTGCACCGGTCAAGGTCAGGAAAATTAAGCACTGCCATTAACCTAGAAAAATATTTTTTGGTTTGAGGGTTTGGGGAATTATATGCCATTACTTTAAAATGAAGATCAAAGCTCTTAAATGAGCAATCACTTGCTTTGGATTTATACGATCAGTACAGACGCAGGTGAGAAAAATACCGATGAGAAGTTCAAATGGCTCCAGTATCGTTACAGAGTTCACAGAGCACTTTTATGACATTCTTCCTTAAGCAATCAGCACACTTCAGAACGTACTCCGGAAGAGAGAAACTGAGTTCTTTACGAAGAAAACTTAGATCTAAATGTGAAATTAGAACTCAAAAGTTCTGGACATTAAGGCTCAGATTCCTGTATTTAAACTTCTCTGTTGTTGGTTCATCTAAGAAATTATCTGTGCTGATGAAATGATCTGTGCCACTTATGATTAAATGATACCTCAAAAATGAAGATTAATAAAAAACAAATGTATTTACTTGAAATTTCCCTGACACTCAAATGCATCTTTGACTGTCTTACAAAATAAATAATCACGGTCTTTCAGTCTAGAGTGTGTCCAAATACATGCCTATAAGGTCATATCTTTCTCAAAACGCAGACACATGTGGAGAAACCAGACACCTGGCAAACAAAAACAGTCATGTTGCAAAGAAAACAAAAGCGAAGAGTTATTTTAAAAATACAGCCCATAGTTGTGTAGTTTGCTAAAATAAACAATATTGTGTAATACTACAGAACAGAATTTTGTTTAGTTTTGGATAGCTTTCAGCAGTTAAATATCTAGTTGAGCACATAATCTTTGGATGTAGTTAACCAATAACCAAATTGGACCCCAGTAAAACATATGAAATATTAAAATCTTAACTGATAGTAAACCCTCTGTAAGAACATAAAGTCTGTCAGGGGGTTGGGGGCAAGGGGAGGGAGAGGATTAGACAAATACCTAATGCACGCGAGGCTTAAAACCTAGATGACAGGTTGATAGGTGCAGCAAACCACCATGGCATATGTATACCTATGTAACCAACCTGCATCTTCTGCCCATAGATCTCAGAACTTAAAAGTTTAAAAAAAAACAAAACATAAAGATCTGTGCTACAGTCCTAAGTCTAAATCTACTGCAGAAGAGGAGAGGAGGAAACCAATCTGTCATCTCACCAATTTACAAGTGATGTTTCTTACCCATAGCTAACGTGTGTGTATACGTAATAAGAATAAAACAAACTGCAAGCTATGTGCAAAGCTGGTATTTTATTTATTAGTATCACCAGCATTAAGAAAGTGAATTTCTCGATTGACGATATCTAGGGTAGTAACTGGTCACTCAAATATGGCCACACAGGACAGTAACTTGGCTGAGTCAGCATCTTCTGCAGTTCCACCTCACCTTTCAGGTCTAGAGCCTGGATGCACCTATCTGTTATTTAGCCAATGCTATGAGATGTCTAGTTAGCAAGTTACGTAGGTCCTTCCAGTAATAAGAATACTCTTAATGCACCTTCCTCATCCCAAATCCCTTGTATTTCATTTTTTCCTCATTTAAAAATTAAAACTTGTTTATGCACAGATAATAGTTATAATGTGCATATATTAGTAGCAGATGCATAACAATAGTTGTACATACCCATAAAGGTGCATATGTGATATTTTGAAAAACATATACAATGCATAATGACAAAGTCAGGGTAATTGGGACACCAGCACCTCAGACAATTATTATTTCTTTGTGTTAGGAACATTCCAATTCCACTCTTCCAGTTAATTTGAAATGTACAATAAATTACTGTTAACTATAGTTGCCCTATTGTGCTACCAAATACTAGCTCTTACTCCTTTTACCTAACTGCATTTTTGTATCCATCCCTCTTTATCCTCCCTCCCCACCACCCTGCCCAAATCCCTCCTATTTCTAATCAGTCATTGGCCTCATGAATATTTATTTAGAGAGAAGAGTTAGAGGGTCACTGTGAAGATGAAATAAGATGATACATGATAATCCTTTAGCAAAATGCTTGAACCAATACATATTAATCACCACAATCACTGCTACCACTACCATATCATTAAAATAGAATTCATGGCAGAAATGGAGTGAGAATCCTCCCCACCAAGTTCTCCCAGGCCAGTGTTTGTCAAATTGTGAGTGGTCCTGGGCATGAAATTCATGTAATTTGCTGTGACCAGCATTTCTTAAAAATATTAAAACTAGAACAGATTAAAAAAATACCAGAGTGTACCAGATGAGTGAGGGTGAGTACTGTTTAGCACATTTTTGTTTCAGCTGTGTGTGTGTGTGCGTGTGCATGTGCACGTGTGCATAAATACATGAAAGTGAGTATCATGTCTCAGTGTAAAGTGCATGTCTTACAGGGGACTACAGTTGAGAGTCTGGAAAACTCTAGGCATGAAGTCACCTAAAACTGCAACTTTAATCTGATCACAATAGTAAGGAAGACAGAAGGTGGATGAAAGGGCAGTATGTAAAATTCAGCACAGTGATGGAAAGCCGGTAGGTAACACTAATGTGAGTACTTTGGAAGCATACATCTTTCATTTGTGAAATGCATTCTGGCTGTTAAGCAGCTTCATTCTCACAAAGGAATCTTAAAGATTCAGAGATCAGCTGGGCGCGGTGGCTCAAGCCTGTAATCCCAGCACTTTGGGAGGCCGAGGCGGGTGGATCACGAGGTCAAGAGATCGAGACCATCCTGGTCAACATGGTGAAACTCTGTCTCTACTAAAAATACAAAAAATTAGCTGGGCATGGTGGCACGTGCCTGTAATCCCAGCTACTCAGGAGGCTAAGGCAGAAGAATTGCCTGAACCCAGGAGGCGGAGGTTGTGGTGAGCCAAGATCGCGCCATTGCACTCCAGCCTGGGTAATAAGAGTGAAAAAAAAAAAAAAAAGATTCAGAGATCATAAAACATCTACAATCTTAACTTATGTAGTCTGAATTTCCCACTTCACATACAATGAAACTGAGGCTGAGAAGTTGTGGTCTGCCTAGTCACAATGCTAATGACTGACAGAACTAGGAAACTTGTATTTAGATTTCTAGTTTATATATTAAAATACTCAGTGTTCATGCTTCAGTTACTTGGTGTTATATAGCAATGATCAAGTATTCAGTGTAAGTAACGTTAATGTGAATAGAACAATTTTGGAAGCTGTAAATGAATAATCAGAAAATGTCATGAGCAATACCTAAAATTCAACTGGCTATAACTCCAATATCCCTAAGATTTGAGTGATTCTAAGAACATGACAGAATGCAGGATTCCATGAAGTTCAAACCCCTTTAGAGTTAAAAAGGAATCAATGACAGAAGTTAGGAGCTAATGCAATACACAGGCAGTCAAGATAGAAACCTCTTGGCCTTAAGAGATGCCAACTTTATGGAGCAGTCCAAATAGTGAGGCAGGGGAACACCTGGTCATGTACAAATACAATTGATTTTCTGTATACTAACTTTGATGTCCTACAACCTTGTTAAAATTCATTTCTTAGTTTCAATAGTTTGTATAGTGCAGTCTTGAACACATTTTCTACGTAAACAATAATTTGTGATTCCAACATGAAATGCTATGTAAATAACTGATTTAGACTTGTGATTTACACTAAGTAGAAATTTAGGTTTATTGTGTCTATAAATGTAATTCATTAGGTTTATATGAATACTTTGTCAGATAATTGAATTAAGAAGGAAACTGAATATATTAAGTTTATAAGAGGCTTAAAATGTTTAAAGAAATTTAATCAGCATTTTGTAAATGCAAACGTTATTCAAAAGCCCCTTAAAATAATTGCTAAAATTTGCAAGACTTATACATTGAAAATAACATCTGTAATTTGCATTTAAACCTTTAAAGAAGAAACAGATGTTGCTTTAATA
The DNA here is from genome assembly GCA_031835075.1 of Saguinus oedipus. Lineage (NCBI taxonomy): Eukaryota > Metazoa > Chordata > Mammalia > Primates > Cebidae > Saguinus > Saguinus oedipus. Next base: position 127,595,582 of record CM063179.1, read on the forward strand.
GATTGCTACTTTAATGAGCTGAATACTAATTTCTAAAATTAAAGGAAACCTTGGAATCATCTTTCCTGCAAAGGAAAATCATGTTCACGGGCACTGAAAACCTCACGTTTTAACGGTTAATATCCACACACCCACAAATTTGGAAATCTAACACACAGCTTTAAAAGTTGATATAACCAGTGTCTTTCCATTGAGGGCTGTAATCTTTTTAGTGGGGTATGAAATCATTTTACTGGGTCAAGACAGTAATTTTCTTTTACATAGGCTAACAAAAAATAATGGAGTGCACTGTACTGAGTGCCCTAGGGATCACATGAATCCAAAGTATCTTTGTCTAACAAACTGTAATCTATTTATTCTCCTTAATATATTGATACAAACGAGGCACTACATGATCCTTTATGTTCATTGGGGGTTGGCAGCATTAGAACCATATGGTAAATGAAAAGGAGCATCATGAGGACATTACCATTCTTATACCTAAATGGTGCCAAGAATCAAAAACCTCCTGACATGTCTAGCGTGTTTTTTTTTTTTTTTTTTTTTTTGAGACACTATCCTGCTCTGTCACCCAGGCTGGAGTGCAGCGGTGCAATATCAGCTCACTGCAGCCTCCACCTCCCAGGTTCAATTAATTTTCCTGCCTCAGCCTCCCAAGTAGCTGGGATTACAGGCACACACCACCACACCAAGTAATTTTTGTATTTTTTAGTACAGACAGGGTTTCATCATGTTGGGCATGCTGGTCTTAAACTCCTGACATCAGGTGATGTGCCCGCCTTGGCCTCCCAACATGCTGGGATTACAGGTATGAGCCACTGTGCCCAGCCATGGTTGGCTTTTGCTAAACAATGTGGATGCTGTCTTGGCCGCCTCAGTCTTCTTTAATGACTTTCACCTTAATGCTACGTTAGCTTCCCAATACCATGGCCACAGCTTGTCACACCTCTGAAATAGTAAAATCAGATACTCTCAACAGCATTTCCTATCTTTACATACTCCACTACTCTAGTTCTTACAGAGACTTCCAATTCTTTGACCCTTTCTATGTCATCCTGGCACATTTATCCTCTCTTCAGTTCCTTCCTAACTGAATTCAAAACCATTTCTTTGTCATAAGTCCTAAATTCTTGCTCTTTCCCTGCAATGGCCTGGTTAAGTTCCCAACCCTGGAAAAGCCAGGCTGCTGAAGAAGCATCACATCTACGTAGATTTCATCACCTCCAGTCTTAACCAGGCCTGGCCATCAGCTCCATCTCATTCTCAGCAGCTTCTTAACACACCTGCTCAAATCTCTTACCTCTCTCTTCACGAGCACATGCTTCGATGGGAAGAGAAAAGGCATCAAGTGAGAAAGCGCTCAACCTACCATTGCCACACCAATATTTATCTTCATTCCCACAGAGCATTTCCTCATCCTCTCCTAAGACAGGAAGGGTCTTTCTCTCTAAAGCTAAACTTCCCATCTATGTTCTTGATCTTTCTTATGCTACATTCCTTCTCAGAGACCTTAATATGTTTTCAGCTTTCTTCTACATCTTTACTCTTTCCCTTCCCTGACCTCCATCAGCTTCTGAAAATGCTCAAACCTCTCACCCACCCCCTTCCTCCATCAGACTTACCACTCTAGCCAGTGTCTTCTGGCCACTTTCTTTACTTTCACTATATTTTAAAGCCATGATTCTACTTGCACTAAAACTAAAACAGGTCTTCACCAATTGTCAAAGGATGTTTCTCAGGTCCTCTCAGCAGAATCTGACACTATCGCTGCCTCCTGCTTCTGGAAAATGCTTCCCATGGCTTTCTTGATTCCATGCCCTGGGCTTCCTCTTTTCTCTTTGGCCTCCAACGGAACTCTTCATCTGCTCAGTCATTATATGCTGGGCCCTCCAGGCTGTCCTCTGCTCTTCACTCCAGAAGGTAATCTCACTCATTCGTAGGGCTCCCATTCATGGATCGCGTCCCCCAAATCAGTGGCTCCCTCCTAGATTTCATCAGAGTTTCAGACCTACATGTCCAACTGCCTCCTTGACACCTCTGCCAGATGTCTCGCAAACACCTTTATTTCCACCTTTATATCTTCCACTTTACACCTTTATGTCCAGAAATGAACTCACTACTCTCTGCAGAACCTGCTCTACCTCCCGTGTTTCTCATTTCAGAAATGAAGTCAGCAGTAGCTCAGTTTCTGTCAGAACCTACACAACTGTCTTCACAAACTCTCTCCCTCCCCATCACCAAACACCATTAATCACACAATTCTGTGGGTTCTACCTCCGGAGTGTCTTTGGCATCCATCGACTTCCTTTCCATTGCCCACTGCCATCACCCTAGTCCAAACCTTCATCATCTTTTGCTTAGATTACTGCATGCAAACCCTGCCTAACTCTGCTCTTAACCAACTCCCATTCATTCTTCATAACGTGGAGTAAAAGAACACATCTGCTGATGCCTGCTGGTGCTTAAGATCTCTTCATGGCCTTATATTACCTTCAGGATAAAAATCTAAACTCCTTATCATGATTTGCAAAACCTTTCTTAGCCAGCTGCATCTGGCCCTGCCCTAAATTCCAGCTACACCCTTTGCCACCAGGCCTTCCGAATATGTTCTGCTCTACCTGGAGCACTTAGTGCTTGTGTTCCATCCCCTGTTGAAATCTTAACTTAGGCCACTTTATCTGAGCAGTTTTCCCTGACCTCCTACACCCCATCAAATTCTGGAATGAGGACCCTCCTATGGGGACCCACAGCCTCTTCTTTCTCCCACAAGCTACTTACGACTCTTGATTAAGCATGCTTGATAACTGCCTGCCAACTCCACTAGGTTCCCTGAGGGCTGGCACCTACCATTAGCATAATACTTGGCTCAGTAAATACATGCTGAGTGAATGCATTTATGAATTCTTCAAATTTATGTTTCTATTTTTGGTTGGCTCCTCTATTTCAAATTAAGCTAGCTTTTTGTTTCTTTTTAGAGTCCAATACTTTCCTACGTTTCAGGTCCTCTCTCTTCTTGGCCCCATGAAATCAACATGATCAACTGACATGAGGTAACATGCTACCACAGTCTGCACTTTTTTTTCTGCATTGCACACCTCTTGGGCATTGCCTTTCATCCCCTTAGCCTCACGTCTGACTCATGCCACAACTGGTGCAGTCCTGTAAAGGAAGGTAGGCAAGGTCTGTCTCTCTTGCTTCCTGCCTTTCTGATGCAGCAGCATGGTACACATGTAGAAGCCTGCTTTGTATTTGTGCATGCACACACTCAAATGCAGAGGCATTAACACTCAATGCGATACCGTCAATCAGTGGAAAGTGGAAGGCAACAGGTAAATCTTTCTTCCTTTGGCCCCTCAGATGTACACCAGAGGGTGTCTAAAAAGGACTAAGCTCCAGTCCTTAGAGTAATGGATCACACGATAACACATCCTTCCTCTGATTTTCCCTCCTTCCCTGGTTTATTCTCCCGAGACCCTACTCCTGTTCCAAGGGAGCATTTCCCAAATAAATAACCTGAATGAAAGTCCATGTTGCAGGATCTGCTTTTGGAGAGAAACTAACCTAAGACAGTCTCCTAGCATTAGAAGTGCTGAGAACTTTACTCTGGTTTTCTTTTTTTTTGACAGGGGTTAGTAGAAACTTTAATTCTTTCCCTATTGTCAACATGCCCTTCTTATTTTCAGACAGATTTCATATTATCAGTGAACGATCCACGGAAGCACGAACAAGCCATTTCCTCTGAATGATATCTATTTCAAATTAATGCCATTTAGGAAAATACGTTTCTTACAAGAAGAATCATCTTATCACAGTTTCCATATTTATATTAAAAACATTTTGCTAGCATGACACAAAAGAACACTGTAAAATAAACAGAACTCCACATACCTTCAGGTTATAGCTTCTTTTTCTGCAAAGAGACCATGTAGAAACATCCACAAAGAATCTAAATAGTTTAAAAATACCTTGCAGAAAAAGAATCGGAGAAATTCCATTCTTACATGAAGTTGGGTGTGAATTATTTAATTCTTGGACTGTTATATCTGTCTGTGAGTCAGTTCTTCTCATTACTACTAGACACTGTATAGAATATCAAATTATGTGGTTTCCAAAACACAGCATCAAGTATCCTTTAACAATGTTTCTCAGTTTAAGTTAATGATTCACATTCTGTTTCTATAAAGCCACACTTAAACAGAAAAATGTTTACAGATCATTCACAAGGCAGGAGAATGTTCAATCAGATGTGGAAATTTAAAGCTGACGAACAGCTTGATGATATCCTAGGATACCCATCTTTTGCCCCTTCTTTATTTAATGTATAATCATTCGATTAATAGTCAGAGATCACTGAATTTATTGGCAAAGCAAAGTTTTTAACTTTCTACTTTTATTGCTGCCTTCTAACATCAAATAAATTTTTTAAATTTCAAATTTGCTTACAAACAGGATACATGAAGATCATTAATGTTTACAAAATTTTAATGCTTTTTCAGCAGTTGTGATGGTTAATACTGTCAACTTGAATGGACTGAAGGATACAAAGTATTGATACTGGGTGTGTCTGTGAGGGTGTTGCCAAGAGATTAAAACTTGAGTCAGTGGGCTGGGAAAGGCAGACCCAATCTTCATCTGGGTGGGCACAATCTAATCAGCTGCCAGTACAGCTAGAATATAAGCAGGTAGAAAAATGTGAAAAGAGAGACTAGCCTAGCCTCCCATCCTACATCTTTCTCCTGTGCTGGAGATATATACAAACCCCCCTTTGTATATATCTATTCCATTAGTTCTGTCCCTCTAGAGACTAGAGGGATTAAAACAGTAGTAGAAAGTGTTTTTTACAATTTTTTTTCTCTTTACTCTCCTCAGCTCATACCTATGATTTTTACTTTCATCAAAATAAAATATCCTTGTGAGGTAGTTTCATGCTTTCTCTACATTTCTAAAGTACAGTATCTATTCCTAGAACAACTCTATTATCATTAATCAGTAATGGTAATCTTACTTTTAGATAAAAGTATCTGAACTCAATACCCTCAAACTCTGAAACATAAAAGTACATTTAAATAAGCTCCCTAAAATAGAAAAAACAAGTCTCCTAAACACTGCATAGCTTTGCCAGGTATTATGGTATACAGGCTGAACCATGGTTCTGCTATATTAAGATTCTCACTTTTATACACGTTGACAGCTCAAAAACCCACATGTATCCTCCAACTGATAGAGCCATCATCTAACTAGCAGCACTTTTTTTTAGTGGTACATAAAATAAAAAACTTAAAATTGATGATGTCTTATTTTCAACAAAACACTGTAGTTCAACCAGCACTTAAATAGCTGGTATGGGCTTTATTTTTATTTTTTAATTGGCATTTTAGACAACTCCCTCATAATATCAAAAAATGTCACTTTTCCATACAAACAAATGAAGCAGAATTCTAAGATGCCACAAAGCAGGTATAACTAACATTTATAGACATGTTCTAAAGCATCATGATATTTTTGAGCTTACTAAAATGATTTATATTATTTACTACAGAATTAAATGAAATAAAAAACTGAGTGACTATAAAAGGAACTGCCTGTCTGGTGGAAAATTGTTGTTGTTGTTGAGACAGGGTCTTGTGCTGTTGCCCAGGCTAAAGTGCAGTGGTGCAATCACAGCTCACTGTAACCTCAAACTCCTGAGCTCAAGCAATTCTCCCACCTCGGCCTCCCAAAGTGCTGGGATTACAGGTGTTAGCCACTTCGCCTAGCACTTTTTTTGAAAAGGGGGATTAGAGAAATATTATTTAGTTGCTAAATGGAAACTTAAGTCTACTTTTCACATGTGTCTCTGGCCAGCACTCTAACAAGTTTCTGTCATTGACTTACTGCTCACGCATGGCTTATTAAGTAAAGACTGGCTGATAAAAATTTATAAAATAGTATGTTTTTAAATTTCTCTGCAAGATTGGCTTTAAAGCAATCTTTTAAAATGAGAACAACTGTTAAAGTTTATCTTAAGACGTCGCAGTTTTCACATTTTCAAGTAGAAAATGCAAATAAAACATTATACTTCAGTCATACACACCAAATATTGTAGAAAAACCTGTATTTTTGTTTCTTAGTGTTTTCACTAAAAGATTATGCAAACTAGAAAGCCTAGTATCTATTTATTTTTTAAACCAAGAGTCATGTTAGCACCATACTACATTGTACACAATGTATCTTTGAAAATATGTGGTTGAAAAAATAGTAATAATACAATACAATGTAATTTTTAAGATGAGAGAAAGTAAACGGAAAAATTAGGAGCCTGTAACATTCTGTATTTTCCATATTAAAATACATTCTCCAGATTCACTAAACATGAAAGCCAAATTTCCAGGACACTTTCTTGTTTTGATGGTTTTCTTTATACCACATAATAGTATAGGTGTGATTCTACTTCCAGCTGGCTCCATCCAAGAACCACCATCTTTACTGGCAACAAAGAATACATGTTTAAGTATTCAGCAAGCAACATCATTCATTTTGCAACTTGAAGTGGGTAGTTCAACCTCAAATGCAGATATGAAAACAATTTTACCTGCAGAAGTATGAAAAGAATAAAAGCTGAATTCTGCATTTAAAATAATTAGGAAAGTTACTGTCTACTTAGTCATGACTTATTACTGCAGCACCTTTTTAAGGGGCCCTAGGAAGTTGCTTTCTCATTAGGCATTGTTTCCCAGTGATGAAAATGACATTTTGGCTGAGCTATACCCTTTCGAGGGATCATGAACACAGCACCTGGGAAGTGGTGCCAGGCTGGAGAAACAGGCGAGTGAATGCAGGACAGACAGCATGCTTCCTGAATCTGGTTCTTCCACAGTCAAGGTCAGAGTGGGACTCACTTTTTCTGTGGACATATGCTAGAGAAATTATGAAAGTATAAAAAAAATGCCAGGGTACCATGCCAGCAAGAATGAAGGACAGAGTAGAGAGAGAAGAAAAGAGCCCTTTAAATAGCAAAAACATAATACAGATTAGAACCTCAGAGCTTCTGGGGATCACACTAGGTACAAGCTTCTTTACATGAGTTTAGATTTTCAAAAACTGTTGGGAAGAATTAAAGTGTCTTAGAAATTCACTATCCTGGGTAAATGCATAAAGTACTAAACCATAGTTAGGGACTATTATCTTTATAGCAAATTTAAATTTGATATCCTTACTAATAAAATCCAAAATGATTTAGCTACATTAAAAATAAATTACAGGATTTTTTGCAAACATTCAAAGTATGTACAGAAGAGAATGAAAGGTAGACTACTATGGTAAAATATATATCCTACTATAATTCAAATAGAAATAAAAATTATTCTTATTAGCCCCCTTGAAATGAATACTAACAATAAGTATTATTAAAAGTATGGAGCAATACTTGAATTTAAATTATTTTTTATCCTCTGATTAAAACAAATGTTACCTGTGATTTTTGTGACAAAAAGTATTAGAGGGGTCAATATGAAACGTTCTATTATGTTTTCAGGATAAAATGAGTAACAGGAAGTCATAGGATAGTGCTTGGGAAATGGCATATGGTCAAGAAAGTTTTATTTTTTTTTGTAAATCTGGACCCAAAGATTTAAATACCAATGATAATATAATGTTTGCCCAACATGAAGAGTCAAATCAAATCATAGTTTATCTTTTATTGCTCTAACCAATTATAAAAGATAGGGATTACCTTTTAGTAATGCTTTTCTGTAAAATATCTACATTGGCTGGGCACGGTGGCTCATGCCTACAATCCTGGCACTTTCAAAGGCCAAGGTGGGTGAATTGCTTGAGTCCAGGAGTACAAGACAGGGCTGGGCAATGTGGCAAAATGCCACCTGTACAAAAAACACAAAAATTTGCCAGGCAAGGTGATGTGCACCTGTAGTCCCAGCTACTGAAGCAGCTGAGGCAAGAGGATTGCTTGAGTCCAGGAGGCTGAGGCTTCCACGAGCCAAGATCACACCAGCCTGGCCTCGATTAAAAAAAATCTTTATTAGACACTGCCCATCACACAGTAGCAGCATTTGTTTGCTTATGACCAAATTATGTAAGAAGTAAAACAAAGTATTATGAAGAAATTACAAGGATGCAGAATGAGTCTTGTTTAGTTTTTAAAAAAATACAGATACATGTGTATACATACACATGTGTAAAGAACTTTTGAAATCTGTACATATTCAGTTATTAATTTAAAAAATCTATCAGACTCTTACTTAAAAAATCATTTGAGAAACTTCTGAACCCCTTTCTTTGAGGTAGGCAGAAAATCCTGCATTGAAAAACGAAGGATTTATTTATGAATAAAAGAATTTCTTTAGAATTTTCCAAGTAACTGCAGTTTGTCAATCCCTCCCCTACAGTAGCACAAAGTAGTGTATACAAAAGGATGGGGTGGGGGGAATGTGATTTTCCTTCACACTGGCAACTGACACACTTTGAAACCATACTTTGTTTAACCAAAGCCTATGATGATCAACTGTGCCTTCTGCAGAGTAATTTAACTACTCAACAGCTGGAAAGAGAAACAAGACCTAGCGAAAAAAGCACCATGCTGACGAACAACAATATTGCCCATATGACGCTCTATTTTCTGAGTCAAAGTTTGGGTCATGTAAAAGTAAAAGTGGCCCCAGAGAACAGAACAGTTTCTCAAAGATTGCCATTTAAACCTCAAATGACCATGTTTCACAGCAGGCTCAATACATTCCAGCATGTAACTGCATTTTAATTTCCTAAAACCACAGGATGTAAGTCTGATTTCAAATAGTGTCTGGGCTGTGATATTCAATATTGATAAAACTGTATGGTATTCTCTTGAAAGTTCCACAAATTCAGCATATGAAAAAAGATCTTCAATTTCTTCGAAGTACTATTCTCAAAGAAATTTACTCCTGAGTTTTGTATATGAATTCTAAACAATGAATATTAGGAGCTAAAGCTACTGTCATAAGAAATATAACCTACTAGTTATAGGAAAAGAATACACAATATATTCATCAATCACCAGGATACAGTATGTTCTATGAAACTAAATCTTTTTTGCCATCTTCATTACTACTTATTTTGGAACATAATTTTAAAATCTATTAACATGAATGTTTCCTTGAATGTCTATTCAATGGATGGAAATTATTCAATCACCTTCTCAACTTCATAAAAGCAGAATTTGTTTAGTCTCCAAGTATTATGTAAGAAGAAATGCAACCTTTAAAACATATCAACAAGGGAAATAAGAAGGTGAAACTATCATAAGTTGGGGAGTAAGAAATTTAGGATCATAATACTATTGGAATGCAACTTATACAGATAAAGTTTTATATGTGAATATGAAATCTTTTAGTAAGATGTTCAGCAGTTTTCATCACAAGGAACTGGACTGACCTGACCTTGAGAAAAGCTAAAGGAGACACTTTTTCTGAGGGGAGAGAGGAGAGCAGATAAGTCTATGTTTTCTCTTATAATACTATTGCCTTTGGCTTTGAGCCTGACTCCAAAACTGATAGACAAATTTAATGTTTGTTTTAAAGCAACATATCTGATCAATGAGGTGTAACTTTCCTCAGAATAAAACGATCATACACTGACTAATAATTTCAGGTGTGGGAACTATAAAGCTCTGGTTATTCTAGGAAACCTAAATATCTAGAAAAACTGGGGCTAACACCAGGGTTCCTGGCATATGAGTCAGCGGGGTCCCTATGGTCACTCGTCATCAGATTCTAAGGTATCATCATGTGTAAGAAGGAGTTACTCTTGAGTTCATAATAGCTTTTCAAGGAGATAACAAAATACAACATTACATGAGTCAATTTTTTTTTACATGAAAATACCTGATTGTGAAACAAACGTGCATCTTAGAACCGAAGAAGTTGGTACATCCCTTTCCCTGCCCCTTATCTTTCATCTGATTTGGCTCCATCTACTCCTCTCCCCTCCTCCAGCCTTTCCATTGATCTTTCCTTCTTTTTTCCCAAACTTAGACTACAGGTCATAGCTAGAAAAATGTTTGTACTGTTAAGAAATATGGATCAGGCATCTCCTCTGTGGTGAGGCTGTGTGAGGCCTCAAAGTTCATTTAAGCACAATTGAGAATATCAAGGAACTTTAGGGAGAAGACAAGCATGTCAACTTAACGCAACCTATCCCAAGAGCATCAGCACCCGTGCCTGTCTTACAGAGCCACGGCTGAACGCTGTGAGGATGAGGAAGGCTGCGTGGAGGACTCCTTTGAACTGTGAGTGGTACTCAGACTACAGGGAGGTAAACAAAACTGCATGTCTTTGCAGAGAAAGGGATCAGAGTAAATAAAAGTAAATGCAGACAAAAGCCTGTGGCATATAAGGGATGCAACATTCTAATTTGGCGAATGACCACCAAAACAACAATAGGGGGCTGTTCTTAGCATGCTTATATCATTTTAATCCTCATTACAGCTCAGTAAGGTAGGTCTTATTATTATCTCAATTTTAAAAGTGAGAAATCTGAGCCCAGGGAGATTATTAAATTGCCTAAAGGCATACAGTTTACCAGCTGACCATGAAGCCAGGATCTGAATCCAGGAAGCCTAACTCCACAGCTATACTTTTTTGTTTGATTCAGAGTCTTACACTGTTGCCGCAGGCTGAGATGCAATGGTGCGATCTCGGCTCACTGCAATCTCTGCCTCCCGGGTTCAAGCGATTATCCCACCTTAGCCTCGTGAATAGCTGGGATTACAGGTGCCCACAATCACGCCTGGTAATTTTTGTATTTTTAGTAGAGACAGGGTTTCATCAAGTTGGACAGGCTGGTCTTAAACTCCTGACCTCAGGTGATCTGCTGGCTTCGGCCTCCCAAAGTGATGGGATTATAGGCATAAGTCACTGCACCTGGCCAGGGATATACGTGTAATATCTGTACATACTCTTAATACACAGAACATCTAAAGAGAAACAATGGGAAACAAAACTATGCTGGAAGTATACACCAAAGATCTAAGATGAAAGTCAAAAAAGTGTTGTCACAAAACCCATTACAGTCTGTTTGCCTCCATGAAACCATTCTACAACTTTATTCAGTCTAGTTGGCCAATCTTTCTGTCTTCTCTACATTGACTAAATAATCGATCTAGCAGGCAATTTTTATGCACTGTGATAGTTATAAAAGATATGGATGTTGATATCAGTCCCTGAAAGCATATAAAAACCAACCAATGGGAGAAGCCAGGTCAGTAAGTGACACGAGCACATGAGGTTTCTCAATTTTGCAACAAACTGTGAGTGTGAGTTTGTGCGCATGTGCAAAGTCTTCTTCTACCTTACACACACACACACACACACACCCACACACACACTTATGCACAGCACACTCTATAATATATACAAAGCTACGTGGACCCTGTTACGAGCCACAGCCACACACACATGGATAATAAAAACAAAGCCAATGATTTCCAGTGAGCTCAGCTCCAAACATACCTGCTTCTGGGTCCTGGTTGAAACGGCAGTACTTGGAGTTTTCAAGTGAAGGCAGGCATTGCTCAATGGGCACCCAAACATATGTCTCAGGGCACAGCAAATCAGAAGGTCTATACTGACCCTGAAGAAAAGTGAAGGAAAAAGGCACATGTATTATTGACACAGCAATGCCAGAGAAAAAGAGACCAGGGCTCCAGGAAAGGTTTGAATAAAAAACTTAAAAGTCAATGAGAAACTATCTTACTGCAAATACTAAGCAACCCTGTCGCTGATAGCTTTCCCATCTCCTAAAAGCATGTTTGACTCAAGGCTCTCTGAAAGTTAAACACCACTACTTAGGATGCCTGTGTTGATTTGGAAAAATATGAGTTTTTAATCTCTTCCAGAAGAAATATTTAACATGATTCTTGCTGAGCTGACTGTTCAAGAATAACTAGTTTCAAAATCAAGTTGTCTTTTAAATACTAGTTAATTAACAAAGTGAAAATTTTTTTCATATTAATTAGAGCACTGTATAAAGTGAACTTATTTTTCAACATGGAATTTCGATATCCTTAATGACAAATTTTCTAATTTATGATTAGCAGACTCAGTTGATAATATTCATTCTGTTCTAATGTATTAGAAAGTACTGTCTTATCAACATACTTCTAGTATAAGCAATCTAAACTGATAAATGTATCATAAAGATAAGTTAAAGAAATAGAAATTTCAGGGAAACATCTGTTAATCCACTAAACTGCCATTTTTTATTTATTTATTTTTTTTTTGAGACAGAGTCTCACTCTGTCACCCAGGCTGGAGTGCAGTGGCGCTATCTCAGCTCATTGCAACCTCCGCCTCCTGGGTTCAAGTGATTCTCCTGTCTCAGCCTCCAGAGTAGCTGGGATTACAGGCATATGCCACCAGGCCAGGTTAATTTTTGTATTTTTGGTAGAGAGGGGGTTTCACCATGTTGGCCAGGCTTAAGTCCTGACCTCAAGTGATCCACCCACCTCAGCCTCACAAAGTGCTGGGATTATAGGCATGAGCCACTGTACCCAGCTGATTTATATTTCTATAATCCAATGATATACCTCAAATTTAACACAAAGACTATACAACAGATGCTGAAGAAAAAAATTACTCACTTAATGGGGATAATGAAGATGGTACAAATTATGTGAAAGCATTTTGTGAAAATTTTCTTAACTATCAAGGTTTTATATTCTTTGGGCTTAATTAAAATTCAAAGTGTCTCTCTTCTAAATTTAAAAATTCATTATAAAAGTTAAAATCTAGTATAGTGTTTTTCCATTTTTTTACTACAACCCAGAGTGTAAAATATATTCTATATCACAGCCTAGTAAACATATATGCAAACATAAAACCAGAAACAAACCTTTTATTACACAATGCTTACCCATGTTATGTTCTACTTTACTTCATTTTTTTTAAAATGCTGCCCTTGAACCACCAAAACTGCTTTTACAAGCAGCAAATGGGTCACACCACAGAGATTGAAAAACACCAGTGCAAAACTCATTACAAAGAATCCTGCTTAAGAGCTCGGCAGTGATGCTTTCCATCAGAAAGGCTCTATACCAGGTCCTGTGTGAATCACTATATGAAGCATAGATATAAAATGAACATCATGCCCTGTGAAGCATTCAGAAGTCTGGAAGCCAACAAGGGATGCTATACATGAACAAAATGTGAGGAAACATTCTTTCCTGGGAGATGGTTCAGGGAGGATATGGGGCTTTATTGAGGACTTAAAAGACTGACTGAATTAAGTCTAAGGTAGGATGAAAAGGAATGAGAACAATCTAGATAAAGGGAACAGCATAAAGACACAGAGTTGGGCCAAGTAGAAAACTCCAAGCAACAGGAAATGGCAGGGCACCACAGCAATGGAATGGTGGGTTGGAATTAGATTCTGGGGAGCAGTCACGTTTGGAATTTTCTTCTAGATTAAATGGGAAGGCTTGCTGGATAAGGGGGAGAGTTTTGTCCTAATCCAACAGGAGCAGATAACAGGATGAAGACCAGAAGTCAGGTCTCTGACTCAACTTTCCTAGAGTGCTCACTGCACTGTTGCTGCTCACTGCCCTACAGCAGGAGAAGGCCATCTACAAGGGGCAGCTCCATGTGGTCTACAGACTCATCTAACATTGAAATTAAAACACAGAATTAGGGTTGATTTGATGATTTACTCAGGAAGTGTAATAAAGCCAGATATTTCATTGCTGTCTATCTTATAAAAACAATGGCATCGCCGGGCGCGGTGGCTCAAGCCTGTAATCCCAGCACTTTGGGAGGCCGAGGCGGGTGGATCACGAGGTCAAGAGATCGAGACCATCCTGGTCAACATGGTAAAACCCCGTCTCTACTAAAAATACAAAAAATTAGCTGGGCACGGTGGCACGTGCCTGTAATCCCAGCTACTCAGGAGGCTGAGGCAGGAGAATTGCCTGAACCCAGGAGGCGGAGGTTGCGGTGAGCCGAGATCACGCCATTGCACTCCAGCCTGGGTAACAAGAGCGAAACTCCGTCTCAAAAAAAAAAAAAACAAACAAACAAACAAAAAAAAAAACAATGGCATTATCTCCGTTAACTCAGAAACTGTTTTACTGGGGAAAGGACGTGATGCTGTCCATGCTATTAACAAATCTGAAAACTAGACAGCACCCTAAAGCTGTGGTTCTAAATCTACTTTTTTCCTTCTTGGTTATAGACCACTTTGAAAATCTGATGGGGAAAAAAAAGCTAAATATAAAAGCAAAACATAAAACTTCTCGGGGAAAAAAAGGGACTAAATTTTCTTGACCTTGGAGCATAAAAAATTTTCTTTTGTAAACAAAATGCAGCAACCATAGAAGAAAACTGATGAACTGTACTTCCTCAAAGTGATCTTCAATAAAAACTATTAGGAAAATAAACAGGAAAGCCAAAAACTGGGAGAAAATATGACAAAACATATATTAAAGAGCAGACTTGTGTCTGGAATATATAAAGAATTTTAACAACTCAATAATAAGTATACAACTCAGTTTTTTTAAAAAAGGCAAACCACTTAAGCACTTCACCAAAGATATATGAACGCCTAGTAAGCATGTGAAGAGATGTTCAACATCATCAGGGACCAGAAATGCAAATTAAAACCACAGCAAATTATCACTGCATGTCCACTAAAACGGCAACATTTTAGAAAGATGAAGAAACAAGTTTTGTTAAGGATTTGAACTACTAGAACTTACATACTGTTGGTTTGAAATGGTGAAGCACTTGATAAAATATAAATATCCTTGTACCTATATCATTTGTGAATATCCCTAGGATAAATTCCTTCAACTGGGGATGTTGGGTAAAAGGGTTTTAACTTTTAAAGTGTCAAATGACTTTCCACAGAAGTTGTACCATTCTACATTCTCATCAGCAACATTATGTTCCCAAGTTGATTTTCCTCACATCTGTACTTGGAGAGTATACTATCAAAACTTTCAATCTTGCTGCTCTAAAAAAATCACATTTCATGTGGTTTTAATTTGCATTATATATCTTCTGCATATTTAGAGGAATTTGCATTTTATTTTTCATAAAGTTGGTCCTTTTTATTGTTAGATTGCTGGCCTTTTCTTATTAAACAATTATTTATATATTAAGAACTCTTTATATATTAAGCTCTTGGTTTGTATGCCACAAATATTTTCCAAGTTTATATATCTTCTGACTTTGTAGGCCATACTCTTATGCCATATGAAAATCTGATGTGTGGTCAAATCAATCATTTTTTAAAATGGGCTCTAGGTTTGACACAATAATTAAAAAGGCCACTCTCACTTGAAGATTATGAAAACATATTTTTGTATTTTTTCTGGTACTGTCATGGTTTCATAATATTACATTTACATTTATGCTCCATCTGGAATTTATTGTGGTATAAGGTATACAAAAATAATCCAACTTAATTTCTTTCAAATGTTTACTCAGTGGCCTCAGTATCATTTTTAAAACAATGTTCATTCCCTCTGCTAACTTGGTAACTTACTAAATTCCCATATGTAGGGAAATCTCTTTCTGGATTTTCTACTTATTCTGTTATACTAACCTGTCTGTCTTATCGGGTAACAGTGCCACATAGTTTTAACTATTAAAGCTTTATGTTACATTTTGATATCTTGGAGATTTAATTCCCCTTCATTGCTCTTCATTTGTAAAATTTTCTGGCTAATTTTACTTAATTGTTCTAGGATTCTGAATTTGGTACAAAAATATTACCAACATGAATAAGAAAACACTAATAAAAATGGAATGGCATATCTTGATTACTGTGATGACAAAACATAAAAGAAGAGAATACCCAGGCTGGACAACACAGTGAGATCCCATATTTCTACAAAAAAATTTTAAAAATTAGATGGGCATGGTGGCACACACCTATAGTCCCAGCTATTTGAGAGGCCGAGGTGTGACTATCACTTGAGCCCAGATGGGTCAAGGCAACAGTCAGTAGTGAATGTGTCATTGCACTCCAGATCAGGTGACAAAGACACTGTCTCCAAAAAAGAAAAAAAGAGAAGAGAATACCAAGAATGTCTGGGGAAAGAAATACAAAAAACATACGTAGCATCTCAAAAACAAGACAGACCTAAAACATAGTAATGGCCCCATTTTCTAATACAAGGTGGAACTGAATGCTCACTGCTAAAATGCACAGGTCAAATATTGAGGGTGGAGATAGGGGTGATTGGACATCAACTTTTGAGTCCTTAAGGTTAAAACAGAGCATGTTTTCCTTATTAACATAAATCTTGCACATGCGCAGATTCATCAACAGCCACCTGAATCCAGTGCCCAGATTTAACCAATGATGCTGACCATCAAGAACATTTAACCCGTCTCTACCAAAAATACCAAAAATTAGCCAGGCACTGGGGTGGGTACCTGTAATCCCAGCTACTCAGGAGGCTGAGACATTGAACCCGGGAGGCAGAGGTTGCAGTAAGCCAAGATCATGCCACTGCACTCCAGCCTGGTTAACAAGAGCGAAACTCCATTTTGGGAGGGGTGGGGAACATTTAGTCAGCTGGGCAAGGTAGCTCATGCCTGGAATTTATTGTAGGCAATAAATCCCAGCACCGAGGGAGGCTGAGGCAGGCGGATCACTTGAGGCTAGGCGTTAGAGACCAGCCTGGCCAACATGGCAAAACTCCATCTCTACTAAAATATAAAAATTGGTCAGACTAATTTATTTAATGAACATTAAATTAAATCCTCCCTATGTGACAGGAACTAAATGCTGGAACAAAAAGATGAACAAATCCATGCCTCCATATAATTCACAACCTATTGGGAGTGACAAAGCTGGATAAAGATGAAGTATGCATAAAATATATTAAATATGATTGTATACAACTGTCCCACATTTCTAAATTTTCACAGTGCTCTAAGAAGGTAATGTCTGCTCATACAATGACATTTCATTTTTTAACTCTTTAAATACTCAGTTTATCTCACTCAAAGACCATTAGTGTAATACATTTTAACTTCTGCTCATCTAAAATCAAGTTTTGAGACTAGGTTTTTTCTTCTAAGTACAGGCTTATTTCAGCATTTCAGATATTCTCACAAGCCATCAGAGAACTGAGATTTATGAAATAACCCACTTTGAAAGGTTATGCTTTCTAAACTAAGCTGGTCAAGAGTTAAATGACCAAAGTGCTTAAAGCTCAATTTAAAGTCACCGTCACACAAATGAAAACACAGGGGGTTGAAAACTACGCTGCCTTTTTAGCTAGTTTAAGAAAATGAGAAATGTTTGTATGAAGAAAGTAATTACTTAAGGATTTGGACATAGTTTCCCATGGTCAGAAGAAAAAATATTTAATCAACCTCTAAGTACATTCATTCAGATGGGAACAATCAGGTAAAAGCAGATTAATTCTTTCCTATGGTGCTGACTTTTTGTAAATAAGAAGAAATCTGAGTTACCACAGACTTTTTAAGTACTCAAAATTCTGAAAATGTAATTGGTCTGACAGGGCTTATCTCATAATTTTTTCTGAGAATTCTTTCCATCCACAATTTTAGAAGATGACTGCTAGACACCCTTTGCAAGTCCTCAGAAATTCAGCCACCCAACAAGAACAAAAGGAAATCTTATCAAGCAAGGATACCTATTTCAAGAGGGAAGGCTACCATACAGGATAGTGTAGTTCAAGATAAGAGGTTTGAAAAGTTAAAAGCTAACGTTTAAAAATACTAAACATAGAGAAGAGATGCTTACTTTTTATTATTAATTAAACATTTTTTGGTGAGGGATCATCACTCAATTAATTCAAAGCCCTCAAAGGGAAAAGAAGTTCAGCAAATCCTATGATTTCTGACTTCACCAAACTATTTTAACTTCTGCAACTATTTACAAACTATTTTAGAAGTGGAAAACAAAACATAAAAACAAAATAAAACAAACTAGCTACATGCTTCTATATTTTGAGTTACCATAGAAGAGTTAATATTTTACACAGAGTAGAGCTGTAATATTCAATGGTTGTTTTCTTTAATGAAAACCACTTAGACTATTTGTAAGACTCAAATTGTACTATACATCCCCCCACCAAAAACATTAAAATACGGCCTCACAATATTTCAATTAATTTTACTAGGTTGTCATAGAATGAAAATCTAGGAAATGCCAAAGTTAAATCTAAAACATTGGAAGGAAAAGAAAAACACCCTAGCTAAATACGCATCCTGCTCTACTTCTATTAAAAAAGACTGTGTCTTCTGGAAGAGGGGATTACACACTTTTGGTTTTTGGTTAATGGAATGAACAAAGACATTCTTCTCACTTGCATGCTTTAGACTATAATTTGAAGAGCATTATCATATTGATCCAATTTCTTACCCTATAAAAGAATCATAAAATAAATTATATGAAAAATACCTTAGTTTAGCAAAATATAGAATTCGGCCTGAAAAACTACAATCATTTTGATAGCCAGAGGTTAAAAATTCTCTCACTGTTGTATCTTACTGGATAACAATGAGCACAGGTATAAAAGGATGTATGCATGTGGAAAAACTGGATTTCACAATTAGTAATAATTTCCAGAGATACTTTAAAATAGATGAACATCTTTTACTTCTAATTAAAACACAGCAAACAACACGAAGAGACTTTCCCTCAGTTAAGCTGTAACTAATTAGGAATCCGAATTTTCAAAGTCAAAAGTTATAAACTGGTACAGAGGAAGAACAAAAAATGTTTCTAGCACGCCCTAGTGATCCATTTTTTGCCATGTTTTCATTGATGTAATTCATATACCATTAAATTCACCCTTTTAAATTGTACAATTCAGCATTTTTTATTTTCTTAGGGTTGAGCAAGCATCACCAACATCAGATTTCAGAACATTTTCATCATTCCCAAGGAAACCTGGTACCCATTAGCAGTCACTCTATATCCCCTCGCCCCCAGCCCCTGGCAACCACTACTGTACTGGCAATCCATTTAAAAAATGGAATATTTCATCACAAGTCATACTTCCTATCTGAGCGGGAGTTAAAAAACAACAACAACAAAGACATGGCACAGCCTATAAGGCCCTGGGTGGCGCAGCCCACGTTACCCTTCGGACTGGTCGTCTACCACTTTATCTTCCTCCATCAGGCCACCTTGGCCACACCGGCTTCCTTGAGGTCCCTGGAACATGCTAGCCTGCTCCCACCTCAGATTCTCACTGACTGTTCTCTCTTCTGGTCACAGCTACTTTAAGTTTTGCTCAATGTCACATTCTCAACAAAGCCCACCTGTCCTCCCTACCATTTTACTTCCATGGGGCTTATCACTGTCTAACCGTCTTGTTAATTCCCTTATTTGTATCTATAGAAAACTCCTTGCTAGAATGTAGAGTCAGGAATTTTAGTCTAACTTGATCACTAATGTGTTCCAAAATCTCCCCAGTTAATAACTACTGGGTGAATGAACAATGGATCTAGTATACTCTGCCTATACCATTTCTACTTCCTTTCTCTACACACTGTGGATATTAACTTTAACACCTTCTGCCTTGCTCATTAACATGGCATGCATGAAGTAGGATTTGCTGAATCTGTATTTATGATGCAGCTCCAGCATGCTTTTATTGCATAAGAATGGTACTCAACCTTTGGGAATTCAGTGAATTATCACCAAATGCTAGAATTACAAGGACACAATCAAGACAGGGGCTTTAAGAGTTACTGAAATTAAAAAGGGGGTTTCATACTCAGGAAGGTTAGAAATCACTGGCTCATGTCAATTTAAAGGTTTTTTCATACAAAGTATATGCCAATGAAATGAAATTTCTCTATTTCAAAAAAGATGCATAGCTTTTCATATTAATTTTCACTTTAAAAAAGAAGAAAAGGCAACTTCTGAAAGGGTCTCTTTATCTGTTAGGAGAGTTGAGCAATGCCACTTTGGTGAGTAATGACAATGACAATAATAATGACTTCTCTCTGTATTTAAGAACACAGTCCTCAAAATAATTCTCCGCATCATCTGCATTAAATCTCACAATAACTTTAACAGGTAATGAAGACAGGCAGAGTGCAGTGGCTCACACCCATAACCCCAACACTTTGGGAGGCAGAGATGGGCAGATTACTTGAGATCAGCAGTTCGAGACCAGCCTGGCCAATATGGTGAATGTCTCTACTAAAAGTACAAAAATTAGCTGGGCGTGGTGATACACGCCTGTGGTCCCAGCTGCTCGGGTGGCTAAGGCAGAAGGAGCACCTGAACCCAGGAGTTGGAGGTTGCAGTGAGCTGAGATCGTGCCACTGCACTCTAGCCTGGGTGATAGAGTGAGACTCTGTCTCAAAAAAAATAAAAAAGGCAATGAAGACAGAATAAGATGTTAAATAGTAATAATGAACTCAGAAAAAAACTCTATTCCTAGTCTCATTTCACACCTAAATCTAGAAAGTCATAATTTAAATGTATTTTCAAAATAACTTCCAAAAACCTTAAAAATTACAACTCAGCTCAATATGCGCAGGGACTTCTCTTGACATAAAGGAGGAAAAGACGAAAAGAACCCTGTGAGGTGCTCATTCTCTGCTAGGGGAAGAGCAGGCAGTTGGCCTCAATGACATTCACAGCCATGGTCAATAATGGGTGATGGGCACAGGCTGCTATAGAAGCACGAAGGAGCTGGAGCAGCCAGCAATACTGAGGACAGCAGCCAAGGACTGTCAACAAGCTGTGGTGGAACACAGAGATGAAAGAATCAGCTTTCTCTGAAGCAGCAGCTGGAGCTTCCTCGGAACAGGTCTCTCCTGCAATGTGTCTTAAAGGCCAAGTAGCACCATATTTAGAAAAAACAAAAACAAAAACAGGCACTCACCAAAAGCAAATACAGATCCAAGACCTATATAGCTGTCTCCCTCCTGAGCTCCCAAATACCTGTCCATCAAAATTTCAGCAAACAGGATGAAATGAGAAACAACTGTTTGATCTTCGCAGCTAGTATGTGGTCCCATGTCTAGTTTCTAGAATCCTTTAACTCTAATTAAAGAAATAATTTCTAAATAATTTCTAAATAAAATCTAAATAATTAAAGATCAACATGTGGTCCCATGTCTAGTTTCAGGAAGCTTCAAACACAAATTTATATTTAAATGCATATCCAAAATGTTAACATTAGATTAGTTATAAAGAGTAACACCATCTTCTCTCTAAACAAATGCCAATTTCCATAAATTCAAATTTATTGCCAGTAAGTATCTTGGTATTATCTGGATATAAAACCCATGGTTTTTAAATTACATTACGGTTTCTTTTATCTTATTACATCTTCCTATCTTCCTAGATTTCCACAGAAGTACTTCTTACAACTGAATGTACAGTTGATCAGAAATAAAAGAAAAACCTATTATTTACATTATAATGGGAAATTCCCTATAATAATACTGAAGAAAGCACTAAAATTACTAACAACCCCTTTTTAAACAAATCCTGTGTAAAAAGGTCCACTCTTTGATTTTAATAGTAAATCCAGAAATACTTGATTTTAATTTTAAAGGGCTTTAACATCTTTAAAAAAATCTTTTCTCCCCCTTTGGCCTTTATAAGAACACAGATATGAAGCCCTAAGTATTCAGGACTACATATGTTTAAATGTGACATATGAGAATTCCCTTTACATATTACATTATCTGTATAAGTTTAAACAACACGCAAATGAGAAATTATTTCTTTAATTAGAGTTAAAGGATTTGAGACTTTATTTTTCTCAGACAAAAAAAATCAGAAAGAAATACTTTCATATGATATTCGACCAAGTTAACATTCTCGGCTTTTAATTGGAAACATCTGGGGATGGGCTTGGTGGATTGCAATAAAAGTGAAGTTACCAATTCACACCCTGCCATTTTGAGGGCATTTCGTTTTTACAGTTTTCAAATCAAAACCAAACCAACTTTCCTTTGAACTCTGGTCTTGAACCAAAGATCTTTATGAGATTTTACTCTCAAGAATACTTTATAAATATTTTGAAGAACAAGAAGGATTTTGTATTTGAAAAGAGGCTAAACCAGCAGTTTGTTTTGAAAATTCAAGTTAAATTAAAATGTAAGTAACCAAAAAGCCAATATTAGTTAAATATACAAACACACTCTGAACATTAGTAGCACTGAACAACAATAAAAAAAGATTAACCAAATGTTTAAGTCTTTTATCATTTAAAGTTGACACTGGTATCCCAATTTTCTACCATAAACCTATTGATTGTACTAAAACCAACTACTTAAAGAGATGCTCTAAAAGTACATAAACAAAAGTAGCCCAAAATAATTCATTAGAGTGGGCTGTACCCCCAGAGAAAATGAGTAAGAATAAAGGCTTATTAAACCCAGTCTTTCCCCTGAAAGACAACACCAATGGAATCCCATCCGAAAAGTACTACAGCAGACCCCTTGCTCCCTGATTTCATTACATAAACAGAGATTGACTTTATCAGTCCCCAAGAGAGTGCTTTAGAAGAAACTCTAGCTGCTCTGTTTTCAAAAACTGTTTGGATTGTGCCATGCTCAGTTGGCGAGGTGAGCCTAGACCAGTTAAGACAAAGGACCTAAACATCTGAATCCATTTGTGTTCCCCAAATTCTGAAAGCCAACAGATGTATTCCATGTGCTGCTAGGCTAAGCTCTGAAAATTTAAAAATACATATTTTTTTCCACTGACAAACAGAAAGTGATGGTATTCTATATTTCTTTAATTAAAATCCAAGGGTCCTCAAAGGCTCCAGGACTTA
Source organism: Saguinus oedipus (assembly GCA_031835075.1). Lineage (NCBI taxonomy): Eukaryota > Metazoa > Chordata > Mammalia > Primates > Cebidae > Saguinus > Saguinus oedipus. The sequence continues at coordinate 127,618,344 of CM063179.1, forward strand.
CTTTAAAGCTCCTTTAAGACTGAGCTGTTTATTTTACTATTAGCAAATAAGAGAGAATCAAGATTCTAATTCGGTTTTAATCACAATCTTTGCTTTTATTTTGGAAACCCTGAGTTAATCTTTTTTCTTCTAAAAAAGACAAAGAAAGCTTGTGAAGAAAAGATTCAAGGAGTCAACTTACAGCCCAAACTTAATTTCAAACTGAAGGGTCATAAGTTGAAAAGGATTTTTAAAATAAGATATAGAATGAAAGATGAAAACAAAGAAGATAATATAAAGAGAGAAGGAAAAGCTCTAAGCCTCTTCAGTTTCTGTTAAAGATTAAATACGCACATGGATATTCATGTATGTGTCTATACATAAATTTGGCATTCACCATGTTTGTAAGAAGAACCAATTTAGTTGTTTGTTTGCTTTTTTTAGGTTCTTGCTTGGAAAACAGCACTTAGAATTACTGGTTCTGCCACTACCCTAGTTGAGGCCACCCTCGCCTAGACAAGAGTGAGGGGCTGACTCCACGTTCTCTCCCTTGAATCATTCCATCCTCCTACTTCCACTAGAGAGAAATGATCATGTAAGTTCCCTACTTAAAACCTCTTACTGGCTCTCCAATATCTATAAGGAAAATAGGAAGATCCCTTTCTAAAGTTAAAAAAAAGAAAAATCACAGGTCTTTTATAATTTTAGTTACAGTTGATGAGAAATTACTGAGATAAATCACTAAAAATTCAAGAATACTCTTAAATGAGTCTGGGTATTACAAATCCCAAAAGAATCTGCATGTTTGTAAAATGATAACAGTACTATACTCACAAGTGTATATCCTTAGTCAATATCCACATTGTACACATGGATTCATAGCCTTTTGCCAAAGCGCTCTGGTTGAGACATACCTGTACCATATATCTGAGTCAACGGCACATTTGCTTTCAGTCTACTTCTTACCCCTAACTCGCTCATCCCAGGGCCCTCACAGGCTATCTTCTGCCTGGCAAGGCTACCCATTTGGTCTCAATGCTAGTCCACTTTTTTTTTTTTTTTCAAGACAGTCTAGCACTGTTGCCCAGGCTGGAGTGCAGTGGTACTATCTTGGCTCGCTGCAACCTCCGCCTCCCAGGTTCAAGAGATTCTCATGCCTCAGCCTCCTGAGTAGCTGGGATTACAGGCGCCCACCATTACACCTGGCTAATTTTTGTATTTTTAGCAGAGACAGGGTTTCGCCATATTGGTCAGGTTGGTCTCAAACTCACAACCCAAGATGATCTGCCGGCCAGCCTCCCTAAGTCCTGGGATTACAGGTGTGAGCCACTGCATGTAGCCCCTATTCCATTTTTGAAACCCAACCTAAATACTGCCTACTCTTACTTTACCAAGCTTTCCTTGGACTCTGCTTCATCTCACTACCCACTGCTCCCATCCCCAGGCTGAATCATGCCCTGTGCTGCCACTCCTGCATATAATGACTCATTATTAAATGCCTACCATCCTCCACATTCCATGCTGAGGACTTAAGCATGGTCCTTAGCAAGGTCCTGGGCATGCCACGGTGAACAGCAACACTGCCAGGTTCAATTCTCAGGGATTTCTAGTCCAAAAGGGGAGACAGACTTTAAGGAAATAACCATACAGAGATGTTATTACAAAGTATAGCAAATGCTATGAAAAAAAAAAACACACCAATACAATGGGGAAATCTAATTTAGATTGGAAGGGTCAGGGTTGATGCCTTTAAGGAGATACCTAAATTTCCACAGAGGCCTATTCTAGAACTTAATACAATCTATTGGAGTTGTCTGTTTATATTCTGTGTTTCTCTTATTTTTACATCATCCCTCCCCTTCCACTCCCTGACCTAAAATTCAAACTTGGAGTTTCGTAAGAGCTACAAGTACATCAATTTCTTTGTGTTCCCTATGCATATGCAAAATTCCTTGTATGGACCAAATTCTCAATAAATACTTATTGAGTTAAAATAATTTCTGTCAAATTGTATTTCTTAAAAAGAGAGAACCAAAGAATCTTAAACTTCAGACCTCAGACTTTCCTAGTTTCATTAAATATGTTTGAAAAGGAGGAGAGAGGGATATAGAAAAGTTAAGTGACTTGATCAAAGCTAATTACTGGCAAAACCAAGATCAGAACCACAGTCTTAATATTTTTTTTCTGTTAAAATTCACAACCTAAAATCAGAAATAAGTATGAACACCTAAATTGTGTCAGCAATGTCCTATGTTTCTGTTCAGAAAGATCTGCCTAATTAGAATCATTTGGGATCTGCCCCCTTAGAAACAAATTGGTTTTGCTTTTCAACATTCTTTTAAAAATGTATATGCCTTGAATCAAACAATGCTAAAAGAAGTTTCCAACAAATACACGGCTTTAATAAAGTCAGTAAGCTGTCTCTAACTAATCCTATCTCTATCTGGAGCTACAGTTTTTTCTAGAATATGAAAACAGCAAACATTATTCAATGCCTGTAAGCCTTAATCATAAAGGTCTGTTTAATTACACCCCTGAGGGAAATAAGAAGTTAGCTATAACCTCATATTTATCCCAGGGGTGTAATCTTTGGTAATCATTCCTTTTTTTCTGCCTGATGGAAAATTCATCACAAATGACTTAAATGCTTCAAGTTTAAGGATAACCTTTCCTCCCTCCACTGTGCAACAGTAGGGGTTCTGGTAGAATTTACATCCTATCCCCTTGGATGCCATCATATTCTGTGTGTTTCTGCAAGGGAAGGCTTCGTAGAATGTTAACTTCACAGCTTTTGTGTAATGCCTACACTTCAGCAGCAAGTTCAAGATTATTTCCTCCTCTTCTAAAATGATCAGTCATGTTACAAACACCAGAGAATTTTGGATAATAACTTGGGAACTGTTACTTCTTCATTCAATGACTACACCGTTAAAGTTTCTCTACAATGGCACATATCTTGGAATTTATACCACAAATGTATTTCCCTAAAATTTTAAGGAGCCAATCATCACCAAACAATAACAATTTAGAGATACTGAAATAGCGTAATTACCAGTTTACCACATCAGAACTCTCTGGAAATAATATAAATAAAATTGAAGCTGATATCTATAACTTCCAGATGCAGGAAAAGTATAATTTTGACAAGTTACTATTATGGAGAGCTTGAAATGACGGTATTAGTCACAGAGAAGATTATAGTTTTGAGCTTAAACGTTTGGAGCACTGAGTATGTTTGGAAGCTGGTGATCCATCAGCTGTTGAGCTATCAGTTGCTGGTGATGAGCATCTGAGTAATACAATGTGGTATGCAGCACACATTCTAACAATTTTTTTGGTGCTATGAGCTCATAAGTCCGAAGATATTTAATGTGTTTAAATCTACTACAGTTAACCTTTTCATACTCAAACTGTCCACATTTTGGCCAGTGGGAGCTAAATTGTCTCCTGAGTGCTTCTAATACCACCATAGCGGGCCTCCATATGCACTAACTTCTTTTTATCTTCACAGAGACTACTTACTAAGGGAGTTTTAACTATCTGCAGATTTCACTGTGTGTTTGTGAGCAATGAATCTGAAAATCTATCACTAAATAAATATGTAAGCCTGTGCCAGTTATTTTAACTTTAGTCTTCGGAAAGGGTATGATCTACAAGTATCTGAGTTTTCTTTTTCTGCAGTAACAGCATGAAGCACTTACACTACGACTGCAAAGAATCATACAAGACAATTAAAAATAAGCCTTCCAAAGCACTTTTAGCAAAATTGTCTAGCCATAATTACCTGGCATATAAAAAACATCAAAAACCTAGAATAAATCAAATGTACTGGGAGCATGAAATTTGAATCAAATAATAAATATTTAATATTTTTCTATAACTTGAAGTTACTAATCTTTAGTAAAGATTATATTAACATATAAATAACTTTGGTATTAATTAAAACAATAAGCTAACATTAATTGAGTAGTTACTATAAGCTGAGCATTATCCTAACTGCTTTACATGAGCTACCCCATTAATCCCCACAATTATCCCATAAGGAGTGGTGATTATTATCCCTATTCTACAGATAAAGACATTGAGTCTTATAATGCTGGATACCTACATACAATAAAGCATAAAATCATGATTTGAATTCAGCTCTTCTGTGTCTGAGAACAAGATCTTAACTCTCCTAAAATTGTATTAATAATTTAACATGTTTAAATTGTATAAAGAAACATATTTACAGTTGTCAGTAGCTTTTCATTAAAAGAATGCATACATATTTATATTTTAAATATTTACAAACAATTGGAATTATAGAATGTTTTTAAAATCCTTAACGTTTACAAGAAACTGTAAAAAACAAAAAGAAGCTACCACTGGGTAAGACTGGGCAACAAGATAGTCCCACAGTCTAGCCCCACAGATGACTATATGACTATATTACACAATTATAAGTTCAAAGGAAAAAAGCAGCTTTACAGTGGAGAGTCTGACAGATGTCATCTTAACCAAATAAGCTAACTTACATCACCAATGCTTGGACAAAATGATAGTAAGCGACTCCTAATGTGATGTCCTAACCCAGCATCACCTGGGTAGTATTCCTGTAAAAGTGAGTAACCTTAATAAAATTATAAAAAAAAAAAACAGACGAGTTCATATTACAGGAAACTAAACTCTTCAAAAATGTCAGTGTCGATGCCATGAAGCCATAAAAAGCAGTCAACTGATACTTCAGAAAACCGTAACAGGTTGGCCACAGTGGCTCATGTCTATAACCCTAGCACTTTGGGAGGCAAGAGTGAGTAGATCCTTTGAGCTCAGGAGTTCGAGACCAACCTGGCCATTATGGTGAAACCCTGTCTCCACAAAAATTAGATACTTAACAAATTAATTTAGATGTTAACTTTGTGTATAGGCTGAACTAGCAGGAGAGAAAGCAAAGGGGAGGTGAGTGGCATACTGTAACGTGAGGGTCAGCAAGCTATGCCCCGTGGGCCAAATTTGGTCTGCTGCTTGTTTATGTACAGCCCACAAACTAAAAATGGCTTTTACATTTTTTAATGGTTGAAAACTTATCCAAGGAACACTTTGTGGTGTGAAAATTACATGACATTAAAATTTCAATGTCCATAAATAAAAATTCACTGGGACACAGCTATGTCTATTTGCTCACATATTGCCTGTGGCTGCAAAGCCTGAAGTATTTACTACCCGGGCCCCCTACAGAAAAAGTTTGCTGACTCCTACCGTAAAAAAAAATGTAATTGAGAGAGAGAGAGAGAGAGAGAGAGAGAGAGAGAGAGAGAGAAATGTCAACTGGGGGCTCATGGGTCTGTTTATCTTGTGGTATTTGTGAGAATCTACACATTTGTAAACTTTTCTACATATATAGTATATTTCAATAAGGATTTATTTACAACTCCTCTATTATTGTGAATTTGTAGATGTATGGATGCTTTTCAAATTAAAATAGCCATCCATTTTTAAAGCCACTGTCAGAATCAGGGTTTGATCTATGACAAATAATCCAGACTTTGGACGGCCAGCTATGGAAACTACACGTATCAAGCTGGGCAAGATTCAGAGACGGCTCCAGGAAACAATGAAAAGCAGTCCAGGCAAGTAGACAGCAACGGCAGGTTATAGCTCAAGCAACAGGAACACCAACAGAGGACGGGGTTCAACAGCAAGATCCCAGGAAGGAGGAGGACTGGAAGAGTGAGGGAAATTAATACAGCTCCTGATTGAACACTTCAGTGGCAACTGTGGAGGCATCCAAGCACATATTCTCAAACTCTACTCACATGCAAAGACTGAAGGCTTGCAAACTATTTGGCAATATGCATTTGTTAGACCTATTAATCACAACTTGCTTGATATCTTCAACTATAAATATTATAGAATAATTTATAGCAAAAGCCACCTTATTTAAGTGAACAGGACTAACAATAATGAATTAAAAATGTCCATTACAGTATGAGTGTGGGAAAATTCATACAAATACATGACATAGGAAAGGATGGAATATTTAGCAAACTTTTCATATAACTGTGAATAATCTTTGATGCTACACCAAAATCACACTAGCAGTTTCCACAAGTAATTTCTTAAAGGTTATTCACAATGTGAAATCTGAAGTCATACCTATGGACTTTTTCTACTCAGAAGAACACTAAAATCTTTTGACGTATCTTGCAGTTTGACTTTTCACCCATTTATGATCTGTAACATAATACATCAGTTATTTGGAAAATACTGATTCACTGAGGCAGATCTTCCAAATGTTGACATGTTTCAATGGTCAATTATCAATCACGTTTTCCAGAATCACCGCTCATTTCATCGGAGAATTCTTTAAGTACTGGAAACGATTAGGTCCACAGCGATGGACACAAGTTTTCCAAAACTGTTATTTTTACTTGACAGTGTAAATTTTATCATTGGCAACAAACACTGTCAGTTGTTTTCCTTGAAGTGACAAGTTTGCTACATTCATTTTGAGAAAATGTCTCTCAAATAGCCAAGTCTGAATAACCAAGTCTGTCAGTTGTTTTTTCAAGTAAAAAAAAAAAAAAAAAAAGCATCCAATGAGAAGAGCAGCTAGTTTACAGTTTAGCATGCAACTCAACTACACGAGACCTTTTCCTGAGACAGCTTTTGTAGTTTAGGATACAGCACACACACTTTACATATACTACCCATTTCATCACACTGAATACAGGGGGAAAAACACATGGACTCATAATTAAATACTTTTTGTTCATCAAGAATATTCTTAAGTAAAACTGGCATTATTTTTATTACAAGTACACAGCAGCTACTGGTAGGTTTCCATGCCTTAATTTGTGCTAAGGCACTAGCAGTTTTCCATCACAATTGCTTTTGTATAATTAATGCAAATGTCAAAACTACTAAAAATATAGTTTTGATGTCCTAAACACCAAAAAGGTACTTGGGGACTTACAGATAAAGAAAAAAAGTTATGTGATGAGGTGGAAGAGAAAGGACACAACATTTAAGGGGCAAACAGAAGAAGGGCTGGTGAAGATGAAAAAGTACAGTCAGAGAATCATGTGGGAAACCAGGAGTGTGTGCAATTAGGAAGGCCACGAAAAAACAATGTACCCAGAGGTAAGTGGTCAACAGTGAAATGACAAGAAAGATTAACACTGGAACATCTCCACTGCACCTACATGAGGAAGGCTTACTTAAGGCTGAACCAGTGGTGTCCAGTTCACTAGTAAGGACCACAAAAGAGCTCTGGACATTCTGAAAAGAATTAACTCTGTTACGAATGTATGGCCAGTATTTTGAATAAAACTAGTTTTATTCCAAAACAATTTTTACACTTTCTTTAAATATCTATTCCTTTGCTTAATAAGCATGTGTAAATTATTTGGTTCTTTGACATGTGATATAAAAATCCTATTCAAAGTTCTTCAGCCTTTGGGGTAACTGCTAAATATGTATTTCTAAGAGTAAAGTTCTTCTGCAATATTAAATATGATATTAAATATGATTAGTAGGACTGAAACATCAATACCTTCTTCCTACCTAAATCAAAATCTCTCCATTTAGTATACAACTCTAACTTAAAACAAATTTTTAAAAATAATGTCTACCATTTGCTGTTATTTAGGACATTATGGGTCAAATAACAAAACTAGAACACAAACAGTGTATAAAGTATTGTACTGATGTTAAACTTACTGAAACTGATAACCTTAATGTGATTTATAAGAGAATTTCTCCATTCTTGGCAAATACAAATTATTCTGGAGTAAAGGACCACGGTATACTCAACTTAGTTTCCATTGGTTCAAAAAATAATATGTATGCATATGTTTAAGTATATAAACATACATTCACATATCTACATATAAAAAGAAGGAAGGGAGGAAGGAGAAAAAAGGACAACAGATATAGCAAATGGGATAAATTATTACCAATATGGTAAATCTAAGAAAAGGGCATACTGTACTGGTATTCTTTGTACTATTTTTATCCTTGCAACTTCTCTAGAAGTTTGAAAATATTTACAAATAAACAGTTCAATAAAAAGGAAAGCTATGTGAATATCTGACTATTAATCATAACACAATGGAAAACTAAGTTGTCTGGTTTTATCATCTTACTTGAAATACTAACTGAAGGCCTTGGGCTATGTCTGGGAATGTGAGGTTTCCAAAGCAGACCTGGATTAACAAAACAATGCCTTCCCCCCTGCTCAGAAAACAAGTAAAACTGCTTACCAGATCCTCATGCAGGACTCAGAATCCTACTAAACTGACCCTAAAAAAGCATTCAACAAAGCTCCTGGGAATAATTTTACTTCATTTTATTTAAATTAAGACAATAAAACTACTTAACTATGTCTCTACATTTTTCTTTCTAGAATACTATATCCAAAAATATATGAAAAATGATTATCAATCTCAGAGTGTTTTCCTTGTGAGCTAGGGGCAATGTAACTATGTGGTGCTACACTGGAATAAAAGACCCCGAATACAGAGAAGGCAGAAGTTTCCCTTCTATGAACCTTATTCCAAATCCAAATCCAAATCCTTATTTTTTTTCTTTTGAGACAGAGTCTCCCTGTGTCACCTAGACTGGGGTGCAGTGGCACTATCTCGGCTCACTACAACCTTCATCTCCAGGGCTCAAGTTATCCTGCCTGAGCCTCCCAAGTAGCTACTACAGGCATAAGCTACCATGCCCGATACTTTTTGTTTTTCAGAGACTAGGTTTTGCCATGTCGCCCAGGCTGGTCTCGAATTCCTTAACTCAGACAATCCGCGTGCCTTGGCTTCCCAAAGTGCTGAGATTACAGGCATGAGCCACTGCACCCAGCCCAAATTCTTAACTGAAATAGTTAAGAATTAACTATTTCACAGTATATTGACTCCATAACAACAAAGGCACACAAATACCACACAGGGATGTCTTCTGTCATCTTTCCTGTCTACCCAAAATGGATGGGACGAAAATTTACAATTTAAAAAAATCAATAAATGGCAACAAAAGAAGAGATGGGGGGATGGGAAGAAGGAGGAGGTCCTTATTCTCGTAAGACCCCTTTAAGTCTCCAATTCCTGGCCTGTCAAAATGGTCAGGCAGCACTTAAAAACTCTCTTCCTCCCTCAAAATTCACAAGTGCAGTCAGTCAGTTTAAGTAAGTTCTAAATTTCTGATTCTATGTTTTCCTTATTATGGTCCCTAAAAAAATTAATGAACATGGTATTGAATAATTCACAAAAAAAGAATGCATAGGTTTTCTGATTTTTTATGACAATGGCCTTTCCCTTCTCTTCCCTCCTTCATTACAATTTCACTTATAAATTAGGTTCAAAACTTTGCATAGCTAAACACACAAGCAGCAACAAGTCCCTAGAAAAACTATGGCTCAAATTAAGTTAAACTTGGGTAGCTCCAGGTTACAAAAGTAACTATTAGCTATCAACTCGCTATCACGATCTTAGTATCACCATCGTGATCTCGGTTTTCATTCTTTTAGGCCAAAAGAATGGAAATGGTCCTCTCTGTTTCTTACATAGGACAGTCGTATACCTTTTCATGACAACCAACATGGTTTGTCAGTGATTTTGTTATTTAAAATTCTCAGGGAAGAAAACCTACACCTCATTAATCTGTTTCAGCATTTTAAATTTCAGATAATAGAATATTCTTTCTCTACCATCTGCTCACGTCAGTTTTAAGTCAATGATTTTATGTAGCCACTTAACTCACTAAATATGAAATCAAGCCCAACGCAAACATGGTCCATCAAATATACTTCTGAATTCTCCATCACAACCCTAAGGACACCACCTTAGAAACAGAGCATGAAATGTTTTACTGTCTGGGAAAGATTAAAATCTATTCATGACACGGGATCTCAGCAATTCTCATTTCTACAGAGTATTTCACCAGCTTTTTTCCCTCCTCACTCTCAATCTCAACCTTGGGTAGGAGGTTCCTTTAATCGTGGTCAAGTACTGAACACAAAACTGAGCACCCATGGAAAGGGACACAGAGCCACGGCAGCACAGCTGTTACCCTCCCTAATGCATGGAGAAAACGATGTTTCTGTGGCTCTTTGGGTAAAGAAACAAAGAAATTCACTCAGGTGCTTCCAGTAAGTGGCTCGTGCTTATGGCAGAGAGAAAACATAACTTTATAGGGGGCCCATAAGGAAATGAGGACAGAAATATTAGCCATGTACGGTCAGGCCTCCAGAGAATCTCAGGCTCTCTAGGAAGAGGAGGAAACCCAGGCTAGATGAAGGCCTCATATAAGAGATAATTCAAGAACTGGCAAGCAGGTGAAACACGAGGTTATTTATGTCCTCTCAGCAGCAGGAGGCCCCAACCTATATTTCATCTGCTATTTGCTGTCTCTGCTTTTGCTCCTCTTCCCAGCTCCCTGCTCTCTCATCTGGATACCTTTTGATTCACAGACCCCTTTGAAAACCAGATGGAAGTAACCCACGGTCTAACTCTTGGAGATAAACGTGCCTGTGTACAAAAGTCTGCCTACAATTTCAAACTTCTCAGACCCATGTTTATGAAGTCCTAAGCTCTTTAGCAGAGTCTATGGGAATAGCAGTGTCCCTAAGAAAAGGGGTGTGGGCATGGCAGACATCTGAATGAAATGAACTTCCCTATATAGGACAAACACAACAGAAAAAAAATGGGAGGATTACTGCAAATCACTACAGGGCTTATAGATCAATCGTAAATCATACATATACTATATACACACACGCATACCTGTCAACTGGCTAAATAATGGCTGAAGGAGTGTCAAAAAAAGCCTGGTAAAAGTGAGGTAAAATTGAATACTGGACTCATATTTTATCTTAAAAGAGAGGAGAAATGAACTGGTAAAAAGAATAAAAGGAAGATCCCTGTATTGGGCAATAGTGTGTCTAAAAGCAGACAGAAAGGAATCAGGAAGAAAAGGGAATCCTCGAAGATCAAGCAAAGGAATCTAGATTTAAGAGAGCTATATGAAATACCACAGATTTTCTAGCCAAATGATTCGCACACAACGTATATCATCCTTGATCAGTACAATGGCTGACACCGGACACAGGATGGCAGGACGGAGGAAGCTGGTGATGATGACTTCTCAGCACTGTCATTTCCAACTTACTGCTGCATATCCAGGATACACATGACTATGTTACTCAAGGTCACTTCCCATTAGCTAGTGCCACAAACTTGGACAGTACGGCATTTGGAAGTGTGAAGACGAAAAATTCTACAGTTGTCCTATTTTATAGAATGAAGATAAAGCTGTAAGAACAAATAGAACACATACGGATATAAGAAGGAAAGACCTAAGATGTGATGGAGCATCCTGGTGGGGTAGGGAAGGGTGGGAAAACTGCCTTTCATTCTAACATCAACAGCAAAGTAGTGTATCAGGCAACAATTTCTGAACACGTATATATGCATGTGCACTGGGGTAAATCAGCTTGGTTCTAACCATGGGAAATTGAAGCACATGAGCACAGGACATGCCAAATATCTCTGCCCCATTAAAACTGAAGATTATAATACTATAAACTCCCATCCTCAAATGTATGTGCCAAAAGGGTGCTCTACGTACTAAAAAAGATAAACTGTATTTAGCTGCTAGAGTGAAAGTAATTCAACTCCCTTGGTTATTATGATGCTGCCAAATCTTTTTATTTCTACAATGGCCAGGAAAACAATGACGTATAAATGCCGAAAATAAGAACCTACCATACACAGCAGAACTGGAAAAAGCACGCAACACATCCTGGGAATTTTTACCTTCTTTGTTCTTGCTACTACTGCTTCTGAAGGACCTCAATATTTGCTAGACATATTTCATTGTACAGAAACATTAATTACCTTTAAGTTGACATAAAGGTCACACAGAAGCACCCTCAAAGAAAATTTAAGGTAGTGCTGGGGTCGTCAGTGAGTTTATGGCTGCACAGGGTCATGAATTAGACATGAGAAACTTCTCTCTGGTGTGTCATACAGGACAGTTTATTTCAAGCTTGTTATTGTGAACTCAAAATTAATCTTTCTATAAGTTTTTTTTTTGAAAGCAAGAGTCAAATTACCCACAGTAGCTCTGCAACCATAAAGCCCTACAGACTTCAACGAGTCACTAACCCTTTAAACAGGGTTTCTCAGCTTCAGCACTGCTGACATTCTGGGCTGGATAATTCCACTTCAGGCTATCCAGGAAGAGGAGGAAACCCAGGTTAGATGTTTAGCAGGATCCTGACCTCTACCCGCCAGATGCCCAGAGCACACATACCCATCCCCCACCATCCCAGTCACAACAACCAAAAATGTCTCCAGACGTTGGGAAAAGAGGGGTACAAAACTGATCCTGCAGAGAACTACGATTTTAGAGCAAACAGAAATCAGGGCTCAGAGTGGGTAACTATTCATTTCACTTCATTGCCCTACTATGGCTAACATGTGAGAGGACGGAACAAATTAACGATATTTTGTTAAAATAGTGTTTAGACTATAATTATATAATTATACAAAACTTATTATCATACTCCCTAGAAAATTTATTGCATACTATATTCTATTAGTTGTTTCAAGGGTTTTACATATAATGCATTTTATTTAATTAGAGACTACTATGGTTTGAATGCGTCTTTGCTAAAATTCATGTTGAAACGTAATCCCCACTGTAGCGGTATGAGGCCTTTTGGAAAGTGATTAAGTCATGAGGGCTCCACCCTCATCAATGGACTAGTGCCTTAGGAAAGGGCTGGAGGGAACCAGCTTAGGCCCCTTTTACTCTTCCACTTGGTAAGGGCACTGTGTTTGTCCCCTTTTTGTCCTTCTGCCCCATGAGGACACTGTTTGTCCCCTGTTTTCCTGTCCCTTCCATGAGGACACAGCATTAAGGTGCTATCTTGAAAGCAGAGAGAGTAGCCCTCACCAGACAAAGAAACCACTGGCACCTTGATCTGAAACTTACCAGTCTTCAGACTGTGAGAAATAAAATTTTGTTGTTTATAAGTTACCCAGTCTCAGGTATTTTGTTACAGCAGCACAAATGGACTGATAACAAATATTTGTAAATCAAACTATTTGTCTATAGCCATATGACCTTGAATGTGCCTGATTTCATCTAAAAAGAAGCCTTTAATTCAAACGTAAACCAAACATAAGCCATTTATAATATTATGCTGAACTATCTTTTTATAAATACAAAAGTTCTAAACTATTGGCAATACCTGAGAAAAATCTGAAGAAAAGTGAAAATGCAATGGTATTTCTATTGTTCATTTATCTGACAATTCAAACACAACTGTTTTGCCATTACTTTAAAAAGAAACACTTTTTAATAAACTTATCTTTCATTAAAAGTGCCAAAACTATAAAAAGATCTATGCTGCAGAAGTACCAAACAATGCCACTTTATTTGATGCAGATATGCATTTTACCCCAACTAGCAACCAAATGATTCATTATCCTTGTATATATATATATACATGCATCCAAAGACTTATTGAACACTTACCATAAATCAGAGATTGCTGCTAGAAAAAATAAGCTCAAATTCCAAGCTTAGAGTCTAATGAGACAGACAGATGTGAAAAGAAGTAGCTATAACACAATGCCATAAATGTTGCTATCAGCATCTAGGCTGCAATGAAAGAGTATCTTTGTATCAAGGAGAGTCAGGCAACCTGAGATAAATCTTTCTTTCTTTTTTTTTTTTTTTTTTGAGACGGGGTTCCGCGCTCGTTACCCAGGCTGGAGTGCAATGGCGTGATCTCAGCTCACCGCAACCTCCGCCTCCTGGGTTCAGGCAATTCTCCTGCCTCAGCCTCCTGAGTAGCTGGGATTACAGGCAAGTGCCACTATGCCCAGCTATTTTTTTTGTATTTTTAGTAGAGACGGGGTTTCACCATGTTGAACAGGATGGTCTCAATCTCTTGACCTTGTGATCCACCGGCCTCGGCCTCCCAAAGTGCTGGGATTACAGGCATGAGCCACTGCGCCCAGCCCGATAAATCTTTTAAGATGAAAAGGAGTAACGGGAAGATGAGAAGAGCCAAGATACCAGTTAAGGGGTAAGAACGTGTTACACAAAAGCAGAAGAGAAGAGGTCACAGTCAAAGCCTATAGGGAGATTCTATCACCAAGGATGGTTCCAACCCTAGGGCACTAACATAAAGTAAAGCAGGGATTAAAAATAAGATTACCTCACATAAAACCCTAGATCTTTACGTTTCACAACTAAAATTTGAATTTCCCTTTAAAAATAATTTGATTCTTGATGAAAATTAACATTAAGGATAGTTAAGGCCAGGCACAGTGGCTCATGCCTATAATCCTAGCATTTGAGCTCAGGAGTTCGAGACAAGCCTGGACAACAAAGTGAGACCCCATCTCTACAAAATACACAAAAATTAGCTGGGCATTGGTGGTGTGTGCTGGTGGCCCCAGCTACTCAGGAGGCTGAGGTGGGAGGATGACTTGATGACTTGAGCCTAATAGGCAGATCTTGCAGTGAACTGAGATGGCACCACTACACTCTAGCCTGGGAAACAGAGCCAGACCCTGTTTCAAAAAAAAAAAAAAAAAAAAAAAAAAAATAGTTATCTGCTAAATTTTGCTAAGTTTCACTGCTGAGTTATTAGCTATTTGATTATCACACCATGTAGAGAAAACTGAGTAAGTCCAAGATGGACTGGCAAGAACATTAATTAGCACGTGAATATAAAAGCTATGTTTTTCTGATTTCAGTAAATTTTTTATACCAAATTTTAAAATACTCCCAAAAAAAGCAGTCTAGAGTAATGAGTTGCTATGGCAGAGGCAGGCAAAACTGTGGCATCCAGAGCAGGCTGCATGTGCTTTACCAACTTTAGGGCAAGGCCATGGTTATTTGGAAAGAAAAAAAAATCCTTTATTTTATAAATGAATATACAGATTTTACCCAAAGGTCTGTCTTCATTCTAAACACAGCCCACTGGGTTATCATCTTGGGAGGAAGACACTGCTAGTAAATGTGAGGCAGGGAGCTTTAACATTTACTTAAAGAATTTGTTTAAAAATTTAATAAGAGAAGACTCCTGAATATAGAGTCTAGTTCATTTTTCTTCACTTGAACCACATTAATTATATATACATAACAGACACACACAACCACAAAATTTGTTTCAAATCACAGAGGTTAAATCATTTTAAATGACAGTAAATAAGAACTAGATAAGTGGAGGTAAGTGGAATTGTTTTTTAAAGTGATACTGATACCATTTTTTTAGAAAAATCAGGACACCGGACTTGACCTAGCAATGACAGCAATACCAACCACAATGATGCTGTAATTATTCAAATCAGCATTAAATTAATATTCCTGTGATAGATTAAATTTCCATTTCTGGTCTAAACAATGGGGTACATGTACTGAGAAAATGCTTCCCTGCGTACTCACAATACATGCTGTTTTATATACGTGGCCTCTTAAAAACAAACTGTGAGTGAGGGATAAATGCTACACATTGGGTAAACTGCACACTGCTTGGGTGATGGGTACATCAAAATCTCAGAAATCACTACTAAAGGACTTATTCATGTAACCAAACACCACCTGTTCCCCAAAAACCTACTGAAATGAAAAATAAATGAAAGCAGTAAAACAGGCCAGGTGCGCTGGCTCATGCCTGTAATCCCAGCACTTTGGGAGGCCAAAGTGGGCAGATCACTTGAGGTCAGGAGTTCAAGACCAGCCTGGCCAACATGGTGAAAACCTGTCTCTACTAAAAATAGAAAAATTAGCCAGGCACGGTTGCACACACCTGTAAATCCAGCTACAGCTACTAGGGAGGCTGAGGCAGAATGGCTTGAACCCAGCAAGTGGAGGCTACAGTGAGCCAAGATCGTCCCACTGCACTCCAGCCTGGGTGACAGAGACTCATGTCTCAAAAACAAAAAATAAATAAATACCACACACAATTGACATGGCAAAAAAAAAAAAAAAACTGTACAACAGCATATTATGTCACCTAACAATACAATGAAAATTTCCTAATCAATGAATTTAGATATCATCATTTTAATATGTGGGATAGAAAAGGTCTTTCTAAAGCATGGTACAAAAGCCAGAAATCATAAAGGAAAAGCATTAATAAACTGTACTATATAAAAATTGTAAATTTCTGTATAATTAAACAAACATACACACTATTAACAATAAAAAGCAACTGACCATACGGGGATGTGACTGGCAAATATGTTTGACAGCACAACTATTAAGAGCTCCTCATTGTGTTTTAATCATTCTCTTAACTGAATTTCTACAAACACATAATCATGTTTCAATTAAAGAGGTTCTCACAGTTTGGTTTTGTTTATTAAGTTATTTGGAAGAAATCTACAAGAGCAAAAGTGACTTTTCTGCACACTCTTCAGTGCTTAAATCATGCATTTGCTGTAGAAGAATGGCTAATGTAATTCTACAGGGAGAGATCAGCAGTTAAATTAGTATTTTGCCCATTTAATGAAATCAGTGCTAATCTAATGATGGGAAAGCTGAGATGTTTTGTCATAATAGAAACAATTTAACTGAAATAAGTTATTAAACTGGTATGTGCATGGCAGTGACCTTAAGAAGCTACAAATAATTATCCATCTAGGAAAAATAATCAGTCCTGCACTCTGGCTCACACCACATACTAAAACCAGTTTCTTATACAGAACTAAATGTAAGAGGTAAAACTATAAAACTCCTAAAATATACAGGAAACCAATTCCATGGAAATAAGGTAGGCAAATATTTCTTGACAAAGACACAAAAGCATTAACCGCAAAGAATAAAATTAATAAGGTGGACGCATTAAAATTAGAAATTTCTGCTCATCAAAAGAGACCATGAAGAGAATGAAAAGTCAAGCAATGAGTAGAAGACGGTATCTATAAAACATTTATCCAATAAAGGATTCTTATCTAGAAAGAATTACAGATAACTAAGACAGACAACCCAATAGATAAATGGGCAAAACACTTGACAGACACTTTATAAATGGCTGATACACATATGACAAGGTGCTCAACACTGACAATCAACTGTAAAATGCAAATTAAAACCACGATGCAAGCCAGGCATGGTGGCTCACGCCTGTAATTCCAGCACTTTTGGAGGCCGAGGCGGGTGGATCACTTGAGGTCAGGAGTTCAAGACCAGCCTGGCCAATGTGGGGAAATCCCATCTCTACTAAAAATACAAAAATCAGCTGGGCATGGTGGTGCACACCTGTAATCCCAGCTATTCAGGAGGCTGAGGCAGGAGAACCATTTGAACCTGGGAGGCAGAGGTTGCACTGAGCCAAGATTGTGTCACTGCACTCCAGTCTAGGTGACAAACAAAAAACACAATGTACCACCACTCCCTACACACCCACGAGGAATGAGGCAAATGGAGCTCTCATATGCTGCCAGTGGAACTGCAAATTAATACAATAACTTTTTTAAAAATTATGAGCAATATCAACTAAACCTGAACATGCACATACCCTACGATCTAGCAATTCACACCCACATCTATTGTCATCAGGAATGCAAACATATGTTCATTAAACATATGTAATACAATGTTCACAGCTCCATTTATATTAGCCAAAACCTAGAAACAATCCATCTACAGTAGAATGGGTGTAAAAAAATGTGGTATTTTCATTAAATAGTATACTATTTTCATTAATAGTATATTTCATTAAATAGGAAGGGAGTGATGGGCTTGTGGGTGCTGGACATGTTCTGTTTCTTGTTTTGGGTGGTTGAACAGGTATGTTTACTTTGTGAAAATTCATCAAGCTGTATACTTAAGATTGGTACACTTTTCTGTATATATATCACATCTCAATAAGAAATTCACTTAAAAAGAAACTACAGGTAGGTAAGAGAGACATGAATTCACAGAAAACATAAATTGTACTATTGAAATGGAACTTTTTTTTTTTTTTTTTGAGACGGAGTTTTGCTCTCGTTACCCAGGCTGGAGTGCAATGGCGCGATCTCAGCTCACCGCAACTTCTGCCTCCTGGGTTCAGGCAATTCTCCTGCCTCAGCCTCCTGAGTAGCTGGGATTACAGGCACACGCCACCATGCCCAGCTAATTTTTTGTATCTTTAGTACAGACGGGGTTTCACCATTTTGACCAGGATGGTCTCGATCTCTTGACCTCGTGATCCACCCACCTCGGCCTCCCAAAGTGCTGGGATTACAGGTTTGAGCCACCGCGTCCGGCCAAAATGGAACTTTAAAAAATGTTCCCATGTCCACAGTTTTGATTTGAACCACCTGTTTTGTGCACAGTACTCGTAACTTTCATTTTTTCAGTTGTATCCATGTAGAATCCATGTTTCACATGAAATGCATGCCCCCCCCAATTTTTTTTTTAATTTCACTCAATACCTTATTTGCCAATTAATTTGCTGGGCAGTGGGGACAGTGGCAAATAAGACATAGTCTGTTCACGAATGCACAAGTAGTGACCATGTCTAATCTTCCTTTTGCCTGGGCATCTCTCATGTTTTACAGAAGAGGCCTAGAGAATGACTTCCATGGAAAACTTGAAAATGAACTTGGTCTGAAAAAGAGGCTCCGACTTACACATGCAGAGACAAGTGAAAAACATCTCAATACAAGAGAACACACAGAGCTCAGAGGTGGAAAGTTTCCATGTATATAGTTCCCGGCAGCAAAAGCATGGGCTATGCAAGAGAATGAAGCACACTTCCTTCTTCAATAGGGGTAGAGTTCAGACATTAGCATTTTTTAGAAAGCTCCACAGACAACTGATTATTTTCCAAGGTTGGGAACCAGGCACTCCACCAAGCTTTCTAGTTCATTATGAAGAGTGAGTTAAGAAAAAGGATCAGAAAAATCTGACACACGATTAAATGTACTTTTATTTCTCCTAAAACTTACATTAACATGGCAAGCAAAATTGAAAGTTTTATATAACTTATCATAAATGTGATAAGCAATGCCACTTATATGATATTCAATTCTTAAGTTCAAAGTCTCCTTCTTGTGGCTAACATTAAAATGCGAGTTAAGGCAAACTCTGGGCAAGCTAACCACCTTGAGCTTCAATTTTATCATCTGTAATGAAAAGCTTAGTAAGTAAAGAACTTGCTTTGAATCTAGTGTGGCAAAATTTCACACACGTGACAGTTTTATAAATAAGAATTTGTAATGACCATGAGAATTCTTTTACCTCCCATCACCTCTAGGAGGCATCAAAAATCCCTTACTAAATTATCCTGTGGTAATTTTTCTTACTATGTCTAATTCATTGGACATTTGACATCAAGAAGACACGCTGAATCAAATGAATTCAGTATTTTGTTCTGTGCTATGGGTTACTGATGAGATCATCTATATTCCTTTCAGCCCAGCAGTAGCAAAGTCACCTACCATGTGTATCCACATGCACCACTCTGGGCTGCAAGACTGTAGTAAAATAACATTTAACTAATGTGTTTGGTCAGGAAATTCTGAAAGGCTTGGAAGCTGGGGGGCTTCAGCTGTGCATAATTTTGCAGATGCAGCTGTTTTAATTCCTTTTTTTTTTTTTTTTTGGTAGGTGCTTACTACTATAATAGTAATGCCAAGTACCTATTTTTGGGCAAAGCCCTGCAGAATTCCAATTCTCACAATTGAGCTGAGACAGTCACACAAGCATGATTAATCACAGATGGATTTAACTTTTTGTTTCTTTTCTGACATTTCAGAATTCTTTCTGATGTCTCAACGATCTCTATGTCTGACCATGTCATGATACCAAACAGACTACCTGAAATCACTTTGTCTACTTTGGCCTGTATACTAGTCTGGATAAAGAATTCGGTCAAAACACCTTCTTCAGATCACAGAATGGCCTTACAGCAGCGCTCTGAGATAACACGGAGGAAAAAATTTAATTATGCCTAACAACGTTTCTATATATTCTAATTTTCATTTTCAAATATAATCATTTTGAAATGAGAAAGGGTTAAAAAGAGAGAACTTTACATGCAAACGAGAAATATTTGAAAAGCATAGGAACCCCATGTTTAAAGTTAAAAAAAAAAAGTAAATAGCTATTTTCAAGCATAAATCAAAAAGGAGAAAAGGTAAAGAAAAAAAAGAAGCCTATATACAAAATTTTGAGATGTGAAATTAATACAGGATTTTAAGAGAAATAATGAATTTTAAAAGAAATAATTTCCACTGAGCAACTTCAATTTAATATATTAATTTATATAATAGCTTATTTATTAAATAATTTCCACTAATCCTCAAGATGGAATTATGGGAAATAAACTAAAGTGAAGTTAATATGACTATCATTATGCATATAATTAAAATCTGAATGAAGGTTGAAAGGACTCATTTTTAATAAAGTTTTCTTTCCAACAATACAGGTTATAAATATGACATATACAGATGGAAATGTTTAAACCAACACTCAGTTAAAAATCTATTTCATATCCCAGTTTAAAGAAAATACTGGCTTAGGCAGAATTTAAAAAATTTTTCAGCTGTTCATCCTCTGCAGTACCCTGCGCTCAAGGAAGCAGTTTCTCTCATTACCAATAGTACCTGCCTTAATGCTAACTCCTCAGTGATTAGCTCACATACAAGTAAGAGGCACAACTCTGACAAATGGAACATGTGAAGTCTACCAGAAGTCTTCTCAGTGAGGGTTTCCTTAATCTTAGGAAGAGACACAAATAACCTCACACCCATTACAATAGCTAATATTAAAAGCAAAGCCCAGAAAATAACAAGTGTTGGTGAGGATGTGGAGAAACTGGAACCCCTGTGTACTGCTGGTGGGAATGTGAAATTATAAATAGGATTGCCACTGATTCAGCAATTCCACTTACGGGTATAAACAAAAGAAGAGAAAGTGGGTCTCAAAGAGATATTTGTACTCAGTGTCCAAAGCAGCATTATTCATAACCGCCTGAGGACTGGGGCAGCCCAGATGCCAATGGATAAACAGATAAACAAAATGTGGTACATACATACAATGAAGTATTATTCAGCCTGAAAGAGGAAAGAAGTTCTGACACATGTCACATGAATGAACCTTGAGGTATTAAGCTAAGTGAATTAAGCCAGTTACAAAGACAAATACTATGATTCCACTTACATGAGGTACCTATAGTAGTCAAATTCTTAGGGGTGAGGAAGAGGGGGGCTGCTGCCTATTGGGTACAGAGTACTAATTGTGTAAGATGAACTGAGATGTAAGGTGGTGATGGTGGCACAGCAACGTGAATGTACTTAATACCACCAAACTGAGCACTTAAAAGTGTTTAAGAGGGTAAACATTATATGTATTTTACTACAACCAACACTAATGTTTTCTCTTTTTTCTTGTTTTTTTTTTTTTTTTTTTGAGAGAGGGTCTCACTCTGTTGCCAAGCTAGAATGCAGTGGTGCGATCTCAGCTCACTGCAACCTCCACCTCCCAGGAGAAATTCTTCTCCGTTCAAAATACAGTTTCCACCAATTTCAACCAATGCCTGAGTCCCCAAATTGATACTAAGCTACACTAGAATAGTACCAAGTCCCATTAAAATGGTCACAATTATTATAATAGCTCATGTGAGCAATGATAACACAACATAGACAATTTCCTTTCATCAATGACTCTATCATCTCTCATTAAATTCTTTTGTGGCTATCTTGTGCCTTACATGTAAGACTATGGTCTCAGACAAAAAAATACCTGACTATGTAATATAATGACTACATAATGTATACAATGTGAATCAGCCTTTATTTAAAACCCATACATAATGAACAGTAAAACCAAAAAATTCAATAAAAACATTTTAGATAATATGACGCACAAGAATATAATTGCTACACATTAGTAAACTTCCTTAGGGAGGAGAATTTATTGTAATGCATCCTGTTTATATACTATGAAGATGCCCACGTTCTGGTTTTCCTCTTGTAGTGCTCACCATTAGCAAGGCAAGCAAAATCAAAATTTGTCAGCATGTTAAGATACTTTGTAGGCTCATGTCAGGATATTAAATGAAATGCCTTATAAAGACAAATTCTCATAAGCCCAATGAGCACATCTCAAGGCATGACTGCAAATGGAAATTAAATGACTTTGCCAAAACTCCTACATGAAGCCATCAGAAACCCCTCAAGTCCATTCAGCTCGATTCAAGACATGAGTCTGCACAGCACAGCAGAGAATGAAGGTGTGACTTCCACACCTGCCCCATGTGTTTCAGTCATCCATGGCTGAGTAGCAAACCACCCCAAAAAGTTAGTGGCCTTAAACAATAACTTATTATTCCTCCTGATTCTGTGGGTTGGCTACAGCTCAGCTAGGTGGGTTTTCTTCTGGTCTCTCTCAAGCTCAATCATGCAGATGCATTCAGCTTGGGTGAGCTGAAACATCCAAGATGGCTTCAGGCCTCATATGGTGGCCTCTCTCTCCAGGAGGTACTATAACGGCTAGCTCCAAAGACAGAGAAAGTGAAAGCTGCCAGACCTCTTAAGGCCTGAGATCAGAAGTCTCAGACAGTTCCTTCCAGGCTACCCATTAGTCCGTGCAAGCCATCAGGTCAGTCCAATCTAGGATGAGGAAAACAGCCTAGACTGCTGATGGGTTGAGCAGCATGCACAGAGATGAGAGGCCCTGATGGTGGACAGCTTTGAAAACCATCCACCAAAACATGGGGCTCACTACACATAGAGACAGACACATCATTTCAGCGTGCCATTGTGATAGCTCATTACACAACAAAAAAGAGCAGGTAAATGAGTTCTTTTGTGTTATTTCAGACCTGCTATTCAATACTTTAATTTGCTTTACATCATACAATAAATATATGAAGACTGTAACTTACATGTACAAATCTGTATAAGAAAACCCAAATGAAACATTAATCTAGTTTCAGCTGTCACATGGTACCACTTAATTTACTATGTTATAATTATCTACGTTCCCCCGAGTTGTAACCTTCACTAGGGCTGACTGTCTACACTGCTTACAAATGTATTCCCATTATCTAGCATGTACCAGGTACCTAACAGGCTGCTCCGTCTTGGTTGTCAAAAATATCACTCCTATTTAAGAAATATATTCCTCTTTTTTTAAATACCAGATAGAAAACATGTTTGTAGGTTTTTCCATGTATATTTTACAATGTGGCAAAACAGACTATTACTCATGTTTTACATACTTACATGCTAAGAAAAAAAGATAATTGTAATTGTTTTTGTAGCCGTACGCTAAATTTACCCCCATTCAATCTCAAAAATGAGAGATTTTACAATAGTGTGCAATTCATTTTCTGTGAGTTATTTCTTGCTGGTCTCTAGTTCTAGACCTTCAATTGGCAATGAGAAATATTCATGCTTAGAACAACACCTACCTTACAATTTTGAACAGCACATTTTCTGATTGAAAAGGTCTATTTTAAGCAGCAGCTGTGCTATTCCTTGTAAGTGAGGGTTCTCATGTGCTCAAAGTATAACATAGTATTTGCTATGGTGCCGACCTGGTTTACCCCTGACAACGACCATGGTGGAATCTGACTCCTGGTGTGGCAGTGTTGGGAGATGGGGCCTCGTGGGAAGTATTTGGATCATGGGAGAACTGCCCTGGGGAACAGATTAAAGCTGTCTAGTGGGAGCGAGTAGGTTCTCGCTCTCATGGGAATGGATATGTTCCTGAGAGCAGGTTACTATAAATAAACTTAGGCTCTCCTGCCTGTCTCTGTGCTCACCCAGTCCCCCTTCTGTTTCTCCACTTCACTATGACACAGCACAGGGCCCTCACCAGAAGCTGGGCAGATGCCAGTGCCATGCCCTTGGACTTTCCAGTCACCAAAATCATGAGCTAAATAAAACTCTTCTCTTTATAAATTCTCAAACCTCAGGTATCCTGTTATATCAACACAAAAAGAACAAAGACGATATCCTTAACTGAAATAAAAATAACTTTAATCCTGCGGTTACTAAAATTACTCACTTTCAATCATAAGGCAATGCAAACTATTTTCTTAAAATTAATATAAAAATTAAAATCAACATGTTGAAAACCCAAAAGTGTTCCCAAAAAATGAGGCCAGGAAAATGCTGACTTTATGAAGTTAATTTAATCTTCAAAAACTCTATCATTATATCACAACCAGTTACAGAATCACTAAGTATACTTCAGATTCTCAGAATTCTCCCTCCCAAGAACAAATAATGTGAACATAATGTATCAAAAATTTGTTTAAATGGTAACATTGAGTCCCAGATTGTCTTTTTCTGCTTTGGACTGTAACTCAGTTTCCTAAATGTTAATGTTTCAAAATTCTAAACATATTAATTTTGAGGACTAAGGAATGAAACATCGTAATTCCTGAAACCACAAGTTATTCTTAATACTTCCAATATTCTTCAGACTCCTTACTCATTAGAATGGATATCTTAAAAATTACTTAAGAAAAAATATGAAGGACAGTAGTATTACAAATATCTTTAGCATACAGCGAATACTAAAACATTGGAAAACTCCAGTGAACACCGTTAGACACTATTTCGAATAATCTAACATTTGGATTTCTTGGCAAATAAGCAGCCTCACACACATAGTTTATGTATAAACTTATTTTGCTTCCAAGATTTGTTAATGCTTGGAACACTACTCATATATCAACTTATTAATATTTATATTTACTGTTGTTTACATCATCATCACACACACATTCCACAACACAGCTGCAAGCAGGACTGACTGATGAGACGGTGAGCGCCCCTCCTCTGCACTCCCATCCTGCTCCCTGCGGGTGTCAACCTCACCATCAGCTCTGCAAGTCAGAGTTTCCTGCCCTTCCTTTTGACTTGACATCTATTGGATTCCTTCAAACTAGTAACATTTTTATGCTGACTGTTTAGTCTTAATTCTTGAAGGAGAATTCTAATACCTTCTCCCAATTTCCCAATTTTTCAACTGATTTTCGTTAAGATTCATGATTTCAAAAAACATAAATTTACCAAAAACAAAAAAAATTACACACATGGTAACAATTCATTTTCTGTGAGTTATTTCTTGCTGGTCTCTAGTTCTAGACCTTCAACTGGTAATGAGAAATATTCATTGCCAGGGAAAAAGGACTTGGAAGTTTTCATGTTGGCTTTACTTTATTAAAAAAAAAAAGACCAATCTGCTTTTGAAGTGATTTCTACCAACCCAGACCAGCTACTAATTCCAGTAATAGTACATAATCAGTCACCTTTTATAATGATACTTGTTGCTTTAAAGATCTTCTATAGATAGACACAGTAACTTGCTATTTTAAAAATAGGAATGAAGTGCCAATAATCTACAATGACCATAAATTACTCTGAATTGCTCATCTTTATCCCTAAGTAAACAGAAATTACAGTCTTAGCTTCTGGTACAGTCTTTGGAAGAGGGACTAAAGGAGTGACATGATATTCTGCCACACGACCTGACTAGTCCTCCTCAAATTCAATAGCTCAGTTTGTGGGGTAAGTAGGAACGTTACAATGGTGCTAGCACAGAAAGGGTGCCCTTTTCTGATCTAAATGGCCTTCATCTGAGGATTAGATTGCCATCAACTATGACATACAGGTTGGAGTCCTAGAACAAACATACCAATTTCACCTCACTCCAATGGAGCAAACCAACCATTTTATTTATTCAGCCAACAAATACCTGAGCTCTAAGAGACTTTTTTTTTTTGCCCTAAACAGATAGGACCAAAGCTGACAGACACCCTGTGACACGATATAGGATTTGTTACTTAAAGGTTCACTACATTGTAGCACTATCCCTTAAGAGAGCTCAGTGTCTGGTATCATTTTGCTTTGTGTGCCCATCCAAATCTCAGCTTGAATTGTACTCCCATAATTTGCACATGTTGTGAGAGAGACCTAGTGGGAGATAATATGAATCATGGGGGCGGTTCCCTCCATACTACTCTCGTGGAAGTAAGTCTCATGAGGTATGATGGTTTTATCAGGGGTTTCCACTTTTGCATCTTCATTTTCTCTTGCTGCTGCCACATAAGAAGTGACTTTCACCTCCCACTATGATTATGAGGCCTCCCCAGTCCATGTAAGTCTAATTAAAACTCTTTTTCTTCCCCTTCTCAGGTATGTCTTTATCAGCAGCATGAAAATGGACTAATGCAGTGCCACTGGCCTCTAAGCAAAAGACAAGTGTCCACAAATGTAGGAACTTTTACAGAGAGGGAGTATTGGTATCCAGTAATACATGCCTTTCCTTTTCCTTTCCCCAGCATCTAAACTAATCTAAGAAGTTTGGGGAACCGCCATCTTCCAGTAATTCGCCAAAATGACGAACACAAAGGGAAAGAGGAGAGGCACTCGATACATATTCTCTAGGCCTTTTAGAAAACATGGAGTTGTTCCTTTGGCCACGTATATGCGAATCTATAAGAAAGGTGATATTGTAGACATCAAGGGAATGGGTACTGTTCAAAAAGGAATGCCCCACAAATGTTACCATGGCAAAACTGGAAGAGTCTACAATGTTACCCAGCATGCTGTTGGCATTGTTGTAAACAAACAAGTTAAGGGCAAGATTCTTGCCAAGAGAATTAATGTGCGTATTGAGCACATCAAGCACTCTAAGAGCCGAGATAGCTTCCTAAAACGTGTGAAGGAAAATGATCAGAAAAAGAAGGAAGCCAAAGAGAAAGGTACCTGGGTCCAACTGAAGCGCCAGCCTGCTCCACCCAGAGAAGCACACTTTGTGAGAACCAATGGGAAGGAGCCTGAGCTGCTGGAACCTATTCCCTATGAATTCATGGCATAATAGGTGTTAAAAAAATAAATAAATAAAAGACCTCTGGACTGTAAAAAAAAAAAAAAGAAGTTTGGTTAATAACAAGAGCAGGCATGGAAAAATTTGGATGTCAGTTATCAGTATGCAAACAGAGTGTCTTGACAGGTCTCACCATTTCTCAGGTAATGATTTCATGAATGCTACCCAACTGGATAGAATCTACACTCAAACACAGATAACCAACCTGTCTAATTTGTACATCATTCCCATTTACAGCTGCAAAAACTGAGACCAGATGTAGTTAAGCAACTTCTCCAAGCTGTTACACATTCCTGTGTCACCACCTCCCTTTGCTATCAGAGTATTTATCAATAGTCAAAGATAATCAGTCATAATACCTATCACATTGTTAGAACTGTGTATGTTACTAAGTTATAACCTATTTGTAAAGTAGAAGCCATCTCATTCGTGCTCAGCAAATCTTCATTTAAAAAATGAAGGCATTTCTCACTATCCTACATACTCCTCGGCCCTCTGCATTAGTATTTTCATTTATTAGTTCAACAAATGTGTACTAAGCATTAAACATCTACTATGTGGCAGGCACACTGTAGCTACCTGGAAAACAGGAAGTTAAATGTCATTAGATTCTCATGGAATGTATGCACAGGAGATAGACTAGTTCTGGGAAGAAACATCACCTGCTACAGGGTAGGTGGGTGAATGACGAAATCTACTCTTAAGTCCAGTAGAGATTACTGGAGTTGAAATTCCCCAGTAGACAGGGAATTTGCAAGCATGAGGGAGGGGCAAAGGGAAGGAAAAAGAAAAACAAGAATACTCTATGGATAAAGGCCTCAAGTGGGGAAAAAAATGAGAATTCTCTGGCTGGTCAGTATTTCATGTTCTTTTTTTTTTTTTTTTTTTTTTTTATTTATTTATTTATTTTTATTGCATTATAGGTTTGGGGGTACATGTGCAGAACGAGCAAGATAGTTGCATAGGTACACACATGGCAGTGTGCTTTGCTGCTTTCCTCCCCTTCACCCACACTTGGTATTCATCCCCAGGCTATCCCCCCCAGCCCCCCCCTGCTGTCCCTCCCCCATTCCCCCCAACAGTCCCCAGTGTATAGTAGACCGCAGTATTTCATGTTCTATGCCACAGATGACAAGGCAAAGATACGAGTTTCTTCAATAGGAGTAATTCTGGATTTAATAAATAGAAAACAGCAAAGTTTAAAATGGAAATAATAAGCTTTCGTTTCTCAAGAGGCTCTCAGCTGTGAAAAAATATTTTGCTACAGTTATTATCTAGTCTGACTTCATATCAGAATCTCTGAGCATTTAAAAAATCTGATGCCTATAGTTGATCCCAGACCGATTACTTAAAATCTCTGAAGATATGGCCTAACGATGGGTCTTATGTAAATGTTCTCCAGGCCATAAACTACAGTCAAAACTGACAACTGCAGCAACTAAAACGCTAGGCAGTGCTAAACTGTTTCCTCAGTCTCTTTCCGAAATGACCCCAAAACTTCCCATTGGCTGACTTGATGACATTCAAATCTTTGCCTAAACATTCATCCTCAGAGAGGATGACAACACAATCTAAAGCAGCCACACTCAGTTAATTAATGTCTACCGCACAGCACTCATCCCTATCTGACATCTGTCTTCTTTATTACCATTAGCTTCTCCACTAGAACGGAAGTTCCATGAGACCAGGGATGTTGCCTGTATTGCTCACGGCTGTTATTTTCCAGTAGGATCTGAATGACTATTTCCTGGATGAAGGAAGGAAGTAAACCAGAAGGCAAGCAGACATGGGAGTACCACTCATATAAATGGAATTAAACAAACAATATTTTGAAACTATAATTCTGATGGATTTGGACTGGATATAATTAAGGCAGACTGAAAGCACATAGCATTTTTTAAATCCTTAACTTAAAACTAAATAAAGGCTGGCTTGAATTTCCAAGCAGAGGTCTACTTAGGAAGGAGACTAAAGAATATAAAATATTTAGTCCAGACTAGAGTCAACAAAGGTGTGAGCAAAACGTCTTCATGAAGAGGAAAAGGATGATGAAACTATAGCCAGCATTTCCAAGAATGACAAAAAATAAAACAGGTTAAAATATAGAGAAAATTAGAATTTAGCTTAGGCATAATGAAAAACTTTCAAAATAAATGCTGTGAAACTAGAATGGCCATCACAGATGAGACATAAAAGTGCAATCTCTGAAAGTCCCTAAGTCTGGTATGAAAATATTTCATTTGAATGGGTCAAGTACTAAAGGAAGATTAATATAAGAACAGTGTGAGTTTTCTTTGAGTCTTATAAATGCATTAAAATATCTTGAGTACTAGTGTTTTCTGCTCCGAACAAATTTAGATCTAGTACCAGATAAAAATGAGCCAGAAGGATAAAATACTAGTAAAAACTTAAGCAAATCATTATTTTTAGGCAAACAAATATGCTCATGCTTTTCCTTCTGTACAGAACATATGTTAAGGCCTATCAAGTCAATTAATAATTCAGGCATAAAAGAAGTTATTGAAGATAAGCACATTCAGAGGTTACCTCCTACAACGTATACTTAAGTATAAGCTCAAAAGAAAACCTTCAAACACCAGCAGGACACACCTTTGTCAGCTTATCTGGACTGTCAATGTAAAACCAGCAAGGCACTGTGCTTTTCTCTCTCAAAGCCAGTCCTATTTTCAGCATCCAAAATTTCTGACAATGGAACCGTCTCCCCAGCCATTCAGTACTTAACCTCAAAGCTTTGGAATTATAATCATCCCCAAATTTAGTTAATCACCAAGTCCTGTGAATTATTCCTTTGTAAGAAAGAAGAAGGCAGGGGAGAAATTTATCAATTAAAGAGATTTAAGAGACACATCACAAATACAATATACGAACCTTATTGGGTCTTAAGTCAAACAAATTGACTGTAAAAAGATTATGAGACAATAAAAAAAAACCAGGAAATATGAACACTGACTATATATCAGGTGATATTTAGAAACACTGTTAATACTTTCTAGGTATATGATGAGATCATGGTTATGTTTCCAAAATGCCCTTATCTTTTAGAAATACATACTACAATATTGACAGATAAAGTGATATTTTTGATTTGCTCCAAAATAATTCAAGAGAGAGTGGAGGTGGAAACAGAGTGAAGGAATAGATGAAATAAATGCATGAAAACTGCTAAAGCCGGGTAATGGGTACAAGGGGTTCGATTACGTTTTTTTCTTTAATTTGGCATGTTTTTAAACCCCCATTAAGTCCTATGTCTATGAATGGATATAGGTATATTTTCTGATTTACACTGCTCTGCTCTGCAACTGTTGATGACTTCCAGGTGCCTAAGTACCTTAGCCCAGCCTCAGGGTCCTGCACAGTCCTTTGGTTATTTACCCTTTTTGCTAAAAACACATCATCAGTACTTTCCCTTCTAATCCTTTCTTTTACTGCTTCTTCTCCTTGAAATGTGCTTCTTCATTCTACCTACTCTTTTCTTAAGCTACTCCTTCATTTCCTCTTCCACATCCTGTACAGTAAAAAAAAATCCATGTCCTCGTAGGCCACTGACCAGACCACTGTATGCCCTGGTTTTATGTAAAATGCCCCTAATCTTCACCTGGACCTCAAGTTTTAAGTAGAAGATCCATGCATCTTCAGAGCTGAAAGCCTCACTCTAAGGAAAGCAAAGGTGTTTGGTTATTGCTAGCACAGTGGCTGGAAGGCAGTGGGTTTGGTCCTCTGCACTGGTCTTCACTCTGCAGCTTTTACAGTGGGCTACTCATACTTAGGAAACATCAAAGGGTTTCATTAACAAGAGTCATAAAACTTTTTTTTAAAGGGAAATCTGAGATATACTTAAATCTCACAATAATTCAATGGATTACAAGAGCAGGAGAGGCTGTGGTTCTCATTAAAGAAAGCTTAATTTCTGAGGCAGCAAAGAGATTTCCTTATTGACCCACTCGTCCTTCCTTCAAAGCTTCAAATCCAGTGCCCTGAGATAAAAATTTTATTAGAGATTCATTTTTCTATAATAAAGACATATATGTGAAAATCAACTTTACCTTATATCTCATCTTGGGACACGAATGAATGTAGAAACCCATATAATAATAGCTGAGCTGAGAAGTTTTCTCATGGAGTTGCCGAGTAAAAGCAATTTCTCTGCCAAAAGAAAAAGAAGAAAGCTGAAGGCAGTTAATTCTAGTTCTAATGTTCCGAAATCTATGTAATTTCATGGTAAACATTTGATAAAATCTGATATTAAGCTATCAAAAAATTACAAATATTGAAAGAAAAACGATTTTTAAAACACTATACATACAGGACAAAAATGAGTATTGGAAAAGAAAAAAAACACTATACAATGATTTTTACTAAAGAAATAATAAACCCCTCTAAATAATATTAAGCAAATGCATCTAAGTTCAGGTTTTACACTTTATTGGGCAAAGTAGCTGATCTAAAATTCAAATAGCATAAAATTAAAGAGATCCACAGTGTCCTGTTACTGTTCATCAAGCCCTATGGTTAAAGAATCGGAGCTTAACAGGTTAAAAACAGTACACCAAATTTTAGAAAACTCAAAAGCCAACACATTTCAGAAATAATATTATGACCATTTATAGGCAAACACTTTCAGCTGTTATGACGCATTCCTTTATCTAGGTACAACTTTAATAGTTATTTCCCCTAAAACTAGAGAGTGGGAAATACCATGTTACTTCACCACATTTTCTGTATTTGTTGGAATAAGCCAGATAACTTGAACATAAAAAGTTGTCAGTATCTCCACTGTATCGCCTGTGCATGAAGTGGTTTTAATTTGCATCCTGATAAATCTTGGCAAAGAATTTCATTCTTCTTGCCCAGCTAAATGACTGACCTGAGAGTGCTAAGTAAAACTTCAGTACATTTCTTAAGTATGAGAAAGTAGTTTTGTTTTTATATTTGTTTCTTGAAGGTATTCTTTTCTTTTTTAGTAGCAAGTAATGCTTAAAATTCTAAAGAAATGTATTTGTAATGCAATATTCTGTGCATTTTTCTAGCTCAAGTTTAAATCCTTGAAGAATTATTACCATAGAAATTCATTTTTAAATTAAAAGTATTCCTAAATCCAACCAGACTAAACATTATTAGCCTGTAAGAGAATAAATCCTATTCCCAGAACTAATCCATTCTCAGGGTTCAAACTGAGGAAAGA
The DNA here is from genome assembly GCA_031835075.1 of Saguinus oedipus. NCBI lineage: Eukaryota > Metazoa > Chordata > Mammalia > Primates > Cebidae > Saguinus > Saguinus oedipus. The sequence continues at coordinate 127,650,367 of CM063179.1, forward strand.
ATGCACTGACAAAAGCAAACGTAAGACCACCAATTCCAAGAAGGCTCACCCAGCCTTGGTACCACTCCACTGGTCCTGCTCACCTTAGTTCATTTCATCACCTCTCCCCAGTCATCCTTAATTCTTTTCTTCTCAACCCCATGTGCAATCCACTAGCAAGTCTTTTGGGCTTTATCTCTAAAATATGTCATAAATCTGATCACTTCTGACCACCTCCACCTTAGATATTCTGGTTCAAGCACCATCGTGGTGCCCCTAATTGACTGCAGCAACCTCCCAACTGGCTCTTCTGTTTCTGCTCTTGCCCCTCCATATTCTCCATAGGACAGGCCAAGTAGTCTTTTACAATATTAAACAGATCTCCCAATCCCCCACCCCAGCAGTGTGCTGGCACCACATATAAATAAAACTCAACCTCCCCACCATGTCCTACAAGCGCTACTCCACCTGCCTCCTTCTCACCAACTCCACCTGCCTCTCTGCCCCTTGCAGAAGGCTCTCTATGTCCTTCCCTACACCCGAGTCCAAAAGACTTTTCTGTTTCTCTTGGCCACCTCAGGGCCACCTAAAATTTGCTGCCAGTCACCTCAACTTCTTGCTACCCTCAGATATTTACATGGCAGTTTCCTTTTTTCCTTCCTTTGCCTCTGAAATGTCACCTGTTCATAGAGGTCTTCCTGACCACTCTATATTAAACAGGCTTCATGCCCACCACCACTAATTTTATTTTTGTCACAGTGCTAGGGACAATCTAAAATTTTATCTGTTTTGTTATTTATGGTCTGCTTGGACAAACTAGAAACCTGTCTTATTCACGTCTATGAGCATAATTACATTTTTTAAATGTATCTTTCTAAAAATACGAAAACAAATGCCATGCTCATGATTCCCAATTCAAACAATTCTTAAATCTACAGGCTATGGATAAGCAGAGGCTGATTACAAAAATAAATTAATAAAAATAAAAATCTACAGGCTACATTATATAAAATCTAAAAACATAAAACTATATTGATTGTTGAACTGCTTAAGAAACTTAAGAAATTGAGGGGAAAGGTGTCACCAAAATGCATTAAAATCAATAATGGAATTAGCAACGGGTAACCTACTTTCTCCAATTTTACTTCAAGATGTCAATCTCCCAGCTGCCTCTCCTTTCCTATAAACTCCTCAACTCCTATTCTCAAGAGCACCAAAAGGAAGTGACAAGACTACAGAGCAGTTGCAACCATGCCACTCTCAACTGGCAAACCTTTCATGACCTCAGGCTCCTCTTCAGCTCCTTCACATCTCTCCAGCTCTAGTGTTTGCAGGGATATACTAGGCGATCAATATAATTCTTGCTAATTTTGCTGGGAATTAATTATTTACCATATCAGTATCTAAATCATCTCTCAGTTTACTGAACCATGAAGTATTTCATACATAGGCCAGAGCTTATCATGAAGAAATAAATCTCACCCTTAAAAATCCATCTGAGAAGTCTAAAAAAAAATCTATTAACACATTATAAAGTGATAACACAAAAAACAAAACGAAACAAAAAAACTAGCAACTATCTGTAAGTATTGACTAATTTGGTCATCAAGAAAATGTATCTTTTCTGAAAGAAAACTTCTGAAGTTATATAATAACTGTAAAATCTAAAGTTATAAAACATGAATGCTTTAAATTATCAGTTTCAATTTCAGTGAGAGCACCAACAGCCATAAGCATTTTTGAACTGCTTTATACAAAAATGTGATTAAATACATAAGAATAAAAGACTGTTACAGAGATCCATTATAGATATTATGTAATTGTGGATTTGTTATAAACTGGCATTAAGGAAAAAGTCAAGTTGAAAATGCTAAAATGAAAAACTTGATATTGTGGGCCACTGAAACACACACAAAAAAATCAATTGTGGACCAGATTTTTTTTAATTTAAATTTCTAAGTTAAAGAAAAATTTCAACTCTTTTATAATTCATAAAAAAGCACATACATTTTACTATGATGTGAAAATGTGACCATGACATGAAGACTGAAAAATGAAAAAAGTATGACACAATAGTAAAGAGTGAAAAAAAGACTCAAGCTCCCAAACAAAAGAAAAATGGCTTCCAACCCTTCTTCCCTCCTCTGCCACATATACACACAAATACAGAAAAGTGGAGTATGACTCTTAATCTTCTCACCACTAAAAATGTTTTCTGCTGCATACATATATTTCTAGCCATGGAAATTATCTTTTAATGAGGGTCATAAATTCAAGCAGACCACCAGGGATTCCCCAGGCCCGTTCTGTATACATGCATATTTCTTCCAGTAGACTCATATTACTTTGATTCATTTATACCACATTAATTTAACTTTTAATAGTAAAAAATATAAAACTGAATGAAGTGGTGCAAGCCTGCAATTCCAGCGACCTGAAAGGATGAAGGAGGATCACTTGAGCCCAGGAGTTCAAGACCAACCTAGGCAGCATAGCAAGACCCCATCTCATTTGAAAAAGAAAAAAGAAAGTAGAAACTAGTGATGACAAGAATATAAGTAATATAACACTTAAGGAATATAAGTAGTTCTGATGGAGAGTATTAATAAACATATAAACAAAGAAAGCTACTCACAAATACAATGACTTCTACATGGATACCTTAAAAACTAGAGAATTGGCCAGGCTCATGCCCATAATCCCAGCTCTTTGAGAGGCCGAGGCAGACGGATCACAAGGTCAAGAGATTGAGACCATCCTGGCCAACACAGTGAAACTCCGTCTCTACTAAAAATACAAAAATTAGTTGGGCGTGCTGGTGTGCACCCGTAATCCCAGCTACTTCGGAAGCTGAGTCAGGAGAATTGCATGAACCTGGGAGGCAGAGGCTGCAGTGAGCCGAGATCACACCACTGTACTCCAACCTGGCAACAGAGCGAGACCACGTTTCAAAAAAAAAAAAATAGCTAGAGAATTACCATCAGGCACTGGCATCAGTTCTAAAGGTAATACCTTCTAAATACAATAAAAACTACTATATATTATAGATACTAGTTATACATAATATTTATTTCCTATAAATACAATTAAATGACTAGTTTATATACAACTAGTTAAATGACTAGTTATATAATATATATTTCCTGTAATACAACTAGTTAAATTTTAAAATTCATTTTAAAATTCAATGATTTTAAATATACTAATTGTTCGTAAATGAAAATTATAAATTATATATCATTATATATTCATAGTAGTATTTAACTCTCATATAGACTACCAATAATATAGTAGCATATGTTCTACATAAGAGACTAGCAACAAATTATAATACACTGTCAAATACTTCTACTGTTATATAATTAAATATAATCAAATGAGTAATTATTTGAAGTTCTATATAACCACTACAATACTGGCAAAAAACAATCTTACCGTAGTGCAGAGTAGACGCCCAAAGACAAAAATGAATAATCAGGATCGTAGTACAAATACACAGATGATACACAGTTTGGGAGGATGTCAATCACCCCCACAGCAATGATCTTTCCGTCAAGCCAGTACTGCTGGTGAAATGACCCATAGCCACAATCTGGCCCATTAGGGGGAGTCTCTGCCTAAGAAAAAGCAGAGGCACAAACACAAACAGCCATTTATTAAGCATCAAAATAATCTTATAATTAATATACTTTTATTTTCCTCAGGTTAGTAAGTCCTAAACTTTCCTCTTTGTTTCCATCATCATCCCTAGTCACACCCTATGTTAAGCTGCAAAACTTTTTCATCATAGAAATATTGAGTAAATACAAAATTCAAAAAAAGAAATCAAATTATGTTTTCTTCAATTTACTTAATACTTGACAGTAGGAAACATAACATTTTACAAGGGAAGAAAATCACTATTAAACTATGTTCTTCCATTTCTATACCACTCAGCCATAAAAAAGGAACAAAATAATGGCATTCTCAGCAACCTGGAAGGAGTTGGAGACCATTATTCTAAGTAAAGTAACCCAAGAATGGAAAACCAAATATCACATGTTCTCACTTATAAGAGGGAGCTAAGCCGTGAGGACACAAAAAGGTAAGAATGACACAATGAACTTTGGGGCCTTAATGGGAAGGGTGAGAGGGATAAAAGACTACACATTGAGTACAGTGTACACTGCTTGGGTGATGGGTGCACCAAAATCTCAGAATCACCACTAAAGAACTTATCCAAACAATATCTGTTCCCAAAAAACCTACTGAAATAAAATAAAAAAAAAATAAAAACTATGGTCTTCTATTTCACACAAAGGTTAGGAAAGAAATGCATGAGAAAAATATGAGAAACATAAAAGAAAAGGGTGGGGTGAGATACTGCCAGTCAAGCCTGTTCAGTGAGTGCCTCAGCTCTGAGAAGGTACACAATCCCATTTTTTTTTTTAGGTAAGAGTTATTGTGTAAGTACAAAGGACTACGACACTTCTCCTTATTAGCTAAAGGAAAACAAAATTTTTCTTCATTATTATCTTAATTTAACTATAACTTCACAGGAAAAATCTAGAGATTTTTGAGTATAACCACCTTCCTGTAAATACAGCTAGTTAAATGACCATTTCTCATTTTAAAATTCAACATTTTAAATATAACTGGTCTTAAATGAAAACCACATAAAGAAAAGTATCAAGCAGCATAAAACAGGCTTTATACTGGAGACTGAATGGATGTTAGAGATTGAAGTGAACAAATAAAACACTACTTGTACATCCTTTTCACACAGCTAAAATCAGAAGATGTATATAAATAAAAGCTAGAATAGAATAAAGAAAAATGAGAACAGGTTGAATAACACCAAAACCAAGCAAAAAAAAAAATCAAGAAAAAAAAATTTACAAATCGGTATCTCTTACAAACACAGATGCAAAAATCCTAAACAAAGTATTAGCAAATCAAATCCAACAATATATAAAAAGACTTATACCATGAACCAGAGAAATTTATTCCAGGTATGCAAGGCTGGCTTGACATTAGAAAAGCAATTTTAAAAAAAGTAATTAATGAACAATTAATGCAATTCACCATATTAATAGGCCAAAAGAAGTATCATATGATCAAATCAATTGATGCAGGAAACGTTACTGGCAAAAGCCAACACCTATTCATGACTAACCACTCTCAACAAACTAGGAACAGAGCAAAGTTTTCTCAACTGGCTAAATAACATATATTCGAAAACCCACAGCTAACATCATACTTACCAGTAAGAAAGAACAAGATAAGGATATCCTCTCTCATCACTCCTAGAAAACATCATATTGGAAATCTCAGCTTGTGCAATAAGGAAATAAAAGGTATGCAGACTGAGAAGGAGGAAAAGCCTGTCTTTCTCTATAGATAATATGACAGGTACATTAAAACAAACAAAAATCAGTAACAACAAAAAACTGAAATAAGCAGTTATAGCTAGATTTCAGAATACAAGAGAAATATACAAAAGTCAGTTGCTTTTCTACATACCAACAATGACTGGAATTTGAAATTAAGAATACAATACCATTTACAATACCACAAAAAATTGAATGCTTAATTATAAGTCAAACAAAATATATACAGAACCTATATGCAAAAAACTATAAAACTGACAAAAGGAATCAAAGATCTAAAAAACCAGAAAAATAGTATGCATACATGGAATAGAAGACAACATTATCATGACTTCAGTTTTTCCTAAGTTGATACATACATTTAATGCAATCACAATTGAAATCTCAGCAAGCTATTTTGCAGCTATCAAAATATTGATTCTAAACTTTATGTAGAGACAAAAAAAAAAAAAAAAAGACTCAGACTAGCCAACCCAATACCGAGGAAGAAAAAAGTTGGATGACTGACACTTCCCAATGTCAACACTTACTATAAATCTGTAATAATCAAGATAGAGTGGTATTCGTTAAAGAACAGACATAGGTCAATGAGATAAAACAGACACAAAGTCAAATGATCTTTGACAAAGCAGTAAAGGCAATGCAAGAGAGAAAGAATATTCTTTACAATAAATGGTGTTGTAACAACCAGACATCCATATGCAAAAAAAAAAAAAAAAAAAAAAGAATCCAGACACAGACCTTATACCTTTCAAAAAAATTAACTCAAAATGGATCATAAACCTAAATGTAAAATGAGAAATTATAAAACTTCTAGATTATAATATAAAAGAAAATCCAGGGGAACTTAAGTTTGTCAATGAGTTTTTAGATAAAACACCAAAAACACACTTATTAAACAAAAAGCTGCTAAGTTGTACTTTATTAAAATTAAAAACTTCTGGTCTGTGAAAAACATTGTTAAAATAAAAACTCAAGTTACAGGCTGGGAGAAAATCTTGTAAAAGACATCTGATAAAGAACTGGTATCCGAAATATACAGACTTTTAAAACTCAACAATAAGAACACAAACCACCCAATTAAAAAGTAGGCAAAAGATCAGGTGTGGTGACTCACGCCCATTATCCCAATGCTTTGCGAGTCCAAGGTGGGAGGATCCCTGAGCCCAGGAGTTCAAGGCTGCAGTGAACTAAGATCATGCCACTGCACTTAAGCCTAGGCAACAGAGCAAGACCCTGTCTATTATTTTAAATGGAGGAGAAGGGGCAAATGATCTGAACAGAGACCTCACCCAAGGTGTACAAAGGCAGATGAACATATGAAAAGACGATCAACATCACTTACCATCAGGGAATTGCAAATTAAAACAACAATGAGATAATACCACAAAACTACCACACTAAACAATACATTCATACAAATTATTTAGCCCACTGAAGGGAGGGGTATCCTCCAACTCTCTATCCTCTCCTCTACCACCCCCACCCCAACTAGATCTTATGACAGTTCCTTAACTTAGTTTTCCAGGAGGCTCAGACATCCATTCCTAGAGAAGCCTCCTTAACTCACTTACCATTCTCTATTTACTGCCTTGAGAATTCTACTTCAAAATATGGGACTGTTGTATTTCCCTAAACCTTAGTCAAAAAGGTCATGTCTTGGTATGATTAAATAATTTTGACCTTGAGAATCCTCTAAAAGGGCCTCAGGGACCCTGGGCATTACCAGGCCACACTTTTGAGAATCACCATTATGCATCTATTTTGAAAATACAGGTAGAAGAGGAGCCTGCCAACTGTAAGCGGCAAATAGAAAGGGAGCAGGTTATAGGATTCAAAGTCAAAAGATCTGGATTTGAGCCTTAACTCCATTGTATACTTTTCTGGCTATTTGAATTAAGTAAGACAGTAATTTAGCTTCTTTTAAGAGTTTCAGTGTCTAGGCAGGGTGTGGTGGCTCACAGCTGTAATCTCAGCACTTTGGGAAGCTGAGGCAGGCAGATCACTTCAGTCCAAGAGTTTGAGACCAGCCTGGCAACAAGACAAAACCCCGTCTCTACTAAAAATACAAAATATTAGCTAGGTGTGGTAGCACAGGCCTGTACTCCCAGCTACTCTGGATGCTGAGGTGCGAGGATCACTTGAGCCTGGGAGACAGAGGCTGCAGTGAGGCAAGATCACGCGCCACTGAACTCCAGCCTAGGCAACAGAGCAAGACCCTGTTTCAAAACATAAAAAATAAAAGTTTCAACAGAAATCATACTACTGGTCAGTCTCAACTGTCACTAGCTGTGAGAAACAACAATATGCAAATAAAGAAACTTTCCAGACTATAAAATGTTTAGGCCAATTTTTGCTTTTGGTTTTCAGGGGTCTGAACAGCACATCCTAATAGATCATATCTACAAAATTACATCAGTAGCTAACTTAATAGCAAAGTTATTTAAACAGCGGTTATTTTTAATTTCCTCATGCATAAATCTATCATGTGATTAGCAATATTTAGTGGTTTATCTTTACCAGTCTGCAGTTTTGCATATTTTGGATATGTGAAAGAATTAATTAACAACATAATTTTTCAGAAGTTCCTCAATTTCAAGGATTTAGCTGATAACAAGAAAAATAAATAAAGCTCACCACTACCTATACAAAAGAAAAACCACCTTAAATGTTGGGAGGGAAGGAATGACTTCTGTGATTAATGAGCTATGTGGTACAATACCAAAGGCACTGTGTAGAAATGACATCAGTAATAGGCTAATTCTGGCTTCCGGCCAAACTGCTCCCAAAATGGGTGCATATTTACTCTAATAAAGTATACCTGTCTCTTCACCCACCTGCTTCCATGTACCTAATTTATCCCCAAAACATTGTTAAGGCTCAAAAGAACAGGAGACTGGAGAATAATAAGCCAGGCATCAGGTTGATATTTGAGGGGATTTACTAGGAGGTTCAAAGGTAGGAAGACTCAAAGTCTTCAGCGGCTTTAAGAGAGCAGAACCTGAATTCTCCTCTCTTCCAAAGCAGCTGAAAATACCTCTCCCACATTGTACCTATACAATACAAAAATCTATCATTAGACAATTAATGTCCCAAATTTTTAGTAAATAAGTTAATGGAGGCGCCCAAAGGTAATCCTTTTAGGCACCTGACACAAAATCTGCATTGTGTTAAAATAACTTATTCCTGCAACTGTTTTGCTTTTTTGTTTGTTTTTAACAGTTTCATGAAACAGTTCACCGAAGTTTGAAAAACAGAAACACACACTTTGGGAGGCAGAGGCAGGGAGATCACTTGAGGTCAAGAGTTTGAGACCAGCCTGACCAACATGGTGACACCCCTTCTTAACTGAAAATACAAAAATTAGCTGGGTGTGGTGGCAGGTGCCTATAATCCCAGCTATTTGGAAGGCTGAGGCAGGAGAATTGCTTGAACCTGGGGGGCAAGGATTATAGTGAGCCGAGATTGCGCCACTGCACTCCAGCCTGAGTAACAGAGCAAGACTGTCTCAAAAACATAGTTAAGTAACAGAAGCACAAAGATGTGCTAAGCCACGGTGGCTTCAAAATCTATGATTTCTTTAAAACACCAAAAACTAAATTTAAGAAATTTGAAATAATAGCCTACAGTTAAGAAATGAAAAAATAATAAATTTAATTTGGAAAATGCAACTGGTAATGCTCACTGTTAAAATATCACATAGCTAAGTGACTTAAAAATCAAATGCAACAGATTCCTAATTTTCTGGCAGACAATTAGACACTAAAGACAGGGGACAATTAATATTATCAAGAGTGATTATGAGTAATTTTTAAATTCTTTTCTCTATTTTCCATAGTTTTAGATAAACATGCATCAATGTTAAACTCAAAAGAGTTTTTAAAAACTAAATTGAAGAATTACTAGTTTAGGTCAAGCATCCCAAATCCAAAACTCCTAGATCCAAATGTTCCATAATCAGAAACTTTTTGAACACTGACATGATGATGTTCAAAGGAAATGTCGATTGGAGCATTTCAGAGTTGGATTTCCAAGCGTGGGATGCTCAATCAGTAAATTTAATCCAAATATTCCAAAATCTGAAAAAATCCAAAATACTTTGCTTCCAGGCATTTCAGATAAAGACTACTTAACATGTAATCATTAAATAGAACAGATAAGGAATACTCAACTATCAGTTAATTTAAAAAAAAAAAAAAGGCCAAGTGCCATGGCTCATGTCTATAATCCCAACATTTTGGGAGGCCAAGGTAGACAGATTACCTGAGGTCAAAAGTTTGAGACCAGCCTGCCCAATATGATGAAACCCCATCTCTACTGAAAATACAAAAAATTAGCTGGGCACAGTGATGGATACCTACAACCCAGCTACTCAGGAAGCTGAGGCAGTAGAATCACTTGAATCTGGAGGCAGAGGTTGCAATGAGCTGAGATTGCACCACTGCACTCCAGCCTGGCCAACAAGAGCAAAACTCCATCTCAAAAAAACAAAACAAAAACAGTGGTAGAAAGATTATCTGAAAATAGATTATTGGGTGTCTTAGTCTATTCAGGCTGCTATACCAAGATACCTTAGACTGGGCATTTTATAAACAATAGTAATTTATTGTGCACAGTTCTCAAGGCCGAAAAGTGCAAGTTCAAAGCACAAACAGAATCGGTGTTTGGTGAGGGTTTGTTACTCACAAATGGTGCCTTCTGTGTCCTCACATAATAGTAGGGGAAGATAGCTCCTTTCAACTACTTTAATAAGGGCACATAAACCCATTATTTAGGGCAGAGCATGTATAACATAATCACTTTCCAAAAGGTCTACCTCTTAGAATATTACGACACTGAGTATGAAGTTCTAACACATAAATTTTGGTGGGGGATACAAACACCGACACTATAACACTGAGTATTCTTTCAGTGAAGCTCTAGGCTTGATTTTCTATTGACTGAGTTATTTTACAACTCCACAGGTGCAGAGGTTAACCTGTAGATTCCTCTTCGACGAAAGGACCCCAAAGGTTACAGTTTGCCACCATGTAAGACAATAACCGGTTGTTTTTATCTAATCCAGCAATCTCATCTCAATCTTCTATTAAATCGCATGCATCGCTCTCAATATGCTCTTTGTACCAGTTTTAATGCCTTACTGGTTTTGCACTAATTGAGTCAATATTTGGCAAGTGTTCATCCTCTATTTGCATGAAGGTCACAATTTTGCCTTTTAAAAATTATAGTCAGCAGTTCTGGAGGTCATCCACTGAGAAGCTAAAGTGGACCCGATGGAGCTCAGTAAATGAGAAACACACCTTACAGTCTGTTAAGCCTAACACATCTTTTCTTGACTCCCAAAGAGATGCCCATGCAGCAATAAAGCTCTAACTTTGCTGTTTCTCTATGTATTTTTCTCCTTCTCTACTAAGTTTGTGCCTTTGTGTTTCTGGGTCACTCATGACTAATATAGTATCCCCAATGATTGTAGCACTGAGAAAGGAAAATAAGCTGGCCAGGCAGACAGTAGGATGGGTCCTTGGTAAAAGTCCTCAAACACAAAAACAGTCTGAAAAATCAAACTACAGGCACAAATAGAGCAGTCTTGGGGAAAACTCAGGCTACAGCTGCACAGATAAGAAAGCAAGGCCCAACACAGAAGCCTTTGTTCTGGTGTAATCTGCGGCCTCCCAGGAAAAAGTTTCTTCCCCCCTTTCAGGCATGTACAGTGGGCTCCATAGGAACTTCCATGGGAAGTGGGGGACCTTACCCGAAACATACCCACAGTTGCCCAACCAAGAGAAGCTGCACTTTGTGCTTGCCTAAAGACATGCCCACAGCTGCACAGACAGGGGGAGTTACACAGACAACTTCACAGATTTAAAGTTACACAAACAGCTAGAGATGAGAGGTGTTTCTTATGAAAGCTTTTGTATTCAACTGTAAAAATGGCAACCCTCTTTCAGGCCCCCTCTCTCTCCTATAGAGAGCTTTTTTCTATCGCTTATTAAACTTTCACTCCAACCTCACTCGTGTCCACGCTCCTTAATTTTCTTGGTTGTGAGACAAAGAACTCCAGGTACCACCTCAGATGACAAGACTGAACTGTTGTGGTGCACTGGCTACAATGCACAGTAATAGGTAGATTTCGTTCATGGTCTCTGTCGGATGGATGACAGAGAATCTGGTTTGTTAGTCGTTTTGTCTGTTTGGATATTTGTAAGTTCAATCACTCCTGTGAGATCTGAAATGATTAGTTTCTGTGTTTGCTTGTGATCCATAGCTAAAGTTGTAGAACTGAGGTGAAGAGCCTTCTACATGTTTCAGCATCTATAATTCAGAAAAGGCTTCATTCTCCTTCTACCTCCAAAGGGTATTAATAAATTACACATCACAGCTCTTAAACAGAAGAGCTCTGTAAAACTGATTTACAGAGATAAAAAAAGCACGTATATTCTCCATATTCACAGAAACTAAAGAAACTCGTAACAGAAACTGCTAGCTCAGAAACATTTTTAAGAATCCAAGTATAGGCCAGGTGCAGTGGCTCACACCTGTAATCCCCCAGTTTGGGAAGCTGAGGTAGGCAAATCACCTAAGGTCAGGAGTTCGAGACCAGCCTGGCCAACACAGTGAAACCCTGGGCTCTACTAAAAATATAAAAATTAGCCAGGTGTGGTGGTGAGTGCCTATAATACCAGCTACTTAGGAGGCTGAGGCAGGAGAATCATTTGAATCCAGGAGGCAAAGATTGCAGTGAGCTGATATCATGCCATTACACTCTAGCCTGGGCAACATGAGCAAAACCATGTCTCAAAAAAAAAAAAAAAAAAAAAGAATCCAAGTATACATAACTATGGCAAATCTTGGGATAAGCCAAGCCAGTTTAAAATGTTTGCTCTGAAAGGGAAAGTTTTGTCTTTTCTCATAATTATTAGTATCAAGTATAACACATGATTTAAAAAATAATACAGGCATACCTGGCCAGGCACAGTGGCTCACATCTGTAATCCCAGCACTTTGAGAGGCTAAGGCAAGCAGCCCGCTTGAGGGGAGGAATTGGAGACCAGCCTGGCCTACATGAAAAAAACCCATCTCTACTAAATATACAAAAATTAGCTGGGTATGGTGGCAGGCGCCTGTAATACCAGCTACTCAGGAGGCTGAGGCAGGAGAATTGCTTGAACCCAGGAGGAAGAGGCTGCAGTAAGCCGAGATCACGCTACTTCACTCCAGCCTGGGTGACAGAGCCAGACTCTGTTGCAAAAATAGAATAATAATTATATAGGTATACCTTGCAGGTACTATGGGTTTTGTTCCAAACCACTGCAATAAAGTAACTATCACAATAAGGCAAATCACGTAAATTTTTTTGTTTTCCGATGAGTACTGCTTACACTATGATGTAGTCTATTAAGTGTTCAATAGCATGTCTAAATATACTACATATATGTTAATTTAAAAATACTTCAGGCCGGGCGCAGTGGCTCAAGCCTGTAATCCCAGCACTTTGAGGCCGAGGTGGGTGGATCACGAGGTCAAGAGATCAAGACCATCCTGGTCAACACGGTGAAACCCCATCTCTACTAAAAATACAAAAAATTAGCTGGGCATGGTGGCGCGTGCCTGTAATCCCAGCTACTCAGGAGGCTGAGGGAGGAGAATTGCCTGAACCCAGGAGGCGGAGGTTGCGGTGAGCCGAGATCGCGTCATTGCACTCCAGCCTGGGTGACAAGAGCGAAACTCCATCTCAAAAAAAAAACTTCAATGCCAAAAAATGGTGTTAGAAAAATGACACCGACAGACTTATTCAACATAGGATGGTCACAAACCTTCCATTTGTAACAAACGCTGTTTCTGAGAAGTGCAACGAAGTGTAACAAAATGAAGGATGCCTACACAGGGGCTGGTTTCTAATGAGAAGAGTTCAACTCAACTTTCGAAACTACTCAATGGTTTACTGATCAAAAAAGCTAACATCAAAAAAAAAAAGAAAAGAAAAAAGAAAAAAAAGCTAACATCATAGCTCTGTAATGCTGAAGATTTTGAAAAATATGTTTGTTTTCAACTAAATTGAATTATAATTCTGATAAATATTGCTTAAGCATTTTTTATTTATAGTAAAACATACATAAAATTTATTTTAACCACTTTTTTCCTTTTTTCTTAATTGTTTTCTTCACTGGGTTTTTTAAAAATTTCAACTTTTATTTTAGATTCAGAGAGCACAGATGCAGGTTTGTTACATGGATATACTTTATGATACTGAGGTTTGGGATACAAATGGTCCCAACACCCAGGTAGTAAGCACAGTACCAACAGAAAGCTTTTTTCTTTTTTTTTTTTTTTGACCCTTTTGGCTGAATTTTATTCATGTATTATCTGCCCTCCTTCTTATAGTCTCTCTCATAATTCACTAGTTCTGTTTTTAGTTCTTTGAGAAACCTCTACACTGCTGAAGTAGTCTATCAAAAGTAGATTGGATAAAGAAAACATGGTACATATACACCATGGAATACTATGGAGCCATAACAAAGAACAAAATGATGTCCCTTGCAGCAACATGGATGCAGTTGGAGACCATTATCCTAAGAAAACCAACAGAGAATCAGAAAACCACATGTTCTTGCTTTTAAGTGGGAGTTAAACCTTGGGTACACATGGACCTAAAGATGGGAACTGTAGACACTGGAGGCTGTGATAAAAGGAAGGGAGTGGGGCATCATTATCCAGTCATTGATGCCAAACCTCCTTCACCAGCCCCCAACCTCTAAGCATCAAGTTAACAAGACATCTTCCCAAATTTATCTAGAATTGAGCTCTTCTCTGTTAGTTTCCTTTCCAAGTCCATTTCTTCATAAATCTGGCATGTGAGATTTTAATTTCTCTGCGCAATTTTCTCTTCTTCAGTCAATGGCGACAGCTCCAGGTCTGTTTGCTTTTGAAGGTTTTGTGTCACAGTCTTATTCACAGCAGCACAAACGCAGCTCTTAGACTCTTTCTGCTCAACAGCAACTGGTTTAAAGCATGCACATAAACTTTGATATCGAGACTTTATTGCCGACAATTCCTTTAAGAGTGTAACTGGATTTTTCTCGCCAGCTGAATCAGGATGATTAGTCTTGATTTCATATTCCAGCCGGTACTGAATATAATCTAGATCAGACTCAGCTTTCTGGAACTCATCCGCCTTCATGTCAAAAAGTTCAACCCTTGCCCCACTCCCTTCCTTTTATCACAGTCTCCAGTGTCTACAGTTCCCATCTTTAGGGAACTGCAAGGGACATCATTTTGTTCTTTGTTATGGCTCCATAGTATTCATGGTGTATATGTACCATGTTTTCTTTATCCAATCTACTTTTGATAGGCTACTTCCACAACTGTGGAAAGCAGTGTAGAGGTTTCTCAAAGAACTAAAAACAGAACTAGTACTGAACCCAGCAATCCCATTATTGGGCATATACCCAAAGGAAAATAAAACACTCTGCCAAAAGGACACAGGCACGCATACGTTCATCATAGCTTTATTCACAACAGCAAAGACACAGAATCAACCTAGCTGCCCATTTGAACAATTTGTAAGTGTACAGTTTGGTGTCACCAAGTACATTCACATTATTGTGTAACTATCCACAGAATCTATTCATAATTTTTTGATCATCCCAGACAGAAACTATGTACCCATTAAATAATTAACTCCCTATTTTCCCCTCTCCCCAGCCCCTGGCAACCATCACTCTACTTTCTGTCTCTATGCACCTGACTACTCTATTTACCTGATGTAAGTAGATAATACAATATTTGTCCTTTTATAATGGGCTTATTGCACTTAGCATAATCTTGCCAAGGTTCACCCAGCATGTGTGATTGAGAATTCCCCTCCTTTTTTTAAGGCTGAATAATATTCCACTGTATCTACATATCATTTTGTTCATCCTTTCATGCACTGATGAACACCTGGGTTGTTTCTACCTTTGGCTACTGTGAATAATGCTGCTACATTGTTCAAGTCACTACTTTCCTTTGCGTGTACATGCACAAACAGAATTGCTGGATGACGGTAATTCCATTTTTAATGTTTTGAAGAACTGTAATACATTTTTCCACTACAGCCACACCATTTCATGTTCCCACCAGAAAGGCACAAGAGCTCTAATTTGTCTACAACCATGCCAACACTTACCGTTTTCCATTTTTTTTAAAATAATAGTCCACGTAATAGGCGCAAAGTGATATCTCATTTTGGTTTTGCTTTGTATTTCCCTAATGAGATTAGTGATGCTGAACAAATGACAAACACTTTTTTATATTTTGGTTTGGGTTGGCTTCACGATAATTTTGAAGATCCTTAAGTAATTTTAAAACATAAATTAATGTAAATCAAGAAATGAACTAACTCATCTTTGGATACCTGAATAGTTTCTAAGTAGAAATAAACACTAAAACAATGAGCATAATTTAAAGTTTATCTACTTTTTCTTATCATTTATATATATACTACAGAATGGCTACATCTTTGGTGTCTATCAATAAACATGCTCATCTCTGCCACTGTAAGATGTATATAAGAAGGTACAAAAGAGATATGTAAGAAATTTGTGAAATTTGTGTCATTTACATACTTTCTCAGTCTGTTATAATGTCCATATAAAACAGTTCCTTCTCAATGAGCTAATTCCCGGTTCTCTCTATGAAAGAAAAGTTATTATTTTATTAAGAGATATAATTAATATGGATCGTTGAGGCCATATTAAGGGCAAAAATAACAGACATACACTTGTGGAAGCAGAGTAATGGTATAAGACTTGATTTTTAGGCCGGGCATGGTGGCTCATACCTGTAATCCCAATACTATGGGAGGCCATGGTGGGTGAATCACTTGAGGTCAGGAGTTTAAGACCAGCCTGGCCAAGATGGTGAAACCCCATCTCTACTAAAAGTACAAAAATTATGGTGGCTCATGCCTGTAATCTCAATACTTTGGGAGGCCAAGGCGGGCAGATCACGAGGTCAGGAGTTTAAGACCAGCCTTGCCAAGATGGTGAAACTCCATCTCTACTAAAAATACAAAAAAAATTAGCCAGACATGGTGGTGGGTACCTGTAATCCCAGCTACTCAGGAGGCTGAGGCAGAGAACTGCTTGAACCTAGGAGGTGGCGGTTGCAGTAAGCCAAGATTGCGCCACTACACTCCAGCCTGGGCAACAGAGTAAGAGTCTGTCTCAAAAAAAAAAAAAAAAAAAAACTAACCAGGCAGGGTGTCAGGTGCCTATAATCCCAGCTACTCGGAAGGTTGAGGCAGGAGAATCACTTGAACCTGGGAGGTAGAGGTTGCAGTGAGCCGAGATCTCACCACTACACTCCAGCCTGGGCAACAGAGTAAGACTCTGTCTCAAAAATTAAAATACAATTAAAAAAAAAAAAAAGACTTTCATTTTAAGGAAAATGTGAGTAGGATAATTCTAAAGTGACAGCTTGTTATAGAATATAAAATAGCACAGTGAAGACACAACTTGAGAAAGTATAGTATGTTGAGGGAAGTGAATTTTATTGGCTTTGGTTTATAATATCTAAGAATGAGAAAATGCTATAATACGTGTTAACATGTTGGCTAAGTTCGCTAAGTTTTGAGGGACCTCTTTATCTGGAATACTCTTACTCTATAAGTGAGAAAAGGAGGGTGACTTAAGGGCTTGCCCAAGGTCACAAAGCCAATTTAGAGGAATGCTAGGAAAAATCAAAGCCTGAAATTCCCAACTCTCACTCAGTTCAGTGTCTGTCTCGCTGGACACTGCTTCTGCAGTCCACCACGTCAACACACACAATCACTCTGTATCAACGCACTCTAGTCAACAAAAGGAGGTAAGAGACTGTAGCCACTTACTAAATCAAAGGATGAACAAAGAAATATATTTCTCAATGACATAATTCTTTGGAATTTAAATGTTTCCATGAAAGCAAAAAGGTTTACCCCAACATTCACAACTTAATACTCAAAGTGCTGAAATAAAAATGTTAATGAAACTTTACCAAGCTTATGTAATTGAGAGAGAGTACAGCAAATGTTTTTAGTAAGTTGGAGATAAATAAGAAAGACATTTACTTCTGCATTCTTACTGCAGAACAAATAAATATCAGGATGTTTTTAAGTTATTTTCTTTACCTTGACATTTCCTTTTATTTTAAACCCTAATTCCCCAACAAAAAGACTTCTGGTCAGGCACTATCAAAAAGGCTAAGCAACAGAATCCCAAACTTCTCAATTCTACAGGTCAGTGTTTATGAAGCACTCTAGCCAATACCTTAGAATCCAGAGTAACTATCCTTATGTGAGCCCTTATTTAATGTCAGTTCAATTTGAGACTCCCACTTTTCCAATATTTCTTATAAGGGAAAAATACAACCCACAGTGACAACCCAGATAGAGAACTCAATGACTGCCAACATCAAACAAGATTGATGTCCCCATGGAAACTAATCCACCCTAGGATTTACTATTCAAACATTTTCTGAAGCATTCATGCACATCTAATGGGCAATGAAAATTGTCAAGGCAAATGACCCTAATTTTCAACACAACTGAAAGGTCCTTGCAGCAATGATGAATGCGACTACTTGCTAAAGGAAGACTGACCCAGCAAAAAGATGTCTTGAATGACTTGGATTTTAAGATGTCTATACTAACCCAAGTCCCAAGCAGGAAAATCTTCAGCCAGAAAATTTATGGCATTTTTCTATTTAATGTTTAGTTTTCTATTCTAAGTGTATTTTCTTTATTCTCAGAATCAACTTTGGTACATCTTATCATACGGGATTGGCTTCTGGGAAAAGACTTCCAGTTGATATCATGAGATATATGGTTGCAACTTACATTGACTCGATTATCAGGTGACATCCCAAAACTAACTGAAGTACCATAAGCCCTCATAACTAGCATAACAACAACAATGCACTTGTATTTTCTGCTTTTGCCCAATAGATCAAGCCACGGCCTAGCTTTCCACTTCTGATTATTCAATTCAGTATCAAGAGCAGAGTGCCAATTATTCTCTGAGGATGTCCAGCCAGAGAAGTTACCTCTTTGTGCCCTGGACCTGGCTCTTTAAACAAAGCTGAACCTCCCAGGCCTTAGACCAGAGAGCAGGTAAAACCTTCCCCCAGTTCACCAGCTCAGCCCTCTTCCCAGCCTTATCGTCACTGCTCTCAAATCTGGGCCAGCTGTCTGGATATGTGATTTTCAGTGTTCTCCTCATTCAGTAAAATTAACTCCCTTCCTCACCTTAAAAACTCAACCTTCTGCCCACCTCATCCCTTCACTACTGCCTCGGCAAGCTCCGTACACGACCCAGTTTTGAGTAACAGCCATTCCTTCTGAATACTAGACACTGGAGATACCTTGATATCTACAGCCACTCCAAGCAATGATACTTCAGATGCTGACAGACTCAAAAGATGGTTAGGTTCCTATGGTCCTTTCTTTTCTCCCTTTGGAGTGCAGTGGGGTAATCACAGCTCACTGCAGCTTTGAAATCCTGGGTTCAGGTGATCCTCCTACCTCAGCCTCCCTAATTGCTGGAACTACAGGCACCCATCACCACAACCAACTAAGCTTTTTTTTTCCTTTGGTAGACACATGATTTTGCCACGTTGCCAAGGCTGGTCTCAAACTCCTGAGCTCAAGTGATCCACCCACCTGAGTCTCCCAGAGCGCTGGGATTACAGGCATAAGCCACTGCTCCCAGCCTCTTTTCTTCCTAACAACCAAATGAATACTGTTGAGGTAGGAAACCTGCAGAACTAACTTGCCGATCCCGACAGGATGAAATGAAGAAACCAGCAAGAACCACTAGATGCTTTGGGAAGCCAAGGCGGGTGGATCATGAGGTCAAGAGATCGAGACCATCCTGGTCAACATGGTGAAACCCCGACTCTACTAAAAATACAAAAAATTAGCTGGGCACGGTGGCGCGTGCCTGTAATCCCAGCTAATCAGGAGGCTGAGGCAGGAGAATTGCCTGAACCCAGGAGGCGGAGGTTGTGGTGAGCTGAGATCAAGCCATTGCACTCCAGCCTGGGTAAGCGAAACTCCGTCTCAAAAAAAAAAAAAAAAACCACTAGATAGCACCAAAAGTGACCTCTAGTTGCCTTCACTGTTCATCAGCATGAGACACTCCCACCAGTGCCATGACAGTTTACAAAGACCATGGCAACACCTGGAAGTTACTGCCCCTTAACTCACCTCTTAATTTGCATGAAATTAAAGGTGAGTATACATATGGCTAGCCAGCACCCCATGCACAGCTACTCTTGAGCGTACTGTGTGGCAGGATCGTTCATGCCTCCTATTTTACTTCTAATTTCCTGTCTAAATATTCTATCAATTACTGAGAAAGTTGTCCTAAATTCCCAGTTACTACATTTCTCCCTTTGGTTCTATTAGTTTTTATTTCATGTTATCTTGAGGTTCTGTTAAGTGGATCATATTTCAAATTACTGCATATTCATTTGATAAACTGATCTTTTTATCCTTATGAAACATCACTTTCTTCCATCTTTGCCCTGAAGTCTACTTTGATAAGAATACAGCCACTATGACTTAAAATTTTTCATTTTTAAATTTTTTTCATTTTTATTTTTAGCGATGTGGTATTACTCTATTGCCCAGTCTGAACTGCAGTGGTGCAATCATAGCTCACTGCAGCCTCAAACTTCAAGGCTGAAATGATCCTCCTGCCTCAGTCTCTCTCATAGCTGGGACTACAGGCACAAGCCACTATGCCCAGCTAATTTTTAAATTTTTCTTTTTGAGATGGGGGGGGGTCTCGCTATGTTGCCCTGGCTGGTTTCAAACTCTGGGTTCAAATGATCCTCCTGCCTCCGCCTCCTGAGTTGCTAGGATTACAGGCATGAACCAACTTTCCTAGGATTAGTATTTGTATAGTAGTGTTTTACTCTAGCCTTTTACTTTTAACCTATCCATGTCTTCATATATAAGATGGATGTTGACTTTTTCCTTTATCTAGCCTGACAATCTCTGACAGAAGAGGTAGGAATGAAACTGTTCCAAGTCACATCATCAGGCATTAGATTCTCGTAAGTGGCACACACTAGCTCCCTCACATGGGCAGTTCACAATGGGGTTCATGCTCCTATGAGCGTCTAATACCACTGCAGATCTGAGAGTGAGTGGAGCTCAGGCAGCAATGCTTGCTCGCGGGCTGCTCACCTGCCGAGTGTCCTAGTTCCTCACAGGCCACAGACCAGTACTGATCCCAGCCTGGGAAGCAGGGACCCCTACGTATGACCATTGGCTACTGTGTTGAACGGTGCAAACATTCAGAAACAGAAATTAGCATGAGGTAGAGTTTTCTCCTGGACCATTTGTATTGGTACCATCATAA
Source organism: Saguinus oedipus (assembly GCA_031835075.1). Classification (NCBI taxonomy): domain Eukaryota; kingdom Metazoa; phylum Chordata; class Mammalia; order Primates; family Cebidae; genus Saguinus; species Saguinus oedipus. Next base: position 127,671,098 of record CM063179.1, read on the forward strand.
TCAGTACAGTTGAACTTAAGGGGCCATCTTGCTATTTGTTTTCTATTTGTCCCACATTTGTTTACTTTTTCTTCTTTTTCGTGTCTTTTGTTAGACTGAAAACATTTTACCATTAAATTGGCTTACTAAGGATACGTCTTTGTATTTTTTTTTTTTTTTTTTTAAGGCTTTTCTAGGGATGTGGTTTTCAACAGGAGCTATTCTGTCCACCTGGGGCATTCGGTACAATCTGGAGACATTTTGTTGCAACTCAGTGGGGTGGGTCCTACTGGCATCTAGTGAGCAGAAGCCAGAGATGCTGCTAAGCTTCCCATAACGTGCAGGACAGTCCCTCACAACAAAGAATTATCCAGCCTAAGATGCTGACAATACCAAGGTTGAGAAACCCTTCCCCCAAGGCTCCCTAACTAATGCTTCTTTCAAATGCTATCATATCACTTCGTGTGATGTTAGAATCTTAACCACATTCTATTTCCTTCCTAGCTTGCGATTATTGTCACATACCAGATGTGATATTGAGCACCTACCTAATCTACCTCTCTGGGTTCAATTTTCTTCATAAGAAAATTGGGAATATCTACCTCATTGACATTCTGTAATAATTAAAATAAGGAAAGTGCTAAGCACAGTACCTGTATACCAGAGGTGCTAACGTCTCAGAAAATTATCCTATTAATATAGAAAAATTTAATTGATCTGAAATGAAGGAACAAAATGACACACCTGAAGAGAAACCTAGGTGACCTACATTCACACCAGGTTTAATTTTTGTTATAAATGCCTCTCCTATGGCTCTCTACCTCCAAAAGTGACAACGAGACTGTGCCTTACTGGACTGGCTGGCAAAGTTTGACTCAGAAGAGAAACTCAAGAATCTTTCAGGCTCTGATATATAATCCCTTTTATTTACCTACATTTAATTGAAGACATCTGTAAATGGTGCCACACAAAATGTAATTCAGACTTAGAAATGTCAATAAAAATGTCGGTAAGGCCGGGTCCGGTGTAAGCCTAGCAGGGGAGTACATATCAGCAGCTACAGAGCCACATGAAATTAGGGATCTAATGGAAATATGCTGCCTGACTTGACGAGGTGATAAAAGCTCTTTTCCCATAAAGCTTAATGAGCTCTATTAGTCTTCAGCTTACAGGAATGTAAAAGGGTCAGCCCCACAGAGGGAAGTAACTGACTCTCCACACATGGTCCATTCAAATGACAACATATCAAATTACTGATGTAATTACTACAACCTGACAATTTCATTAGATTCATGTGGCAGTTAACTGTTTAGGACTTACAACGAAGGGACATGGTTCATTCATAGTAATCATTGTGGAGAAAGTGAAGTTTAAAGTCAGCTTTCAACTGTAAGTCTCGTGTATTTTATTGTCTCTGCCAGAATAATTTGACTTTTATTCAAAATTAAAGAAGGTGCAGGGTATAGACCATATTTGTAATTTTCCTTCTCCAGCTAAATCATAAGCTTAATGGCAAAATTAAACATTTAGAGACTCCCAACACTCTCCTGCCTTGGCTTTGCTTTGACTCTCACGCGCTATGTGGTGGCAAAGGAACAACGGCCCCTGATTGGTGGTGCTGCTGGTGGAGACTCGGGGGCAGCTGCCACTAACTAAGCCCTCAAGTGGCCCCTGTGGAATTCCAAACTAGAAAATAGCAACAGAAAGCCTTCAATGTATTTCCCATCAAGAAAAGTGAGTTACATTGGTCATCTTTAATTTTGATTTCCCTTCCTCTCCAACGTCATAAACCCAGTAATAAAAAAGGCAATTTAGCCAAGGCAAAACATCACTCCAGATCACTAAGTGATGGAAGCAGACAGAAAAGGACAGAAACTATCATAACTCTGGATATTTTCCCTTCTGATTTTCACCAAAGATTGAAGCTTCCACACATATATTCCCAATACTTAACCAGAGCAGTAATATGTAATTTAAAAGTATATATTTGTGGCTAGGTGTAGTGGCTCACACCTGTAATCCCAGCACTTTGGGAGGACAAGGGGAGCAGATCACTTCAGGTCAGGAGTTTGAGACCAGCCTGGCCAACGCGGCGAAACCCCGTCTCTACTAAAAATACAAAAATTAGCCGGGCATGATGGCAGGCACCTGTTATCCAGCTACTTGGGAGGCCGAAACAATAGAATCATTTCAATTGGAAGGTGGAGGTTGCAGTGAGCTGAGAAAGTGCCACTACACTCCAGCCTGGGTGACAGAGTCTCAAAAGTGTGTGTGTGTGTGTGTGTGTATTTTCATATACTCTAGGTGCAGCTAGTTTACTCTAGGTACCCTCTGAGCCCTATCTATAACCGAGAGCATCCAAAGATTAAAAAGGACAAAGCTGGCCGGGCGCGGTGGCTCAAGCCTGTAATCCCAGCACTTTGGGAGGCCGAGGCGGGTGGATCACGAGGTCAAGAGATCGAGACCATCCTGGTCAACATGGTGAAACCCCGTCTCTACTAAAAATACAAAAAATTAGCTGGGCATGGTGGCGCGTGCCTGTAATCCCAGCTACCCAGGAGGCTGAGGCTGGAGAATTGCCTGAACCCAGGAGGCGGAGGTTGCGGTGAGCCGAGATCGCGCCATTGCACTCCACCCTGGGTAACAAGAGCGAAACTCCGTCTCAAAAAAAAAAAAAGGACAAAGCTCTCAATCTTAAGTAGCTACAATCTAACTGGGAAGACAGACCATTAACCATACTACAATATAAATATTGGTCCCCCGCCCATGACTAAGGTGAAGCACATGAAAAAAAAAGAGGAAAAAAATATACAAATATTGGACTTGTCTACTTTTAGCTGAAACCTGCCAAATTATGGATAAAAGACTGCCACTCTCAGTGTCAGCCTCACCAAATTCATTCATTCATCTGTTCATTCATTCATTCAACAAATATTTACTGACTCAGTGCCTGTTGAACCATAGATTCCATCAGAGATAGTAAAAGGGACCTCAAAGTATTCCGAGATTTGTAGAACTATGTTCTACTTATATGAAGAACGGGAACACAAGAAAAACAGGGTCCTCTCTCAATGAGCTTACATTTGAGAGACGTCAACTGGTAAGATTTATTGAGAAGCATCTTTGTCACTCGTTAGTAACAGCCTCAAATTGCTACATGCCCCAGTGAAGTGGACATCAAGTTCAAGCCTCCTTATTCAGTCCCTGTGTAGGGAAGCCAACCCAGGCTAATTGCCTTCTGCTAAAAACCCTTATTCCTGTTCATTCCTCTAAGCTTTTGCTAAAATGAGAGGCCAGCGTTACACATCATCCACATTATCTCATCTAAGTTCCTGCCAGCTCCTTTTTTCCAAGGCTAGACACTGTTTCCACATCAAATCAAAGAGATTCCCCCGATGTATACCTGTTAAACACTGACTACAAGAAACATTACCAAAAAGCTACCAACGCACCTCTACCCACTGTGGGCCCTTTACTGGGCGAGTAAAGGACAAAACAACTTAACCCTTTGTAGTTGTTAACATTTTGTGCATCTCCTTTCTACTTTTCTGTGCACTTGAATTGTTTTTAAACTGAGATCTGCATGTATAATTTTGCACCCTGCTTTTACCTCTCAATATATCAAATCTGTTTGAGATGTTATTTATCAATATATACTCATGAGCACATATTCATAATCTCTATTTTAATGGCTGTAGGGTGTTCTATCATATGGCTGTGTCATAATTTATTTGACCTGTTCCACACTTAGATTATTTACAAATTTTAACCATTATAAATAATGCTGTAATAAACATTTTTATGCACGTTTTGTCCTCATCTTTGACTACCTCTCTGACAGTGATTCTTGGAATAAAATTACTCAACCACAGGTATGAATGTATACAAAACCTTTAACGTATGTGACCAAACTGCTTCCTATAAAATAAGGATCAAGTTTATAAACATCCAATCTTATTATATCTTGTCAAGCATTCACTCAGAAAATAAGATATCGTGATAGGATCAAAAAAACTGTAGCTGTCATTTTAAACTGCATTTATTACTAACAGGATTATCACTTAAAACACATTTATTACCATTTGCATTTTATCTTGTCAATTACCTGATACAAATCCAACCAAACTGTATGAAAAATAAATTAGTATTTTTAATTGATTCTAAAAGATCATTACATTAAGTATAACCCTTTCATCATACTTTACCCAAATTACCTTTTAGCTATATTTGTTTTCATGTGCAAAATTATGAATCTTTACATAATCTAATTTTTTCACCCTTTGTATTTTGATACTTTCCATTGCTTTGAAGTTAGAAAGAGCTTCCATAACTACAGAGCAGGCTATAAAACTTATATTGTCTTCAACTTTTTTATGGTTTGGTTTTCACTTTATGTCTAACCCTTAATTAAAATTCTATCTGCCAGGCACTGTGCTCAGTGTTTGCCATAGGTCACCTCACCTAATTTCAATAACCATGTTAGTATTATTATCTCCATTTTTAGATTAAAAAAAAGAGCTCAGGAGTCAATGGCTGACCCATGGGCTGCTTGGGCCTCTCTCATTGCAAAGCCCAGGCTCTTTCCACTGTACCACTCTGCTTTCCCCTTGATCCTGGATACCTAGACAATGTGACCAAACCTGGATGGGACAACCCTACCTGGTCTGATCCATTGCTCCTAGTGACCACTCAAGCTGGCTACCACACATTGTGCAATGTGCCAGTGTGGGCCACATAACGAACAATATGTTATAAAAGCAGAAATGGTCTCAGAAAGGACATGGGATTGAGGCTCATCCCCAAAGAGGAGTATGATTTGAACAAGCTGGAAATAGGAAAAGCATAAAATGAAATAAACAATAAGCAAAAAGGGATGGACAAACAAAAGGCAAGGAACAGAGTCTCATCACGTTGGGCTGCAGCCTAAGAGAACACAAAATAGTGCCACGATGTGCCTAGCAGAGTTTATAACTGCTCCCATTTCCATTACCATGAGAGGTAGGAATTATTACTTGCATTTAAAAGATAAGAAAAATGAGGCTCAGGGAAGTTGAAGTTGTGCTTCACCCAGTGTCATATGGCTAGTAAGTAAAGGCAGCTCTTACACAGTTTTGGTTCCAAGTCCCACCACCTCTTCACATACTCTGCTTCCACCCTTTCTCTACTTCCTTTTCCAAGTCTCGATGATCATCTACAAGTTTTTCTGCAACTGCAGCTCATAATGATATCTAGGTCTCTAACTATCGAATAGTTTTCTTTATCTCTCAAAATTTTATCACTGGATTCTCAGTTCTATACTGAAAACCATGATAAGAATTAAATGAAAAGTGAATGAAGAACCCAGAATACTGCCTTGTTATAACACAAGCTTAATAAGTTTGCTCTTCTCTTATTAATTCACAGATTTTCAAGTGGTCTCTCTAACTGAAACTTCCTTGAAGACCTCTGATTTTTCCAGCTCTCTTTTAATATCATGGCAATTTATAGAACTTATAAGGTGGCAGTTAAACAAACATTCATGGGAGTAATGAAGATACAACAAGGCTCTTTAAAATGAAGGACCAATTTCTCTCTATTTATTGAGACAGAATACTTAAAAAGAGGAAATAACCTGTCATGAAGGTGAATTGCTATTAATAAAACTTGTAGAAACTTTGATCCAAAAAAAAAAAAAAACCCTACAGTAATTCACCCCATTCTGTTATTGAAGAATATATGTGTCACACCAAAGTGACCACTCCTAAGTTATCAAATAAATGCCTAATGAAAGGTTATCAGTAATGGTTTTCAATTACCAATTCTAATTATTAAGGTCAGTGAGTAACTCTTACCTCTAAAGGTGAAGTGCAAAGGAATCTTGTGAACTGTGGAGTCAAATTTGAACAGAATCCATTTCATCCAGTGAACAGATAGCAAAAAGGAACACAGAGAAAAGGAAAAAATTACACAATTTTCCAGTAAATGCACCTAAAGTGAACCTAAAGATTTATTATAGAAAACTAATGTGTCCATACAATTCATCCAGAATATAGAAAGGTTCAACCTACCCCATAGGAGGTACCTATTTGAATTCCTTTCAATAAATATTCTTAAAAATCCGCATAGAAGCACATACAGCACAACAAATTAGTCCTAAAGTATTTTGTTTAAGTTTTTTTTTTTTTTTTTTTTTTTGCCAATCAATGAGAGCTTGTAAGGTTGCTCAGGTTGGCCTTGAACTCATGGCCTCACCTCCGCAAGCGCCACGACATCCGGCCGGAGCCACTGTGGACCCCCCTTTTTTTTGTTTAAGTTTTATCTCACCCTCCTACATAATAAAAACGCCCTTTTAGGGGGAAAAAAAAATCACCCTTTTAGGAAAAAAAAAAAAAAAAATCAATCTTCCTGACCCTAAATGTGACAGGCAAAGTTTAGTAAATGCCAAGAGAAGATATAAACCAATGAGGCGACCAAGGAAAGGGGACAGAAAGGACCGAGAGAGGGGTTAGGTGAGTGAGACAAAGAGAAGGGTGAATTTTATCTCCACAATTTGGCATCTCATCTGTGATCTTCACCCTGTTCTGATCTTTCTCTTTTCTCAGTCCCATATTCCCTTCCTCTCTCCATGCCTCCTTTCTTTCCTTTCTCCTCTCTTTCTCCTTTCTCCCTCACCTTTCTCTTTCTTTTTATGACACATATAGAGGAAGGTAGAATATCACCTGAAACTAAATGTTAGATGATTAGCATTTAAATAAACAAATTATAGAGGGAGATATAAACAAATGACAAAGCAAATTGTAGGCTAGCTCTGAAATGAGGACTGTCATGTAAATTCATGCATATACATGATGGTAATTCATGTTTTCATAGATGTTACAGATTCAACATTTCAATCCTTTGAGATTTACTGTAATAATACTCAAATAATATAAATTCTTGATCTTTCTAAATGCAAATTAACTACAATAAAATGCAATGACAGGCCTGTTTCCAAGCACTCATGAACTTCCTCTCCACAACAAAGCTAGTACTCACAGGGAATGCAAATAACTTGTATTCTCTTTTAGAGTTATATTGAAATATTTATCAATGAAATTACATGATGCCTGAGATTCTCTTCATGATCACTGGAGATGTGGGGAGAAGAGTAATATGGAGTAGTACAAAAATAAAACAGACTAGCAGGGCGCGATGGCTCACGCCTGCAACCCCAACACTTTGGGAGGCTGATGCAGGTGGATCACCTAAGGTCAAGAGTCTAAGACCAGCCTGGCCAACACGGTGAATCTCCACCTCTACTAAAAACACAAAAATTAGCTGGGTGTGGTAGCGGGCGCCTGTAATCCCAGCTACTTGGAAGGCTGAGGCAGGAGAATTGCTAGAACCCATGAGGTAGAGGTAGCAGTGAGCCGAGATTGCACCACTGCACTCCAACCTGGGCAACAAGAGCAAAATTCCACCCACAAATTAAAAATAAATAAAATAAAACAGACTAGACATGATATTAAATCAGTGAAGACAAGAGATTAGGGTTCATTATATGATTCTATCCACTTCATAAACGTTTAAAGTTTTCCATAACAAAGCTTTAAAAATATATCACATACTTCCACCAAAAACACTAAATACATTCTTAGAATATCACTAATGCATGCCAAAGCCATTCGATTAAACAGTATCATTAAGGCCCTAGTTGACAGTATATTAAAATGCAAACACTTCGTAGGAAGAAAAAAAAAAAAAAAGGAAAGAAAAAAACAAAATACAAATAAGAATTTTTCCTTCATTTAAATATCAATATGCAGTTTGATTATATTAATTCAAGAGAACTTTCTGAAAGTGCAAAATATAACAAAATTTTAAGTTTTCTTAATGCTGACATGACATGAAGCAATTTTACTGAAATCTAAAATGCAAGCTTTGTGGTCTTGGATTCTTTCATTGCAGCCCAACCTAAGACAGTATCTACCCTTCCTCCCAAGCATATAAAGTGCCAGTTCAAACACTAGCCAGTTTTAACAGTGGAGAAAAATTAGGCATGGTAAATTTTGATTTTAAAATCAGAAATTTGATACTGAAGGGTTCTATGATTTTTCCCAAAAGTGAATGTTAATATTATGCACATACTTTTGAATTTATAAGCAAGTCATGTTCTGTAGTAACTGAGGCATCAATTAGGATGGAAGTTACTTTAAATAACAATAAGGAGAAGTATACAAATGCTGTCTATAAAAACTAATGTCTCCTTGAAGGTCCAACAATTTTTACACATTTTTGGCACACGTGTATGTCCAACATTTGTGTCACAGCTTTCTCAAAATAGACCTAAAAAATTCTCATCCTGTTTGAAGCTGCCAAAATGTGAAATATAGAAATAAAAGTTTTCAATTCTAAAGAAGTAAAGACAGAATAACAAATCACAAGACAAACATTGACACTCCTATTCTCAGGACATGAAAAAGATTTCAAAATGCCTTCTGTTAATGCTTCAGTGAAAACCCATTGTTTTTTCATGCTTCACTTCAGTTATTTAGTAAATTCTTTCATAATGAAACTATATATATTAATAGAAATGGTAACACTTTGAAAAAAATTATAAAATTTTTTGTAAAATACATATTGTATATACACTGGAATTAAAAGTAGAAATAGATTGCTCAACAAACTTTATCACGATGTTTGATCAGTATTAGAAAGGACTATGGGTCAATTTTGCTGTTTGCCTAAAACCACTAAAAAGGAAAGTCTATTAAAATAAAGAAAAGACTCCAGCTGCACACAGATGGTAGCACACATTAATACTGCTTTTCTGATATGACTATATTAATAGGACTACTTAACAATAAATAATAAGTAGAGTTAATAGTAGTTAAGAAAAAGATCCTTTTCAAAATATTTGGGTATGATATTGAAAAAATAAAAAATTTAATGTTTTACAAAATCTCTTACTGGTTCTGCAGATGGGTATATATTTTATCACTCTAATAACAATAAGAGGTTAACATAGCCATATTCTTTATCTTCCTGTGTACCCACTTTCAAAGATTACTTCTAGGAAGCATCTTGATTTAACACAGTTGAATAAAGAAATTACCTGCATGATATTTGGCTTTTTAAACTTAACAAGTAAGTTTCCTGTTAGTAACAATATTAATAACACTATCAATTTGATTCTCTTGATAAAATTTATAAAAATTCTAACTGCCAATTATTCTGTCTTGAATTAAAAAAAAAAAAAGAATTATGATCAATATTTAGAATCCAGGCATAAAAGGCATCAGTACCATTTCTGAAATCTTTTAGGCCTCTAAAAAGAAAAAGGATATACACAGACAGCAATCACGCTCCATAGCCTCTTAATGATCTTGCTTTTCTTATTCTCATTTACCATGCCTAGTACCACTGTTCTATTCATCATCAGTAGCCTGTCTCATAACATAATCCTTTCTCATTCTCTCCGAAGAAGCACTTAATGATTACCAAAATTTTCTTTTTCTTTTTTTTTTTTTGACTCCCCTACTTTTGAATCTTTTTTATTTTTTTTAATTTTTTTTATTTTTTATTTTTTTTTGCCAATCAATGAGAGCTTGTAAGGTTGCTGAGGTTGGTTGGCCTTGAACTCTTGGCCTCGCCTTCGCAAGCGCCACGACATCCGGCCGGAGCCACTTTGGGCCCCGAATGTTTTTTAATTAAAAAAATTTTTTTTTTGCTTACCAAAATTTTCTAAACCATTTTCCAAGTGCACGAAATTGTGGTTAAGACCTCTTATTAGTTACAATCAGTAAGATCTTTTTCCAAGTTATAGGGGCAGGGGGATAAAGACCAAAGAAAACACACTGCCAATTTTGTCAAAAGATCCTAGCAATTTGGATGTTACAATTTCCTTTTAGATGAGTTTAAAAAAAAAAAAATCCCAGAAAAATGATAATAATTTTCGCTTTGTAACATAAACGATTCAACAGATAATTCAAGCCACTTTGTTCCTGAAAGGTCTTATCTATTTAATAAATAACAGTAATGAAATTCCTATCTTTTGAAGAAAAAGGAAACACTCAACACCAAAAGGCAATTTTTACAAAGATAAATAACATTTTTCCCCTAAGCCAAGGAATATCAGTGAGGTGTTTCTATTTGCCAAAGTGAAATTCCAAGTCTTATAACTAGTCACATTAGTTATCCAAAATTTCCTCACATGAGCAAAAATACTTCTGGTTATACTTCCTTGGCCTTTCATTTATTGCACCCTACTGACTGTCCTATAATTTGTCAGGAGACAGGTCTGACTATTTTAAGCTATAATCTAATAAAACCTTTATTTAAAATTTAGCAACTATCAATCTAAATTATACTCAATGTAAAATACTAAATTATTCCATCAGGAATTTGGAAACCTTAACTCAGTTAAGATTCTAAATTATGTTAAGTTAAATAACATTTTAGACTCCCTTCCCATCCCTGTTCAATTTCTGGCACATATTTACACTATAGTTAACTGGTAGTTTTAAGGCAGTGCAAAACTAGGTTTTATGTCAAGAATGTCTCTGATAAATCTACAACTCTAAGAAATTAATTTGATCCCACAAAAAAGTTTCATATTTCATTGCAGAAAAAAATCAAACCTTCAAAGCAGCTAAGACACAGCTAGCACCCACTTAAAAAGTCATGAAAAAAATGAGAATTAAAACTGTATTTAACAAGGAAGGGAAACTAAGGTTTGAGAAGTAAAATCTTATTTAACCTGTTAGTGGGGAGTAAAAAGGGCAGATTCAGGTAATTCCCTAAATTCAGTTTTTATAGCTATTCTCTGTCCCATGTGTAAGCAACGTAGCTAAAAGGGCTGTCTGTGCTACCTTTTCTGATTAGAGTTGGCCCGTTAGACATTAAGCTTCAAAACATCTTAAAAGATGACAACAAAAACCTTATTTAAACCTCTGTCTTCTGAAGCATTATATCTCCTTTTTTGCCCGAGGTTAAAAACAAAAAACAAAAGACAGTGATCTAAGAGTTAGACAGTGTAGAATCTTATTAGATCCATCCACTTGACTGATTTGGGCCTTGGTTTCTTATCTGTAAAAGGATTTCAGCCAAACCACCTTCCCCAGGTGGTGTCCTGTGGCATGTCAGGCTCCTGAGACACTCTCTAAAAAATGATTCCTTGTCTACGTAAGTTTGGAAAATGCTTACTATAGCAGCCTCACCTCCTCTTCCTCCTTACCTTAGTGAATTACAGGCTACACTGATACAGTAAAGGCTCTGCACATTCCTGTATTTACAAAGAAAAAACTCTTTTACTTTAACCTCACTTAGTCAAGTGCTTCCCAAAGTTACATGACTAGGGATTTTTGTTTTTAATTTCATGTAATATATACTAACATTTCACAGAATAATTTTCCACAAAGCCCATTTTAAGCAACACTGGTCCCTACCAGCTCTGATTTGTTCTCCCTAGTCTGTACTTACCAAAATTGCTCACTGAAAATACTCAGTGTGGCTCTCTCAACAATGGCAGAAAATCCAATACTAACTATCAATGAATTACTAGCCATTTTTTCCCAATTTAAGAGTTCTGGTCCCTACCCAATAATATTCCTGGTGATATTATGGGCAAATGCTCAAAGCAATGTGATAGATTTACTATAATAAAATGTCTCTTGAAAAATTCTAGTATCTGCCCAGAATCAAGAAAGTCCATAAAACACTAATATACAGAGCTGGTTATAAATGTTTGGCTCTAAATGCTGATTTCAAAGTTTGCTCACACATATTCTAATTAATGAGCTACTTCAATAAATATCCTTTTGCTATTTTTTGCACCTTTCTCCCTAATTTCTAACTGCAAGAGGGATTTAGGCTGTAGTTAGGTTATTCACTAATAGGTACCTCTTTTGTTCACTATAATAATCATCATATATTTTATAAATAGTAGAAATAGTGGCTCTACACCTTAACACCAATGATATACACATGAACTTGTTAAAATATCATTTGTTATTTACTACCTTCAAGCCTAGTATTTGTTTCTAAAATCAAACTGTTAAGTTTGCAATATGAATCTATAAAATCCAGATAAGAGTATAACAATTCTATATCTTAAAGAGCTATACTCCAAAAGAATGCAATCTTTAAAACTTGTGTTGCTTTTCAACATTATCAGCAGCAAACAATATCACCATAAACAGAGTTCATATAAAAACACAAAGAAAAACAGGTTCTTGGCAAAGTTATCAAACAGAACAGACACCAAAGAAAGACTCCAGTGCTGGTGGCATTCTGTTCTGATTTCAGATTCCTTTGTTCCTCTAACAGGAAGATCATTTGCCGTAGGACTCTAATGACCTAAGGTCTGTGCGTTAATAATGTTAAATAAATACCGGCACAAATTACAAAACATCTCATAAGAAGTATGGAAATAATTTTACAAGTATATTTAAGGGAAAAAAACACCTTCTGTTTTTTTTTTTTTAAGTCAACACTGAGACCGAAATTTTATATAAGAGAATCTTTAAATCTGTTACTGACATTCTTGATCTGCAAGCTGAGTGTTTAGAAATGTACCACAACTCAAGGGCTTTCAAAATTAGATTCTTCCAAAATATTTTCCTAGGTAAGGAGTATAGTTATTTCCAGGTAGGGGAAAGATATTTAAAAATACACACAGACACACACACACACACACACACACACACACACACACACACACACACACACACACACACACACACACACACAAAGACTCCTATCAGAGAATATAGAGAACTCTCACAGTCAATAAGGAAAAAAACACATGAACTCAACTTTAAAATGGTGGGAGGGGGCAAACCCTCAAAGATTTAACAAAAAGGAACATATTCAAATGGCCAATAAATATATAAAAAGGCTCCCTATTTAGTCATCAGCAAATAGCAAATTAAAATCCCAATACAATGTTACCATCCACCCACCAGAAAGGCTAAAACTAAAACATCAGACAACACCAAATGCTGATGAGGATGTGGGACAACGAGCATGCTTATACAGTACAACCACTATGGAAAACTGGCCATATTTATATAAAAGCTAAAGATGTTTACCCCATCTTTAAGCAATGTAACTCCCAAGTATATAGCTAAGAGAAATTAGTGTTAGGTCCCTCAAAAGATACGTATGAGAATGTTCATAACAACTTTATTCATAATAGGCAAAAGCTATCAACAACATATATGCCCAGCAATAATAGAATAGATTAATAAATTATGCTGTCTCCACACAATGGAATACTACACAGCACTGGAAAAAAAACCCTACTATTATTTGTGACATGGATTTCACACAGAATATTAAGTAAAAGAAGCCCGGAGAGTTTATGCTGTATGACAAATTTATATGAAGCTCAAAGACAGGCAGAATTAATCTACAGTGATGGAAAAGTAGTTAACCCCTGGGTAGGAAAATACCAACTGGGAAGGGCCATGAGGGAGCCTTCTAGCATGCCGAAAATGTTCTCTCTCAATACGAGCCGTGACTATAAGCACATATACATAAGTAAAAATTTGGCCAGGCGTGGTGGCTCATACCTGTAATCCCAGCACTTTGGGAGGCTGAGGTGGGCAGACTGCTTGAGGCCAGGAGTTTAAGACAAGCCTGGCCAACACAGTGAAATCCCTTCTCTACTAAAAACACAAAAATTAGCTGGCCATGGTGGTGCACACCTGTAATCCCAGCTTCTTGGGAGGCTGAAATGCGAGAACTGCTAGAACTCAAGAAGCAGAGGTTGCAGTGAGCTGAGATCACATCACTGCACTCCAGCCTGGGTGACAGAGCAAGACTCTGTCTCAAAATTTAAAAAAAAAAAAAAAAATCAACAAGCATACACCTAAGACTTATGCACTTTACTACACCATAAACTTTAAAATTACATTTAGAAAAGGAAATAGAAGGAAAAACTGTACAGTTCCACCTGGGGATTTTTCCTAACATCAGTGAAAGCACACAATTTGACAGCTAAGAGGTATCCTGGCAATTATCTAGTTCACCTCTTTTACATGCTGAGATCCAAAAGAAAAAATTACATTATTTTACAGACAGCAGCAAAATTACCATCAGAACCTCAAAACCTTTTCCAATCTACAGTTCCCCTTCATTATACCAAGGACTTAATAATACCATTAACCAGAACTCAACAAGAAAGCAATAAAATCCAGAGATACCAACAAGAGGTGTCTCAGCTTAACTAACACAACACTAAAATAAGGTGACAAATAGGTGTTTAAGTAATAAGAAAATAAAGTAATAAGTCGACAACAAAATACACAATTTTATGATACTGAAAAGTTCAGCTAACAGATGACAAAAAGCATAGGTGGGGATTTAAAAAAAAAAAACTTCCACAAGCCACAGAAATGATCAAGAAGACGACAGATGCCACCATGACTTGTGTTCCTGCCTCCTCAGTATCCCTGATGTTTTTCGAACACATCAGGTACTCTCCCAACTACCTGAAATGTACTCCCCCCAGCTATGACAAAGTGCATATAGAGGTGTCTGTTGAGGAGCTTCTCTTATCTGAGCCTCTTGCTGATAGCCTCATCTATTCTCACCTTCCACCATGCTATCCCTCACTCTATCCCTTCATGTATCTTGCTACCACACATTACTCTGGCACTATATTGCATACTTATTATTTATCTTTCTCTCTAGCACATAGCCTGCCTGATAGCAAGAATTTTTTTATCTTGTTCCCTATGCTACATCCTCAATCTAAAATAATGCCTGGCACATAGTACGGACTCAATAAATATTTCCTACTTAAATGTCTACATGCATTCAACTATTCATGAATTCAACGAATGGATGCATCCATTCATTTGTGAATGGGAGTAATTCATCAATGACTAAATGCTTTTGTTTTTGTTTGAGATACAGTCTCGGTCTGTCACCAGGCTGGGAGTGCCAGTGGCGCCATCTCAGCTCATTGCAACCTCTGCCTTCCAGCTTCAAGCGATTCCCTTTCCTCTGCCTCCTAAGTTGCTGAGACTACAGGAGAGCCCCACCATGCCTGGCTAATTTTTTTATTTTAGTAGAGACGGGGTTTCACCATGAATATTCACAATCGTTTCTTTCTCCCATGTCTCTTCATGGCCCCTGGTTACTCTATAGAATTAAGTCATCTGGTCAAGGTGAGATTCCATAAACAGAGAGAAGCAGTCACCAGTAAAGAAGACCCAGTATCGCTGAAGTAAAAACCTGTCCCCTTCTTGTTAGACCTCCTTAGGAACAACCATGTCCTCTAAGCACTAGCTTCCTTCAGAAAAACTTCCAGCACATACCATTTCTGAGGAGCAAGGAATACATACACAGAAATCAATACGAAGGATGAAACTAGGTATCACTTAAATTACACTAGACCAGGCAAAATCATTCTAATTAATCTTAAAAAATTGGATGTCTTCCAAAAATCCAAACAACATAAATTAGGGATAAGTAGAAAATACCACAAAACCAAGAAATCAAAATTAGCAGGAAACCACAATAAAGACAAAATTTGTTTTTAATGCCATTTGGTCAAAGTAATAAAAATGGAACATGTTACCAGCTATTTATTATTAAGAATAAACAACTATATTAACATAAACATATTGATAACATGAACATATTGATTGATTACAGGTACTATTTGCATACTTATCAGACCAACTGATTTAAAGCAAGTGTGAATACGTCCACATCTTGTCAGGTACATGTATTTCTAATAACCTTTAACATTTTAACATCAATGCAACCCTATGAAAAGACACTTCTAAAAATATTTTAAAATTAGATTTCATTTGTTGGCTAAAATGTACAAAAACCAAACATGTCTTATTCATCTATGCATCCCTAGTATCTACCATAGTGAGTGGAACATGCCCCAAATTAAATGTTTATATGACTGCGTGAATAGAAGAATCACATTCCTCCACAGTCCAGGAAAAAGTAATACGAAAGCCGTTGTAAACTTACGAGCTATTTCTGGAATAAAATGACACGTAAAAGCCAATAAATGTGAAAATATATATATATATATTTACAGAACTATACAAATATATTCTCTATTTTCCATATTCTTATAGGCAGAATTATACTCTGGATAAATAACCACATGTAATATATACTTTACTTTTATAATTAACTACTATTGACTAGATGAAAATCTACTGCTTTTTAATCATACAGGCAGTTACCTAAAATTATTTGGCATATAAAATGAATGACCGCAGTGAAAATACAAACTTTCCTTGTTTAGACTAGCCATCAAAAGGTACTATTGTTCACTTGTCAAGTGATTACCAGGAGGTCATAAAACTTGATGCTCTTCAGTTTTAATGGGAAAAACAGACCTGAAATACAAAAGCTAAAGACAAATGGCACTCACAGCAAAGTTGTTCCCATCACATGAGCTTTGCACTCACTAAAATGTGCTTAACTCCTACGTAAATTGCTCAACACTCTCACTCAGGAAATTAAAAGCAGCTTTTACTTATTATAATAGAACAACTGTCAAAAGCTTATGACATCATTTGAATTTTCCTTTTTGCTTCATGTCACAAGTTTCAGGAACACTATTTTCTTCCCAAGTAGCTTTCAATCTGGCAACAACTGAGTTCTCCAGCTGTTTTTTAAAAGTAGTCAACTCAGCTGCTCATTCATTCACCACATGTTCACTTGGGCTTCTATTCCATTCCAGACACTCTGTTGGGCATTGTATATTTCTTCCGATTCTTGCATATAATATTTTTATATGTTAGTATAACAAGCACAAAGTATGCTATGGATTTACGGTACCCCAATATAGCTAATTTATCAAAAGGAGAGATCTCCTCCTGTATGAACAAGAAGCTGTACCACCAGAATAAAAAAAACAAGACACCTATAGTTCCTTTGTCTCCAGTTCTAGGTAAAGCACTTAAGAAATACACATATAATAGAAACTAGGCACCATGGTGTGCCTGTAGTCCCAGCTACTTGGGAAGCTAAGGCAGGAGGATCGCTTGAGCCCAGGTATTCAAGGCTATATAGTGTGCAGTGATAATACCCATTAATAAACCAACTGCACATCAGCCCGGGCAACACAGTGAGATCCTGTCTCTTAAAAAAAAAGAGAGAGAGAGAAGATGGCGCTATAGGACCAACTCAGGATTGCAGCTCCCAGTGAAACCACAGATGGTGAGTGCACGCCGCATTTCTAGATGGATCTCTACTGCCCACAAACCAGGAGGTTCCCAGGTGTAGGAGCCGCACGGGCCACCAGCGCGGCTGTTTGGGCCAGGGCCACAGCACAGCGGCACTCCGTACAAAATACACTGGTTTGGTTGCCCTTTTAAACCAGCAATTGGAGATTTTGGAAGGCAGATTAGCACATAAATCTGATTAAACGGGACTTAAACAGAAAGCCAGGCCAAGAGATTCCTGGGCAGCAACATGGTTCCAGCCAGCACAGTGGGTCGCTGCAAGGGAAATCACACAGATCCCGGCGCCCTTTCAGCAGGTGACTGGAACACCTGGGAGAGAGTCAACCGTTCCAACTTAAAAAGAAAAAAGGGGCGCTGAGGCAGGGAGCCAGGTGATCAGGCTCGGTGGGTCCCACCCCCACAAAAACAAAACAGCAATTGGAAACACTCAGGGTTGAGTTTCACAGCAAGCACAGCTGAACCCAGGACAGTGCAGCCGGAGGGCGAGGGGCGTCTGCCATTACCGAAGCACTCGACCCCTATGGAAGTACACTGCCATTGCTGATGCAGCCTGCTGTTGCCGAGGCAACCCGCCATAACAGAGTCCGCCACTACAGAGGCGGGCCATCATCACCACTGCAGCTCTAACCACACCCATATAAACAGGACTACAGGGAATTACACACGGCAGCAGGGCAGGGCCCATGGCAGCTCAGCATAACCACTACAGGCAGGCAGTGATTAGACTGCCTCCTTGCTGGGCAGGACAGTGCAACGGATACTCATAAATAAAGCCCTAACTCCCTGGGACAGAGCACCTGAGGAAAAAAAAGGGGCTTTATGAGTTCTGCTGCAGCAGACTTAAACGCACCTGCCTAGCAGCCCTGAATGAACAACAGAGCTCACAGCTCAGCACTTGAGCTCCTATAAAGTACAGACTGTCTCCTCAAGTATAAAGTACAGACAGTCTCCTCAAGCAGATCCCTGACCCCTGCATATCCAAAGAGTCACCTCACAAAGGACTGATCAGACTGATATTTGGGGGGCATCATTCAGGAACAAAGATAGCAGAAAAAGAAACGGGTAGCAACCCTCACGGTTCCGCAGCTGCTACAAGTGTACCCCAGACAAGCAGGGCCTGGAGTGGACCTCAGTAGTCCTACAGCAGAGGGGCCAGACTGTTAGAAGGAAAACTAAGAAACAGAAATACTTCATCATCAACAATCTGGACATCCACTCAGAGACCCAATCGGAAAATCAACAACTACTAAGACAACAAGTGGATAAATCCAAAAGATGGAAAGAAACCAGCGCAGAAAGGAGGAAAACACCCGAAACCAGAACACCTTGCCTCCTACAAGGGACCACAACTCCTCACCAGCAAGGGAACAAAGCTGGACGGAGAATGAGTGTGATGAAATGACAGAATCAGACTTTAGAAAGTGAGTAATGAGAAACTTCCGTGAGCTACAAGAACATGTTCTAACTCAATGCAAAGAAACCAAGAACCTTGAAAAAAGATTTGAGGAAATGGTAACAAGAATGGACAACTTAGAGAGGAATATGAGTGAATTGAAGGAGCTGAAAACACAACACAAGAACCTCGCGAAACACGCACAAGTTTCAACAGCCAAATTGACCAAGCAGAAGAAAGGATATCAGAAGTCGAAGATCAACTCAATGAAGTAAAAAGAGAAGCCAAGATTAGAGAAAAAAGTGCAAAAAGGAATGAACAAAGTCTCCAAGAAATGTGGGACTATGTGAAGAGACCTAACCTACGTTTGATAGGTGTACCTGAATGTGACGAAGCGAATGAATCCAAGCTGGAAAATACTCTTCAGGATATTATCCAAAAAAACTTCCCCAACCTAGCAAGGCAGGCCAATATTCAAGTCCAGGAAATACAGAGAACATCACAAAGATATTCTGCAAGAAGAGCAACCCCAAGGCACATAATCGTCAGATTCACCAGGGTTGAAGTGAAGGAGGAAATGCTAAGGGCAGCCAGAGAGAAAGGTCAGGTCACCCACAAAGGGAAGCCTATCAGACTCACAGCAGATCTCTCAGCAGAAACCCTACAAGCCAGAAGAGAATGGGGGCCAATATTCAACATCCTTAAAGAAAACAACTTTCAACCCAGAATTTCATATTCAGCCAAACTGAGCTTCATAATTGAAGGAAAAATAAAATCCTTTGCGAACAATCAAGCACTCAGAGATTTTGTCACCACCAGGCCTGCTTTACAAGAGCTCCTGAAAGAGGCACTACACATAGAAAGGAACAACCAGTACCAGCCATTCCAAAAACATACCAAATGCTAAAGAGCATCAACAAAATGAAGAATCTGCATCAACTAACAGGCAAAACAGTCAGCTAGCATCAAACTGGCAGTATCAAATTCACACATAACAATATTAACCCTAAATGTAAATGGGCTAAAATGCACCCATCAAAAGACACAGACTGGCAAATTGGATAAAAAAACAAAACCCATCTCACATGCAAGGATACACAAAGGCTCAAATTGAAGGGATGGAGAAAGATTTACCAAGCAAATGGAGAGCAAAAAAAAGCAGGAGTTGCAATTCTCGTCTCTGATAAAATAGACTTTAAAGCAACAAAGATCAAAAGAGACAAAGAAGGACATTACATAATGGTAAAAGGATTGATACAACAAGAAGAGCTAATGATCCTAAATATATATGGACCCAATACAGGAGCACCCAGATATATAAGGCAAGTTCTTAATGACTTACAAAGAGACTTAGACTCCCACACAATAATAGTGGGAGACTTTAACACTCCACTGTCAATATTAGACACATCAACCAGACAGAAAATTAACAAGGATATCCAGGACTTGAACTCAGACCTAGAACAAGCAAACCTGATAGCATTTACAGAAATCTCCACCCCAAATCCATAGAATATACATTCTTCTCAGCACCACATCACACCTACTCTAAAACTGACCACATAATTGGAAGTAAAGCACTCATCAGCAAATGCAAAACAACGGAAATCATAGCAAACAGTCTCTCAGACCACAGTGCAATCAAGTTAGAACTCAGAATCCAAAAACTAACTCAGAATCGCACAGCTTCATGGAAACTGAACAACTGGCTCTTGAATGTTGACTGGATAAACAATGAAATGAAGACAGAAATAAAGAAGTTCTTTGAAACCAATGAAAACAAAGAATACCAGAATCTCTGGGACACATTTAAAGCAGTCTCTAGAGGAAAATATATAGCTATAAGTGCCCACATGAGAAGAGTGGAGAGATCCAAAATTGACACCCTAACGTCAAAATTGAGAGAGCTAGAGGAGCAAGATCAGAAAAACTCAAAACCTAGCAGAAGACAAGAAGTAACTAAGATCAGAGCAGAACTGAAGGAGATAGAGACACGAAAAACCCTTCAAAAAAATCAATAAATCCAAGAGCTGTTTTTCTTAAAAGATCAACAAAATAGACCACTAGCCAGACTGATAAAAAAGAAAAGAGAGAATAACCAGATAGATGCAATAAAAAACGATAAAGGGGAAATCACCAGTTTCCATAGAAATTCAAACCATCATCAGAGAATATGAAAAACAACTCTATGCACATAAACTAGTAAACCAGGAAGAAATGGATAAATTCCTGGACACTTATGTTCTCCCAAGCCTAAACCAGGAGGAAGCCCAAAACCTGAACAGACCAATAACAAGGTCTGTTATTGAGGCAGCAATTAAGAGCCTACCACACATAAAAAGCCCAGGTCCAGATGGGTTCACAGCCAAATTCTACCAGATACACAAAGAGGAGCTGGTACCATTCCTTCTGAAACTATTCCAAATAATCCAAAAAGAGGGAATCCTTCCCAAATCACTTTATGAGACCAACATCATCCTGATACCAAAACCCAGCAGAACTCAACAAGAAAAAAAACTTCAGGCCCATATCCATGATGAACATAGATGCAAAAATCTTCAATAAAATACTGGCAAACCGAATGCAACAGCACAAAAAACTTATCCATCATGATCAAGTAGGATTCATCCCGGGGATGCAAGGCTGGCTCAACATACGCAAGTCTATAAATGTAATTCACCCCATAAACAGAACCAAAAACAAAAAGCACATGATTATCTCAATTGATGCAGAGAAGGCCTTTGACAAAATTCAACAGCCCTTTATGCTAAAAACCCTCAATAAACTCGGTATTGATGTATCTCAAAATAATAAAAGCTATTTACGACAAACCAACAGTCAATATCATACTTAATGGGCAAAAACTGGAAGCATTCCCTTTGAAATCCAGCACTAGACAAGGATGCCCTCTCTCACCACTTCTATTCAATATAGTACTGGAAGTTCTAGCCAGAGCAATCAGGCAAGAAAAAGAAATAAAGGGTATTCGAATAGGAAAGGAGGAAGCCAAATTGTCTCTATTTGCAGACGACATGATAGTATACCTAGAAGACCCCATCGCCTCAGCCCAAAAACTCCTCAAACTGATAAGCAACTTCAGCAAAGTCTCATGATATAAAATCAATGTGCAAAAATCACAAGCATTCCTATACACCAATAACAGACTTAAAGAGAGCCAAATCAAGAACAAACTGCCATTCACAATTGCTACAAAGAAAATAAAATACCTAGGAATACAACTAACAAGGAACGTAAGAGACCTCTTCAAGGAGAACTACAAACCACTGCTCAACGAAATAAGAGAGGACACAAACAGATGGAGAAACATTCCATGTTCATGGTTAGGAAGAATCAATAGCATGAAAATTGCCATACTGCCCAAAGTAATTTGCAACTCAACACTATCCCCATCAAGCTACCAATGACTTTCTTCACAGAACTGGAAAAAACCACCTTGAACTTCATATGGAACCAAAAGAGAGCCCACATAGCCAAGTCAATTCGAAGCAAAAAGAACACAGCAGGAGGCATCACACTACCGGACTTCAAACAATACTACAAGGCTACAGTAATCAAAACAGCATGGTACTGGTACCAAAACAGAGATATAGACCAATGGAACAGAACAGAGGCCTCAGAGGCAATGCCACACATCTACAACCATCTGATCTTTGACAAACCTCACAAAAACAAGCAATGGGGAAAGGATTCCCTGTTTAATAAATGGTGTTGGGAAAACTGGCTAGCCATGTGCAGAAAGCAGAAACTGGACCCCTTCCTGACACCTTACAGTAAGATTAACTCCAGATGGATTAAAGACTTAAACGTAAGACCTGGCACCATAAAAACCCTAGAAGAAAATCTAGGCAAAACCATTCAGGACATAGGAGTAGGCAAGGACTTCATGACCAAAACACCAAAAGCACTGGCAACAAAAGCCAAAATAGACAAATGGGACCTAATCAAACTCCACAGCTTTTGCACGGCAAAAGAAACAGTCACTAGAGTGAATCAGCAAGCAACAGAATGGGAAAAAATATTTGCAGTTTACCCATCTGACAAAGGGCTGATATCCAGAATTTACAAAGAACTCAAACAGATTTACAAGAAAAAACAAACAAGCCCATTCAAAAATGGGCAAAGGATATGAAAAGACACTTTACAAAAGAAGACATACATGAGGCCAACAAACATATGAAAAAATGCTCATCATCACTGGTCAACAGAGAAATGCAAATCAAAACTATATTGAGATACCATCTCACACCAGTTAGAATGGCAATCATTAAAAAATCTGGAGACGACAGATTCTGGAGAGGATGTGGAGAAATAGGAACACTTTTACACTGCTGGTGGGAGTGTAAATTAGTTCAACCATTGTGGAAGACAGTGTGGCGATTCCTCAAGGACCTAGAAATAGAAATTCCATTTGACCCAGCAATCCCATTACTGGGTATATATCCAAAGGACTATAAATTGTTCTACTATAAGGACACATGCACACAAATGTTCATTGCAGCACTGTTTACAATAGCAAAGACCTGGAACCAACCCAAGTGCCCATCGATGATAGACTGGACTGGAAAAACGTGGCACATATACAGCATGGAATATTATGCAGCCATCAAAAATGATGAGTTCGTAACCTTTGTAGGGACATGGATGAATCTGGAGAACATCATTCTCAGCAAACTGACACAAGAACAGAAAATGTAATACCACATATTCTCACTCATAGGTGGGTAATGAAGAATGAGAACCCATGGACACAGGGAGGGGGGCACTACACACTGGGGTCTATTGGGGGGAATAGGGGAGGGACAGTGCGGGGGGGAGCTGGGGAGGGATAGCATTGGGAGAAATGCCAGATGTGGGTGAAGGGGAGGAATACAGCAAATCACACTGCCGCGTGTGTACCTATGCAACTATCTTGCATGTTCTGCACATGTACCCCAAAACCTAAAATGCAATTTAAGAAAAAAAAAAAGAAGAAAATCAAACAAATCCTTTGCCAAATGACATCTTTTACAGTTTTTATGTGGTATAATAGATGAATTGACAGATTAAAAATTCTTTACAGGTTTTATGTGGTATAATAGGATAAATTAAAATATTAAAAATTCTCAAAAACTAAAGTTATATGTTGATAAGTCAAACTGAGTGGTTTTGAATATTACTACCTTTTTCTTTGAATGGACTGATTTTAATATTAAAATTTAAAACATGCATCCGTTTAATTCAAATGGATATTTGAATTAATTAAAAGGAAAAACAAAACAATGAAGAAAAATACAATTTCATGTACAAATGCTGACTGGGTAACCAGAAGGATCACTTACTTGCTGTTAACCTCAGTATCTCTGACGGTTCCTAAAAACATCATCCAGAGCCTAGTAACAAAAGTTCAGTCAACGATTATTCGGCCAAGCACCTTTACAACTATAACCTTATGTAATTAACACAAGGAGTTCTGTTGTAGGTCCTTCCCATGTTTATAAATGAGGCAACTGATTTGAAGACAGCTGAGCAACTGGGAACTTGCTGAAAGCCACACAGGTAGTAAGTAGAGGAAATGAGAGTTAAGGCAGAAATGACAGGTTAGAGTTCACATATTCACCCTTGATGCTACTCAGCCTTCATGTCAATAATATCTTGACCCAAAATGTATGGAACTGTTAACATAGCACCTTCACACTGTTCAATCCAAACAGTCTATCACTGGGCACATTTGTTCTCAGGCAGGAGGTTAGTCAAGAATCAGCATCCATTTCATGCCAAGCATTCAATTGACAGCTAACCTCCCATTTCACGTCTCAATTCTTGACTTTCAGAAAACAATGTAAGTATGTTCAAATTGATTGTAATAATTACTGTTATATAAAGCTAAACCCTAAGCAGAGGACAATTATCAAGCTACTGCAGAACTTCAGACATTCAAATAAAAGACACAACCCCCCAAAAATACAAATAAAGGTTAAAATGAGGACTCAAAAAGGCACTTCCTAATGTTTATATTCCCGACTTACAGAAGAATCCCATAAGCTCCTTCTCCCACTTTGCTCTCAACTGTAACTTTACTAACCATAAATTTGGTGATCTAGTATCCAAACCAATAATCAACACTTCCAACCCTCCTTTATACCGGCTCTATTATTTCCAATAAACGCCCTGCCAACCTACTATGTAATTTACTGATGTATTATGCTTACTGTTTAATGACTACATCTGAGCATTTGCCCCAACCAAACTCCCAGAATGCAAGCCTCATGAGAGCAAGAGATCATTATCTGATTTACTCACTGATTAAACAGCTACCAAATGCCTCAACAGTACTCGATATATAATAGGTGTTCAATATTTTAACGAACATATTAATTACAAATTAGAAAGGAAACAAATGCTAACACTAAACAAACTAACACAAGAGTTGTCAGCAAGAAAGAGAAAAGATAAAGGTGACAAAAGTAATTTTAGAGATAAAAGCGGTGACCCACGGCACACTGAAATACAGCAAGAGCAGAAGAATATTACTAGGAAAATCTGAGCCCCATCATCAACAGGCAAGTCCTGCTCAGCATCCTGTTTGAGAAGGTGAGGAAGAACACAACACATTTTGGGAACACTGTCATTTTAAATGATTAGCCTACATAGTATCTCAGCAATAAGTGTTTCCAATGCCTGGAAAATTTGCTTACAACGAACACTTCACTCACTGATGTCAGTCACTCCATATTTTACTGAGGCCCACTTTTAACTTTTTCAAATGGCAACATCATGGTCTAGTATAAAAAGCACTGCAGACCAGGCGCGGTGGCTCATGCCTGTAATCCCAGCACTTTGGGAGACCGAGGCAGGTGGATCCCTTGAGGGCAGGAGTTTGAGACCAGCCTGGACAACATGGTGAAACCCCATCTCTACTAAAAATACAAAAATTAGCCAGCCAGTAGTGGCATGTACCTGTAGTCCCAGCTACTTGGGAGTCTGAGGCAGAAGAATCACTTGAGCCTGGGAGGTGGAGGTTGCAGTGAGCCCAGATGGCGGCGCCACTGCACTGCAATCTGGGAGACAGAGTGAGACCCTGTCTCCAAAAAAAAAGCACTGCAATTTCAGGGCATTGCTCTGCCACTAACTACTCATGGTACCTTAGGCAAATTAATTAATTCTCTAAATATAAGACATTCATCTATATACTCCTAAAATCCTTTCACGTCCAATGTTGTATGATGATATGATTTTGTGATCTGAGACAAGTTTTAGGAAGTTATTAATCAAAAGGAACTTTAAATTAAATGTTAGCTTGGTACAGTAGCTCATGCCTAATCCCAGAACTTTGGGAGGATCATTTGAGGCCAGGAGTTTAAGTCCAAGCTGGGTAACATAGCAAGATCGCCTCTCAAAAAAAAAAAAAAAAGCCGGGTATAGTAGCATATGCCCGTAATGCCAGCTACTGAGGGGACCAAGGGAGGAGGGACTGCTTGAACCCTGGAGTTCAAGGCTGCAGTGAGCCATAATGACACTGCACTACAGCCTGGGTGACAGAGCAAGAGCCTATATCAAACAAAGAAAAACAGGGAGGAAGGCAGAAGAGGGGAGTAGAGAGGAGAGAAGAGGAGGAAAGAAAGATGAATGTTCCCAGTGCTAGCTTTAACTCCACCCCTTTGGATCTCCCCAAAAACAAACATGCTTGGGATGTAACAGTGTCTTTCTCCAATTAATTTAAGTAACTGATTCAAAAGCTTTGGTCATTTGACTACTATTAGTAACAAATGTCTTGTCACAGACCCTGAGATAGACTATAATACACAAGTGTGCCCTGACTTATGAGCTGCTTACAGAAACTGGCTTCCCTGACTGAATTATACAAATAATTGCCTAAGCTCTCTACTTTATTCAAGTAAGTTAGCCTGGCTTTAAAAAATATGCTTCAGGACAGGTGCAGTGGCTCACACCTATAATCCCAGCACTTCGGAAGGCCAAGGCAGGCGGATCACCTGAGATCTGTGGTTTGAGACCAGCCTGGCCAACATGGTGAAACCCCATCTCTACTAAAATTACAAAAATCAGCCGGGTGTGGTGGCACACACCTGTAATCCCAGCTACTCGGGAAGCCGAGGCACGAGAATCGCTTGAACCTAGGAGGCAGAGGTTGAAGTGAGCCAAGATCGGCACCACTGCAACCAGCCTAGGTGATAGAGTTAGATTCTATGTCAAAAAAGAAAAAAAAAATGCCTTAAAAGTCTCAAAATGTGGCCAGGCCCAGGGGTTCACACTGTAATCCCAGAATTTTGGGAGGCCAAGGCAGGCAGGTAGATCACTTGAGGTCAGGAGTTCCTGACCAGCTTGGTCAACATGGTGAAACCCTGTCTCTACTAAAAATACAAAAATTAGCTGGGCATGGAGGCATGAGCCTGTAGTCCTAGCTACTTGAGAGGCTGAGGCATGAAAATCGCTTGAACCCAGGAGGTGGTGGTTGCAATGAGCTGAGACTGTGCCACTGAACTTTAGCCTGGGCAACAGAGGAAGAGACTTTGTCTCTAAATAAGTAAATAAGTAAATAAATAAATAAAAATTTAAAAGTTTCAAAATGTTCAGATCTTACCATCATTCTAATTCTATTAATTATATGCCAGAGTTAAACATTTATAGCATACAGGTTAAGTATCCCTAATTCAAATATCTGAAATCCAAAAGTTCCAATGGGCATTTCCTTTGACTGTCATGTTGGCACTCAACAAGTTTCTAATCTTGGAGCATTTTTGGATTTCAGATTTTCACACTAGCGATACTCTACCTGTAGCACCAATAGGTCCTCGGGTGGTACGGCTTGGCGTAACATCATTTCATTATTACTTCGATTAGTAAGAGACCAGCCTGGGCAGCATAGCAAGATCCCGCTTCTACAAAAACCAAAAACCAAAAATACCTCAATGATTTAAAAAAAAAAAAAAATCCTGCCTCCTGGCCAGGACACTATCTGCGTGGAGTCTGCAGTTCTCCCCACGTCGGCGCTGCTCTGGGTCTTCCAGTTTCCTCCCACAGCCCACAGGTGTGCACGTTAGGCTTACCGGTGTGTCTACATGGTGCCAGTGTGAGTGTGGGCATGTGTGTCAATGCACCCTATGATGCAACAGACTCCTGGTCCAGCCTGGGTGTCCAACCTAGGTCCTGAGCTTCAAGAACAGTCTGCAGCCCCCCCCACCATCTGAAGTGAAATCACTGGGTAAATAATTACCTTACTTGTTTTTATGAATCTTTCTTAAATGTATGTATAGCTCACATTTACTTCAATGTTTAATATTAGAAGTGCTTTGTTTTTTATTTAGAAGTCTGGTGATGTTTTATGAACAGAAACATGCTGTAGGAACTTAGCTTTTGTTTATATCAATCAGCCTGGTTTCCTTATACGTCATTTCACCTATGACCACAGTTTCCAAGAACCATCAATGACATTAAGTGAGAACTTTCTGTGTATGCCTATATATGATTGTCTGGTCTTTGCATAATTGGAGAATGTCAATTCTCTAATACACTGAATAATTTTCTAACTATAAGTTATTACTTTCATATACAAAAATGTAAAGCACTAAGAGGAAAAAACTGAAGATGAAAACTTCTCGAGATTAAAGTCCAGAAAATATTTAAATCCTTTAACATGCAAAGAATCACTTGTAATTATCCTTTCAGTGCCTCAATGAAAATTACAATAAAGGACAGAAAAAAAAAAGCATTTATTCATACTTCTTGGGCTGTGAACACACAACTTGCACGGGGTGAAAGAGCACAAGTGTTCTAGATCTACATCGCCACCTGGTGGCGGAGTGAGACAGTGGCGCAGCTTCCCCCATCTTTGAAGTCTCCACAGGGTGGGAACAGACTCATCATGACCTTTTCCCCACCCCATCTCCACCACCCCGCCACCCCACTTCCTTTTCCACACTCATTGTCTAAACAATTCACTTGTTTGGTGCAAAAGAAAGCAGTAAAAGAGGAAAAGAGAAAAAAAAAAACATGGACATATCAGGGAAATGAAGTAAAATAGAAGGTGTAAATTCAACTAGTTCAATCGAAACATTGAATGTAAACTGATTTAACACTTCAATTAAAAGGGACACTGTTCTCCCCCGGACTTAGAAAAAACAAACAAAAAACCCCAGGTCAACTATATGGTGTCTAAAAGAGACACACTTTAGATTCAAAGGCACAAACAGATTGAAGGTAAAAGGAGGAAAAAGATGGATGTGGCTCTACTGAGAGCAGACAAAATAGATTTTCACCAAGAAATGTTCCTAGAGATACGGATGATTCACAGAATACAAGAGAGTATTTGTAATCACATACATAAGAGACTTGTACCCAGAATATAATGAACTCCTACAACTCAGTAATAAAGACAACCCAATTAAAAAATGAGCAAAGAGTTAGAATACACAATTCTCCAAAGAAGAAATGCAAATGGCTGAAAAGCACAGGAAGGGAAATGCAAATCAAACCATAATGAGATAGCACTTTACAGGCACTAGGAGTAACAGAAAAACAACTTTAAGAAAAAAGAGACACAACAAGTGTTGGTGAGCACATGGAGGGAGAGAGTGGAGCCCTCATCCACTTCTGGTGGGAATGTTAAATGATTTCGCTCTCTGAAAAATAGTCTGGCAGTTCCTCAAAAGGAGAAAACAGTTACCACACGACCCAGTAATTCCACCTAGGTATACACCCAAGAAAATACACATCCACATAAA
This sequence comes from Saguinus oedipus, assembly GCA_031835075.1. Lineage (NCBI taxonomy): Eukaryota > Metazoa > Chordata > Mammalia > Primates > Cebidae > Saguinus > Saguinus oedipus. The sequence goes on from CM063179.1 coordinate 127,700,395, forward strand.
AACTTGAACATGAAATGTTCATAACAGAATTTTCCATAAAAGTCAAACAATAAAAACCACCCAAGGCTGGGGGTAGTAGCTTACATTTGTAATCTTAGCACTTTGGGAAGTCGAGGCAGGTAGATCACCTGAGGTCAGGAGTTCAAGACCAGACTGGCCAAAATGATGAAACCCCGTCTCTACTAAAAATACAAAAAAATTAGCCAGGCATGGTGGCAGGCGCCTGTAATCCCAGCTACTCTGGAGGCTGAGGCAGGAGAATTGCTTGAACCCGGGAGTCAGAGGTTGCAGTGAGCCAAGATTGTGCCATTGGACTCCAGCCTGGGCAACAAGAGCGAAACTCCAGCTCAAAAAAAACAACCCAGAAACTCACCATAATGTCCATCAATGATCAGTGGATGAGTGGAAAACAAAATGAAAAATGTAGTGTTATCAGCCAGGTGCAGTGGCTCACACCTGTAATCCCAGCACTTTAGGATTACAGGAGTTTGAAATCAGCTGGCCAATGTGGCAAAATCCTGTTGCTACTAAAAATACAAAAATTAGGCGTGGTGGCACATGCCTGTAGTCCCAAGCTACTCAGGTGGCTAAGGCATGAGAGTTGCTTGAACCTCGGAGGCGAAGTGGCAGTAAGCCAGGATGGTGCCATGCACTCCAGCCTGGGTGACAGAGTGAGACTCTCTCCCCAATCCCCCTCAAAAAAAAAGCCAGACGCAGTGGCTCATGCCTATAATGCCAGCACTTTGGGAGGCTAACAAGCGTAGATCACCTGAGGCCATGTGTTTGAAACCAGCCTGACCAATATGGTGAAACCTCGTCTCCACTAAAAATACAAATATTAGCTGCGCGTGGTGGTGGGCACCTGTAGTCCCAGCTACTCAGGAGGCTAAGACAGGAGAACTGCTTGAACCCAGGAGCCAGAGGTTGCAGTGAGCCGAGATGGTGCCACTGCACTCCAGCCTAGGCAATAGAGGAAGACTCCATCTCAAAAAAAAATAGAAAATTAAAATCAAATATGTACTAAGCATTAAATGATACACATTTTGCTGGGTATAATAATGGTACTATAGTTATATATTTTTTAATGTCTACATTAATAACTTTTAATCTAAGAATAGAGTTCCCTTTTTAAATGTTATTAGTTTATTTAAAGAAACTAGGTAATTTATCTTACAGAAGTTCCCAGGTGTCATTTTAACACATTCCTTTACCTCTCATATTTCCTGTGAATTGGTCAGTAGATCTAGAAGCTTGTATAGATCTGGATTCAATTTCTTTAGCAAGAACATTCCATAGGTGGTGCTTTATACTTCTTATTGGATTACATTAGAAGGCATGTATCTATTCATCCCATATTTTTAGTCAGTTAAGATACATACGGAAGGATTTACATATAAAATGATATGATGTCTGAGATTTGGTATAAAATAGTATAGCAAAATAACAAAAAAGTATGGAGAGATAAACAAGAATGGCAGCATGTTGAGGCTAGCTGAAGATTGGTGATAGATATGCGGCAATTTAAATATTTCCAAAATATTATTTTTTAAAAAATCTGGCTCCTACCTAAACATCCAAAGCCTCACCCCTTGGCCAGATGCGGTGGCTCACACGTGTAATCCCAGCACTTTGGGAGGCTGAGGCGGGTGGATCACCTAAGGTCAGGAGTTCAAGACCAACCTGGCCAACATGGTGAAACCATCTCTATCAGAAATACAAAAATTAGCTGGGGCATGGTGGCACACACCTGTAATCCCAGAGACTCAGAGGGATGAGGCAGAAGAATCGCTTGAACACAGGAGGCAGAGGTTTCAGTAAGCCAAGATCATGCCACTGCACTCCAGCCTGGGCAACAGAGCAAGCCTTTGTCTCAAAGGAAAAAGAAAAAAGAGAAACGAAGTCTCATCCCTTATTACCTCCTAATATGTACCCTATGTTCTGGCCATACTAAACTAGGTATTAATAGTAGTTCCTCAAAAAGGCATACAATTTCACCCTCTACCTCTGCATATTCTAGTCAGGCTACCCAGAACACCCTTCTCCCTTTCTGTCCTGGCAAACACCCACTCATCTTTCCAGGCTTGGGTCAGATGTCACCTCCCCGAGAAAAACCTCTCTACCCTCCAGTCTCATACTAAGCTGGCTTCCCTACTAACCCAATGGCTAATTCTAAAGGCACTGCAATTACATACCTGTCTACCACCCCAGTTCAGACCATGAACGCCTTTAGTGTTGCTCAAAGTCTGCATAAAAGGACTTCCCAGAGGCCTGAAGTCTACTAGGAGAAGCTCCTGGAGAAGTCTTGAATAAACACACTGGGCCACAGGAACATTTTGCCGCAACTATTCATACCTGCTAAGCAGAGAGGTACAAATCATCTCCAGAGGAGTAGGAAGGAGAAAAGCTCAGAAAGGAGGAAGATTCCTGAGAATATCCAAGGAAGCTTCTTAGGGCTAGCAGAATCCTTACTATCCGCAAATGCTACTACCCACAGTGGCATGGATCAATCGGGAACATAGGACACAGCTTCTCAAAACTGAAATGTGCACATGTATCCTTTGGAAACCTAGTTTAAGATGCAGATTCTGAATCAGTAAGACTGAAATTCTGTGTTCCAGGTACTGCCGATGCTGCAGGTCTGCAGATCACACTTTAGAAGGTTTGGGGGATCTGGGAAGTGAGCCCTTTCTCAGGGAACAGGCAGCATTAACTTCTGTCGTATCACTCCTCTTTTTAGCTTATACATCATGTCCTTAAAAAAACAAAAGCCAAAAAATCAAAACTCTAATTCTTCTTCATCTGCTGGCCTCTTTCTTCCAACATATATAATGGTTCTACTGTGAGAATGATGCCATCTCATTCAATTCAATTTTCCAAGCATGGGAAAGACAGGCCCTCAATAAACAGCCATGAATTATACTATATCTAACAGAAGGTTCCCAATCTATATGGTTGGACTTAGGCTTTTTCAAGTTTACAATGGTGCAAAACCATCTGTTTTTCACTTTCAGTACAGTATTCAATAAATTACATGAGATACTCAACATTCTGTTATAAAATAGGCTTTGTGTTGGAGAATTCTGCTTAACTGTAGGCTGATATAAGTGTCTGAGCAGCAGGTGAGGCTAAGCTGTGATGTTAGGTAGGTTAGGTGTAGGTATTTCTGATTCATTTCTTGTTAAGATATTTTTGCTTATTAGTCTGTCTTTCCCATTTGATTATCAGTTTCTTGAAGAGAGAGATTTTTCCTTTTGTTCTGTGGCACACACTCTGGCACACGATGGGTACTCAGTAAATGACGACTGACTATATAAACCACTACATTCAGGTTCCTAGAGAAAACACTAAGAACACACCCTGAATTTGCAATCCTTTTTTCTAAGGATTTAAAATGTTCATAGGTATAATTATGTGAGTGTTCACAAAGTTCAGTAACACATACTGAAAGGGTCATCAGCTCCCCCTGACAAGAAAATGGCATATATTATACTTCTTCCCAGACAACCTTATCAACACAGAAAACAACAGTTAACAAACAATACCTCAGTCTTCCCACATTCCTCAGGCGGATCCTGGTGTATGGCCACTTGATACTTGACATACAAAGAAAAGGACTGGCTGAAGGATGACTTGAACTCTGGGTCCTCAAAGGAGACAGGTACTAACCTCACCTTCAGAGCAAGGAAAATACAAGCAAATGCTATTGAAACGTCTCTAACTGATGATATGCTTCTGAAGATGAGGCTAGAGTAAGATCTCCGCAAATCCACACCAAAGCTCAAACTGGAATTTGTCATGAAAAGAAACCTCACATTGCGTGGACTGGTGCACAGACTGAAGTGCTACCTCTGTACTAAAACTTAGGAAAATGTCAAACTCGTAAGAGCCAAGAACCAACAATCTGTTGTTTTTTCCTCTATCCACCTATTGTAGTTTTCTGCATAAACTAGAGTCAATATTGTTGCTAATTGTGGTCATGATCACTACTTTTGCCACCTCTATTTATACTAAGTGTTTTAAGCTTTCTTTCCTTTCCAGATTTTTCTTGAGTCATTTAATTTATAAAATTATTAGCATACGAGTTCTTCTATTAAAACATGCTATTAACTTCCTTTTCTAGTCGCACTCAATTATGCAAGGGTAGCAGATTAACAAAGAATAATTTAATTGTGATGAATTATTTCTATATTTGTCTTTCAAATACAAATAAAGCATTATAATCATGTTAAACAAAGTATATTTCTACCATAAAAATATCAAGTTTCCTGCCTTTTCCGCACAGATATTTTAATTTAGAGCTCTACTACTATCTTTTAGATAAATGCCTCTAAAACAGTGACTTTAAATAATTTTACATATTACTTTCCACTCTGAAATTATACATGACTGGCACTTCACATGGCACTTGGTCAAATTTGCACTTTCAGAATGTCCATTAATTCAGTCTTACGTCTTTGCAGATACGTTGCAAATTGAACACAAATAAAATGTAGCACAAACAAACCAAGATTTCATTAAATGATAATAAGTGAAAGGGAAAGCTTTGTTTGCATAGGAAAATTACACTTGGTCTGCTGACCTGGCTCTCAGTTGGCGTATCAGGTGAGTTCTTGTGAATAACCATCTGGTAACGTTTATAGACCTGGTAAGACTCCAGAAGTGTGGCTTTGAACTGCGAACTTGGTGGAGATGATCTCACCACCCTCACCTTCAGAAGCAGTTAAAAAAACAATGTTCACTAATTCATTCGTTTACCCCTTTTGTGGAATATGCATTAACAGTAACTCCCATCCAAGAAACCAAGTTTCAACAATTATTAAGGCACCTAAATATAATAGTTTAATACTAAAAACCAGTTAGTAAATAAAGAAAGAAGTTATTTTTGTAGTGTACACTCTCATTAAGACAGAGGAGGATCCCCTCGAAATTCTCAGCCTCAGCTTTCATGACTGAATTATGTAAGCCTGCCTCTACTGTAAACTGTCAGAGTATTTCCAGCACTCACACACACATATGACACACACAAACACTCTCTAGCTATACACAACTCACCATCAGTAACTCTCAGAAAGACTAAAAATATGAATACAGTTTTTGGACACTCCCTCATCATTGCTAACGCTACACTTGAACTCTACTGTTTGAGTATAAAAGACCTCATAAAGTATTCCTACTTCATAGCATAGTTAACAAGTATGACTGTGAAATCACATTTCCTTTGTTCAAATCTTATAGTCAAATAACCTCTGTGCCTTGGTTTCCTCAAATGTAAAATAAAGATAAGTTTAAAACAGCAATTGCATGTAGTAATGGCTAACATTTATTTTAACATTATTTGCTAACCACTTAAAATGTATTAGCAAAACAGAACAGTCAAATGCAATGCAATGAAAACTGGAAACGACCTGTGAGTGGGAAGTGAGTGAAGAAAGAGTGACACCTAGTGGTGAAAGATTTCCATACATCCTGAGTATCATTACATTCAAAAAGTAAAAGTAACCACTGGAGAACTGTTAGGTGTGCTTGGCCCCAGAATACATTACTATTTATGATCAAAAGATAAAAGACACTTCATAAAATTTTTTTTAAATTTTTCTTCTTCCTGTTGATTTGCATGTAAAATATTTTAAGCAGTGTATTCAACTCTCTTTAGAATTTTGGAAGGACAAAAAAAATCAGTATCCAAATCAACGTAGCCAAGGAGTTACAAAAGCTAAAATCTATGTGTAATAATACATAGATTGAATTTGGGCTTAGAATGCATGAAAGTTAATTTTTATTATCATGACTTTAGTGATAAGTGATATTCTTAGATGATACTAATCTATAAAATTCAAAGGCTAACCAGCTACTAATCATGTATGAGAATAAGATAAAAATCATTATGGCTAATATTTTTTATTTTTTATTTTTTCTGAGACAGTTTTGCTCTGTCACCAGGCTGGAGTGCAGTGGCATGATCTCAGCTCACTGCAACCTCCATCTCCTGGGTTCAATGATTCTCATGTCTCGGCCTCCCAAATAGTGGGATTACAGGTGTACGCCACCACGCCTGGCTAATTTTGGTATTTTTCGTAGAGACGGGGTTTCACTGTGATGGCCAGGCTGACCTCAAACTCTGGGCCTCAAGAGATCCGCCCACCTCAGCCTCCCAAAGTGCTAGGATTACAGGTGTGAGCCACCGTGCCCAGACCTTGTTTTTGAATTTTATATATGAGAAACTAATATTGAGAAATCTTGATCTGATCTAGAAACATAAATAAATTTGGAAAAAAGGAGGAATTTGATTCTAAAAGTATTCATATTATGCCCAAATTGGTTTGGGCATTAATGAGGGAGATTTCAGCAGTACAACTTAGCCCTATTTAGAGAACTCATAACTGCTGGCTTATGTATGTGACAACATTTGCTATCTTTATCCAGCTCAGAATATTGTAATGGATAAAACAGTGTTTGCCTTGTGTAATCTACTCTCTTTCACTAAACCAAAACTGCTAAAAATACAATTTTAAGGAGTATTTCTTTCACTTCACTAAATTTCAATCAAAGTAACATGCTAAAATTGAGTTTTCACAAGTTAAGTAGTCAACTAAAGTATTCTCAAAGGCTTTTTAAAATAAGGGAGTCTTTCTCAAATAGCAGTTAACTTAGTACACACAAATGTTACTTCATCCCAATTCTCTTTAATTTCTCATTATTTAACTAGAAAAACATCAACTGGTTAGAACTTCGAATAAAAATAAACGAGATGCCCAAACAAAAAATAATAAAACAAATAACAAAAGTCCTCCAAAGTACCTCTAACTTGTGTGATGCATTCTCTGGTAAAGATTCAAAAATTAAATCTTCGAGTGATTTGGGCTGGTTGGATTTAGCCTTTGCTGGAAACAAAGATGGTGGCTGACCTTGAGCCTGGAAACCCTCATGTTCTCCAGCTGGGTTCTGCTGCATGAGTTTTAACCTTTTCCTTTCTTTCCGGATTTCCTTTGCTTTTCGACATGGAGGCTTATTCAAATCAGCCCCTTTGCCTAAAAAGAATTTTAAAATGTTAGACCAATCACACTTGGCTCTGGAAGTTTTTTCACATGTCTCAAAGATTCTACAGAGTAAGTCCAAAGCATTCCAATGGTTAGGCTAGCTTTGGGGTAGATGTTTCTGAGGATCCAGATACAGAGCTGTAAGTTGTTCTAAAATTCTACCTTAGAAGCGGGAGTCGCCAAAGAAAAGTAAATATGGCACAGAAACTTTCCAAGGAGGCTCTTACTGCTGAAAACATTTTCTTTAAAAAACACATCCATCCACTTCTCTGCCTCTGTGAGGAAGAACATAATCAAATCAAAATATCTCCAGCTTTAATAGGACACTGCTATCTCTGCCCAACCTTTCTGAGGGCCATTTCTCTGAAAGCACTGGTAACAAACACACAGGAACCAGGTGTAAAGGAATACTGATCCCAGCACAAACTCTGGCAGGTATTTTTAAATGAAAAGAATCCTTGCACACCTGTAATTCTAGCCCTCGGGAAGCTAAGCAGTCAGATCACCTGAGGTTGGGAGTTTGAGACCAGCCTGGCCAACATGGTGAATCCTGTTTCTTTTTTTTTTTTTTTTTGAGACGGGGTTTCACCATGTTGGCCAGGCTGGTCTCAAATTCCTAACCTCATGATCCACGTATCCCAGCCTCCCAAAGTGCTGGGATTACAGGCATGAGCCACCACGCCCGCCCATGAAACCCTGTTTTCACTAAAAATACAAAAATTAGCCGGGTGTGGTAGCGCACACCTGTAATCCCAGCTACTCAGGAGGCTGAGGCATGAAAATCTTGAACCTGGGAGGCAGAGGTTGTGGTGAGCTGAGATGGCACCATTGCACTCCAGCCCAGGCAACAGAGTGAGACTCTGTCTCAAAAAAAAAAAAAAAAAAATCGTTGCTTAATTTGAAGGTATCTGTATCCTTTTCCAAATACTACATATATTTAGGTCTCATTAGTTCAGTTATAGTTAATCAGAGTTTTGTTCTAATTAAAGACCAAATATCAAACTGACAACCCTTTAAAATTAAAATTTTGACAATTATAAACTAAGTAAAAACACTTAGAAAAAAGCCTGGAAAGAAGACACCATGGTAACCAGTCATTTTACTTCATTTCAGAAACAGAGAAAGGATTTTTCTTTGCAGTGTTCTTTTTTCTCCAAATTTCTAACAATGAACATTACACTAGTAATTTCTAGAAGATATTAACTAAAGCAATAAGCTATTTAAGATCCCAAAACATGGTATTCACAAACCATATAAAAGTCAACGAAAAGGTTTATAAAACTAGCAAATTCAGTTTTTAGAGAGAAGAAAATCAAAACCTAGAGTGGTGAAAGGACTTGCCTGAGACCATAAACTGATCAAATGAAAACCAATCTGATGAGAAAACAGTGAGTTCACAAATAGTTCAGACTAGGTCATGGCTTCACTAGCATGTTTTCTAACTAAAAATAAAGTTCACTTGAAAAAAAAAAAAAGTCTCTGAATAAGCTTAAGTTACATAAGTCTGAACCAGGTAACAAAAGACCATTTCTGTAACTGACCGTTTACTGCCTAACAGAATTACTTTTCTTGGACCACAGACTGTCTTTTCTCAAATTTGCTCTGAGCACACACACTCCAACACAAGCTGCCTGAGGTCATGGACCAGGCTCTGCCACTTGGCTAGATGACCTTGGGCACATTTCTCTGTCCGTACAAAGAAGACAAAAACCAGTCTTACCTATAGAGTTCCTGTGAAGATTAAATGAGTTAATACCTGTGCAGCTCATAAAAAAATTAACTACCATTCAGCCAGGTGCAGTGGTTCACACCTGTAATCCCAGCACTTTGGGAGGCCAAGGTGGGTGGATCACCTGATGTCAGGAGTTCAAGACCAGCGTGACCAACATGGAGAAACCCCATCTCTACTAAAAATACAAAATTAGCTGGGCATGGTGTAGCAGCCCTGTAATCCCAGCTACTTGGGAGGCTGGGGCAGGAGAATCGCTTGAACCCAGGAAGCAGAGGTTGTGGTGAGCCAAGATCACGCCATTGCAATCCACCGTGGGCAACAGGAGTAAAACTCCATCTCAAAAACAAAAAAATTAACTACCATTCAATTAGGGTTAGCTATTACTAGCTATTATTTGCATTACTAACATCTGAAATAATGTTTTACCTATATAAGCATTCCAAAAATAGTAATTTTCAAAACCTTCCATTTTCTATACTGAAAATTACATTTCCTACAAGTTATAAAATGATGAACAAATAGTAAAACCAACGTGAACTAAACACAAATTTTCAGTATTTTTATGAAAGACTGTCTTTCTGTGTCATCTTTACACTAATTAAGTCACTGGGCTAGGTAAGCCTTCTCATGATTGTTTTTCTCTACATTTATATACTATATTACTAAAATGGAAAGTAGAATCTTAGGCAGGGCTCAGTAGCTCACACCTGTAATCCCAGCACTTTGGAAGGCAGAGACGGGCAGATCATCTGAGGTCAGGAGTTTGAGACTAGCCTGGCCAACATGGTGAAACCCTGTCTCTACTAAAAATACAAAAAATTAGCCGGGAGTGTTGGTGCACACCTGTAGTGCCAGCTACTCGGGAAGCTGAGGCAGGAGAATCGCTTGAACCCAGGAGGTAGAGGCTGCAGTGAGCTGAGATCACACCACTGCACTCCAGCCTGGGTAACAGAGAAAGACTCCATCTCAAAAAAAGGAAAAAAAAAAAAGCAGGATTTCACCATATTAGGGGATATCATATTTTATGAACCTCCCAGGTCAATAAATTCCTTTGACAAAATGGAAATAGATCATCAGTGTAAACTCAGCACACTGTACCAACCCTGCACTCACAGAGGTTCAAAGCAATTCAAGAATTCCAGATTAGTCCCAAGTGATTTGAATACAGTTTAGCCCTGCATAATCTCTAATTAAGTCCAAGGGAATCGATTTGTAACATTTTTTAGATTAAGATGAAAATGCAGGCTAGCCATGGTGGCTCAGGCCTATAATCCCAGCACTTCGGGAGGCCAAGATGAGAGGACTGCTTAAGCCCAGGAGTGCCCGACCAGCCTGGGAAACAGAGCAAGACCTCATCTCTACAAACAACTTTTTAGGCCGGGTATGGTAGCTCACACCCATAATCCCAACACTATGGGAGGCCGAGGCAGGCAGATCACCTGAGTCCAGGAGTTCAAGACCAGCCTGAGCAACATGGTAAAACCCCATCTCTACTAAAAATACAAAAAATTAGCTAGGTGTAGTGACATGCACTGATAGTCCCAACTACTCCAGAAGCTGAGGCGGGAGGATTGCTTGAGCCCAGGAGGTCAAGGCTACAGTGAGTCCTGATTGTGTCACTACACTCCAGCCTGGGTAAGTGTACTAAGAGTAAGACCTTGTCTCAAAAAAAAAAAAAAAGAAAATATTAAAAAGGAAATGAAGTTTTGCTTTTGCAGGTTCCTAAAAACCTGCAAAAGCAAACAGAGGCAGGAGAAATGCTTGAATCCAGGGGGCAGAGGTTGCAGTGAACCAAGATGTCACCACTGTATTCCAGCCTCAGAGTCAGCTTCCAAGTGTAGTGGTGAAATCTCTGCTCACTGAAACCTCCCCTGCTGGGTTCAAGCAATTCTCTCACCTCAGCCTCCTGAGGAGCAGGGATTACAGGCACGCACATCCACGCCTGGCTAATTTTTGCATTTTTAGTAGAGATGAGGTTTCACCACATTGGCCAGGCTGGTTCTCCAACTCCTGACCTTATGATCCGCCCAACTCAGCCTCCCAAAGTGCTAGGATTACAGGTGTGAGTCACTGCACCTGGCCAAAATCCAAGGATTTTAAAAGTCTCAGATTTTTAGTGAAAGATATGTTGCTTATTTTTGGAGGCAGAGTCTCACACTGTCGCCCAGGCTGGAGTGCATTGGCACGATCTCAGTTCACTGCAACCTTTGCCTCCTGGGTTCAAGCGATTCTCCCACCTCAGCCTCCCAAGTAGCTGAGATTACAGGCATCCACCACCACACCCAGCTAATTTATTGTATTTTAGTAGAGACAGGGTTTCACTGTGTTGCCGAGGCTGGTCTCGAACTCCTGACCTGGTGATCCACCTGCCTTGGCCTCCCAAAGTGCTGGGATTACAGACGTGAGCCACCGTGTCCAGCCAAAAGATATTTTAAGGGAAAAAACCCTGCAAAAATAGTTTTTAATGTTTCAGTAACCATAATGCTGGAAGTAAGGTTGTCATTCTAAAACTGCTGTGTAATATGGGAAAAAGCAAAAGGTTAATATGTGATATTCTAATCAAATTCTACCATCCCCAGTGTTCCTGAGAACTAGGTTTCTCAGGGTAGAAAAAAGAAACTACAAAGGTCAAAAAGAAAAAAAAAGAAAAAGATAAAATATATGGCCAGGCATGGTGGCTCATCCCTGCAATCCCAGCACTTTGGGAGGCTGAGGCAGGTGGATCACTTGAGGCCAGGAGTTAAGACCAGCCTGATCAACATGGAAAAACCCCTATCTCTACTAAAAATACAAAAATTGGCTGGGCGTGGTAGCTCACGCCTGTAATCCCAGCACTTTGGGAGGCCGAGGCAGGTGGATCATGAGGTCAAGAGATCGAGACCATCCTGGTCAACATGATGAAACCCCGTCTCTACTAAAAATACAAAAAATTAGCTGGGCATGGTGGTGCGTGCCTGTAATCCCAGCTACTCAGGAGGCGGAGGTGGGACAATCACTTAAACCAGGGAGGCAGAGGTTGCAGTGAGCCAAGATGGTGCCTCATTCTAATGAATTTAAGCATGGAAAATCCATGACTATTAGTACTAAAAAGAGAGGCACCCAGACATTCCATGTCCCCTGAAAGACCACTCTAAACCCATGAAGTAATCTTGCCCATCCTCAAATAACTGAAACTCAAATCTGATTAAGACTTGCCACACTGCCCCACCACAAAAAAAAAAAAAAAAAAAAAAATTTGCCTAGAATCTGATCAAGGCTCTATACCCAACTATCAAATTACAAGCAGGCAGAGGAACATGTTAAACTGCAAACGTCACCAGTCCACAGAGAAAGTGGAACAAACAACCAAGACAAACAACCCAATAGAGGAATAATGGAAGGGAAACCTCTAGAACAAAAGAGGGTTTTTTGTTTGTTTGTTTGTTTGACTTTGAGACAAGGTCTCATTCTCATCACCCATGCTGGAGTGCACTGGCTCGATCTCAACTCACTGCAGCCTCGACTTCCCAAGCCCAGGTGATCCTCCCACCTCAGCTTCCCAAGTAGCCAGGACTACAGGTGTGCGCCACAATGCCTGGCTAATATTTTGTATTTCTAGTAGAGACGGATTTCACCATATTGTCCAGGCTGGTCTCAAACTCCTGGGCTCAAGCAATCCACCTGCCTCGGTCTCCCAAAGTGCTGAGATTACAAGTGTAAGCCACCAAGCCTGGCCAAAAGAGATTTTTTAAATGTATCAACAATCGCAATATGTGGACACTGTCTGGATCCTGACACAAACAAATGCTTAAAAAGTGGAATCTGAACCCTAAAGATTCAATGGCATTAAGAAATTTTATTCAAATATAATAATGGTATTGTGAATGTTTTTTTAAAGTTCTAATCTTTTAGAGATGTATTCTGAAATATAGGATAGCACAATGTCTGGGATTTGCTTCAATATAATTTTGGTAGGGGGAATGGATGAAACAAGAGTGGCTATCATGAGTCGGTATCGTTTCAAACGCAGGTAGAGTACATGGAAGTCCATTATACTATTCAGTCTATGTTCACCTACGTTTGAATAGCAAAGATTTTTTAAAAATTGACAAACCATAAGTAATTTTATTTAAAAAAGAATAAATAAAAGAATTGACCCTACCTCCAAGAGAAAAATCATTGAAAGAAACTGTCAAAATCATTCAAAATATTTCACTAGAGGCTGGGCACAGTGGCTCACACCTATAATCTCAACACTTTGAGAGGCCAAGGTGGGAGGATAATTTGAGGTGAGGAGTTGGAGACCAGCCTGGGTAATATAGTGAGACCCCATCTCTACAAAAAATTTTAAAATAGCTAGGCGTGGTGACAAGTTCCTGTAGTTCCACCTACTCAGGAACCTAAGGCAAGAAGAAAACTGGCCCCAGAAGCTCAAGGCTGTAGTGAGCTATGATCACACCACTTCACCTCAGCCTGGGCCACAGAGCAAGACCCTGCCTCAAATTAAATAATAAATATTTTATTGAACTATTACTAAGGATGAAATCTCAGACCAAAATCAATTTAAATACCATGAAAACTTCATGTAAAAAACTATTCAATAAAATTGCAAATGGAGAATTTTCTCTACTTTAACATGTATAACATAGTTGAGACAAGAAAAACTAAAACAGTACCAAAAGTCTTTCCCTTGGATCATTTTCCATAAACATAAGAACTAATTCAAAACCTGATGCCATCTAATGAACTAATAACCATCCAACTTCACAGTTTATGAAATAATTTTTAAAAAGTCATACATACACATATTAAACCCATTCAATACTGGATAAACTTTATAAGTCTTATTCTTGTATAAGTAATAACATGGAAAAATCTTATCTGACAAAAGGCAAAGTTAAACATCAAAATCTAGACATTTTAAAACTAAAATATACTACAATTGCATTTAAAAATTTAATGATAAAGTGAAGAATTTTATAATGTATTTTGGACATAATACCTATAATTCATGTTGTCTCACTTAATGCTAAAATAAGAATGTTTATCACAACTTTTCACTGACAAAAATTTGATTCTCAACCCTGTAAGGCTCTAAAGTAGTAAGAAGAAAAGGAACTCTTTTAAAATGTCTGTATTTAGAGATAAGGCTATTATTTCAGGCTTTTCAAGCACAGTAGTTTGTAAAAGGCATGATTTGTCTATCTAATTCTAGCCAGTAATAAATAAAGCAGGATTCTGTTTTACAGATTGCTTGAACAGGTCATCCTTTTGCCTGATGAAAAGACCCAGGGTTTAAAATGACTCAGCAAAAAGAAAAGCAGTGAATAGGACTTGATATAAAAAATCTTTACTACCTGGCTTAGGAACCGTGTGAACTTTAACTGAATGTGATGGTTCACCAGAGTCCAACTTCTCTCCTACGAAACCTTGTGACTGAAGTAATTCATGAGGTTCTTCTTTCTTGGAGTTTTTTCCTTCACTCTCTAAACTCTCTTTGAGGTCATCACTGAGTGTTTTAAGATCACACTGTATATCCAACTTATTTATCAATGCAAAGTCACCCGTAACAGCATCATCCACTGCGGAATCCATGGGCTCATCTACAAATCAGAAGAAATTAAAAATCCATCAGCTGGGTCTTTGACACAGTTAAGATAAATACAGAAATAAAATGTCCCTATTACCCATTGTGGCAGAATTACTATCTGGCCACCAGATCCACTCTTATCCTCCAACATAAGAGAGCTGCACTTAAGACTGGGCATGGTGGTTCATGCCTGGAATCACAGCTCTTTGGGAGGCCAAAACAGGAAGACTGCTTAAGGCCTTGAGGCCAAGAGTTTAAGACCTGCCTGGGCAACATAGTGAGACACTATCTCTACAAAAAAATTTAAAAAAAAAATGTGGCACCCTAGCAGGGGAATGTACTACCAGACCCTTTACCAGAGGAGACCAAGTTCCTGTCAATGGAACATAACTGATATATCCAACTGTGCTTTACTAGTTTTAAAGGAAACTTGTGACCCTGAACTTCTACCCCTTCCCCACAATGACTAGAATAAAAAACCACAGCAACCTGGAAAATCACATAAAGAAAGTCCCAGAACGGCTGGTGGGGAGCAGAGCTGTAGCCAAACTAGAACGCTCACACTGAACTATATGATGTGAGGAAAGAAACAGACTTTTATCTTACTTTTCCAGTTATTGCATTTTGGTATCTTTGTCATAGCTGTTTATTCCTTTACCCTAATGAGTACACCACTCCTAAGAATTAAGTTCCAGGCACAGATAATTCAGAAGCCTATAACAAGTCAAATAAAGAAGCAAATGTAAAAACTACACAAGACAGACAAGCAACCACCAACTACCAATTTACAAGTAGACAGCATCTTCAACGCCTAGCTCCATGAGAATTTTTTGTTTTTGCAGACAGAGTCTTGCTCTGTCACCTAGGCTGGAGTGCAGTGGCATGATACTGACTCACTGCAGTCTTGACCTCCCTCATTCTCATGCCTCAGCCTTCCGAGTAGCTGGGACTACATGTACCACCATGACTGGCTAATTTTTGTATTTTTAGCAGAGACAGGGTTTTGCCATGTTGCCCAGGCTGGTCTCTAACTCCTGGGCTCAAGGGATCCTCTCAATTTGGCCTCTCAAAGTGCTGGGATTACAGCTGTGAGCCACAATGCCCAGTCCAGAACATGATTCCTGGCCACCAAAATATCTGTAAATTGACTAGCCAACAATATCTATTTAACCTTTAAGATTATGCACCACAATATTCATCAGAGCTACACCAAAATTCTGATGTTTCTGATGCTCTAAGTGCCCTTGAACCTCTAAAAGACGTCTGGCCTCTTTGCTGACCCAACTCTGCAAAGTTCCTCCAAGGTCCTGAATCCTGGTCCGTTAAGAGCTGTGCATGAGGTTAAAGAACTTACCTGCCTTGCTGGTCACTGTACCTCCAGTATTTATTTAAAAACAGTGACTGAGGCATTGTAGGCATTCAAAACATATTTGTAGGGTCAGGTATGGTGGCTTATGCCTGTAAATGCCAGCAGTCAGGGAGGCTAAGGCAGGAGGACTGCTTGAGCTCAGGAGTTTGAAACCAGACTGGGCAACATAAAGAGACCTTGTCTCTATTTTTAAAAAAATAAAAATAATTAAAAGAAAAACGTATTTGTGGAATGAATGAATGAGCTAAGGCTAAAATGAGAGGGTCCCAGGATGAGGCATTTCTTATGGCAACAGTGAAGAGGAGCTCTAAGAACAGCAATCCCAATTTTTATGCTCACGTCAGCCACTGCCAATAAGAAAACTTAAATAAAACCAAAAATAGTGAATAAAGCTAAAGAAGAAAAAGCAAATCATCCATAACCAAAGTTAAGAATGCTATTAATTATCTTTTAGCAAAGCCACTCAAAACTGATCAAAGAGAACTGAAGACAGCATAATTTACTGAAGTAAAGCCTTATTCAAACAAAGAAAATCTGATCTTTATTCACATTAAAAGAACAGTGCAATTCTGTACAAGTTACATGTAAGCATTTGCTTCTTGAGTGACAATGACACTTTCTATTTACTTCATAAGGATAGTATTAGGATCAAGAAAGATGAGTTATCAAAGCATTCTAGAAACTGACATTTGATAAACTCCAGGAAATCACATCTTTCACATGATCCTCTATATTCTTTCCAAACTCTTCTGATACATATTCCTTGTACCTTGATTTGGGGGCCGATGGTAACAGGAATAGCAGTGCTCACAGTAGCCACTGTCATCATAGTACATGACAGTATTAATTACCCTTCCCCTACCTAAGATGACTGAAAGTGGGACCCCTGCAAACACAGACAGTAAACAGTGTGTTTTTTAGACTCAGCCCATCTTACCATGACAACTTCCTTTGGGAATCTCCCCTTTAGCCAGAAATTTCAACATTTTTTTCAAAACCTTCTTGTGAGATTTTGAAGGCTGAAATTGTAAAGGTTGGCACCTAGGAAAGCAAAATAAATATTTAAAAAGTGAACTCAAACCTTGAAGAAATAAAATCAACTCTGGATATTATCTAGTACAGTAAGACAACCCCATGCCTGAGATTTCTGGTTAAAGATGGGGCTTCATGTAGCCTCTAATCCCAGCCCACATGACACTAAGACTATAGTTAAGAGATTTTTTTTAAAAAAAGAGAAAGACATAAAATACTAGAAAAAAGAGAAGGGGAGAAGTGTTAGAAGCTGGAAAACAGATGTACAAGTGGCAATTCTGCTTTAACGGACCAAAGAAAGTTGAATCCTAGGCCAACAATGGGAAAAAAAAAAGCCAATTTTCTCTACATTACCCTTAAAAGTCTTAGGGATTGGTGACACCTGATGCCTCTAGAAATATGAGTGAAAGTAGCTCTAAAAATAGAAATATCCCTTTGAAGTCTTGTTTTTGAAGGAATTAGAACAGATGTCAGATCCCCTCTCCCACCCCAGGTTCCCCACTACTCAACAAAGCAGAAAACTGCAATATTTCAGGAAACAGTAAAAAATAGAGCCTCTTACAGGATGGATGCAAGCCACAGCTGAAAGCAGCTAAATGAAAGTGTACATAGCACATGTTGAGATCACCAACCCAGCCCCAGAACAGCAGCAGGTTATGTAATACTTTCTCTCCGGAATGTAATCCGACCTAAAATGCTAACATAAGGGATTGCCCAACAGAACAGCCAGCCAGATCACCCACAGTAAACAAGACAAGAAATACCCACGGCCCACAATGAACAAAACTCATCAGGTACACAGAATTTCCAATGGAACACTGAAAAGGCATAATCACCAGACACTCAAGGAGAGCCTCTACTGAAAAAACAGGTACCAAACAAACTGGAAAAAGTAACTTGGCAGACACAGACCATGGCAGAAAGAAAAGAACCTTTTTAAAAAACCCTTAAAAAGATCTCATTTCTTAAGCCACTACACCCATAAAGTAACAAGGTGTTATCAAACAAACAAGAGTCTGAGAACAAAAAGAACTTCAGAAGTAAGAATACGACAGAAGTTTAAAAATTAAGTAGAAGACCTGAAAACTAAAGTTGAAAAAAACTCCCAGAAGATTCTGCAAAAAAGAGATGAAAAGCTGAAGAGAAAAGGTAAAGTCAGAACAGTTTAAAAGGTCCAAAATCTAAACAAAAGCATTAAAAAAAAAGAAAATGGAGGTGAGAAAATAAAACAAAACCTTTTTTAAATTTTTCCTTATAAGGGAATAAGGGATAAGATGGGACAAGTTCCCAGGAAAGAAGGGCCCCTCCAGTTCAACTGTGATTGACAAAACAGATACAGAACCAAACAGACTATGAAATGTAAGAACAGAGGATAGAAAAGCTTCCAAAGAGAAAAAACATGTTTCAGACAAAAGTACGAGAATCAGAATACCACTGCAGTTCTCAACAGTAAGAAGACAATAGTGGAACAAATTATTTTTATCCTACATTCCTGTACCCTGCCAAACTAAAGTTTGAACAGTGAATCAATGTTTGCAGACACACAAGGTCTCAAAAATGAATCTCTTACACACTTTTTCTATTAGATTTGCTTCACTAAAACAAGGGAACAGTCCAAGAAAGAAGGGTTTCCAACTCATTAGACACTATAAAGATTCCCCAAGATGACAATAAAAAGAATAGTCCAGGCCAGGCGCGGTGGCTCACACCTGAAATCCCTAAACTTTGGGAGCCCAAGGCAAATGAATCACTTTAGGTGAGGAGTTCGAGACCAGCTTGGCCAACATGATGAAACCAACTCTACTAAAAATATAAAAATTAGCCGGGCGTGGTGGCAGGTGCCTGTAATCCTAGCTATTCAGGAGGCTGAGCCAAGAGAATCACTTGAACCCGCGAGGCAAAGGTTGCAGTGAGCTGATCCAGCCTGGGCAGCAAGAGCAAAACTTCGTCTCAAACAATTAAAAAAAAAAAAAAAAAAGCTCATCATGATGCTTCAGGTCTGGGGGTAATCGTTCAGATCAAACCGGTCAGAAGGCTCCACAAGAGACTTTTCTCAAGTAGGTAACAGTGATCATAGTGCTTGATGCATTTAAACATTCTAAGAAGAAACTTACATAACTGGGATTTATTTTCAAAATAATCTGGTCATAGCTATATAGACTATGCAAACAAAAAAGATAATTAGTAACTCTAAGGAGAGCAAACTTGTGCAGGAAAGGAAAAGTAATCATAGTACCCGCCATGGCTCAGTTGTGAAGCATATCTACACAGTCACAATGATGTGAATACATCTGCCCAAAATTATGACTTCTAAATGGAAAGCTTGGGATGGAGACAAAAAAGAGCTTGAATGTGACAGGGAAACGGGCAAGAGAAAACTAAATCCTTATGTTCTATGGAAAGAAGCCTGGAAATAATGAAGAAAACTCAAGAAAAAGAAAAAAAAAATCAAGAGTTACAATTATATAAGCATGTTGCTTAAAGACAGGAAGATGAGGTTTGCAATATGAAGGAGCCTACCACCCACGTACTGATCATCATAACCAAGTTGGTTTTTCAACCCTTAGTTCATGCCCTCCCTCCTCCTCTAACAGTTCCCAGATTCTACTTTTGCCATCTTTATGTCCTTGAGTACCCAAGGTTTAGCTCCCACTTATAAGTGAGAACATGCACCTACTAAGTAATTTATAGCAGCTTGCAGTATTGAACTACAAGCACTGTGTCAAGCAATATACCAGAATATAGAAAATCTTAAGCTAAGTCCTATAAAATTTAGCATCCAAAAGTAATGTGAGTATTTTCTCAACACTGTCTCAATATTTCATGGCATTCATTGACAAGATTGCTAAATTAAGAGGGTATTTTTTCACATATTTATATCTGAGCCAATCAAACAGTATTACTAAAAGCTACTGATGAACACATAAATATAGCATCAGTATGTAGAAAAGACATAACTCATTTTTTTTTCCTTTTAAAGGACATCTACCTAGAGTGGAAATAAAAACTTAAAAAGCACAAGAGACTACTAAAAAATTATATACAATCTTCATATTGTAGATCCTCTACTAATTAAAATTCTTACCTTATTGTGTACTGAGGACAACATGTTTGATTCATGACAGGTTTGTACACATATTTTCCACTTCTAAAATTATAAAAATAGTTTGTTAATGTCTTATATATTTTTCGCTTGTACCAAAATAGACTAGCACAGAAGCATAAAGTTAAGGGTAAAAAATCTAACCAATATTGTAGAAATGCATGTAGGTTTAATTACTCTTCATAAGCTAAATAATCTTCAAAGTGGGTGTACCAAAGTTTAGAACCCAGCCTTTTATTTCCTAAAGCTTTACTTGTGTACCCCAAGGCCAATCATCTCAGTTATCCTCTCACCAGCATCTGCCACCCACCCTTAATACCACAAGGGCAATGAGAGAAATGCCCATGATCCTGTGGGGCTCACGTATGTGCTGTCTGTTACAACCACATTTGGGTATTCCACATGCGCCAGGACAAAGTACCCCAAAACTAACCCGGTTCTTTCCACGCATTCCAGATCTATGGTAGTAACTGAACCGCTCATTCTGTTACCAAGTCAGAAACCTGGGAGTCATTTTAGACTCCTCCCTGGAATTCACCTCTATATCCTGTTAGCAAACTTTCCCACTTTAAACCCTGTCTAAAATTGTCCCCTCCTACTGCCATTCCCACTAACATGCCAGTCCTCATCATCGCACATCTTGATAATGAAATAACCTCTGAACTCATCTTCCTGCCTCTATGACCACCCCCTCAAATACCTCTCAGCCATCTGAACAATGTTTTCTAAACCAAACTCCATCACATTTCTCTCTTACCATAAAATCCTTCCATGACTGCTTTCTACCTTTTAAAAGTTCTGGCTAGTCATGGTGGTTCACACCTATAATCCCAACGCTTTGAGAAGCTAAGCTGGAGGACCACTTGCAACCAGGAATTCGAGACCAGCATGGGCAACATAGCAAGATCTTTAAAAAATTTAAAAATTAGCAGGATGTTGTGATGCACACCTGTAGTCCTAGCCACTGGAGAGACTAAGGCAAGAGAATCACTTGAGTATGGCAATTTGGGGTTACAGTGAGCTATGATAATGCCACTATACTCCACCCTGGGCAAGAGAGCGAGACCATATCTCTAAAAAAAAAAAAAAAATTCCATATCATGGCATACAAAGTCCTTTAAAATCTGACCTATGTCTACCTTCTGAATCTCATTAAGGAAAGTTGTGATGTTTCAGCTGGTGCTCCCAATCCCACACCTTTTGGTGAGTATTAGCATTTAATATTAGTATTAGTATTTAATATTACTTATATTTACACAAGGAACTTGAAGAGTTACTTAAAATTCATCTACATAAAAATAACTACTCAAAACAGGCCATGTGTGGACCTTAATGAAATCCTTATTCAAATAAACCAACTGTTAAAGAAGACATTTTTGAGACAATCTGGAAAATCTAATAAAAAGGAGGTAACAGGTAACACTGAAGAATTTTTATTAATTTTGTAAGGTGTGATAACATCAGTATGGGTAAGTTAAAAAGAAAAAAAGACCCCTCTTAGAGATACATACTTACTGCCGATCTATTGATAGGATAAATGTAATAATAAATACTGATGTAATTTGCTGTTAAATATTGAAAGGAGGAGCAGGTGTCGGGCATAGTGGCTCATGCCTGTAATCCCAGCACTTTGGGAGGCTGAGGTGGGCGGATCACTTGAGGTCAGGAGTTCAAGACCAGCCTGGCCAACATGGTAAAACCTCATCTTTTAAAAAAAAAAAGAGCAGGAGAATCAAACATGATTGGCAGAACGTTAACAACTGTTGAAACTTAGTGATAGGTACCTGAGGTTCATTCTAATGTACTCTTTGCTTTTATGGATATTTGACATTTTCCTAATGAAGTTTTTTGAGAGAGAGAGAAAAAAAATCACTACACAAAAGAATATAATAATTTTCTTAAACCTCTTTCCAACAACATGAAAGCGTTTTAAAGGCATGCTGTATTTTTCAAGAACCCGAGTAACAGCAGGAAGACTCTGTATCAGGAAGCTTTACCTTCGCCATCCTCGGTCTATGAGATCCTGATAATCCTGTACTGTCATGGAATGTGCCCACATGCCTGAAAAAATAAGTAGTGCGTTAATGAGGGCAGGGTGACCTTTTTTCTTTTTTAAATTCAAAGTGTGATTTTTAAAAACAGGAGTATTTAGGTTAAAATTCCAAAACACTCACATTGGAGAAAGGAAAAGTTTGTACATACTTTACACCTGTTAGTCTGACACACATACAGCACAAATAAAAAATGACAGTATATTTATTTTAATTCGAAAAAACACATCAAAGTAATTATATTTATTTGAGAATTAGTCAGTAGTCTCTATGACATCATAAATTTAGGTCCTCACTGCAATCAGAATGCATCAGACCTTCAAACTTTAGTAATATCCCCAATGATTACATGCTGGTCTCTTCAGAAAACTTAGCAAAATGTTCTGTGCTTATCAGTTCTCCTGATTCATATACAGGCATATATTTACAGTGCAGTCTTGAGCATTAAAAATCGGAGAAAAGTATGTAACAATATTTCTTCTAAGTGTAAGAATTAAAAGTAACTCAAATGCCAAGGAACAAGAAGATGATTACAGGGGCTATGATGATATCGACATGATGGAATAATTACGCAACTCCGGAAAAAAACGAAGACTATGAGGAAACATTTAAAGGCATATCAGAACTCAAGTTAAGGCTTGGTGCAGTAGTGGCTCAAGCCTATAATCCCAACACTTTGGAAGGCCAAAAGTGGAAGATCACTTGAGTTCAGGAGTTCAACACAAGCCTGGGCAACATAGCAAGTCTCTGTTTCCACAAAAAAATAATAGTAATTAGGTTCTGTGGCATGTGCCTATGGTCCCAGCTACTAGGGAGGCTGAGGTGGGAAGAGGCTTGAGGCCAGGAGTTTGAGGCTGCAGTAAGTTATAAACGCGTCACTGCACTCCAGCCTGAGCTAAGGAGCAAGACCCTGTCTCTTAAAAAAAAAAAATTTAAGTTAAAAAAGAAATGGATTTTTCTCTTTTGTAAACAGTAAATCTCATCAGAGATATGTAAAGATAGAGACAGGACTGACAGAGCAGACTGATACAGTGGGTAGTGGGAAAGGCATGGCACTGGAGTCCAATAGAAATATCTGGACACCTGGCAGGCACTCACTGATACTAAGGAGTCACCCAATGAGCCTCAATTTCATCATCTGTAAATAAGAAAAACAAAACTCACCTACCCAACAAGTAGATGCCCCATAATAAAGAGTATTAAAATCAAAATCGAGATACTAGAAATTGATGATTATTTTCTCTTGATGGAAAGGTGGCAAGCATATTTCCTCCAAAAATGTGAAATACAAGATATTTATGTTAGCCAGTTTTCTCTTGCCACAATTACTGGAAAAAAATAAGCAATGACCTATTAAGATATTAACTTTAGGCATGTTTAATGTACTTATTGGTTTTATAATTATTATAGCCAAAACACAAAAATTCTGAAAAAGAGAAGGAAGGAACTCATATCACTGTAAGGCCGTATTACCACTGTCAGTATTTGGTGCTTCTGGGCCTTCTTCCTCCCAGAACTGTAATCATGTCGCAGAAGCTATTTGCATCCTGTTGATTTTCTCCATTTAACTCCACACTGGAAGCATTTTTCCACTTAGTCTTCATAATCCTCACCTCTAATGATAGCATAGCTGTCTACTCAAGACCGCTGCCCACAAGAAGCACTTAATAAACACTTTTAATGAAGGAGTAAATGCACACACCGTTATCGACCAAATCATTCCCCACTCACACCTTTTCATGGAAAATGCCTGTGTGTTTTCATGCAAATTTCGTCTTCTACAATGTTTCATTAAGATAATAGATTCTACATTCTATATTGGCCAATGCATGGCAAGGCAGGAAATAAGCACAACGTTTTGTTTACCAATAACAAATCTCCCCCAAAGAAATCTGAATCACGAGGCAAAAACAAAACAAACTTGTGGGCTGGCTTTGCTGTCGTTGGGGTGGGTGGAGGAAATACATAGCATATAAGCAAATGGTAAAAATTTCAAACAGAACGGGCCAAACAGTACCCCTAGCCGGTAGCGACCTCGGTCACCAGTTTGTCTTTAAGAAAAAAAAAAAAAAAACTTTTTTTTAACCCAGAAATGCAAAGGGTTCATCCTGTATATTCGTCCAGGGACGTCTGAGTCACAGATGACGGGCACATGTATGCACACCCACAGCTCCTTTCTGCACCGCGTCTCGCCCTCGCTCCCGGGATGCTCCCACCACAGCACCCACCGGTCAGCCCTAGCCATTAACTACGGCTCCGGTGCGTTCTCCGGCACTGTGTGCCCATCCTTCACCTCACACATCTACCCCACACAGGCGTTCGTCCAGCTGGAGGAAAGCGGGATCCCGAGACCCGGCACCCGGCTTCCCACGCCCGCCGTCCCGGCTCGCTCACCATTGGAGCGGCTGCCCAACTCGTTCTTGCAGTAACCACAGCGGTAGAAGTCCTCGCTGGGGAAATAGTCCACGATGCTGGGCGAACCCCCAGCCCAGAAAGCCATGGCCTCTGCCCCGCGAACGCTCAGGCTTCCGGCCCAGCGTCGCCGCCACTGCCGCCGCCACCCCACAATGCAGCGCGCCGCCCAGGAGCCCCCCGAAGTTCGCACGAAGCCACTCGGGCGCCCGCAGGCCCGGTCGGCCCGGCGCCTCTTGGGGCTGACGCCGTCCGCGCCATCTTGACCGAGGGCAGCTTTCCACTGTTTCCGTTCTTTCTCCGTAAAGGGCCGGCGTCGTCAGTGAGGGTGAGGCGGAGAGACCGAGCACGATAGGGAGAGTCGAGAGAGGAAGGGAAGCGGGGGTCGGGGTGCGAGCCTGCTCTTTCCCCCACCGAGGGCCTGCCCGAAACGCGGCGGGCGCGGCAGGGGTTGGGCGCGAGGCGGCCGCGCCAGCCCTGGCGTCGGGGACACTCACCGCAGGACGCTTTGCCCTCCTTGGAGTCACAGTAGCCGCAGTGGTAGCCAGCCCTGAGGCCCTTGTATTCCACCACCGAGGCCATGGCCGCCGCGAGGGGCCGCTGCCGCCGGCCACGCCTCTCGGCCCCGGGGCCGAACTCCGCAAAGCGCGAGGGCCCGTGGAGGGAGGGGTGAAGAGCGAGGCCGGCGTGGGGGCCCGTGGAGGGAGGGATGAAGAGCGAGGCTGGCGTGGGGGCCCGTGGAGGGAGGGGTGAAGAGCGAGGCCGGGCGCGGGGGCCCGTGGGCGAGGATGGTGGTCGTGCCCCCCAAACCCCGCGTTTGGGCCAGTGCCTCCCACAGCTGTGCGTTATCAGCCCCATTTCACAGGTAAGGAAACTGAGGACCGAAGGTTGTGATTATCCCAAGGTCATTTCCAGCAGGTGTAGGATTGAAAGTTCCCCTCTCAGGCCGCCCCTTGTCACCATGTAGGTGACTTGCTAGCGCTTCTTCCAGATCAGCTGACATGCACTCCAGTGCCCGTGGATACAAGAACAAAGGCAGGTATTCCGAGAATGGCAAGGGTTTGCACATTAAAGAACAATTAGGGCTTTTAAAGGAAACAACTATCAGAGCCAGTTGCTGTCTTGGGTCACTGTCAGCCCAGTGCCACATATAAATTTTAATAAGAGATGCTGGAAGTACAAATTTTTTTTTTAACTCTACAGGCCAAACAAAACAATCTGAATCCAGCACATGGGCCTCCATTTTGCAACCACTGTTTTAAGGAAGATTTCTTAGGGAATGACGGTCTAGGGCAGAATAGAAAAATGAGTACCTCCAGCAAGGTAATATCCTTATCTTTCCCTCGGCGTGCGCAGACAATTTAAGCCGTCTGTTCTCACAGTTTTCTGAGTCAACAATAAAGCCGATTATGCAGTATTTTTTAAAGTGGTGTGCTTACAAAAGTGAAGTCATGAAACTCAGAGAAATAGAAATAAACTTTTGAGACGAGTTTTGATATTCTTGACCCCAAGGGCCTGTTGGATATGTATCTAGTTGAAAGTGGTTTCTTAGTGGCCTGGTGACTTGTTAATACTCCCAAGCATCACTGGTGCTTCCCACAAGGCACCTAAGGAATGGCCGTGTAATATCCAGCAGTTTCTTAGGGCCCTCCAGATTCCTCCAACTTCTTAGACTTGAAGGCTGTGTGCTTTATCTCAGTATTCATCTTCTTGAGTCAAGCTTCATCATTTTGTTCTTTGTGGCAGATTTGACTATTCCCAGTCCTTTCCCAGACTGGCTGTCATTTTGAACAAAAGCAAGGCCTGTGGAAAAAGAGCGGAATATGCTCTGGACGCAAGGTTGACCAGGAGGCTTTTTGGTCTTAATATTCCTGTCCCACTTCACTTCTGTCCCTTTAAAGCCTCATCCTTATCCTTAGTCCTATATTAGCCTCAACCAGGGCACTCCAAGACATGCCAGCCTTGAAAAATAATGAGAATGTCCAAAGTCCTAGGCATGTGTGTTGTTTTTCTTTATTGTATTTTATGTTAGAGGCAGAGTCTGACTCTTGTCCAGGCTAGAGTGCAGTGGCATGATCTTGGCTCACCACAGCCTCTGCCTCCCAGGTTCCAGCGATTCTCATGCCTTGGCTTTCTGAGTAGCTGGGATTACAGGCATGCACCACCGCACCTGGATAATTTTTGTATTTTTAGTAGAGATAATCTTTCATGAAAAAAAAAATACATAGCTAAATTTAGTTTCCTCCTTTTGGAGGAAAAGGGAGGACACTATTAGAATGTCATTCTGTTTATGAGATGCTAGCAATAGACAGTTGTCTTTGCTCTTCATTTTCTTACTTGACAGAATAAAGGGATAGAAAAACTTTTTTTTTTGAGCTGAAATTTCAGTCACATCACCTAGGCTGGAGTGCAACGGCATGATCTTGGCTCACTGCAACCTCCACCTCCCAGATTCAAGCGATTCTCCTATCTCAGCCTCTTGAGTAAGCCACAGGTACAGCCACCTGTGACCACACCCAGCTAATTTTTGTATTTTTAGTAGAGACAGGGCTTCACCATGTTGGCCAGGCTGGTCGAACTCCTGAGCTCAGGTGATCCACCTGCCTCAGCCTCCCAAAGTGTTGGCATTACAGGCGTGAGCCACTGCTCTCTGCCTCCATGAACATTTTTTGTGTTATCAGATGAGATATTAAGTCTACAAAAGTGTGAGGCTCGGCACTGGGCCTGGAGATGTGAATGATCTTTGGATGGTGATGACAGACTCAGATCATGTTTCTTAAAGGAAATAAAGTAAAGCATATTCTCCTTTCCCTCTAAAGGTGTTATAAGTAGATGGGACCTAAGTTAAGGTGGAGAAAAATGGGTAAAATAAAGTTAATCTGAGGACAGAGGGGAGGGGACACTCCAGAAAGCAGGTCTGGGTTGTGTGAGCAGAGGCAAGGAGGTGAACAGGGGCAGCAGGTGCCTCAGGTGCCCACAGAGTCCAGGAGGTGCTTTCCTCTGCAGGCCACTCGCTGTCAGGAGGCCTAGGTTGATCTCCTTTCCTCAGCTGTCTGGACCTGCCCATCCAGTGTGGTAGATACTAGCCACATGTGGCTGTTGAGCACCTAAAATGCAACTAGTGTGACTGGGGAACTGAATTTTTTTGTTTTATTTAAATTAATTTAAATTTTAAAACCACAACGGTCCAGAATACGCAAAGCAGGCACAAATGCCAAAAACATCTATACAGGCGTATCCTATGTAAGCCTCCAGAAATCGAAGACAAAATCTTGAACGAAGCCAGAGGAAAAAAGAGACCTTACATATAGAAGAGCAGTGATAAGAATTACATCACACCTCTCTTCAGAAACCATGGAAGCCAGGAGAGAGAGGAAAGTATTTTAAAAGCATTGAAAAAAAAAAAAAAAAGAAAAGAAACAGCCTAGAATTCTATAACCAGAGAAATTATCCTTCAAAAGTGGAAGGGAAGTAAAGACTCTCAGACAAAAATGGAGGGAATTTGTTGCCAGTAGACCTGCTTTCCAAGAAACGTTGAAAAAATTCTTTAGAGAGAAGGCAAATAGGACAGGCATGGTGACTCAACTGTGATCCTGGCACTTTGGGAAGCTGTGGCAGGTGGATTGCCTGAGCTCAAGACTTCAACACCAGCCTAGCCAACATGATGAAGCCTTCTCTCTACTAAAAATACAAAACAATTAGCTGGATGTGGTGGCACACGCCTATAATCGCAGCTACTCAGGAGGCTGAGGCATGAGAATCACTTGAACCTGAGAGGTAGAGGTTGCAATGAGCGGAGATCGTGCCACTGCACTCCAACCTGGACAACAGTGAGACTGTCTTAAAAAAAAAAAAAAGTCGGTCAGGCGTGGTGGCTCAAGCCTGTGATCCCAGCACTTTGGGAGGCCGAGGCGGGTGGATCACGAGGCCAAGAGATCGAGACCATCCTGGTCAACATGGTGAAACCCCGTCTCTACTAAAAATACAAAAAATTAGTTGGGCATGGTGGCACGTGCCTGTAATCCCAGCTACTCAGGAGGCTGAGACAGGAGAATTGCCTGAACCTAAGAGGTGGGGGTTGCGGTGAGCCGAGATCGCGCCATTGCACTCCAGCCTGGGTAACAAGAGTGAAACTGTCTCAAAAAAATAAAAACATAAAAAATAAATAAATAAAATAAAAAAGAAGCCAAATAATGTAGCTCAGAAATTCAGATCTGTGTAAAGAAAGAAAGAGCATTAGAGAAGGAATAAGTAGGCCGGGCGCGGTGGCTCAAGCCTGTAATCCCAGCACTTTGGGAGGCTGAGGCGGGTGGATCACGAGGTCAAAAGATCGAGACCATGCTGGTCAACATGGTGAAACCCCGTCTCTACTAAAAATACAAAAAATTAGGGCCGGGCGCGGTGGCTCAAGCCTGTAATCCCAGCACTTTGGGAGGCCGAGGCGAGTGGATCACGAGGTCAAGATATCGAGACCATCCTGGTCAACATGGTGAAACCCCGTCTCTACTAAAGATACAAAAAAATTAGCTGGGCATGGTGGTGCGTGCCTGTAATCCCAGCTACTCAGGAGGCTGAGGCAGGAGAATTGCCTGAACCCAGGAGGCGGAGGTTGCGGTGAGCCGAGATCGTGCCATTGCACTCCAGCCTGGGTAACAAGAGCGAAACTCTGTCTCAAAAAAAAAAAAAAAAAAAAAAAAAAAAAAAAAAAAAAAAAAAAAATTAGCTGGGCATGGTAGCGCGTGCCTGTAATCCCAGCTACTCAGGAGGCTGAGGTGGGACAATTGCCTGAACCCAGGAGGCAGAGGTTGCGGTGAGCCAAGATGGCGCCATAGCACTCCAGCCTGGGTAACAAGAGCGAAACTTTGTCTCAAAAAAAAAAAAAAAGAGAAGGAATAAATAGAGGTAAAAATGTTTTTAACCTTAATTGATCTGACAGCATTTGGCCACAAATAATAATAACAACTTGCATTTGGTAATTACAGCATATGGAAAAGTAGTATGATTATTGAACCTTATGGAAATAAATAACAGCAGTGTTGTAAGGGATGGGAGGTAGTAAATGTTAACTCTCTGTTCTAAGGTACTTGTCCTATTCATAAGGTGGTATAGTATTATTTGAAAGGGAACTTGAATTAGTTATAAATATATACTGCAAGCCGGGCACAGTGGCTCACACCTATAATCCTGGCACTTTGGGAGGCCGAGGCAGGAGGATTGCCTGAGGTCAGGAGTTCGAGACCAGCCTGGCCAACATGTTGAAACCCCATCTCTACTAAAAATGCAAAACGTAGCTGGGCATGGTGGCAGGTGCCTGTAATCCCAGCTACTCAGGAGGCTGAGGTAGAAGAATTGGTTGAACCCAGAAGACAGAGGTTGCAGTGAGCCAAGATCACACAACTGCACTCCAGCCTGGGTGACAGAGCAAGACTCCATCTCAAAAAAAAAAAATGTACACTGCAAACTCAAGAGCAATCATTTAAACTATGGAAATAAAAAGTTAAAAAATAAATGAAACTAGGCCAGGTGCGGTGGCTCACACCTGTAATCCCAATGCTTTGGGAAGGCTGAGGTGGGCAGATCACCTGAGGTTAGGCATTCGAGACCAGCCTGGCCAACATGGTGAAACCCTGTCTCTACTAATAGTACCAAAAAATTAGCCAGACATGGTGGCACGCACCTGTAATCCAAGCTACTCAGGAGGCTGAGGCAAGAGAATCACTTGAACCCAGGAGGCAGATGTTGCAGTGAGCCAAGATCGCGCCATTATACTCCAGCTTGGGCAACAAGAGCAAAACTCCGTCTCAAAAACAAATAAATAAATAATAATTTTAAAAATAAAAAGCAAACACATTCGATAGTCTAAATGAGGAGAAAAAAATCAAATCATATTGAATGCTTAACTTAAAACCAGAGAAGGCAGGTCGGGCATGGTGGCTCACATCTGTAATCCCAGCACTTTGGGAAGCTGAGGCATGTGGATCACCTGAGGTCAGGAGTTCAAGACCAGCCTGGATAACATGGTGAAACGCCATCTCTACTAAAAATACAAAAATTATCTGGGCATGATAGCACATGCCTATAATCCCAGCTGAGACATGAGAATCACTTGAAACTGGGAGGCAGAGGTTACATTGAGCCAAGATCATGCCATGCACTCCAGTCTGAGCAACAGAGCAAGACTGTCTCAAAAAAAAAAAAAAAGAAAATGAGCAGCAAATAGAAAACAGTAACATGGGCCAGGCGCAGTGGCTCAATCCTGCAATACCAACACTTTGGAAGACTTTAAGGCCAGTGGATCACTTGAGGCCAGGAGTTTGAAACTAGCCTGGCCAACGTGATGAAACCCTGTCTCTACCAAAAATAGAAAAATTAGCCAGGCATGGTGGCACATAATTGTAACCCCAGCTATTTGGGAGGCTGAGGCAGGAGGCTCGCTTGAATGCAGGAGGCGGAAGTTGCAGTGAGCTGAATTCACGCCATTGCACTCCAGCCTAGGCAACAGAGGGAGACTGTCTCAAAAAAAAAAATAGTAACATGGTAGATATTCAGCTGTATCAATAATCACTTTAAATGTTGGTGATCTCACACAAAAAACAGTGTCAGCATGAATGAGCCACACAAGACCCAAATATATGTTGTGTACAAGAAAACCACCTTAAATTTAAAGACACATTTAGATTAAAAGTAAAGGAATTGGCCAGGTATGATGGCTCATGCCTATAATCTCAGCACTTTAGGAAGCCAAGGAGGAGGACTGCTTGAGGCCAGGGGTTCAAGACCAGCCTGGCAACATAGTGAGAACCTGTCTCTACAAAATTAAGGAAAAAAAAATTTTGATTAGCTGGGCCTGGTGGTGTGCACCTGTAGTCCCAGCTACTCAGGAGACTGAGGTGGGAGGATCACTTGAGCACAGGAGATTGAGGCTGCTGTGAGCCATGATCATGCCTCTGACCTCCAGCCTGGGCAATGGAGACCCTCTTCCAAAATTAAATAAGTAAATAAATGAAGAAGGATATACCATACTAACACTAATCAAAAGAAACCTAGAGTAGCTATATTTCAGAAAAAAAAAAAAAAAAAACAGACTTCACAGCAAATAAAATTAGGAATAAAGAAGGGCATTGCATAAGATAAAGAGGTCTATTCTTTAAGAAGGCATAACAATCCTTAATGTGTGTAACCAGGCAAAAGAGTGGTAAACTACGTCAGGCAAAAACTGATAAAACTACAAGGAGAAATAGATGAATCCGCTATTATAGTAGGAGACTTCAACACCCCTCTATCAGTAATTGATGCATCTACCAGGAAGAAAATCAGTAAAGACATAGTTGATTCAAATAACATCATCAGTCAACTAGATCTAATTGACATCTATAGAATTCACCTAACAGCAAAATACACATTCTTCTCAAGCTCACACAGAACATTCACCAAAGTAGACCACATTCTGAGCCATAGAAAAAACACCTCAACACATTTTAAAGACTAGAAAACTTGCAATGTCTGCTTTCAGACAACAATGGAATTGAATTAAAAATTAATAACATATTAGCCATGTACAGTGGTGTGTGCCTATAATCCCAGCTACTCGGAAGAGTGAGGCAGGAGAATCACTTGTGCCTAGCCTGGGCAACTTAGCAAGACCCTGTCTCAAAAAAAAAAATGACAGCTGGAAAATTCCAACATACTTGGAGATTAAACAACACACTTATAAATAATGCTTGGTTGAAAGAATAAGTCTCAAGAGAAATTTAGAAATATATTGAACTAAATGAAAGTGAAACCACAACTTAAAATGTGTAGGATTCAGCAAAAGCAGTGCTTGGAGGGAAATTAATAGCAGTAAATGCATTATTTAAAAAGGAGATCTGAAATCAAGATTCTACCTTCAGAGGCTAGAAAAAAGACCAAAATAAGTAGAAAAAAATAATGAAAATTGAAGTAGAAATAAAAGAAATTGAGTAGAGGAAATCAGTACAGAAAATCAGTGAACTCAAAAGCTAGTTCTTTGAAATTGACAAACCTATAGTAAGGTTAAGGAAGAAAGAGAAGACTAATTACCAGTATCGAAAGTAAAAGAGGGACCATCACTACTGATCCATGGACCTTTATTATCCATTATCCATGGGTAATAAAGGGGGTATAATTAAAACTCTGTGCCCACAAACATGACCACCTAGAGGAAATGGATGGATTCCTTAAAAGATACCATCTGCCAAAACAAGAAGAAAAGGATCATCTGAATAGGTCTGTATGTACTAAAGACATTCAATAAATAATTAATGACTGAAAACAAAAGTACAGGCACAGATAAGTTCTCTAATAGATTCTAGTAAACATTTGGGGAAGAAATTATACCAGTTTAGCTTCAGTCTCCTCCAGAAAATAGAAGCAAAGGAGGTACTTTCTGACTTACTCTGTGAGGCCAACATTATCCTAATACCAAAACCAAATCTGACAATGTATAGGAAGAATTAT
The DNA here is from genome assembly GCA_031835075.1 of Saguinus oedipus. Lineage (NCBI taxonomy): Eukaryota > Metazoa > Chordata > Mammalia > Primates > Cebidae > Saguinus > Saguinus oedipus. The sequence continues at coordinate 127,733,178 of CM063179.1, forward strand.
ATACCACCACCAAGTAGGATTTACTCCAGGTATGCAAGACTGGTTCAATATTAGAAAAGCAATTAATGTAGCCCATCATATCAAATCTAAAAAAGTTATACAATCGTATCAATAAATATAGAAAAGGCATTTGACAAAATTCAGTACCCATTCATGATAAATACTCAGCAAACCAGAATACAGGAGAACTTCCTCAACTTAATAAAGAACATCTAAAATCTTAGATCAGCTAACGTCATACTTAATGGTGAGAAATTAGGTGGTTTCTCCTGAAAAATGATATATCTCCTCATCTTAGGAACAGGCAAGGATGTCACCTCTCACCATTTCCATCTAATGTCATAGCAGAAGTCCTAGCGAATGTACTAAGACTAGAAAAGGAAAGGCACCAGGCACGGTGGCTCACGCCTGTAATGCCAGCACTTTGGGAGGCTGAGGTGGGCGGATCACGAGGTCAAGAGATCAAAACCATTCTGGCCAACCTGGTGAAACCCCATCTCTACTAAAAATACAAAAATTAGCTGGGCCTGGTGGTGGATGCCTGTAGTCCCAGCTATTTGGGAGGCTGAGGTGGGAGAATCACTTGAACCCCGGAGGTGGCAGTTGCAGTGAGCCACCACTACACTCCAGCCTGGTGATAGAGCAAGACTCCATCTCAAAAAAAAAGGAAACAAAGATATATAGATTAGGAAGGAATTAAACAGTCTTTATTTACAGATGATTGTCTGTGGAAAATCCCAAAGAAAAAACAACCAAAAAGCATCCTGGAACTAATGACCAATTACAGCATAAATTGCTTTCCTATATATCAGAAATGAACAGTCTGGCCAGGCACAGTGGCTCACATCTGTAATCCCAGCACTTTGGGAGGCCAAGGGTGAGGCAGGTAGATGACTTGAGGTCGGGAGTTCGAGACCAGCCTAGCCAACATGGAGAAAACCCATCTCTTCTAAAAATACAAAAATTAGCCAGGTGAGGTGCCACATGCCTGTAGTCTCAGCTACTCAGGAGGCTGAGTGAGGAGAATCACTTGAATCCACAAGGCAGAGATTGCAGTGAGCCGAGATCACGCCATTGCACTCCAGCCTAGGTGACAGTGAGACTGCATCTCAAAAAAAGAAAAAAAAAAAAAAAAGAACAAGCCAGGTACAGGTACAGTGGCTCATGCCTGTAATCCCAACACTTTGGGAGGTCATGGTAGGTGGATCACTTAAGTCTAGGAGTTTAAGACCAGCCTGGCCAACATGGGAAAACCCCATATCTCCTAAAAATACAACAATTAGCCAGGCATGGTGAGGCATGCCTGTAATCCCCAGCTACTTGGGAGGCTGAGGCACAAGAATCACTTGAACCCAGGAGGTGGAGGTTGCAGTGAGCCAAGGTCACCCCACTAATGTCTAGGCATTCCAGCCTAGACAACAGAGCAAGACCTTGTCTCCAAAAAAAGAAAGAAAGAAACACTTAGAATTTGAAATTTAAAATAAAACTATTTACATTAGCAATGAAAAAAGAAATACTTAAGTATAAATCTTGACAAAGTATGTGTAATATCTGATATGGTTTGGTTGTGCCCCTCCCAAATCTCATCTTGAATTGTAGTTCCCATAGTCTCCACATGTCATGGGAGGGACCAGATGGAGATAATTTAATCATGGGGGCGATTTCCCCCATCCTGTTCTTGTGATAGTGAGTTCGTTTTCACAAGGTCTAATGGTTTTATGAGGGGTTTACCCCTTTGCTGGGCACTCATTCTCTCTCCTGCCACCCTATAAAGAGGTGCCTTCCACCATGATTGTAAGTTTCCTGAGGCCTCCCCAAGCCATGTGGGACTGTGAGTCAATGAAACCTCTTTATAAATGATCCAGTCTCAGGTATGTCTTTAGTAACAGCTTGAGAAAGGACTAATGCAATACCTATGTGAGGAGAACTACAAACCTTGAAATAAAGAATGAAATGAGAGATAATGTGTGTTCATAGAAGGAAGATGAATGTTGTTAAGACATCAGTTCTTGGGGCCCAAAGTGGCTCCGGCCAGATGTCGTGGCGCTTGCGAAGGCGAGGCCAAGAGTTCAAGGCCAACCAACCTCAGCAACCTTACAAGCTCTCAATGATTGGCAAAAAAAAAAAAAAGACATCAGTTCTTTATAACTTGATCCTCAGATTCTAAGTAGTCCCAGTCAGAATCCTAGAAAGTTATTTTCTGAATATCAGCAAACATTCAAAAGTTTATGTGGAAAGCCAAAAGACTCATAATAGCCAAAACAACACTGAAGAAGAACAAAGTTGGAGGACTAACACTACCGGACTTCAAGCCTTGCTGTAAAGCTAGTCATCAAGATAGTGTAGTATTGGTGAAATCCCAGCTACTCGGGTGGCTGAGGCAAGAGTGGCTTGAACCTGGGAGGTGGAGGTTGCAGTGAGCCGAGATCCTGCCATTGCATTCCAGCCTGGGCAACAAGAGCGAAACTCCATCTCAAAATAATAATAATAAAGTGTATCACTACAACTAAATCACCTATTTCTTTGTATTTTTTCAAACTCCTAGAAAATTTTCTATTATATCTGTGACTCACATTCTAATTTTGTTGACCATTGCTGGTCTAGAGCCAGGTTCTTGCGCCTCTAGTGTACCAGCCCAATTCTCTACCTGTCTCTGCTTCTAGGTCCTACAGTTTCAGGATCTTTTATCAAGCATCTCTTCTTTTTAATCACTTTGCTATTAACAGCATTTCAGAATCTTTATTTGTTTTGGAAAGTCTACATCACACTTTGGCTTCAGTGTCCCTCCTCCATATTGTACTCTATGTTCTGGCTTCCAGCCTCCCCCTCTCTATATGGTGTTCTGGCTTGTGTAACTTCCTCTTGTTAACAATCAGTCTGAGGGGGCCCAAAGTGGCTTCGGCCGAATGTCGTGGTGCTTGCGAAGGCGAGGCCAAGAGTTCAAGGCCAACCAACCTCAGCAACCTCACAAGCTCTCATTGATTGGCAAAAAAAGAAAAAACAAAAAACAATCGGTCTGATTAAGTCACCTCCTGGCTGGTGTCAGGAGTGTTCCCGCATTTCTGTTCAGATTGTGCTCTCAATATACTTCAAGAAGCACTTTCTTTTCCAAGAAGGCCTCTGTCTTCATTTCCACCTCACATTAAAGACTCCAGCCCTTTGTTTTCTCTCAATATGTAAGCAATACATCTTTAGCCTTGTACTACGCTTGTGATATATTTGCGTATGCTTCTTTCCCCCAGTTGGATTTTAAGTTCACCAAAGGTAGACTGTGGCCCTCCTTTGGTATTCCAAGGTTGTGTGGGATGGCATATGCGTGAGATCACAAGCTTTGTTTTTAGACATCAGTTTTTAAGTTCCAGTCTCCCACTTAGCATCTTTGTGGCCTTAAACATGTCACTTAACTCTCTTAATTTCCCCATCTGTAAAATGGGGATAATAATCCTATTACCTCATAGGATTGTTGGAGGGGTCAGTGTTTGGTGTTTAGATGCCATTAGAGGCACTTGAACTCCTGCAAAATGGAGACAGCAGGCAGTTTTCAATGCCAAAAGTTGCTCTGGCATTTTACTCTGAAGTTCTTATCAAGTTCATTTTATGTGAGAAATAGTTAACGACACTTTCTGTTCAGTCACCACCATCTTGTTCATGAGCTAGGACTTCCCATAACTATTTAAACACATTTCATGATTTTTTATAAAGAATTAAAATTTAGGTGTATGAAGAGCAGAGACATATTCTTTTTGTATTTATCACAGAAAGACACAACTCACGCCGTCTTTCACTTACAAAGCAAAGCTTAGTCTTGCTCATAGTTTGTTTCAACCTGATTTACTATCAGAAAAGTTCTCTGTTTATTTCACTGGCTTAAAAATATTCTTTATCTGGTCTAGTTTCTCTTTTCAGAAAAGAAAAAAATTTACAATATAGTACTTAAATAAAAAGTACTTTTAGATGCATGTGATTTCTTTATATAAGATTTTATTTTAAGCTGATTACTTAAAGGGAGGCTTACACTCAGGACTGCATACTTTTCTTTATCAAAAAACAGGCTTCTCATACTCTTTCCACATGAAGGCAAATAAGATGCTGCCTTTTAGCACTTTACACAATGCCTCTTAGTCAGTGAATGAAAGGGGCTTGTGGTATAACATACTCCCATCAGGTCATAGATGTATGAGAATTTTGGCTGAATTAATAGCACCTGAGTTTGAAATCTGAGTGACACTGATTTTATCAATTTTAAAATGGTTTGGAGAACAAGTGAATATAAAATGTAGAATGAAATGTAATTTAGTGCATTTGAACCATTACATGACCTGATGTTTGAAGTTCTTTTTTAAAGCATAAAATGCATGTATTTACTTTTTTTATTTGAGACAGAGTCTCACTTTGTTGCCCAGGCTGGAATGCAGTGGCACGATCTCAGCCCACTGCAACCTCCACCACCTGGGTTCAAACAATTCTCCTGCCAAAGCTTCCTGAGTAGCTGGGACTACAGGTACACGCCACCACGCCCAGCTCATTGTTTTGTATTTTTAGTAGACACAAGGTTTCACTATGTTGTTCAGTCTGGTCTCAAACTCCTGACCTCAGGTGATCCACCCGCCTTGACCTCCCAAAGTGCTAGGATTATAGGCATGAGCCACCATGCCCAGCCATGTATTTACTTTTATAACTATTTATGAATATGATTTTGGGGGCTATAGTTTTTTGGGTTTCTTGTTTTGTTTTTTATTGTTGTTTTGTTTGAGACAGCGTCTCACGGTCTTGCCCAGGCTGGTGTGTAGTGGCACAATCACAGCTCACTGCAGCCTTAACCTCCCAGGCTCAAGCAATCCTCCCATTCAGCCTCCCATGTAGCTGGGACCCCAAGTATGCCAACAAGCCTGGCCAATGTTTAATTTTTCTTTTTTCTTGAGACAGAGTTTCACCCTTGTTGCCCCGGCTTTCAGCTCACCCCAACCTCTGCCTCCCGGGTTCAAGTGATTCTCCTGCCTCAGCCTCCTGAGTAACTGAGATTATAGGCATGTGCCACCACACCTGGCTAATTTTGATTTTTTAGTAGAGACCAGATTTCTCCGTGTTGGTCAGGCTGGTCTTGAACTCCTGACCTCAGGTGATCTGCTCGCCTCGGTCTCCCAAAGTGTTGGGATTAGAGGCATGAGCCATTGCACCCAGCCTAAATATTTTTTGTAGAGATGGAAGTCTCACTATGTTGCCCAGAATGGTCTTGAACCCCCAGGCTCAAGTGACCCTCCCACTTGACCTCTCAAAGTGCTGGGATTATAGGCACAAACCACCACATCCGGCTGGGCTACAGTCTCAATCACTTCTTTGCAAATGACACATTTGCTGAGGGGCAGATTTAGTTCCTAAGTAAAAATCCAGGTTATAATTAATTACTGTTGTTTTCTCCTTTTCACATTTGTTTGAAAGAACTAGCCATGTCTCAATGGGCTACATGATGACTTTGGATGAATACAGTTTGCATACATGGTATAGGTATCTTGAAGTGAATATGCAGAATCATTTTCATTCATTTGTATTTCAACATTGCTACCTTTTTTCCTGCCCTTTTTTTTTTTTTTGAGACAGAGTCTCTGTCATCCAGGCTGGAGTGCAGTGGTATGATCTCGGCTCACTTCAACCTCTGCCTCCCAAGTTCAAGTGATTCTCCTGCCTCAGCTTCCCAAGTAGCTGGGACTACAGGCATCCACCACCACGCCCAGGTAATTTTTGTATTTTTTAGTAAAGATGGGGTTTCACCATATTGACCAGGCTGGTCTCAAACTCCTGACCTTGTGATCTGCCCACCTCAGCCTCCCAAAGTGTTGGGATTACAGGCGTGAGCCACTGCGCCTGGACTGCTTCCTATCTTTAATGACCAGTTATGAACATATACAATATGTAACTAAAAATATATTAAAGTGTGTTAAAGCTGAAACTTCCACAGCATTACTATTGAACTGAGTGACACCCCAGCTAAGTGATGATAAGCCACATGACTGAGCCAATTGCTCACTCAGCCTCCTCCAACTACTGTGAGTATGCATACAAGATCCTCTCCATGTGTTTACACTGATTCCATTTCCATGGAGAATACACAGTAATACACATACCAAAGAAAAATCAGATGCCTTCATTGCCTTTTACATTGCTTTCTCTGCACTGAGGTGGGATGCCTATGTCTGTTGAAACACAGCCCCTTTCAGCTTCTCTATGACCATTTAGCCTAGCTTACACTAAGCAAAGCCCCTTCCCTGCCAACCATATTGTCTTCACATACTACCTCACAGTAGTCTCAATCTAGGATGATGACACACACAAAAGCTTGTGACTGCTTCTGGTTGCCTTAGAAATCAGCCCCAGGCATCCTGAAGGATCAACAGTAGGTAGCTGAAAGTCTGAAAGAGGGTTAGAAATGTTAATGGCTGGAAAACAGTGCTTTGCAGAATAGAGAATGATTGGAACACGGGAGAGCAGACATTGAGAGTTGGAGAGTGAGGAGCAAAGATGTTGTACGTAAAGCTGGCAATTGATAGGGCAATGGAGGAAGCAAAAGGCGTCAAAGAACAGCCTGAAGCAGTGACCCAGGGTGCCACGAGGCACTAGCAAAGGATCAACAAACAGTATCTGAGTCTTTGGTGACAGACTCAGAATGGTTGAGTCTGAGTGCAGAGGAACAGTAGGTATCATTTTCCTGCTATTTTGGGTACAGGCAAGGTAATAATGTTCAGCTATCTGGGAATGAATGCAGCCCAAGGGTGGAAGTGATGAGCTCTGGAGTCATGTTGGCACGAATCTTGACTCCGAAACTACTCCTGGGGCCTTTGACACGTCATGAAACCTCATAGCGTTGGTCCCTTTGCTAAGATAATAAAGGGGATAATAAAGATCTGGCTCATAAGATTGTTTGGAAGACTAAGTAAAATAATCCATTTAAATTTGCAGTGTAATGCCTAGTGTATAGTAAACTCTAAATGTTGCAATGGAAACAAATAAGAACCTCTTAGAAATGAATATGAAACAGTATTATGTCTTTTTAAGAAATTAGCTTTATTAATACTTACCAGACAAATAGCCTTTTGTTTCTTCCAGTTCTATCTTATAAAATCTTTCTCTTACTTTGCTAAGCGAAGCCAAAGAAAACATATACAACCCATGTTGTTAAACATAGAAACTATTTGCTAACTAATCAGTTTTAAAAGAGGTCTCCAGGATGCTTAAATGTGACTGTGCTGTATCCTAAGCAACACATTTCTTTCTTTTTTTTTTTTGAGACAGAGTCACGTTCTGTCACACAGGCTGGAGTGCAGTGGTACAATCTTGGCTCACTGCAACCTCCAACTCCCTGGTTCAAGCGATTCTCCTGCCACAGCCTCCCAAGTAGCTGGGATTACAGGCTCCTGCCACTACACTCAGCTAATTTTTGTGTTTTTGGTAGAGATGGGGTTTTACCATGTTGGCCAGGATGGTCTTGATCTCCTGACCTTGCGATCTGCCCACCTTGGCCTCCCAAAGTGCTGGGATTGCAGACATGAGCCACCGCACCCAGCCATAACGCATTTCTCAGCTATATTTTTCTGCATTAATGTTTTTAAAAATTTTGTCATTCAGTTGTTTCATTGCCAGTTTAAAATGTTAACCTTTGACAAGAATCATGAAAGATGTTAGATAGCTGTTGTTGGAAATTAATGACAGCTTATCAATTATATTGCATGCTAATAACTGCACTTCAAATATATGTCCCAACTTTTGCTTGTTTTCTTGTACTTACCAACTTTGAAAACCTTTCTCATCAAAGCTAAGTTCTTTGTTCTAGCAATAATATACAAAAATAGTGGTTTTTGGTATTTGAAATAGCAATATGGTCTTCCCTTTCCAGTGTTAAAATAAAGGTGCTTCTGACAGTTTCAACCTCAAACAAAATGTGGCTTTTGTTTATTCTTTTATCAGAGTGCATTCCTTCCTTCCTTCAGGCAATGACAGAAGCTCAATGTACCACAGAGTCCCAACTGTTGGCAGAGAGAAATGCCCTCTGCTGTATATGGAAAGTATGTCCCAAATCAACTGCCTAATAGAATTCTTACTAGAGCATGTTTCCTGAAACCTTTCTCCAAATCGTAGTATAATTTCTCTTTTTTATCTTCTAGATTGGCCTGGGCTAAAAATACTCCAAGACCCTCAGAGTGCAGTAGGTTCCTATTCCCCACTAGAAAAGAAGATTAAAGTGAGGAAATACATTTACCATGAAGTTTGGAGCCAATAATAATGGTCATAAAAAGCTAATCCCTGAGGTAGAAAGGGTCTGAGTGTTTTGAGGGAGAGTATTCTCTGCCTGTTTAGTTCAGCACTGACCAGAGAATAATCACCCCCTGCACCCTCAAAGCGGGGCTTAGTCTAGTGAGGGCCATTGATATTGGACAAACAGCACCAATTACCGTAAGTGTCATGGAAGGATGGGGTTTTCTCCTAAAGCGTTTGCAGAAGGTCTGAGGGAGTCACGTTTAAGCTGAAATCGAAAAATGGTCTACATAAGGCCCCTAATCAGAGGTGCTGATGTATTTTCGGGAGCAGACGGAGGAAGAGCACGTGGAAGTGCTCAGATGGGAAAGATAATACAGTTTTTGAGGAACAGAAAAGTCTGTGTAGCCGGAGCAGACCGAGCAAGTAGTCGAGCTGGGAAAGCTGTGTGGAGTACTCAGGGGCCAGGTGTTATGCATGTCATGTGGTGGAATTTCGTATTTTCTCCTAAATGCAATAGGGTGCCATCCTAGAGTTTTAGTTCAGTTTTATGTAATAAAAAGATGACTGGCTCCAGTGATGAGTCTGGTAGCCATGGGGCAGAAGGAGAGAAGTGTGGATTCAGGAAAACTCATTAGGCTCTTGCCCTAGAATGGGGCAGCGGGGCTGAAGTGAAACGTGGATGTAAAGAGTATTTTCAGGCTAGAGGTGACAGGATCGAGAAGGGGGAAACTGGAGGAAAACTTCGGAGGAAGAGGCAAGTGGAGACGTCAGTGTCTAGGTCTGAGGCCAGGCAAGGGAAGGGCAGCCCAAGGTGCCTTGTCTGCTTCTCGTCCCTATTCCCACTCTAGAGCAGGGCATGGTGCATGGTAGGCCACCTTGGTGAATTACTGAAACCACTCATATTAAGGAAGCCTAACTGTGACTGCACCGCATCTGAAGTGATTTTCTCTGCCCTGTTGTCCTGCATCACCTTTAAAAGAACCAGCAAAGCAGGTGGAGGAGTGGCTACAAGATTGGAAGAGAATGGTGATCTTCAGTCACCTGGGGATATTCAGCAACTGGCTGGGACTAAGATAACCCGAGCCACATGCACTTGGTGGCAGCCTGGAAGCCAAAAGAAAATGTTCCAAGGAGAGGGTGGTCACCCGTGTTAAATCCTACTTAGAGGTCAGGTGTGACAGGATCAAGCCATAGCCCACAGAAGTTTCTGTGTAGAAACCACTGATGACCTAGACAAGAGCAGTTTCAGAGAAGTAGTGGGAGAAGGGAGTGGTGGATGAAAACCCAGAAGAAGTGGATTGAGGAGAAAAGGTGAGATGAGAAAGTGGAGAGGGATTACAGGTAACTCCTCATTATATTGTGAAGGGGAGTAAAGAAAAAAAAAAAAAGCGGGTAAAACCCAGAGGGGGGCATACCATTGAGGAAGAGCTTTCCTCTTTTGTTAAAGATGACGTATACTGAAGCGTATTTTTATGTGGATGGGAGTGATCCAGCAGCAGGGAGATTTTGAGGACAAGGAATCTGATCATTGCAAAATTGAGTCTTGAAGCTAAGCAAGTACAGGTGGAAGGCTTGGCTTGGGAAAGGCATAGGGAGAGCGTTTCCTCTGTAAAGGCAGGAAGGCAGAGTCAGGACAGAGGCAAGGTGGTAGTTCTGGAAGCGGGGAGGGAGGTACTCCTGAGGGACTGCTTCTGATTCCTTGGGGAAGGCTAAGGCAAAGTCGTCAAGTAGGAGGGGACGCTGCAGGAGGAGAGTATATAAGTTGTGAAGAGGAAGACATGAAACAAGGCTAAGTGTCCCTAACTGGGGCTGGGTGTGGAATTCCAGCACTTTGGGAGGCCAGGGTGGGTGGATCACTTGAGGTCAGGAGTTCAAGACCGTCCTGGCCAACATAGTGAAACTTCGTCTCTATTAAAAATTATAAAAATTAGCAGGGCATGGTGGCACACATCTGTAATCCCAGCTACACAGGAGGCTGAGACAGCAGAATCGCTTGAACCCAGGAGGCAGAGGTTGCAGTGAGCCGAGATCACACCACTGCACTCCAGCCTGGGCGACAGTGCAAGATTCCATCTAAGAAAAAATAAGTGTCCAAGTGTCCCTAACTGGGACACGGTATAAGAGTCTGAGATCTGTACCACGGAACCAGAATAAAGGACATTCAACTTAAAATGTTCTAATACTTCCCTTTCATAAGAGTTTAGGTGGTGTCCATTCTTCAGAACTGAGGAAACTGTTAGTCCACAAGTTTGGGCAGGAGAATGAAACACTTCATAAACAAGGCTGCGTCTGTTGACTTCCGGTTTGCTAAAGCAGAGGCATATTCTACTATCAACAGCGTCAAGAAACGATGATGGAAGAAGCCTGGAAATACAATACGGTCCCAAAATGGGGAACTAAAATACAGGAAGAGGAAAAGAGACCACAAAGTGAGAAAACAGATGCTAAAAAATGGGACTGTCTAGTGCCTGGGAGGGAACTGAGTCACATGAAGAAACACATATACTGAGCTGAACAAGCCAGGGGCCTCAGGGACCACAAATACCAACTTCTCCCTCAAAGAATTCCCAGTGAAATACTTTCCCCTACAATACTAATGCTGGAGGAGGATGAAAAGCATGAAAATATCCAGAAAACACACAAAACTGAAACCAAAAAGCACAAGGTGGCATGGGCAAAGGAACAAATGAAGACATCAAGACAGAATGATCCGAGGGAGAGAACTCACAGAGCAAAGAAACACTCAGAAGCGCTGCAGACCCGTTCCATCTTTCCTAAAATCTCAAGTGGAAAAAGAGAGGGTGAAAGAGTTTGAATGGGTCACAGCTTATCCAATTGTGTAACCTTACAAGAAAGCACTCATAAAAGTGATGATTTTGATGGGGAAATATTAAGAAACTACTTCGGAGGGAGCTCTTGAGTACGCCACCATTTTTGAGAAGTCAACTAGAGAAAAATAAAATTTAAATTATACTTTTTAGACTAGCATACTTTTATAGTCATTAGTGCAATAAAATCATATACTCCCTAGTTTTTTAAGTGCATCAAACTGGCAAAAATAAAAAGTAAAGCCACAAGCACAGTATCTCCAAGTGTTTCAGCTGGCTGTATAACAACTGTAGAACTCAGTGACTTAAAGCAACCACGACTTTATTATATCTCACAATTCTGTCAGGAAATCAGACAGAGCTCAGCTGGCCATTTCTGTCCCAGGAGGTAATGCCAGAGCTGCCTGGGAATATTCAGGTGATGACTGGGCTCATCTGGAGGGTCCAAGATGGCTTCCCTACATGCCCTTGGCAGGGAAGGCTAGAAAGCTGGGGCTTCCTGGCCCTTCTCTCACTTGCAGCTCTCCATTATAATAATAACTTATTATCTGGTGACTCACAGCTCCACACATGTGTATTCTAAGAGGCCTGTTGGAAGCTAGAAGGCTTCTTATGACTTACCCTCACGAGTCTCAGAACATCACTTCTGTATTCTGCTGCTCCCATAAGTCACAAAGACCAGCTTAAATCCAAGGAGAGGGAAAAGGACTCCTATCAAAAAACCCTTGGGCTGGGAGTGGTGGCTCCCACCTATAATCCCAGCACTTTGGGAGGCCGAGGCAGGCGTTATCACTTGAGGTCAGGAGTTCAAGACCAGCCTGATCAACATGGTGAAACCCCATCTCTACTAAAAATACAAAAAAATTAGATGGGTTTGGTGGCCCGGGCCTGTACTCCCAGCTATTTGGGAGTCTGAGGCAGGAGAATCAGTTGAACGTTGGAGGCAGAGGTTTCAGAGCCAGCCTCAGCGACAGAGCGAGATTCTCAAAACAAAACAGAAAAAGAAAAAAAAACAACACATTGTCTTGTACTCTCCAATCCACCTAAAATTTAATAAGATGTCATATTCCTAAGCCTAGGGAGCAACGACTGTAGCAAACACCCCTCTGTACTTCAAGGGGTTTACAACTGACGTGGGGAAGAAAACACTGGAAAACAAACAAAATAGCTAATATCTGGTTACGGAGTGTAAAATGTCTGACTGAAAATACAGACTAGAGTAGGACAGCAATTTATAGGGAGCTGAGAATGCACCTTGAATGATAAAGACAGGAGAAAGGCATGGCCTTAATTCCACCCTGATTCCTACCACTGTGAGCACAGAAATAAGGCCCCTCCCCAGCCCTTGGGGACCTCCATGGAAAAGACATGTAATACATGACATGAGCACAAAGAGGACAACTGATATAAGAACAAGGTGCTACTAACAAAACCCTGGAGGAAAAGAAAGGCTTTGGGAAGGTGATGAGTTTTATTTTTAAAAGATAACATGGCCAGGTATAGTGGCACATGACTATAATCCCAGGACTCTGGGAGGCCAAGGTAGGTGGATCACCTGAGGTCAGGAGTTCGAGACCAGCCTGGTCAACATGGCGAAACCCTGTCTCTACTAAAAATACAAAAATTAGCCAGGCATGATTTCAGGTGCCTGTAATCCCAGCTACTCAGGAGGCTGAGGCAGAATCTCCTGGGAGGTGGAGGTTGCGGTGAGCTGAGATTGCACCACTGCACTCCCATCCTAGGAGACAAGAGTGAAACTCCTTCTCAAAAGTAAAATAAAACATGTATCTTTTTTCCAGTTCAGAAATTTAAAGAAAAAGTGGCTTAGAATAACCACTGTTGATTATTTTATTTATCTTTACTTTTTTGAGATGGAGTCTCCCTGCTGCCCAGGCTGGAATGCAGTGGCCCAATCTCAGCTCAGTGCAACCTCTACCTCCCGGATTCAAGCAATTCTTCTGCCTCAGCCTCCTAAGTAGCTGGGATTACATGCGCCCACCACCATGCCCGGCTGATTTTTTATTTTTGACTAGAGAAAGGATTTTACCATATTGGCCAGGCTGGTCTTGAACTCCTGACCTCAAGTGATCCACCTGCCTCAGCCTCCCAAAGTGCTAGATTACAGGCATGCGCCACTGTGCCTGGCTACTGTTGATAATTTAAAAAACAAAGTACAAGGTTAGAAAGTTCAGTAGTTACAGAAAGGTACAAAATGAAAAGCAACACAGCCTTGGTTTTAAAAATGTAACCACTTTTAAGTTTCTCAAATTAGTAAAGTTTGAAACAAGTAGAAAGTAGAACAGTGAGTGATAAAGAGGAGGACAACTTTAGAAAAGAACTTGGAAAGTTGTATCATTAAGACTACATGTTGGGCCGGGCACGGTGACTCACGCCCGTAATCCCAGCACTTCAGGAAGCCTAGGCAGGTGGATCACGAGGTCAGGAGATCGAGACCATTCTGGCTAACACAGTGAAACTCTGTCTCTACTAAAAGGACCAAAAATTAACCGTGTGTGGTGGTGCACATGGGTAGTACAAGCTACTCAGGAGGCTGAGGCAGGAGAATCGCTTGACCCCAGGAGGCAGAGGTTGCAGGGAGCCAACATTGCGCCACCATACTCCAGCCGGGGTGACAGAGTGAGACTCAGTCTCAAAAAAGAAAAAAAGCCTAATGTTGTATAATTCCATTTATATGCAATGTCTAGAACAGGCAAATTTACAGAAAGTAGGTTAGTGGTTGCTTAGGGTTAAGAAAGTCAGAAGAGTAGTGAGGGAGAGTGACAGCAAATGGGTTCAGGGTCAGGGGAACAAAAATGTTCAAAATTAGATTGTGGTGATGGATGCTCAGCCCTGTGATAGAATAAAAAATGATTTATACAGTTTACGTGGGAATTGTAGGTATGTAAATTATATTTCAATAAAGCTGTTTTGAAAAGAGAAAAAATGGCCGGGCGCGGTTACTCAAGCCTGTAATCCCAGCACTTTGGGAGGCCAAGGCGGGTGGATCACAAGGCCAAGAGATGGAGACCATCCTGGTCAACATGGTGAAACCCCATCTCTACTAAAAATACAAAAAATTAGTTGGGCATGGTGGTGCATGCCTGTAATCCCAGCTACTCAGGAGGCTGAGGCAGGAGAATTGCCTGAACCCAGGAGGCGGACGTTGCGGTGAGCCGAGATCACGCCATTGCACTCCAGCCTGGGTAACAAAAGCGAAACTGTCTCAAAAACAAAAAAAAGAGAAAAAATAAAACAACGTAAGTTAATGCAGAAGTGAAGCAGAAATTAAATTTTCTTCTGTAAGCAGACTTTCCTGAGTCCTTCCCCCTCCCGTGGAATTGTATCTTGCTCTGCAAGTTGTATAAGTTTATAAATTCTTGCATTCTTGTTCTCTATAGCTGATAACTAAGTTTCTGTAAAGGTCATAAATGCCCAAGCAGGCTGGACTCCTGCCTTCTGGGCACGTAGCAGAGGGCAAAAGATGAGGCCCATGCTAGAATCCTTGAGCTCTACAGATAGTGAATATCTGGGTTGCATATCAACAGTCATATGTAAGCCTAAGTTAGGTGCCTATCATTGCTTGATAAATTGCCTTTGTTCTGTACGTGGAAACTTGTTTTAGCGCCACTGTGTACTTCATGTATAAAAAGTCCTGTCTTTGTTAGGTGCTCAACCATTTTTGGATGCAAATCTGAGCTAGGCCGGTGTACACCTAAAATAAACTCCTACAACCTCAACTGTTTCTCCAGTCTCTGAAATTCTGCAACATTTCAACAAAAAAATAAATGCTAGGGTTTAGAGTCTGAGGAAGCAGGCCTGGAAATGTAGGCAAAGGACCTGAGCTTGTGAGGCTTTGAATATCATTAAAGCGCTCAGATTTTTTTCAATCTTGAAGGCAATAGGAAATCCCTGAGTAACTGATGAGTGGTGGACAGGAAGTAGGCGATAACAGATGGGAGTCTGTGGAGGGTGGGGGCAATCCTAGCTTTCTGAGAAAATAAAAGTCATAAAAGTGCCAATATAGGTCTTATAGGGAGAAGACTTGAAGAGCTGTTTTGTCCATGTCTAAAATAGCCCACGTGCTGTCCAATAAGCAATTGATTATATCTGTAACATTTTCAAGAAGTTTAGGCATCCAAGTTTTCAGACTGTTCAGTGTAGAAATGTAGCAAAGGGCCAGATGCAGTGGCTCACGCCCATAATCCCAGCACTCTGGGAGGCTGAGGTGGGAGGATCACGAGGTCAAGGGATGGAGACCATCCTGGCCAACACGGTGAAACACCCATCTCTACTAAAAATACAAAAATTAGCTGGGCATGGTGGTGTGTGCCTGTAGTCCCAGCTACTTGGGAAGCTGAGGCAGGAGAATCACTTGAACCCGGGAGGCAGAGGCTGCAATGAGCCGAGATCAGGTCACTTCACTCCAGCCTCGTGACAGAGGGAGACTCTGTCTCGAATGAATGAATGAATGAATGAATGAAACATAAATGATGACAGTGACTATGAAAGGGGAACCAGGAAAGTAACAGACATCAAGGATACACAATTTTCAAGGCATCAATCTCCAACTGTCAAGTGCACAGCCATGTATCCACTGGCATTAACAATTTGGAAAGGAATTAGGAAATCTGGCATAAAACAGACTCAGTAAATTAGCAAGAAAGGAGGTGCCACATTGCCATGGACTGATACAAGGGGAGACAGCAAGTGACTCTCATTAAAGAGGTGATAGGGGGCCGGGTGCAGTGGCTCATGCCTATAATCCCAGAACTTTGGGAAGCCATGGCAGGTGGATCGCTTGAGGTCAGGACTTAAGAGACCAGCCCAACATGGTTAAACCCCATCCCTACTAAAAAATACAAAAAAAAAATGAGCTGGGTGTAGTGGCGGGCACCTATAATACCAGCTACTTAAGAGGATGAGACAGGAGAATCGCTTGCACCCAGGAGGCGGAGGTTGCAGTGAGCCGAGACCAGGCCATTGCACTCCAGCCTGGGCAATCAGAGTGAAACTCCATCTCAAAAAAAAAAAAAAAAAAAAAAGAGGTGACAGGATAGCAGCTTGAAGAGGGTCATGGTAACATTTTTTAAATGAGAGATGAGCTTGGTTGAAGGGAAAACTCAACCAAGATACAGGTCAAGGGTAGGAGGCAGGAAGCACTAGAGCCCAGAGTCTTCCACAGAAGAGACACCTCTACCCCTGATGCCAGAGGGAAGCAGCGAGAAAAGATAAAATAGAAAAGTGGGCACTGGGAGAAGAAACTGACTAGACTTGAAAGCCCAGCAAAGATGAGAAGCACGGAGCAGCATGCTGGCAAGAAGGAACCAGGGCTGGTTTTGCTGGGGAGAGCAGTCTGGCCTGGCTTGCCAGAAGATTTAATAGTTTCTTATGTGTAAATCAGAGGCTGAACCATAGGAAATTGCTCATATTTGACCGTGTTTTACCTATAAAAACAACAGTTTCATATGGTATAACCTATTTGTTGACATGACTAGCTAACTTCGTGGCAAAAAGAAGTGAAAGGAATCATAATGGTCCAAAGGGCATTAATGACCTAAGTAAACTTTCAATGGGACGGGGTTAGACAAAGGAGACCCTCTCCCATGACTAGAAAATAAAGAGCAACTACAATTATTTGTGAATATGGCAGTGAGTTTCCTTTAATCAAAGACAATCATGACAAATGTATTAACTATCAAAAGCCACATTTGACTAAAAACAATCTGCCTTTAAAAATGTTGAATCATACAATATATACAATATGTGCCGCTTTCCTTTCTGGACTTCACTATCCATCTGAGTCCTAAAGAAGGCGGGGAAATATCTGATTAACAGTTTATAAGTAACAAACCAAAAGTTCGTATAACATATATAAATGAAATCCAACAACTAGACTTCCTCAGTGAGCAGGGCCCAGGGAAATCCACATCATATATTTTATATATATATATATCTTACATTTATTCTCTTCTTTCATTTAAAATATTTTACAGAAGTAAATTATCTTGGAACAAAAGTATTTCAGTTAATTGAAGCACATACTAAGTGTCTACATTAAGTAGTAAAAAGTTTATATTTATGCTCAAAATCAGAAAATTTGAGCTTGAAAAAATCCTTAGCAATGATCTAACTTGAAAATCTTCCCATTTTATACATGTATTTATAGATTTTAAAAAAATGAAGTTGAGTGAGATTAAGTGACTTGCCCACGGTTTTAAAGTAAGGGGCAAAAATAAATAAAGTAAGGGTCAGAGCCAATAGAATCTAGGTCTTCTGATTCCCATCCACAACTGTCTGCACTACAAAATGGCAGACCATTATTAAGATTTCTTTCTAGAAATGTTACCCTTCATATAAATGAATAATTCTTCCAAAGCCTAATACAAATTTCAGGAATGCCAATTTACCAATATTATTCTAAGGTAATTCTATCTTAATCCTCCTTTTCTGCTTTGTACTTATGAAATAAACAGATCTAATGGGACAGTGAACAACAACATGGATTGGAGAATTCAATATTCTACTTGGCTAATTTACCAGTTTGTTGGGGGTCGGGGGAGAAGCTGGGTGCAGTGGCTCATACATAATCCCAGCACTATGGGAAGCTGAGGTGGGAGCAACCCTTGAGCCCAGGAGAGTTTGAGACCAGCCTGGGCAATATAGTGAGATCTTTTTTTCTATTTTTTACTAAAAAAAAAAAAAAAAAAAAACACTCCACCAAACCAAGAACAATCCTGTACTGCCTCTTTCAGCTGCAAACCTTTCTCTTTTTTTTTGAAATGGAGCCTCGCTCTGTCACGGTGGCATGATCTCGGCTCACTGCAACCTCTGCCTCCTGGATTCAAGCAACTGTCCTGCCTCAACCTTCTGAGTGGCTGAGATTATTGGCACACGTCACCACGCCCAGCTAATTTTTGTATTTTTAGTAGAGACGGGGTTTCACCATGTTGGTCAGGATGGTCTCAATCTCCTGACCTCGTGATCCGTCTGCCTCAGCCTTGGGATTATAGGCACGAGCCACCACGCCCAGCCTCAGCTACAAATCTTAACCGCACCATTGTCATTAATCCAGAAAAGGAAAAGTAGCATCACTATGCCTTTCTCACCTGTTACACACAGTTCTAAGAATAGGACACTAGAGGGAGGCAAAAATCAAAATTTCACTGGAACAGGGAAAAAGGATAGTTTGGATTGCCAAATAAATATTAATAAAACTGTGTAGCCATCCCATTAAAAATGTTACCTTCAGCGAGCATCAAGCACTTAGCCTCTGCTGCCTCTGACTTGGAGTAATCACAGGCTCTGAAATCTCAAAGGTCTTCACAATCTCCTGGCAGACAACAAAGAACATTTAGACACTGGGTTTACTGCAAGTGAAGTCAGAGTCAGAACTATGCAGGGGCAACAGCGCTTTACCTCCCAGTCACGATAACTCAAAGCTATAATTCCTTGATTCCTAACTTGTGTGTTTTGTTCAAATCCCTCATTTTCTTCATTAATATTAACAGGCTCTGTTTGAAAGACAAATTTTTCAAAGGTTATCAAATTGGAAGGAACAGGTAATCTAAACAGAAACCGATGAATAATAGCAATGGTACTTGTATTGAAAAGATACTTATAATAGTACATACTTTTTAGGATTTCATGCATTATGGAGCTGCTGCAGTATTGTTACAGAAGCCAGTAATCCCGTCTGTTTCCATTTAAAAGAAATAGGTACTAAAGTAACACATTCCAGACATTTGAAAATCTGCGTATCTATGTGTGTATGACACACAGAGCTAAGCCCTAGTGTCTCCAATAGGACACTGAGAACATTTAAAGTCAAGTGTGATGGAAATATTCACTCTCCGTGGGAGACCTTAGGAGGACATAAGAATGGAGAGTGAAATTATTCACATAAGAATAAAATTCCTAGAACCTCAAGGAGAAAAGAAGGTGCTGACATCTGACAAAACATGATTAGAAAGAGGGATACTACAAAAATGACTGCAATCACCAACTTTCTAAATTAAAATCTGAGGGAAATTGTATCATTTCTTTGTTAATATTTACAGCAGATGTTGAATCAGTGATACAGATGAATCCATCAAAATTTTAGACGCTGACCATGTTTTCAGTATCTTCAGGCAGTTGAGCAAGATACAACATTGTAAAAGTTAATCTACAGTGAAAATGCATTTACATTTAGTAAAATATATTACTTAAATTCTACTAACAAATGTGTTTTCTCTGACACTAATTTTTCCGAAGATAGTATCATTTACCTATTATTGGCAGTCGGTCTTGGTCAAGTCTTATTCTTGCAAAACCATCCTAAAATGAAAACATGATTTTAGGAGAAGACAAAAATTTAGACTCAAATCTATAACCACTAGATGAAAACAATTACTCAGAAAACCCAGTATCTTAGAAAATCAAATTAAACCATATCAATAATAAGGTGACGATAGATAAGACTTCTCTAATAGCTTTTCTTTACACAGAGTATCTGTTGGGTCTCTAATCAGCTCTTTCACCCAGACGCAGCATTCATCCTGAGAATCTCTTAAGTGAAATTCATCTTGTCTCTTTAACTGATTTATATATATTTTGGAATACTCCACATTTTATTCTGCATAATTCTGTCACTGGGACCACTGGCAAAATATGCCTTTGTTATCATTTCTGAGAAAATACTTTGGTTGACACAAGCTTTTCTCTGAGGTTAAAATCAAATTCATCTTATATGTGGGAATGCAACCTGAAGTAAGATTAAAGACAGTCTAAAGCAAATTTCCATGGTACATTCCTGAGTAGAGTTTTTTTTAAACCAATTTTGAAATAATTTCAGACTTCAAGGGTTATAAGACTACTATAAACATGTGCCATATGGCCCTTACCCATATTCATCAGTTGTTAAAGTGTTAATTACCACATTTACTTTATCACTCTACATATTATTATTTATGAATGAAGTGAGAATGATAGGTGGCCTTCTCCTTTTCCCTAATCTTTCAGTGTGTATCTCTTGAGAACAAGGATATTCTCTTATACAATATGACAGTTATCAAAATCAGGAAATTTAACATTTTTACCATTCTGTTATCTAATCTATAGTTGCATTCAAATTTTTCCAATTCTTTCTCTAAATAATGTCTAAAACAAAAGCAAGCACATAAAATTTGAGTAGCTTCTTCTACCTAATATGCCAAGATTAACATTTTGCTACAATGGGTCTGAAACATACACTGGCCTGTGTACACAGATACCTTTGCCAGCTCCCTTCTACAGCTTTTCTTCTGTATCCTTTTAAAAGCACATAAAAGCAATTAAAAAATAATCTTTAATCTTACCCGTATAATGAAGGAAACATGAAAGATGTTTTCCACTGTACGGGGGAAAGAATGTGGATCAACCACAAAGTCAAAGAAGGAAATTGGGGTATCAGCTATAGACAAAAAGAAAAAAAATATTAATTTTTGCTTATCAATAATATCAGGACTCTCTAGCATTAGCCAGAGAGACAAAGAAAAGACGAGCACTCATCCTGCTGCAAGAAAGTGTATCAATCCAGGCTGGGTGCCGTGGCTCATGCCTGTAATCTCAGCATTTTGGGAGGCCAAGGAGTTCAAGACCAGCCTGACCAACATGGTGAAACCCCGTCTCTACTAAAAATACAAAAATTAGCTGGGCGTGGTGGCACATGCCTGTAATCCTAGCTACTCAGGAGGCTGAGGCAGGAGAATTGCCTGAACCCAGGAGGTGGAGGTTGCAGTTAGCCAAGATTGTGCCACTGCACTCCAGCCTGGGGACTCTGTCTCAAAAAAAAAAAAAAGAAAAGAATGTATATCAGTCCAGTCCTTCTGGGGGTCAGTATTGCATCTCTTCTAAAATCATGTATGCCCACTTACCTGGAAGCCACCTCTAAAAGGCTGTCCTGCAGAAATACAAGCATAAGTGCACAAAATTACATACTAAGATCTTTTACTTCAGCAATTTACACAAGAGTAAAATGCTATAAAGAACTTAATCATCCAACTGGGTATGGTGCTCACGCCTAAAATCCCAGCACTTTGGGAAGTTGATGCTAACAGATCACCTGAGGTCAGGGGTTTGAGACCAGCTTGGCCAACATGGCGAAACCCCGTCTCTACAAAAAAAATTAGCCTGACGTGGTGGCATGTGCCTGTAATCCCAGCTACTCAGGAGGCTAAGGCAGGAGAATCGCTTGAACCTGGGAAGTGAAGGTTGCAGTGAGCCGAGATGGTGCCACGGCACTCCAGACTGGGCAACAGAGCGAGACTCTGTCTCAAAAAAAAAAAAAAAAAAAAAATTAATTATCCATTAACGGAGGATCTGTTAAATATATTTATACTACAGCCATATAGTGGGAATCAGTGAACAAAATAAGGGAGATCTGTATGTAATAATATGGAAGAATGTCCACATGGAAAAGTCACTTCACAGCAGAATGTTCATATTATGATTAGCTTGAAAAAAAAGAAAAATAAAAACTATTTAGGTACATGTGCATAGGACTGATAAACAAAATAATTTGAAAATATACACCCTGCATTTTATAATGAGGTAGAATAGGTACTTTTGACATTTCTTATTTGAATGGCATATTTCATTTTTAACAAAAAAATCCCCATCTTTTAAAGATAAAAATAAAAAGTTAACTTCAAAGTTCTCACATGAAATTTCCAAAGGAGAGAAGAATCCTCATTAAATGTATATGCCAAGAAGTTATCAAAATGCTTTGAACATTACATATAGCTGAAATTGCCTTTTCAACACAAGTAATTGAACAGATAAATCCACTTTGAATTTGGTGTTACACTTACGATCTTCTCGAAAATATGTCTGCAATAATCCCAAGATTCTTTCTACTTCTTTCTCTGTTGCTTCTTGGTGAGATTCTTCCATTCTGCTTAACTGAAAAAAATAAACTGATTATCAAGCTGACAGCCTACTTACTGGCCTATTAACCTTTTCTTCTCTCTTGCACACCCAAACTTTTAAATTGAGACAGGGGTTTCTTGCTTTGCCACCCAGGCTAGAGTTCAGTGGCACAATCTCAGCTCACTGTCACCTCAGACTCCTATGCTCAAACCATCCTACCAACTCAGCTTCCTGAGTAGCAACTAGAAGTGTGCACCACTACACCTGGCTATTTTTTTTTTAATTCGTGCTATCTTGTCTAATTAGATATGGGGTCTTGCTATGTTGCTCAGGCTGGTCTCAAACTTCTGGTCTCAAGTGATCCTCCTGCCTCAGCCTCCCAAAGCACCTAAATTACAGGCATGAGCCGCTGTGCCCAACCTAAATGTCTTCTGCTGGGGACTGCTAGCAGTTTATATCCCCATCTTAAAATTTATGGTTTTTAAAAAAATAGATTATCTAGTTTCAAGTTACTAATAGAAGAGTAACATTACAAAGTCAACTATTTCAGGTTGAACATAAAATAGCAAAATACAAAAGGGCAGTTTAGAAACAGTAGTTCTCAAGTGGGCGTGACTCCCCCATCCCCAGGGGACATTTGTTGTCATATGTAGACATTCTGGGTTGTTATAACTCGGGGGTGGGGGTGGGCTACTGGCACATAGTAGGTAGAGGCCAGGGGTGGTGCTAAACACCCTATAATGCACACGACAGCTCCCAAAACCAAGAATTATCCAGCCCTAAATGTTGACGGCACTGAGGGTGAGAAACCCTGGCTTAGGAGAACTGATGAAAACTACAGAAATTAGTTTAAACAAAGACAAGCAACCAATCCAATAAAATGCTTAATGGCTTAAATAAAATGATAAATATTTAAGTGACAAAACCCGTCTCCAGACCCGAAAGCTTAGATGCACATCATTTTAACAGCTATTTTAACTTTTAGGTGTTTTTTTTAAAAAGCAACATTTTAAAACAAACAAACCTGGGCGGGCATTGCCCTCTCCTCTCGTACTGCAGGAACTTTTCTTGGACGATCAATTCGTGGCTTTGGCGCAGGGAACTCTCCAAATATTGAACCCAACCTAATGAAAAATATGCTTTCATGTCTTTTTTCGCCTGTTGTTTAACAAACTAATTTCACTAATTAAAACTAGTTTGCATGGTATAGTCAAATTCAGACCAGGCATCAGTGATATATATATATAAGCTGACATCAGACCAAGACTCTTGGTAAGGTTTATGACATTCTTTCTGACTTCTTTGTATTTCTACAAAACTCCTAGGAGCTCTACTCAACCACAGATACCTCCTCAGACACCTCCATATGGCCCTGCACAGTAAGCCAGTCAATGTGCCTGTGATGTCTTCCCACCTAAGCTATTATCTATTTTCCAAAGCCAAATTCTGAGATCAGGGGAAGGATGAATATGTATATGGGGAAGCTCCAGTGGGGTTAGAAGCCTTTGATCTGCAGATGCCAAGGGAGAGGCTCCCAGCCCAGGACTACAGAACACATCTGTCTCAGGATAACAAAGCAAGTCATAGCCATGGCATTCCTTTTCCTTCTGGACTTTCTCCACCAGCACCCTGAAAAGCCCTAATGCAGACTTGGGCTACAGGAACAGATGTATCGTGTGGAGATGAAAGCCCCAAGAATACAGGCTCATGTGGTCCCTACACTTGAGGAGATGAACGTATATGATGTAGATGGACAGATAACATTATGCATATAGGTCCATTTCAACAAAACATGGTAGGCTACTCTGGGCACACTCCTGTTCCACAAGGAGCAGTATCCATCCATCAGTCAATCAAATAACATGGTAGAGATCCTGGATGCTTAGAGAGTACTGCTCAAGTGCTATGAGAATACCTGGGCAGAGATATCTACCCAGACATGGGAGTGATGTGGGAAATCTGATCCTACGCTGATAACACCTCTGTCTGGAGAAGTTGCTGGAGGCTTCCAAGTTGGGGCCTGTGAGATAAACTTTACTGGATGGAAAAGATTAAAAGGAACTGGAGACCAAGAGAATAGCAAGTAGAAAGACACAGTTTATAGTACTTCATTGTTGCTGGAAATTGGGCTGAATGATGAGACAAAGCTGAAGACTTTATTTTTAGAGCCTAGGATTTATGAGTTTAGTGCAATAACAAAAAACAAAGATTTAGTAGATTTAGTAGAATATACACCACACTTTATCATAGGATAAAGTAGAATATATATCATAGGATAAAGTGTGGTGTATATTCTACTAAACAGAATGTATACAAATGGCTCTGGGCACCTGAGTTACCTGAAGTCTTCCTAAAAATAGATGCCAGACCCCAAACCACACTACTACACTGTTATCTCCAAAGCTTTCTACCCGAGCCGCTAGCAATATCAAAGGTTTTTAAAAGAAAGAATTAAAAAAAAAAAGGTGAATTAGAAAAGACAAATGCCCAGGAGCTATACCACTTAAAGAAGAAAGGACTGAGCAAGCCAGATGGCTACCCTAGAGAAAGCATTTGCTGGGCAACAAAACCAATAAGCTTGAAGGTCTGGTTAGAGAAGAACCAGTAAGAGCTGTTTTTGGTTTCTCCATAGGACCAAGCTGGGAAGTTGAAACAGAAGCCAATTTCATTTGAATATGAAAGAAATCTTTTTTTTTTTTTTTTTTTTGAGAGGAGTCTCTGTCACCCAGGCTGGAGTGCAGGGGTGTGATCTTGCTCACTACAACCTCTGCTTCCCAGGTTCAAGCAATTCTCCTGCCTCAACCTCCCGAGTTGCTGGGACCACAGGCAAACGCCGCCACATCCAGCTAATTTTTTTGTATTTTTAGTAGAAACAGGGTTTCACTGGGTTAGCCATCGAAATCTCCTGATCCACCCACCTCAGCCTCCCAAAGTGCTGGGATTACAGGCATGAGCCACCGCACCCGGCCAAGAAATCTTTTTTTTAAAATGAGAGCTTTATCTAAAAAATGAACTGGGCAGTCATGTGGCAGTGACAAGGAATCTTCAAATATAGGTGAGTGGTCATCCAACAAGGTAGGATCCTCCTACTGATAAGAAATCCCATCATACGACAAGGATTTCGAAGATGATAAACCGAGTTTCATGAGCTAGAAGCAAAGGAGCCAGGAGAAAGCACTGGTAAAGAGGTTCTGACCTTTCCTGCTAAAGCAGAATGAGAGATCCTTTAAGGTTCCGTCCACATCTAGAGTTTATGGACTTTTTGTTTTTGAGACAGGGTCTCACTCTGTCACCCAGGACAGAGTGCAGTGGCATGATCTCGGCTCAATGCAACTTCTGCCTCCCAGGCTCAAGTGATCCTCCCACCTCAGCCTCCCAAGCAGCTGGGACCACAGCAGGCTAATTTTTTGTATTTTTGGTAGAGCATGGGTTCTCACCATGTTGCCCAGGCTGGTCTTGAACTCCTAAGCCTAGATGATCTACCTGCCTCCACCTCCCAAAATGCTGGGATTATAAGCATGAGCCACCATGCCCAGCCTAGTGTTTATGAAATTTTACATCAGTTTTGAAAGTCTCCAAATAAAGAGACTATCACCTCTACAAGACCAAATAATCTTTGTCCCTACAAGAAAACATAATTTAAGTTTCACAAATGGCTGGTCTGTTGGATTTTTAAAATAATCTTACAGAAAGTGGAATGTATGGGTTTTATTAAAGGTGTTTTCTGCTGTTTTGCCTGATATTTTCCAGGAGTCATAGACTATGAATTCAAAATCAGAACTATCTTCATCACGGATGAGTTCTTCAGCTTCTAGCGGATTTACACCCATATGTGTCAGCTACAAAAATGAAGGAAAACAAAAAACCCCAGTTAAGCCACAAGTAATCATTGTCCACATCCAATAATCTGCATCACTACTCAACCTTTAAGAGGCCAGATGCAAAGCCTGCTTTCAGGGCCTTAACATGTTGGCTAAATTTCTTATTGTAAAGATGACTTTGGAGTTAAAATCCAATTTTCAAAGCTACCTTCTTTTTGGCAGAAAATATTCCTCAATGTACTTAATATGCTGCTGGCATATACTGGGTAGAGGCCAGGGAGGCTGCTGAATATCATATAATGCACAGTACAGGGCTCCAAAACAGAGACCTGCCCAGCCCAAAATCAATCAATTAGTGCCAGTGCTGAGAAACCCTGCCCTAGCCCACTGGCAACCAGAGGGATTTAGGTATGCCAGAACTCAGCCCCCTGAGAATTTTTTTTTTTTTTTTTTTTTTTTTGAGACACGGAGTATTACTCTTTTGCCCAGGCTAGAGTGCAATGGCATGATCTCAGTTCACTGCAAACTCCACCTCCTGGGTTCAAGTGATTCTCCTGTTTCAGCCTCCCAAGTAGCTGGGATTACAGGTGCCTGCCACTGCGCCGGGCTTTTTGTATTTTTAGTAGGGACTGGGTTTCACCAGGTTGGCCAGGCTGGTCTCCAATTCCTGACCTCATGATCCACCCACCTTGGCCTCCCAAAGAGCTGGGATTACAGGCATGAGCCACCACACCGGGCCTCCCCGGGAATTTCTGTGTCACAAATAGTTTATGTATTAGCAAAGCTGCACTAGCATAAAAATATACAATTAAATCTCAAATCAAAAGTTTCAAGATAGCACAGGGAAGTTCAGCTGGTGTTCAGATTTTAATTTTTAGCCAACCTCCTACAAATCTCTATTCAGCTTGTATCTCAGTATATCCAGAGAGCAGTGGCCCAGCATCTCTGAGAGAATGGCTCATCCTAAAATTGCCTTCCTGGGAAGAGTTGGTAGAAGTCAAATAATTCTCTCATCTCAAACTATCTTACAGAAAATGTGTTATATTAAATTTGCTTTTATGAAAGTACACTTTTATTACATTATGCTGTAAAATGCCTAGAAGTTATCCAATTACAATGGCAATATCATATATAAACAATAATCACAAAACCCTCAGGGAGCTTAACCCTATTAAAGGCAACCAGACTTGAAAGAAAAGAAAGGCTCCAAGGGGCTCGTGAGAGCACTGGGGTCAGCTCTTCTCCGCTCCCTTGCTGCCTGTTCTCCCACTGCACCCGAGTAGGCGGACATGGCAGTTTTGGTCTGTTCAACTGACAGAGAGATCCATCCATCTTTCCTCATAGTGTCTATATTTGATGTTATACATAGGAAAGTCTTCTCCATCGAGACTGGACAACTATTAATTTAAGGTTTTGGGCTGGGCGCGGTGGCTCATGCCTGTAATCCCAGCACTTTGGGAGGACGAGGCTGGTGGATCACGAGGTCAAGAGATTGAGACCATCCTGGTCAACATGGTGAAACCCCGTCTATATTAAAAATACTAAAAATTATCTGGGCATGGTGGCGTGTACCTGTAGTCCCAACTACTCAGGAGGCTGAGGCAGGAGAATTGCCTGAACCCAGGAGGCAGAGGCTGCGGTGAGCCGAGATCGCGCCATTACACTCCAGCCTGGGTAACAAGAGCGAAACTCCGTCTCAAAAAAAAAACAAAAAAACTTAAGGTTTTATATATAATGCTTTAAGACTTCTAGAATTTTTTTGATAGTTATTTAAAGTACAGAGCTGAACAAGATAAAGTAATTTTTAAAGAAATACCCATTACATGGTTACTTTATTGACCTGTATATTAGAATGCATTTTCCTAAGTGAATTATGCTTCACAATTACAAAAAACTAAGAAAAAAAAAAGCTTTGAAAGACAAACTGGAAATAATCTTGTGCCTCATGCCTTTATGAAAGAATTACTTCATCTGGTCAGATCGAATAGTACTAAATTATTTTTAAAACCGTTTAACATAAACATCCAGTTAGAAAGGCAAAGGCAATGTTCATACTGAGGTACAGCTATGTGTGCTAGGAAAGTATCTATGGATAATGTATATTTACATTATCTGAGGTTGGCTCAGAATTGAATTATTTATTTTTTTGACACAGAGTCTTGCTCTGTAGCCCAGACTGGAGCACAGTGGTGAGTCTTGGCTCACTGCAACCTCCACCTCATGGGTTCAAGGGATTCTCCTGCCTCAGCCTCCCGAGCAGCTGAGATTACAGGAGCCCGCCATCATACCTGGCTAATTTTTGCATTTTTAGCAGAGATGGGGTTTCACCAAGTTTGCCAGGCTGGTCTCAAACTCCTGACCTCAGGTGATCCACCAGCCTCAGCTTCCCAAAGTGCTAGGATTTCATATAAGCCACTGCATTTGGCCAGAATAGAATTTTTTTAAAAGACAACAAAGTAAGATACAAGTTCAGTCTCTGTGTGCTTTTTCTTTTTTTGGTAAATTCATTAAGGAATAGTTTTGGAATTGCAGGTAACAACTGTTTAAACTTGTCAAGAGGCAAAGAATAAAACATAAAACCACAAAAAGCAAAACCCAATCACATTCATATGGTTCTGAAATATTCTAAAGAGACCAAAACATGCCCTCTCGTCAGGCCTAACTCAACTCCAGCTGGGCTCTGCCATCTCAGAGGGGCTTCTGCCCAGCCCAAGACAAAGGTCCCTGGTCACTGAGAATGATCTAAAACACCAGTGAACAGAGGGAAAATGGCCGTTGGCAAATGACCACTGCACCCAGCATCTTAAAATAGAACACAACAGGATTTCAAACTGCTCTAAGCCCCCACCCTAAATTCTACCATACAGCTCGACTTTCATCTGTTTAATTTGGTAAGCTCTCTCTGGAGAAATCTGAGACCAAAAAAGAAGGATGAATTAAGATCATTTAAATAATTATACAATATATGACAAAACATTTTTTATTCAGAGTCTATAGCTTTGAACTTACTAGAGTTTCAACATATCTTAACATATCAAACGAGCTCAGGTCCGAGCGCAGCTGCTTTGCTTTCTCTTTGCCCAAATCTGAAGCCAAAACAAGAAAGTGGGCATCCAGGACTGCTTCTCTTGCTCGGGACACTATTCAAAAAAGAAAGAAAATATTCACATTACAAAATATACATTAACCATAGATATTTTCCCTACATTTCCAACTACTTACCAGGATTTCCCACTGGACCCCAAAAAAAAAAACAAAACTCAATAGGCAACTGACCCATCCTTCTAAAACCTGTTCCCCTGCCCAACTCACCAAAATCTCTCTTCGAAGCTGACCCATCTTCCTAAAAGCCAGCTTTCTCTCTAGTTCCCCTACTCCTGTTAGCTGAATCACAATCTCTTAAATAACCCCAGTTGAGCAAAACCCCTTTCACGTCTAATACTCTTTTCCCTGACTCATCCTAGTCACAATTATCATGTGTGCCGAGTAAGGAAAATCAAATGCCCACTCCATGTCGGGCCCTGTGCTTGGTGTGGTGGTTTGTGAATAGCAACAGGTAAGTTGCTAAGGAGCCTCATCCAAAATCATGGCATGTGCCGGGCTGGCACCAGGAGGTTCATGCCTCTGTATGGCTTCAGAGGCAACCCAGCAAAGCCACCCAAATGAACAGTCTACAGGCAGCAGATAGTGACCTCTAAGGTTGGATGCGCAAAAAAAGGCTTGAGAGAAGACATGGGATTTAAGATAAGTTATGGAAAAAGATTTAAATGAAAGGAAAAACAGGCCGGGCACAGCAGCTCATGCCTGTAATCCCTGCACTTTGGGAGGCTGAGACAGGCACACTACTTTGAGTTCAGAAGTTTGAGACTAGCCTGGGCAACATGGTAAAACCCCATCTTTACTAAAAATACAAAAATTAGCTAGGCATGGTGGTACACGCATGTAATCCAAGTTACTTGTGAGGCTGAAGATGGAGAATCTCTTTAACCTGGGAGGCAGAGGTTGCAGTCAGCCAAGATCATGCCACTGCACTTCAGCCTGGCTGACAGGGCGACACCCCTCTGAGGCTTCCTTTAGGATCCTTTGTAGGTGTTCCGGGACTACTTTACATTCTCCCTGCTGCTGGCAGGGTCTGATTAAGCCAACCTCCTCAGCCCGACTGTTTCCTTTTGTTGGCCTCTTCCTTCATCTCCCACAAACATCCTGTGCCTACCTGCCCCATTCCCTTCCCCTTTCATCTACTTGTTTTACAAACTCAGATCATCAAATCCAAGAATGTCAAGCATCTATTGTTCACTGAGCAACTCCTAGGGCCCCACTGGGTGAATAATTTTGCCCTAAAATATTGCTTTAAATAGTGGAAAAGCTGAGGGTGAAATGATGGGGGGATAAAGAAGTGACCAGAGGCACAGTAAATATCAGGGGAGTCACTGAGTCAAGTCAAGACTAACAGTGAGGAGACTGGGAGTCTGGCTGAGAAAGGAAGACAAAGCTTAAGAGGGCAGGGGAGGGAGTTAACCAGGTGAAGGAGAAAGACCTGGTTCCTGAAGGCTTTGATGAGGCTTAGCAAATTGGTAGACTAAGATGGGGAATGGTAAGGAGGCTGTGTCAAAGAAAGGCAGAAATTGGAGCGCATAAAGTGATAAAAGGAGACATTTAAAGCACTAGTCATACTCAGCAATGACTGAAAATAAACATTCTAGTCTTTTAAGAGTATGAAGAACTGCCCAGGTACTGTGGCTCATGCCTGTAATCCCAGCACTGTGAGAGGCTGAAGCGGGTGGATCTTCAGAGGTCAGGATTTCAAGACCAGGCTGGCCCACATGGCAAAACCCCATCTTTACTAAAAATACAAAAATTAGCTGGATGTAGTGGTGTGCACCCATAATCCCAGCTACTTGGGAGGCTGAGGTAGGAGAATCGCTTGTACCTGGGAGGCAGAGGTTGCAGTGAGTCGAGATGGCGCTCTGCACTCTAGCCTGGGAGACAGAGCGAGACTCCATCTCAAATATCAAAGAAAAAAACAACGTATTGGCTGCATTCTCCCCTTCTGTTTCCACAAACCTGTCAGAGAGGCCTGGAGGGGACAGTGGTCTGGGGAGCAGTCCTATGGCTCTGTGATCAAGTATCCACATCAGGGAGTACCCATCTATTACCGGGCAGGCAGATGGCTGCTACCAATACCACCGCCACTGCTTTCAATTCAAACGAAGGTTATTTTTTAAAGCACCCATGGCCTAAGAGTTCAGGGCTCTGGGATCTCTCTCACACACACATACATACACACACACACCTGGGTTCTCTCTCTCCTCTGTCTCTCTCACACACACAGGCGCACCTGATTTATCTCTGTCTCTACACACACATACACATGCACACACACACCCCAGACTGGAGACCAGCAGGTCCACTTGCAGGCCTTGCCACCTCCACGGGGTTACACGTGGACCAGCAGCAAGGAGTTGAGGAAGGCATGACTGAGAATGGGACAGGGAAGAAACAGGATGTCAGAGGGAGCTCAGTTCTTTAATTCATCCACTCATCCAATGTGTACTAGGGATACAGCAGTAAACACAAGAAAAAGAAAAAAGGTAACACGTGTGAAGTTCTCAAACCTGAACAGGCAGCAGAATCACCTGGGAGCTTAAGACAGACTGCGGAACCCAACCCCAGAACTTCATGGAAAGCCCTCATTATATGGTAAGTGCATAATAAATATGGCATTATTGCTAAAATGAAACGGTTCCCAAACTGGGAAAGCACTATTACAAATGTGGGAATTGTTTGATGTCAATCATTTGGTGCTTATGTAACGCTAACAAAGTATTATAAAACATAATATCATATATAAAATAACAAATTACCTTCATTAAACAGAGTGTTGGCCTCTTCAAGGACCTCTGTTAATTTGTCGCCGGCATTTAGTATGTCCTCCCGGTTTTCTATTTAAAAAGATACAAACTTTGGGAAACTAGCTCAGTATTCACTAATAAGCAATTGACAAAGTTATCACCTACAACAGTAAAGCCAAGCCGTGGCCCCTGCGCCCTGAGTAATTATAACCAAAATGGCCCGGAAAAAGAGAAAGGCAACTCTACCCTTTATGCAGCATGAATTTTAAAAGGAAACCCTGGCTCCCTCAAACCTTAACCCAAAGAGCTGGACTCTGGCTGCAGCCTCTGAGTGCTCCATAACCGACTGGTTCTCAAACTTTGCAAACACCACCATCATCTTGAGGACCACTGCACAGTTGGGCGGGTCCACCTAGAGAAACGGATTCTCCCGGTGGGGTCCGAAAACGTGCATTTGACAGCTTTCGCGCGCCGCTACCGCTTCGGGAGCGGGAGCCCCTGCGAAGGACCGCCGGGAGCAATCAAAGCACGCAGAGTCCGCGTCCTGCCTCTCCCCATCGGCTGGCTGGGCTCCGGCGGGTCCGCGAACCGCTCTCTGGCCTCCAGCTTTCCCAGCCCGTTACTCCAGGAACCGCGTGCCCCTCGCCCAGGTTGCGCAGCTCCAGCCACATAACTGTGGGAGCATTCTGTCAACAAATTAAGGTGCGGCATGCGGCGAAGGGCTTGCTCCCGGCGCGTCTCGGCCCGCGCTACGCGGGGCCTGCACCCGGCATCTGCCTCCTGCGTCCTCCCCACCGCGCCCGGCGCAGGGTGGGGACGGCGGCTGGGGACGGCCGCTCTGCCCGCACCGCACCGAGGCGCCGCCTTACGTTGAACGGAGTTGATGAGCGCCCGGTACTGATGGCGGATCTGGCGGCACAGGCCTTGGTCGGCCTCAGCCTCCAAGCTGGCCGGGTCTATCATCTCGTCATCGGAATCCGACGGCTCTGTGTCCTCCAGGCTCGGGCGTTCTGGGGCCTCCCTGCGCTCCGGCGCGGCGCCGCGGCGGGCCCCGGGCGACAGCGGGGACCGCGAGCGGGAGCGGGTGCGATCCCGGTGCGGGTCGCGGCCCCGGCCCCGGCCCTCGGGCCCGCGGCCGCTGCTGTCCCCAGACATCGCGCCAATTCGCCTTGCAACTTCGGAACGGCGGAAGTTCGCGCCAGAAACTGAAACCCCTGCTCTGCGCGAGCGCCCGCTCCCAGCGGAACGCGGCTCCAGGCCCCGCGCGAGCACACAGCGACGCCTGTGGCGGGAGGCCGGCTACGGGCTCGGCCGGGTTTCCAAGGCGCCTGCCGGAACTGCTGGGTGCACGCGAGGGTCCTGGAGGGGCATCCTTTGTTCCCTTGACAGAGGTGCAATGAGCTCCCCCTTACTCCACACTGCAGGGCCGTGAGAATCTTGGTTTTCTGGCCGCCTTTCCCACTCCACTGGACCTGCATCTTACTTGGGTTCCTTTGCCTGCCCAGGACACAGCCACAGCCTGGCACCAGCATGGGCACGCGGCGCATGTGTGTTGAGCGAGGTTCCTCCTGTAGAGCAGGATGAGCGCGGGACGTGGAGACCGGAAGTGCTCTGCTGCTCACCTGTGATTTTAGTTTCCTTGTGCCATCATGGCTGGAGTTGAGGGGGCCGGTGGATGAATCAAATGTTTATGTGCAGCTGGCAATACCACTTTTTCTAAGTATGGCAGAAGAGACAAATTAACAGGTTAAACTCTGTCAACCATCCTTCTAAATATCTACAACACAATGTCACCAGAACACCAGGGTTTTGGTCTACACCCTACTGCCCCCGCCCCCCTACAGAAAGCCAATCATGGAGACAACCATTATTACTAAGGAAAAAGGC
This sequence comes from Saguinus oedipus, assembly GCA_031835075.1. Taxonomy (NCBI): domain Eukaryota; kingdom Metazoa; phylum Chordata; class Mammalia; order Primates; family Cebidae; genus Saguinus; species Saguinus oedipus. The sequence continues at coordinate 127,766,703 of CM063179.1, forward strand.
TTTACTCGGACGCTGCACTCAGGGAGATAAGAGAGCAGTCTCAGACTCATTGCCCTGCCCAACTAAAGTCAGGAGTTTATACAGTTGCAGGCAAGCAATGTAACAATGTGTGGGAAAACAGGAAGTCAGGAGAGTGAAGGAAGCTATGGGGACTTATGAGAGGGCCTGGTGTCTCACTGGATACAGTCACCTGGTGAGTTTCAGTTTTTTGATACTTTTTGAAAGGTCCTGGGGGATCCTTTCCTGAGGAAGGAACTCAGATTAAACAAATGTAAGTTTTAACCTTAAGACTGCAAAAGATAATTTCTAAGTTTATCCAAAATAATAAATAAATAAACGGTCTATAGGACTATTGGGTTGGTCTCAATGACGGTCTGTGTTCACATTTGCTTCTTTTTTTTGTTTTTGTTTTTGTTTGTTTTTGATACAAGGTCTCAATTCTGTTGCCCAGGCTGGAGTGCAGTGATGCAATCTCAGCCCATTGCAAAGCCCCAACCTCACCTCAAGTGATCTGCCCACCTTGGCCTCCCTATGTGCTGGGATTACAGATGTGAGCAGGCATGACCTGATACTCAAACTAGAAGATTCTAAGAATACCTCCTGAAGGGCCCAAGAAAGATGGAATTATATTCAGTATACTTTGAAAGATAAATGTATGAATTTCATTCCATGTATTTTGGATTGTATTCGAGTATTGTTTCTCAAAAGTTCTCTTTGGTGCTAAGAGCACATTTTCTCGAAGGAACAATATTACAAGTTGGGTTACCACACAACCTACACATAGACCATTTTGTGCACCATGTCTACTAAACTTGAGTTAGGCACTGTTCATTGCTGTCCAACAGCTACTACCTCACCCACCCCGGGTTATCTGTATTTCAGGAAGGGCACATGTGTGTGCCTGCTTCCTTAGACGAAACATGATTGCTCTAACCAGGTCCCAGTAATCAGTAATCTCACTCCCCTTCCCCAGTGACTGGTCTAGGGTTCTGTGATGCACTCTGGGTCTGTAAGATGTCAGAGGGCTTCCCAACTGGATAGAACACAAAGCTTCCAGAAAAGAAAACCCTCCACCCTTCTCCCGCTTTAAGATGGCTGGTATAAGAATGTGGGGCCACCATATTGGCAGCATCTGGTACTTACAAGGTGACAAGTATGAGGAAAGACCAGAGTGCTGGGGACAGTGGAGAGCAAAGATGGACATGGCTGAATTGCTGAATCAACTACATACCTCCAGACTCCCTGAAAAGTAAGCCATAAACCATGGGTTAAAGCACAGTTAATTGTTTCATAGTTGTGGCTTGTAGCTCAGTGTTCTGTAATGGAAACTTAGTGTTCTTCTAGGTGAAATTCATTCCAAGCTCCACACAAAAATACTTGAAATAGGCTGGGCACATTGGCTCACGCCTGTAATCCCTGCACTTTGGGAGGCCGAAATGAGTGGATCACCCGAGGTCAGAAGTTCGAGACCAGCCTGGCCAACATGATAAAACCCCATCTCTATTAAAAATACTACAAATTTTGGGGGAAAATGCCAGATACAGGTGAAGGGGAGGAAGGCAGCAAATCACACTGCCAGTGGGTTCCTATGCAACAATCTTGCATGTTCTTCACATGTACCCCAAAACCTAAAATGCAATTCAAAAAATACTACAAATTAGCCAGGCGTTGTGGCAGGCGCCTGTAATCCCTGCTACTGAGGTTGCAGTGAGCCGAAATTGCACCATTGCACTCCAGCCTGGGCAACAAGAGCAAAACCCCACCTCAAAAAGAAAAACCTGAGATGAGTCATTCAATTCAAGAGTATTTAAGGTGTACTTATAGGGTAGACACCCTACAAAGCACAGCAGGGCACACAGATAATTCAGGTACTTGCCTTTGCCTTCTAGGTATCACCAGAAGAAAGGCATGAAACTGATTCTAAAATTCACGTGGGGAACCAGGTGTGATGGCTCATACCTGTAATCCCTGCACTTTGGGAGGCCAAGACAGGTGGATGACTGGAAGCCAGGAGTTTGAGACCAACCTGGACAACAAAGCAAGACTCTGTCTCTGCAAAAAATAAAAAATAAAAAATAAATTAGCCAGGCATGGTGCACACCTATAGCCCTACTGACTCTGGAGGTAGAAACAAGATGATCGCTTGAGCCCAGGAGTTTGATGCTGCAGTGAGCTATGCTCATGCCACTGCACTGCAGCATGGGTGACAGAGTAAGACCTTGTCTTAAAAACCAAAATTATATGGAGGCTGGGCGCGGTGGCTCACACCTGTAATCCCAGTACCTTGGGAGACTGAGGTGGGTGGATCAGGAGATGGAGACTATCCTGGTCAACATGGTGAAACCCCATCTCTATTAAAAATACAAAAAAATTAGCTGGGCTTGGTGGCGCACACCTGTAGTCCCAGCTACTCAGTAGGCTGAGGCAGGAGAATTGCTTGAACTCAGGAGGTGGAGATTGCAGTGAGGCGGAGATTGCAGTGAGCCGAGATTGCGCCACTGCGCTACAGCCTGGGAGACAGTGTGAGACTCCATCTCAAAAAAAAATTATATGGAAATGCAAGGGACCCAGAATAGCCAAAACAATCTTGGAAAAGATGGACAAATTTGGCAGGACTCAGATTTCTTGATTTTAAGATTAATACAAAGCTATATAATCAAGACTGTGTGGTATTGTCATGAGGACAGATATATAGATGAAAGGAATGGAATTGAAAGTCCAGACACAAACCTATTCATTTATGGTTAACTGATTTTCAACCAGGGTGCCAAGACAATTCAATAGGGAAATAATACTCTTTTCAACAAATAATAGTGGGACAATTGAATATGTGTATGCAAAGGAGTGAAGATAGACCCTTTCTTCACACCATATATAAAAATTAACACAACTAGATTGGACCCAAATGTAAGCAAATACTGTAAAACTTTTAGAAGAAAACATAGCTGTAAATCATTGTGGCCTTGGGTTAGGTGATGGTTTTTTTAGATATGACACCAAAAGCATCAGCAACCGAAGGATTAAAAATAGATGAATTGGAGACAAAGTTTGGGATAATTTGTTACAGCAGCCATAGGAAACAAATCCAGGTGCCCAGGATGAGCAACCATGGGAAGATATTACGACCCCAAGGCCTAAAGGGTCCAAAGGAGGCCGGGCATGGTGGCTCACACTGTAATCCCAGCACTTTGGGAGGCCGAGGCGAGTGGATCACTTGAGGTCAGGAGTTCAAAACCAGCCTGGTCAACATGGTGAAACCTTGTCTCTACTAAAAATACAAAAAAATAGCTGAGCATGGTGGCATGTGCCTGTAATCCCAGCTCCTGGGGAGGCTGAGGCAGGAGAATCACTTGAACCAGGGAAGTGGAGGTTGCAGTGAGCCAAGATGGCACCACTGCGCTCCAGCCTGGGAGACAGAATGAGACCCTGTCTCAAAGAAAAAGCAAAAAAAAAGGTCCAAAGGAAAAAGCAGTGTTATCAGAGCCCCTTGTAGACTGAAGCCATCAGAAGGAGCAGCCAGATAGGAGTTCTGGTTCTAGAGTTTACGCCCTGCCAGGACCATAATTCTAAGCAAAGAGGAAATGAAGGCAGAAATGTCCTGATCTTATCCTTCCAACTTCTCCTCCCCTGCTTTTACCTCTTGTTGGCTGAGGCCAACAGGATGCCAGAGGGCAAGAGAACCTGTGTGATGCAGTCCATAGGCCAGTCCCTGAGCAGAGCAGGACCAAGAAAGATGGAGACGGATTTGAGGTGGGAATGGGGACAAACGGAGAGTAACCAGCCTTGTGGGTAAGGGCTCTGCCAGGGACTATTTTGCTAGGTATATGAGAAATCCCACTATAGTGTGTTAGCCAAAATGGTTACAATTCTTCTTGTAAAACCAGAAACCTAGAGGTAGGCAGGCCAGGATTGGTGCCTTGGCTCCATTGCCTCAACCCAAATGTGGCACATGTCACTGGGACTAAGGAGAAGACTATTGAAGGTCTTTTCAGAAATGTTTTTCTACACAATAAAACTGACACACTAAGAGGAAGTGCTCCTCTTTAGCCAAATGTTGTCGTGTCTGCATATGTTGTTCAAAATATGGCAGTCATCTTGTGACCATGTGAGGACAAATCAACATTACCCGACAGCAAGAACGCAAGTCCTGCATGACATCACCACGCCGCTGCCACTGCCTTTTCTCTGGACATCTTGTTACAGGAGATAATAAATGCCCTTATTGTTTTTGTTTTTGTTTAGATGGAGTCTCGCTCTGTCATCAGGCTGGAGTGCAATGGCACAATCTCAGCTCACTGCAACGTCTGCCTCTGGGGTTCAAGCAATTCTCCTGCCTCAGCCTCCCAAATAGCTGGGAATACAGGAACCCACCACCACAACCAGCTGATTTTTGTATTTTTAGTAGAGATGGGGTTTCACCATGTTGGACAATCTAGTCTCAAACTCCTGACCTCAGGCGATCTGCCTGTCTCAGCCTCTGAAAGTGCTAGGATTATAGGCATGAGCCATCATGCATGGCTCTCCTTTTTTTTTTCCCCTAGAGATCTCCATCCCAGGGCCCTGTGTCCGCCCACTTCGATTTGGATGAGGTGTTATTCCAGTTTTGCTATATAGTTGAACCATGGGGCTTCCTTTTACTGCCATCCTTGGTTAAATTCGTTGCTTTCTGGATTCCATGTTTAAAACTGCTTTTAGTTTATGCCCCAGTTTTGCTGAGGTACTTTCTTAGAAGAGATGTAAAGAAAGCGAGATTTATGAGTCTAAAGAATGTCTTTATTCTAGTTTTCCATTTAGTTGAAGATTTGACTGGATATAGAATTTTGAGCTAAAAATTTTTCATTAGGAATTTAAAGGCATTGTTCCATTGTCTGCTTGAAATTGATTCTTTTTTTTTTTTTTTTTTTTTTTTTTTTTATTTGTTGTATCGATTCTTTTTTTTTTTTTTTTTTTTTTTTTTTTTTTATTATTGCATTATAGGTTTGGGGGTACATGTGCAGAACGAGCAAGATAGTTGCATAGGTACACACATGGCAGTGTGCTTTGCTGCTTTCCTCCCCTTCACCCACACTTGGTATTCATCCCCAGGCTATCCCCCCCAGCCCCCCCCTGCTGTCCCTCCCCCATTCCCCCCAACAGTCCCCAGTGTATAGTAGATTTTTTTTTTTTTTTTTTTGAGATGGAGTCTCCCTCTTGTCATCCAAGCTGGAGTGCAATGGCTCAATCTTGGCTCACTGCCACCTCCACCTCCCAGGTTCGAGCGATTCTCCTGCCTCAACCTTCTGAGTATCTGGATTACGGGTGTGGGTCACCTTGCCTCACTGTTTTGTATTTTTAGTAGAGACAGAGTTTCACCATATTGGCCAAGCTGGTCTCAAACTCCTGACCTCAGGTGATCTGCCTGCCTCAGTCTCCCAAAGTTCCGGGATTACAGGCATGAGCCACTGTGCCCAGCAAATATTCTGATTCAGCATTCACTCAACAAACATTCCAGGTATGTTCTAGGCACTGATGATATAGGTGCACCTATATTAAAAATTAAAAATATTATAAGTTGAAAACGCATTGAACACACCTAACCTACTGAACATCATAGTGATGTGGGAGTTCAGAAGAAATTACTTGGGTAGATAGTGAGGGTACGGAAGTACTCGGAAAAGCTTTTGAAAAGCAGCCCCAAATAATTTTCTAACAAAGAGCAGCCCGTAAAGTCAAGCTGCAGATATAGACAAGCAAGCTGGAAGCTTACACGGGTGAATACCAGCAGGAACTAGGGACTAGACATGTTCAAGATGGTGGCTCCATCTTCCTTTCACTTTGTCAGCCATGTGTACAGTAAAGAGCAGACAAGGCCGGGAGCAGTAGCTCACACCTGTAATCCCAGCACTTTGGGAGGCCGAGGTGGGTGGATCACGAGGTCAAGAGATCGAGACCATCCTGGTCAACATGGTGAAACCCCATCTCTACTAAAAATACAAAAAATTAGCTGGGCACAGTGGCGCGTGACTGTAATCCCAGCTACTCAGGAGGCTGAGGCAGGAGAATTGCTTGAACCCAGGAGGCGGAGGTTGCGGTGAGCCGAGATCGCGCCATTGCACTACAGCTTGGGTAACAAGAACGAAACTCTGTCTCAAAAAAAAAAAAAAAAAAGAGCAGACAAGATGGCACTAATCAACTGGAGAGCCCATTTGCATAGGGTGGGGCGGCCATTCTTCCATAGGGCTACGTAAATGTCATACCTGATCCAACAGATCTATGAGCCCTATGTAAAGCAGACACCACCTTCTCCAGCCTGCCTATAAAATCTGCTTCGGTCCACCACCTCCCCTCTTTTAGACGTCTCTCTCCCCTCTTTCCTCTATTAGATTTTCCACTCCTTAGCCACCTACGTGTGTCCGTGTCCTGAATTATTTCTTATTGCCAGATGAGGAACCTCAGGGTAAATACCCTAGACAATGTAGCTGTTTCAATAGCACAACATAGCCTAGCTCATACATGCTGAGAACACTTACATTAGCCTAGAGTTGGGCAAAATCATCTAACACAAAGCTTAGTTTGTAATGAAGTATTGAATCTCTCATATGGTTGATTGGATACTGTACTGAATGTGAAAAACAGAACAGTTGTTGAATACTCAAAGTACAGTTTCTGCTGAAAGCATTCTCACTTTTCCACCATCTTATGATAAATCTACATCAAATTATCACTGTGTTGGGAATTGAAACTGCCTTTGCAAAACTGACAGTAACAGAAATGTGACATGGTTGACTTCATCTTGCTTCTGACCTCCAAGCTGTCCTTGGTTATTCCTGGGCATAGGCAAAGCTAACTTTGGGAGGAGCTCAACTTATCATTCAATTTGAAAGCAAAGATTGTAATAGTCCCTCCCTAAAACTAAACCCCTCCTTTCTCAGGGACCAAAACCGCCTTTGTAAGACTAACAGAAGGTCACAAGAATAAGATTATGGGAGAAGCCAGAACTCTACTAAAATGTAGGCATAGTTTCTGGAGTCCTTTCTGCCCAGGGGTCATGTGGCCAGAGTTCACAACATCTGTGGCTTTTCCAGTTGCTCCTATAGATGACCTCACTATTGTAGAACTTAAGATTGGCTTTTTTGAGATGTTTTTCAGACCGACCCCACTCGGACTCATGACTCATGACTCAGCAGGTCCTGTGGCCCCGCTCAGAGGCAGACTTAGGGCATGAGGACTGTTTCCACACCAATATGATTTCACCCCCAACCAATCAGAAGCACTATCCCCCAACCCCCTGCCCACCAAATTGTCCATAAAATCCCTATGTTCCGACCCTTCGGGGAGACTGATCTGAGGGGTAACTCCAGCTCTCACGTGGGCCAGCCTCATGGCAATTAAACTTTTTCTCTATTGCAATGCTATGGTCTCAGTGAATTGATTTTTGTCTGTGCAGTGGGGAAGAAAAAGAACTCATTGGGTGGCTCCAGAATCATCTGTTTAACGATGAATAAGACAAATTCCCTACTGTCATGGAGGAGACAGATGATAAAGAAAAGAAAAAAAAAATAAGATTTGGTAATTGTAAAGGCTATGAATAATTTAAATAGGCTAAGGAAATAGGTGGAGAGTGGAAGATGCATTCTTTTTTCCCAGACAGTCTCACTCTGTTGCCCAGGCTGGAGTGTGTGGCACCATCTCAGTTCACTGCGACATCTGCCTCCTGAGCTCAAGCGATTCTCCTGCCTTCGCCTCCTAAATAGCAGGGATAACAGTCGCCTGCCACCATGCCCAGATAATTTTTGTATATTTAGTAGAGACAGGGTTTCACCATGTTGGCCAGGCTGGTCTCCAACTCCTAACCTCAAGTGATCCACCAACCTCAGCCTCCCAAAGTGCTGGGATTACAGGCATGAGCCACTGTACCTGGCCTGGGAGTTGCTGTTTTAGATGTGATGAGCAGCACAACATCTTACCTGAGGAGGTGACATTTGAGATGAGGCTTGAATTGTAAGGAGTACTGTGTCATGCAAAAATACAGGGAAATCATATTGTAGTCAAAGGTGATAGCAAAAAATTAAAAAGTCTTTGGGGTTAAAATGAGTCTGACACATTCAAGAAAGTTCAGGAAGACACACATATCTGTGTTAGAGTAGGTAGCTAGGAGGACATGAGCAGGGCAGAAGAGGGCATTCCACCCCCACCCCAACCAGGAATGTCAGGCAATCATCATGTGATGATGAGGTGGTTGTTACACTGCTTCTCTAAAATCAGTATTGGCCACAGCCAGCACCAGGGAAGGGCCTTCTCCCAATAGATAGAAAACACCTGAAGCTGGTGTCAGCAGCTTCCTGATAAGATCTCAAGAGTTGGGCAAGTGCGCTCAAGCATGCGTCCTAAGAGGCAAAATGGCAGAGTTTAACTAATAGATGACCTTCCTCTAAGGAATACTTGACTGGCAAGGGAAAAATGCCTCAAATGAGAACGGGCAGAACTTCAGTAAACACGCTGAGTGTGGCCACTCCCAAGTGCTGGCTGGCCACCGCGTAAGTGGACAGACTGCTCCAATGGAAGGATCAGGAGAGAAGAAATGCAAATTCCAGAACCGTGCCAACGTATAAAACCCTGCAGTAAGGGTCGTATGGTGCACTTGGATTTCTCAAGTCACCCGCTTGGCCCTCTTCCAAGTATACTTTACTTCCCTTTATTCCTGCTCTAAAACTTTTTTAAAACTTTCACTCCTGCTCTAAAAATTGTCTTGTTTTCTCACTCTGCCTTACGCCCCTTGGGCGAATTCTTTCCTCTGAGGAGGCAAGAATCGAGTTGTGACTGCAGATCCATCAAATTCCCTGCTGGTAACAGCTGGAGTGCGGTAAGTAAGGAGGAGAGGGCTGGAAAATGAATTTGTCTCTGATTCCCATTATTTTAAAATACAGGGTAGGAAAACCTTCTCCTGTATCTTCTTAGCTTCAGTGGCTGGGGAGCACCATCCTTCAAGGGGAGAATCGCCTGGCTGAGCCCAGCCAACCCACAGAACTGTGTGAGATATTTTCAGTTACTGTCCTGGCACCTAGTGAGCCCTTTTGCCTCTTTCAACTTCGGGAAAAATTATGATTTATTTTATTGTTTTTTGTTTACATTTTTATAGCTAGAGTCTTACTCTGTCGTCCAAGCCAGAGTGCAATGGCATGATAATGGCTCACTGTAGCCCAGAACTACTGGGCTCAAGTGATTCTCCTGCCTCAGCTTCCCAAGCAGCTAGTACAAACACATGCCACCGTGCGCAGCATAGGAAATATTTTTATATTACCTCCTTGATACTTTCTTCCTCCTACTTTTTTGTTTCATGTCTGCATCTCCTGTCACTTATATAGGGACCTCATTGTTTGATTCTCCAGGCATTTAATATTTTCTCCTATTTAAAATTTTTCTTTAATTCTGTTTTTTGACATATTTTATTGAGTTTACCTTCAACCTTCTGTGGAATTTTTTTTTTTTTTTTTTTTTTTTGAGACAGGGTCTTGCTCTATTGCCTGCACTGGAGTGCTGTGGCACAATCATGGTTCATTGCAGCCTCGACCTCCCTGGCTCAAGGAATCCTCCCACCAGGAGCAATCCTCTCAAATAGCTGGAACTACAGGTGCATGGCACTATATTCAGCTAATATTTTTTGTTTTTTGTAGAGATGGGGGTCTTACTGTGTTGGCCAAGCTGGTCTCAAACTCCTGGGCTCAAGTGATCCTCCCACCTCAGCCTCCCAAAGTGCTGGGATTATAGGCATGAGCCACCACATGCTGCTAGAATTTTAAATATCAGGATATAGGAAAGGTTTGTCTTTTTGTTTGTTTGTTTTTTGAGATGGAGTCTCGCTCTCTCGCCAGGCTGGAGAGTGCAGTGGTGCGATCTCGGCTCACTGCAACCTCCAATTCCCTGGTTCGAGTATTTCTGCTGCCTCAGCCTCCTGAGTTGCTGGGATTACAGGAACGCACCACCACGCCCAGCTAATTTTTGTATTTTTGGTAGAGACAGGGTTTCACCATGTTGGGATGGTGGTCTCCATCTCCTGACCTCGTGATCTGGCCACTTTGGCTTCCCAAAGTGCCGGGATTACAAGTGTGAACCAGTGCACCCAGCCTGCTTTTGTTTTCAATTTTGTTTTTGTCTGCTGGGACAGGGCCAGGCAGGGCAAAGGGTAGATTCCTTTGACACTTACTTTTAATTTTCTTCCCAAGTGCATTCCCACCATTGTTCCTGGTGTCTCAGAGCCTCTCCAGGATCTGCAGAGTCTTGTTTGGGCTGGAGCCCCTTCAGCCCTCCTCCTATCCCCAATCTAGGCTAATGCCCCTCTGCCCTGATTCCTCAATTACCAGACCTCCATCCACTTTCCATTATCCACAACCATGGAGAAAGCTCTTGTCAGCTAATGTGCCTTTTCCAGTTTGCCACATTATTACATTATTGTCTGGGCATATCTGTTTTGTTTTGTTTTCGTTTTTTTGAGACAGAGTCTTGCTGGGTCTCCCAGGCTAGAGAGCAGTGGTGCAATCTCAGCTCTGCAACCTCTGCCTCCCAGGTTCACTCAGTCTCCTGCCTCAGCCTCCCAAGTAGCTGGGATTACAGGCACCCGCCACCATGCCCAGCTAATTTTTGTATTTTTAGTAGAGATGGTTTTGTCATGTTGGTCAGGCTGGTCTCAAACTCCTGATTTCAAGTGATTCACCCGCCTCAGCCTCCCAAAGTGCTGAAATTACAGGCATGAGCCACCGTGCCTGACCTGGACATACTTGTTTTTAAAAAAATGCCTTTGCTATTATTTTACATTTGTGTGTTCTATCTTCTGCAGAAAAGAGAGGGTTTTTATTTTCACTATGTATGTAGATAATGAACTTTAAACATTATATATTTATTTGTATAAATCCACCTGTTTATTGTCATTCCAAACATTACTTTGAATTTATTTTCCTCTCAGAGGTTTCAAATAATCAGGAGCTCTAAGCATTGCCTGGGAAATATTTTGTTTTCTTTGTGCTCTCTGCCATATGGAACTAGTGATTTTCAGCAAGGCTGTGTTTATGTGTATTTCAATTGGGCAAATATGAAGTAATAGGAAATAAAATAATATTAATTGAACCTGACTTTTAAATTATTTTCTTGAGACAGAGTCTTGCTCTGTCACCCAGGCTGGAGTGCAGTGGAGTGATCTTTGCTCACTGCAACCTCTGCCTCCCAGGTTCAAGCGATTCTACTATCTCAGCCTCCCGAGTAGCTGGGACTACAGTCAGTTGCCACCATGCCTGGCTAATGTTTTGTATTTTTAGTAGAGATGAGGTTGCACCATGTTAGCCAGGATGGTCTCGATCTCCTGACCTCAGGATCTGCCTGCATCAGCTTCCCAAAGTGCTGGGATTACAGGTGTAAGCCACTGCGCCTGGTCTCAAACCTGACTTTATGAGCAAATTTTGAAATAGTTTACATCTCCTCAAATTAAAAATAAGTCTTTGCTTTCACTAATGAATGAATGCATGTTTTGGTGAAGAATCATTTCAAAGCTGAGCAGCTGAGTGAATGCTAGAAACTGTAGTCATGTTGTTGCTCTATGGTGGCCCCGTCTTAGCCAGCATACAGGGACATCTGCAGGTTTTCATCAGGATCGTGGGAACTGCACTGTTGTTACAGACACTGGAACACTGGCTGGTGATTTTAGTGTAATTTAAAACTTTTTTTATATCTCAAAGTCATTTGTATTAGTCCATTTTCACACTGCTGATAAAGACATACCCAAGACTGGGCAATTAACATAGAAAGAAGGTTTAATGGACTGACAGTTTCATATGGGTGGGGAGGCCTTATAATCGTGGCAGGAGGCAAGGAGGAGCAAGTCACGTCTTACATGGATGGCAGCAGGCAAAGAAAGAGCTTGTGCAGGGAACTCCCCCTTATAAAACAATCAGATTTTATGAGACTCATTCACCATCATGAAAACAGCATGGGAAAGACCTGCCCCCATGATTCAATTACCTCCCACTGGGTTCCTCCTACAACACATGGAAATTTTTTTTTTTTTTTGAGACAGAGTTTCGCTCTCGTTACCCAGGCTGGAGTGCAATGGCGCGATCTCGGCTCACCGCAACCTCCGCCTCCTGGGTTCAGGCAATTCTCCTGCCTCAGCCTCCTGAGTAGCTGGTATTACAGGCACACGCCACCATGCCCAGCTAATTTTTTGTATTTTTAGTAGAGACAGGGTTTCACCATGTTGACCAGGATGGTCTTGATCTCTTGACCTCGTGATCCACCTGCCTCGGCCTCCCAAAGTGCTGGGACTACCGGCATGAGCCACTGCGCCTGGCCCAACACATGGGAATTTATGATGAGATTCAGGTGGGGACGCAGCCAAACCATATCACCATTTCACCCAAGTTTTATGTGTTGGTACTAGTGGGAAGACTAAAAAACTGTTTCCAGATCGATAAACTGGGAACAGAAGTGAGATGTGATAGAAAGCTGTGAAGAAGGCCCAGTGCAGCCCACCCTGATATGCCAGGCTGTTCATTTGGAAGAAAGCATTTGTACACAAGAGAGGTGATGCTGAGAAACTGAAAAACCTGAAGGTTTTAAGAGCCAAAAAAGTGCTAATGGGAAAATACACCACATGTTTTTAGGATCCCCTTTACTTTTATGCTTTTTCCTACAGGAACATTTAACTTATTTAAGTGTTGAATTACACAAGAACTTCCAAAAAAAAGTTATAAAATATAATTGCCGAGAACAACTCAAAGCTCAAATAGGGATTTTCCGTTTTTAGAGGCTTTTATGTACATCCTCATGATTAGGTCATGCTGGGCCTATGAAGAAGATGGGGTGTGGAATCATTCCCTTTTTATACCTGAGGAAGTGGAAGTGCTTAGTGTTTGGGCAATTGATCCAAGTCACTGCAAGAAAATAGCTGAATCAAGACTAAGTATCCAGCCTTCAGAACCCTCATTCAAAAATCCCTGGGAAGCCAGGCACGGTAGCTCACACCTGTAGTCCCAGCACTTTGGGAGGCCAAGGCTGGAGGATCCCTTGAGCCCAGGAGTTCAAGAACAGACTGGGCAATATAGCAAGACCCCTGCCTCTATGAAACAAAACAAAACTCTCTGGGAGTTCCCTTGGTATTACAGTATTTTAGTTATTATAAAACTCTGTCTTTGTAAGGAAGACATGAACCAACTTTTAAATATGTGAAAAAAATGAGTTATGGTCACTTGAATTTGCACTCTGAATACTAGAATGATTCTGAAAATTAAATATTGCTGACGAAAATTAGATTACCTTTTAAATTTTCTCTGAAAACTTTTACATTCACATGAGATAAAATCACTAGACTAGAAAAAAATATGAGAGGAAACAGTCTTCCTCTCTCCCTGCCTCCCAGTCCAGCCACTGTCACTGGTTTCTTAAGTGAGTTTCGAGAAAGAATTATTTATATATTATAATATAGTGCATTGTATGGTTAGGTTTAGATCATTGCCTTTATAATGTAGTATACACAGATAAATGTATACCTCCCTTTGGGGTTTTTGTTTTGTTTTTCTTTTGGAGACAAGTTCTCACTTTGTCGCCCAGGATAGAGTGCAGTGGCGCCATCGCAGCTCACTGCAGCCTCACCTCCCTGGCTCAAGTGATACTCCCACCTCAGTCTCCCAAGCATCTGGAACTACAGGCTTGCACCACCCTGCCTGCCTAATTTTTTTTGTTACATCTTTTTTTCTTTTTGAGACAGAGTCTCACTCTCTTACCAGGCTGGAGTGCAGTGGCACGATCTCGGTTGACTGCAATCTCCGCCTCTGGGTTGAAGCGATTCTTATGCCTCAGCCTCCCGAGTATCTGGGACTACAGACACGTGCCACCACGACCAGCTAATTTTTGTATTTTTTTAGTAAAGATGGGGTTACACCATGTTGGCCAGGATGGTCTTGGTCTCCTGACCTCATGATCCACCCGCCTCGGCTGTTGTATCTTTAGTAGTAACAAGGTCCCTCTGTATTGCCCAGGCTCTTCTCAAACTCCTGAGCTCAAGTGATTAGCCCACTTTGGCCTCCCAAAGTACTGAGATTATGTAGGTGTAAGCCACCACACCCACCCCCTTTCTTTTTTCTTTATATAAAGAATAGTAGGCTGGGTGCGGTGTCTCACGCCTGTAATCTCAGCACTTTGGGAGGCTGAGGTGGGCGGATCCCGAGGTCAAGAGTTCGAGATCATCCTGGCCAACATGGTGAAACACTGTCTCTACTAAAAAAATACAAAAATTAGCTGGGTGTCGTGGTGTGTGCCTGTAGTCCCAGCTACTCGGTAGGCTGAGGCAGGAGAATTGCTTGAACCCAGGAGGCGGAGATCGTAGTGAGCCGAGATTGCACCACTGCACTTCAGCCTGGCGCCTGGCGACAGAGCAAGACTCTGTCTCAAAAAAAAAAAAAAAGAACGATATATTATACACAGTGTTCTGTACCTTAATACTTTTCACCTGATGTATCCTGGAGAGTTTTCAGTGTTGGTATATAAAGAGTGCCTCACCCTTTCTCCAGCTGTTTCCCATTGTGTGATTGCGTCTTTAATTCCCTGGCTCCTGATGAAACTGTAGGTGGCGAGCTGTTTAGAACTAGCCTAACTGCTCGTTCTCCCTTTCTGAAGGAAGCATATTGACATTTTTGAAAAGGACTGCTTGACACTATGAGGTCAGTTGAGGCTGGTGATGACTGGTGCCTCTTTACAAGAAGAAGCACTGCTAATTTTATGGCTTGTTTTTTTCTTTTATGCCTGCTTTGTTTTGAATAGTGGCTGATTCCAGCCAAAATATAAATCAGGTAAATCAAATTGCAGCCAAGGTGGTTGACACTGGCTTCAGATCCCAAGTGAATGTATAGTGAAAAGCACAGCGAGCTGGCTGGCGGCACTTGCAGGCTTCTGCTCCTTTTTACCCTCTCCCTCTGGGCAGCAGAGCCTTCTGGAAAGTTGCTGCCTGGCCTGGGTCAGATTGCTTACACGCCACTGCCTCCCAGGCTGGTGTTCCCAACCCTAAGCCAAGGCACATTTATAGAACAATTCCATGTGATCCTGGGGAAGACAGACCGCGGGTGGAGGGCAGTGCTGAAAAGCAGCCTCCGGAAGAGAGGGTCCTCTCCTGCCGCTGCGCTCTCCATGCTTGGGGGCTACTGGGTGAGTGAGTCTCAGACTGAGGGTTCTTCCTTCAGGCAACCTGTGGCTTTAAACCGGTTTGACTACTGAGATTAGAGGGATAAAGCATTGCTTGCATGCTTTCCTTATAAAGTGAAATTAAAGGCACATCTGTGCCTCTCCACTCCTTGTTTCTTAAGCCAAATGAACTGCACTTTTTCTAATACGTCACTGGTTACTTTTCATAGACTGTAGCGCCATTAACCAGACCTTGATCTCCTCATTTGTGAAATAAAGGGTTGGGCTAGATGATTACTGAAATTTCGTCTGGCCTCTATTATGATTCTGCCCATCACAAATTTTAGTTTCAAGGGTTTGTGATTCTGCAAAATGATGACTTAAGAGAGAACCCCTAAGGCCCTGATGGTTTGTAGAACTTTGTGGGAGAAAGTCATCTGAAAGCTCGTGATTGCATTGACCTTGACATGTTTGCACAGGTATTTCTCTAGATTCTCATGAGTACCTTTCCAGACCTGTTTCTGATGTTGTGCCTGCCAACTTGAGCTGCCGTGTGATCTTGACAAACACTGCGTATCTGAGTTTGACTTGGTATCAGTTATAAATGAATCACCAGGTTAGAGCTGAAGTTAGGCAGAATTCTAAGCCTCATGAGAGAATCTTACAGTTCAGTGAAACACAGAAGTGTGTGTATGTATTGTTTCGTACCCTGTTCCATAAAACAGAAACGCCCCAACCAAAATCCTTTATCTCACTGACAGCATTTATAACCTATTGTGTAATACCTGCTTATATGTGTATATAGGGGGAGAAACTCCCCCCAGTTCTAGTGGCTGCTTCCACATCAGCCCATCGTCTGTTCCAATGAATCCCTGTGGGCTATTGGGGGATAGAAGATTCCTGTTATCAGCTCAAGCTGACAGTCCCCTATTGCTTCTCTCTGCTTCCTCCTGCACAGACACCAATGCTAGGCAGGTTCAAGGAATACACTCTTATCTAGTTTTGCTGTAAATGTCCATTGGTTTGGGGGGTTTCTATCTATTTGTTCTGTCTATCTGAGGAAACCTGGGAAGATCTAAAAGCTCTCCTGCCACCATCTTCCCAGAATTCCACTCGTCAGGTTAAAATTGGAAGCAAGCAGGGATACCAGGCTGCTTCCACAGTAGCTCCAATGGGCAGAGAAGGGTCCGGCCGGGCGTGGTGGCTCACTCCTGTAGTCCCAGCACTTTGGGAGGCCAAGGCCAGTGGAACGTGAGGTCAAGAGTTTGAGACCAGCCTGGCCAAAATGGTGAAATCCCATCTCTACTAAAAATACAAAAAATTAGCTGGGTGTGGTGGCTCACACCTGTAATCCCAGCTACTTGGGAGGCTGAGGCAGCAGGAGAATGGCTTGAACCCAGGAGGTGGAGATTGCGGTGAGTGGAGATCGTGCCACTGCACTCTAGCCTGGGCAACAGAGCAAGACTCTGTCCCCCTCCAAAAAAAAATCTCAAAAAAAGGAGGGTCTGCCCCAGAAACAAGGGGAATAGTGAGGAAGGGATCAATGAAAGAGACACTGGGAAGACGGAATCCAGAGGGCGTGGTGAGTGTTTTAGTCTGTTTTGCATTGCTATAAAGGAACACCTGAGACTGAGTCATTTATAACGAAAAAAGATGTTATTTGTCTCCTGGTTCTGCAAGCTGTAGAAGCTGGCACTAGCAACCACTTGGCTTCTCTGCAGCCTCAGGAAGCTTTCACTCATGGTGGAAGGCCAAGGGGAAGCAGGCATGTCACATGGCAAGAGATGGAGCAAGAGAGATGCCAGGCCCTTTTCTTCCTTTTTTTGATGGAGTCTCACTTTGTCACGCAGGCCTGGAGTGCAGTGGCATGATCTCAGCTCACTACAAGCACCATCTCCCAGGTTCAAGCAATTCTCCTGCCTCGGCCTATCGAGTAGCTGAGACAATAGGCACAGGTTACCATGCCCAGATAATTTTTGTATTTTTAGTAGAGACGGGGTTTCACCATCTTAACCTTGTGATCTACTTGCCTCAGCCTCCCAACGTGTTGGGATTACAGGCATGAGCCACTGTACCCAGCCGCCAAAACCTTGTCTTTTTTTCTTTCTTTTTTTTTTTTTTTTTTGAGACAGAGTTTCACTCTTGTTACCCAGGCTGGAGTGCAATTGCGTGATCTCGGCTCACCGCAACCTCTGCCTCCTGGTTTCAGGCAATTCTCCTGCCTCAGCCTCCTGAGTAGCTGGTATTACAGGCACACGCCACCATGCCCAGCAAATTTTTTGTATTTTTAGTAGGGACGGGGTTTCACCATGTTGACCAGGATGGTCTTGATCTCTTGACCCCATGATCCACCTGCCTCAGCCTCCCAAAGTGCTAGGATTACAGGCTTGAGCCACTGCGCCTGGCCCCCTTTTCATATTTTATTTGAGATAGGATCTTGCTCTGTTGTGCAAGCTGGAGTGTAGTGGTGTAGTGTAGTCTCGACTTCCTGGGCTCAAGCGCTCCTCCTGGCTCAGCACCCTGAGTAGCTGGGACCACAGGCATGTACCACCATACCTAATTTTCTTATTTTTTTGTAGAGACAGGTCTTGCTGCATTGCTCAGGCTGGTCTTGAACTCCTGAGCTCAAGCGATCTTCCTGCCTCTACCTCCCAAAGTGCTGGGATTACAGGAGAGAGCCACACCGACTGGCTTCCAGCCCCTTTTAAACAACCAGCTCTCAGGTGAACTCATAGAGTGAGAAGGTACTTCTTACTACAAGGAAGGCACCAAAGCATTCATGAGGGACCTACCCCCATGACCTCCCACCAGGCCCCACCTCCAATGCTGGGGATCACATTTCAAAATGAGATTTAGAGGAGACAAACCTCCAAACTCTATCAGTCAGAAATTGTCTATGAAGAGAGAAGAAGAATGAAGCAGAGGGAAAAATACAAGATACTCATTCATTTCTTCATTTCATTCAGCAAACACTTATTAAGTGATGCTAAGCAGGCAGTCCCCGCAAGGTGTAGAATGACCACGATGGTCCCAGGCCACATGACTGAACAAACAAAGTCCTCTAAATCTGATGGGCAAGGCAAAAGAGGGATTGGCTTGAGGGGAAGATGGTGAGTGGACATTTCAAGGGGCTGAGTCATCTAAGTAGAGACATTGATGGGAGATTTAAAAATGAAGTTGGTGTAGGACTGAGATGTCAGAGCAGGTGGTCTAGATTTAGAGCCTTTTCCCCTGGACTCAATAGAGAAAGCCATGGGAATCAATGGACTCTCCAAGAAGAAGACCAAGTTAGAACACCAAATCCTGAAACTCTTGGTTGGCTTTACTGAGTGAGTGGGAGGAGGAAGTGGAGACGGAGAAAGAGTGGGATTTTGCAGCACCTTTTTATGAAAGGCTTATGTGGAAAGAGGTTTGAGGAGAGAGTTAGGGGACAGTCTCAGATGCTGCAGAGAGGCTGAAAGAGGCTGAAAACAGAGACGAGGCAGCATCTGGGCATCATGAACAGCTTTTGAGTGTGCTTTTTTTTTTTTGAGATGGAGTCTCACTCTGTCAGCCAGGCTGGAATACAGTGGTGCTATCTTGGCTCATTGCAACCTCCGCCTCCTGGGTTTAAGCAATTCTCTGCCTCAGCCTGTCGAGAAGCTGGGATTATAGGCACCCACCACCGCACCCAGCTAATTTTTGTATTTTTAGTAGAGACGGGGTTTCACCATCTTGGCCAGGCTGGTCTTGAACCTCTGACCTCATGATCCACCTGCCTCAGCCTCCCAAAGTGCTGGGATTACAGGGGTGAGCCATCACACCTGGCCTTGAGTGTGCTTTCAATCAGGGCACATTTGGTTGCAAGAAACAGAAACCCACCTGAAAAGGGGCATTTGTCGAGCAGACATAGTTTTGGGCTGTAGCAAATTCTCATCCTTGCTTCTCAGCAAGCATGGCTTCATTCTGGTCCCGGCCCCATTCCTCATTGCCTGGTGAAGAGTGGCCTTCTTTGATTGTCTTCCTTATTAAATATGTGGAGAGAAAATCTGTTTGGCCCCGTGTAAGCCGGAATCTACCCTTAGTCCAATTAAGAGGTGGGTTGATGTGGTGGGCCAGGACCACTCACTCAGACAGTAGGGTGATAGGGGGGTGTTGGGAGGGGTGAGGGATGAGTGGTTTTCAGAGAAAAGAACAAAGGCAGGCCCTCCAAAATTGCTGCTCAAGTGTGTGCTTTCATGGGAGCAGAGAAGTGAATGATGAGGGCAATGACAGTGTTTCTAACTGCATGCAAGGGCACGTACTTAACAATCAGGGACATGCTGGGGTAAGGAACAGCTCTGCTGGCTAATAGCGGGGAGGCAGAGCCAGGCAAATACAGTTGTGTAAATGTGGAGCATTGGCCAGTAGAAAACCAAACTCACTCTGATGCAATCCTGTCCAATTCTCTGAATCCCAAGGAGGCCACAAGTCTAGGGGAGATTTATCTGTCTCAGCACAAGAGGTCCCATCCCACCCCCAAAGGCAGGCATGAGGACCAAGACTTCAGGTGGTGGCAGCAAGGGAGCAGCCAGACACTACACAAGAAACTGACAAGGAAGACTCCTCTCTGGGGGCCTGTGCACACCCTTAGCAGATCTCCAGACAACCCACTGTGACCCTTGTCCTAGGGTTCTTAATTCAGCTGTATTTAGAAGAGGTGGATATCACTGTGTTTTTCTCATCCTAGCCTGCAGGGGCAAGTTTGTTTTTATGATTCAATCTTGTGATATGTTGTGGATAGCAGGAGCAACTCAAGATAGCCACCACCTTGCCAATGTTTCGTAAGTGTTAATAATGAGGGTGTTTAAAATCGACATGGTGGAGAAAGTTGCTATGATGAGTGACTACTCTGAATTTGTGACCTAAAAAGGGGAAATTCTGCTCTACACTCAACTCAGGGAACAGCCTCAGCAGAGCTCTGTGCCAGATCAGGTGCCAAAGAATTGGAAAGAGATTAAACCCAGCAACACTGGCTGACTTTATGCAGCCACGCTGCTTATATCGGTATAAAGTTCAGGAGTGACTGAAATTGGTTGTGTCACATTGTCTTGGGGCTCCAAAGAAATATCCAAGCCCTACTAAGGTCTGACTTCCTCTGAGTAGCTACCTTTACCACTTATTAAATCCTGAGTTGCAAGACTTCGGCCTGAAACATGTATTTCTCTCTGCTTGTGCTAAGTTACATGTGAAAGACCTGGAAAGGTACAAATGTATGGGAAGGTAGAGTGGTCATTTCTAAGCGGGACCAATATTTTTATTTTGAGGGGACATAATTTTGTAGCTGGCTCCCTGAGCTTAAAAAGCACAGCTTTGTATTCACTTTTGGTCATTCAGAAAACCATCCCTCTGAATATCCCTTTGCTGAAACTGGTAATAAGGTTCAAGTTAGAATCTGACAAAGTGATTTTGTGTCTCATATTTCATAGCAAACAGATGAGACAACCAACGCTTGAATCCCACTTGGTCACAAGTGCATCGTCTCATGTGTTCCAATTCTTTGAAAAGCACGTGGTGCCATTATCGTTTGCAGGAGCTGGTGGAAGTTTCCCTATTCGGCATTTGTCGTTGTGCCTCTCTGCCCAACACCAGCCTGCTTTACTGCCCCAGCACTGTCAATGCTTTGCTGCATGCCTCCTCTTCATTTGGCATAAACAAAGAGACTTGGGTTGACATGCCTTGGTCAACAGGTGTGGAGAGAAATGACCCTCTCCATACACTGATGACAATCGTGGAGAATCAGTTATTAAGTAGATAGAGGGAAAGCTATGCCGAAGGCAATCAGTCACTCCTTCCAGAGCTTCAGTCAGATGGGCAGATCGCAGGAATTCAGGAAGTTATCCTTTGGAGGACATGTTCACATGTGTCTAGATTAGTCTGCAGGCCCAAGTCTAGGAGCCAGGAGTAGTGGCCAGACACATGGTGGTAGTACAGATGCAAGCGAAGGGCTGAGCGAAGACGTGGGATGCAACACTTGGACCTAGAGTTCTGTTGGAGACACCAAGTCTCATATCTGAAGTGCAACAAGGAAATTCAGTTTAGAAAATGTAAATCAAAACTAGCTTACTTTAGTAGCCTAAATTACTGGCAGATTGCTCGATGCCTGCTTAGGAAGAGATAACCTAATTTCAAAGCCCAGCACTGACAGGCAAGGATTGGCCTAGGAACTGAAGTGGGTCCTAGCCACCAATGAGGAAGGAAGCATTTCTTTTCCTCCCTTCCACCCTGTCTCCTTTTCTTTCTTAATATTTTATTATGGGCTTATCAAACATACGCAAAAGTAGGGAGAATATTATAAGCATCTTTATATACCCATTACTGGTTTCAACAATTATTTACAATGGTTGATCTTATTTCATATATTATCCTACTTTCCACTAACATCTGCCTTACTTTCTCTATTGTTGGATTGGTTTCTTTCTTTTTTTTTTTTTTTTTTTTGAGACCAAGTCTCACCCTGTCACTCTGTCACCCAGGCTGGAGTGCAGTGGCGAGATCTTGGCTCACGGCAACCTCTGCCTTCTGGGTTCAAGCAATTCTTCTGCTTCCGTCTCCTGAGTAGCTGGGACTACAGGCATACACCAACACACCTGGCTAATTTTTGTATTTTTAGTAGAGATGGGGTTTCACCATGTTGGCCAGGCTGGTCCTGAACCCCTTTCTTCAGGTGATCTGCCCACCTTGGCCTCCCAAAGTGCTGGGATTACAGGCCTGAGCCACTGTGCCCAGTCCTGCTGGATCGTTTTAAGACAAGTAATTCCATTGTTTAATCAGTAATATTTAAGTATGTATTTTGTATTAGTTTGTTCTCACACTGCTAGTAAAGACATACATGAGACTGGAAAAGGAAAGAGGATAATTGACTCACAGTTTCACACGGCTGGGGAAGCCTCACAATCATGGCGGAAGGTGAATGAGGAGCAAAGCCATCCATTTCTTACATGGTGGCAGGGAAGAGAGCTTGAGTAGGGGAACTCCCCTTTACAGAACCATCAGATCTCTTGAGACTTGTTCACTATCATGAGAGCAGCATGGGAAAGACCCACCCCAAGATTGAATTACCTCCCATGGATCCCTCCCTTGACACATGAGAATTATGGGAGCTACAATTCAAGATGAGATTTGACTGGGGACAGAGCCAAACCATATCATATCTCTAAAAAACTAGGACTCTTTTTGTAAGTGTATAACCACAGTATCCTTATCATACAAGAAATAATTACTTAATATTAAAAATCGTGCCAATGTTCAAATATCCCTGGTTGTCTCATTTTTAAAACTTTTGATTTATTTAAATCAGGATCCAAATGAGTTTCACAAATTGCTTTGGTTGATCTGTCTCTTAAGCCACTTTTCCATTTCCCTCTAGTGTTTCCGTATTTCTCCTAAATCCTCCACCATATATATCCTCCAGAAATTTCCTATATCTTCCACTAGTGCATCTACCTTTTCTAGTAAATTATTTGTGTTATGGTTATAAGAGTTGTTTTTAAGTCTTTGGTAATTCCAAGCTCTGGGTCATCTTTGCATCTGCTTATATTGATTATTTTTCCTCTTGATTATATGTCATTGCCTTATTCAGCTCAGGCTGCTATAATAGAATATCATAGACTGGTGGCTTAAACAACAGAAATTTATTTCTCACAGTTCTGGAGCCTGGGAAGTCCAAGATGAAGGTGCTGGCTAAGGCCCTGGTGAGGATTGTCTTCTTGGTTTGCAGATGACCACCTTCTTGCTGTATCCTCATGTGATAGAGAAAGGGACCATTTCCCTCAAGTCTCTTCTTATAAGGGCACTAATCTCATTCATGAAGAAGGAGCTCTCCTGACCTACCTCTCAAATGGCCCACCTCCAGATACCTTCACATTGGGGATTCGATTTCAGCATATGAATTTGGGGCAGGGGGTATAACATTCAGCCTATAGCAATATGCTATATTGTTTTCTGAGTGTAGTGTTGGAGTTTGCTAGCATTTTTTTCAGTATTTTTGTATCACTCATATTCATGAGTGATATTGGTCTGTAGTTTTTGTCTGTGTATGTGTGTGTGTGGTCTTTATCAGGTTGAAGAATCAGTGTCATTCTTCAAAAAAGGAATTAAGGGGTTCTTCTGCCTTTAAAATGCTTTGGAATAATTTGTAGAGCACTCTGGGACTTTCTGACCTTTGAAGATTTGGTAGAATTCCCTTGTGAAATTATCTGGGCCTGATCTTTTTGTTGTTGTATAGTTCCTTAGTAAATTTCTCTATTGTTTTTCTGTGGAAATAGGTATGTTTAAGTGTTGTAACTCCAATGGTGTCGTTTCCAGTAATCTGCATTAACGAGGATGCTATCAATTTCATGCATTTTTTTAATTTGCATAGACATCTGCAAATCAGCCTCTTATAATGTTTCACATTTCTTCTGTTACAATGATTATTTTCCTCTTGTCATTTTGTGTCTTTGTGCTTTCTCCCATTTTATTCTTGATCAGTGTAGCTAATAATTTTTCTAGTTCATTACTTTTTTAAGAATTAGGATTTTGTCCAGGCATGATGGCTCACACCTGTAATCCCAGCACTTTAGGAGACCAAGGTGGGTGGATCACCTTCAGTCGAGAGTTTAAGATCAGCCTGGCCAAGATGGGGAAACCCCATCTCTACTAAAACTACAAAAATTAGTCAGGCATGGTGGTAGGTGCCTGTAATCCCAGATGCTCTGGAGGCTGAAATCGGAGAATTGCTTGAACCCAGGAGGCAGAGGTTGCAATGAGCCAAGATCAGACTATTGCACTCTAGCCTGGATGACAAAGCAAGACTGTCTCTAAAAAAAAAAAGAAATTAGGATTTTTGATTTGTAAATTAATCACTCATTTTTCTCTTCTCTACTTCATTTATTTCTGCCTTTAACTTTATTTTTCTTCATTGTGCTTTTCTTAGTTTACTTTGTTTTTCCTTTCCAGTTTTTTGAGTTGAGAATTTAATTCATTATTTTCCGTCTTTCATTTTCACTGACAAATATGTTTGGAGAAATGAATTTCCCTCTGATCACTGCTTTAAATGCATCCCTTTGACTCTGATATGTATGTAATGTTTTCATTGTCATCATAAAATTGCCTGTGCAAAAAACACTGAAAGAGATCTGACCTAACCAACTGCACTTTGCCTTTCACCTCCAAACTGCCTGTGGTCACTTCTGGATGTGGGCCAAGAAAACTTTGGGAGTTTATAGTTTAAATGATCATAGCCCTTCCCAAAACTAAACCACCTTTAAAAAACTAATGAAAGGGGCTGGGAGTGGTGGCTTACGCCTATAATCCCAGCAATTTGGGAGGCCAAAGCAGGCAAAAAACTAATGAAAACCCACCAGGTTAGGAAGATGAGAGGCCTAAATTCTGCTAAGATGTAGGTGTAGTTGGCTGGGCACGATGACTCATGCCTGTAATTCCAGCACTTTGGGAGGCTGAGGCGGGTGTATCACCTAAGGTCAGGAGTTTGAGACCAGCCTGGCCAATATGGTGAAACCCCATCTCTACTAAGAATACAAAAATTAGCCAGGTGTGGTAGTGGGCACCTGTAGTCCCAGCTACTCAGGAGGCTGAGACAGGATAATTGCTTGAACTTGGGAGGTGGAGGTTGCAGTGAGCCAAAATAATGCCACTGCACTCCAGCCTGGGCAACAGAGCAAGACTCCATCTGAAAAAAAAATTACACCTGTTGTTCTAGAGGTCGAAAGATTTGCAACTTCCCCAATTATTCCTGTAAATAAAATCACTATAGTAGAGCCTAAGGTTAGCCTTTGAAGATGTCTTTACAGAATTGGGCGTTTCTGATTACCAGATGATTCCACCCAGACCAGCTACTCCTCTGTGGCCCCCACTTAGAATTGGATTCAGCACAGGAGGACCGTTTTTCCATATTCCTATGATTGTATCCCCAACCAATTAGCAGCACCCATTCCTTAGCCCCCTGCCCTCCAAACTATCCTTGAAAAAACCTAGCCTCTGAGTTTTCGGGGAGACTGATTTGAGTAGTAATAAAACTGGTTCCATGTGTATTAAACTCTTTCTCTATTGCAATCCCTCTGTCTTGATAAATAGGCTCTATCCAGGTAGTGGGCAGGAAAAACCGCTTGGGCAGTTACAATTATTATTATTTTTTATCTTATAATTTCAATTTGGATTTCCCCTTTTATCTAAGAGTTGTTTTAGTTTTAGATGTTCATTTACCTATTTTTTAATCCTCATCCTCAGTGCTTTTACTAAAGTTTTGCCAGTTTTCACTTAGTTGGATGAAATACATCACCTAGTAGATTCCTCAAGACTGAATCTGATAGGTGTAGAATTCAGTAAATTACTGTTTTGTTTTTTGAGATGGAATCTCACTTTGTTGCCCAGGCTGGAATGCAATGGCACAATCTTAGCTCACTGCAACCTCCACCTCCCGAGTTCAAGCAATTCTCCTGCCTCAGGCTCCCAAGTAGCTGTAATTATAGGTGTGTGCCACCATGCCTGGCTAAGTTTTTGTACTTTTAGTAGGGATGGGGTTTTGCCACGTTGGCCAACCCAGGTTAGTTTTGAACTCCAGACTTCAGGTGATCTGCCTGCTTCGACCTCTCAAAGTGCTGGGATTACAGGTGCAAGCTACTGTACCCAGCCTACTATATGTTGAAAATCGTTTTTCTCTAGCCTTGATAAATGAAGAACAGCTTGGCTGGACAGGAAATTCTTGCTTCACACTTTATGTTTTTGTGTTGGTGTTTTTTTTTTTTTTTTGAGATGGAGTTTCAATCTTGTTGCCTAGGCTGGATGCAATGGTGCCATCTTAGCTCACCACAACCACCACCTCCTGGGTTCAAGAGATTCTCGGGCCTCAGCCTCTTGAGTAGCTGGAATTACAGGCAGATGCCACCATGCCCACTTAATTTTGTATATTTTTAGTAGAGGGGATTTCTCCATGTTGGTCAGGCTGGTCTTGAACTCCCAACCTCAGGTGATCCACCTGCTTCAGCCTCCCAAAGTGTTGGGATTACAAGTGTGAGCCACCCTGTTTCAATTCAGCACCTGGCTGTTCATTGATTTTTTAAAAATAGGATGCCACTTTAATTCTTTTGGTTTTGTAAGTTATTTGATCTTCTCGTCTGGAGGTCTTTTAACTTTGGTCTTTGAAATCTAATAGTTTTACTAAGACATATCTTAGGATTGATTGTTTTGGGTTAATTTTCCTGGTGTCTAGTAAGTCCTTTCAATATGTAGATTCGGGTATTTTCCTGTTTCTGGAAAGTTTTCTTGGATCACAGATTTAAAATATTAGCTCTGTTCCATTGTTTTGTTTTTCTTTCAGGCACTCCAGTAATAGAACTTTAATTCCTTCTTTGCCTGTCTCCTATTTTCTTACTTTCTCTCCTGTCCTTTTTATTTCTTTATGCCATTTCTTATCCTCTTCATTGCTTTTCTGATTTTTAATGCCCTTTATTAAATTTTTATTTGAATCTGTTATCCCTTGGGGGCCTTATGATTTATTTATTTCTGAGAAAATTTTATCTTCTTATATTTTTTTTTCTGGAGTTCAGTTGACAATCTTTTTATTCCTCTCTGCTTTTTGTCCATTTCTATTTGCATTTGTAAATTTTTTATTCAGGGAATTTTGCATATGCTCAAATGCAGACTTGAGAATATTTTATTCTGGAGTGTTGAGTTAGGATTTAGTTCCTCTTCATGGCTGGTCTCAGGATGTAAGGAAGATTTTCCTCAGGTGATATGTGTAAAATATTATCTCCTTTCTTTTTGTTTTCTTTTGCTTTTCAAAAGCTCTGTATGGATTTATTGAACTTCTTCTTGTCCTTTTTTTTTTTTTTTTGAGATGGAGTCTTGCTCTGTTGCCCAGGCTAGAGTGCAGTGACACCATCTTGGCTCACTGCCACCTCTGCCTCCCAGGTTCAAGCAATTCTCTTCCTCAGCCTCCTGAGTAGCTGGGATTACAGGTGCCTGATACCATGCCAAGCTAATTTTTATATTTTCAGTAGAGATGGGATTTCACCATCTTGGCCAGGCTGGTCTTGCACTCCTGACCTTGTGACCCACCCACCTCAGCCTCCAAAGTGCTGGGATTACAGGCATGAACCACCATGCCCAGGCTTTCTTGTCCATTTTTATAGCATTGAGGTGTTTTACAGGATTCCTAGTTTAACAGTACCCTGGTCTGTCTGTACACAGGCCATGTTTGTTAGGATGAGGTTTAAGAGGGTTCTGAGTCCTTTTATTTTGTGATGCTCTTTTCTTTTTCTAGAACTCTAACTTTTCTCTTTTTCTTTCTTTTCCCTATTTAACACTTCTGTGGTTTGAATGTTTGATTCTTCCAAAACTCATGTTAAAATTTAAACCCCAACGTGGCAGCATTGAGGGGTGGGGCCTTAAGAGGAGGAAGATGAGGCTGGGCATGGTGGCTCAAACCTGTAATCCCAGCACTTTGAGAGGCTGAGGCAGGAGGATCACGAGGTCAGGAGATTAAGACCATCCTGGCCAATATGGTGAATCACCGTCTCTACTAAAAATACAAAAAAATCAGCTGGGTATGGTGGTGCATACCTGTAGTCCCAGCAATTCAGGAGGCTGAGGCAGGAGAATTGCCTGAACCCAGGAGGCAGAGATTGTGCCACTGTGCTACAGCCTGGGTAACAGTGTGAGACTCTGTGTCAAAAAAAAAAAAGTAAAATAAAAAGAGGATGAGGATGAATGAGTCTACTCATGAATTAATAGATTAACAGGTCATTATAAAAGTGGGTTAGTTATCAAGAGAGTAGGCCTGGTAGGCCTGTTATAAAAGCCAGTTTGGCGAACTCTAGCCTCTTGCCATGTGATGTCTCTCACCACCTCAGGAATCCTCCCAACAGCAAGAAGGCCCTCACCACGTGTGGCTCCTTAGCCTTTGATTGCCCAGCCTTCAGAACAGTAAGAAATACATTTCTTTGTATTATAAATTACCCAGTCTTTAGTATTGTTATAGGAACAGAAGACGGACCAAGACAAGCACCCAATTGCCACTGGGTACCCCTATGATCATTTTTGCCTTTCCCATTCCCCGCCCCAGAAGTTGTGCAGTTTGAAGACTGCCCTTTGAATTATGTCTATCCTATTATTACTATTTGAGATAGAGTCTCACTCTGTCACCCAGGCTGGAGTGCAGTGGTGCGTTCTTGGCTCATTGCAATCTCCACCTCTCAGATTCAAGCAATTCTCCTGCCTCAGTTTCCCGAGTAGCTGGGATTACAGGCGTGTGGTACCAAACCCAGCTAATTTTTTGTATTTTTAGTAGAGACAGGGTTTCGCCATGTTGGCCAGGCTCGTCTTGAACTACTGACATAGTGTTCCACCCACCTCGGCCTACCAAAGTGGTGGGATTACAGGCATGAGCCATTGTGCCCGGCCTATTATTAATTTTGTAACCTTTATTTTATTTTATTTTTTTCAGATAGAGTCTCACTCTGTTGCCCAGGCTGGAGTGTAGTGGTGAAGTCTCTGTTCACTGCAGCCTCTGCCTCCCGGGTTCATGTGATTCTCCTGGCTCAGCCTCCTGAGTAGCTGGGATTACAGGCACCAGCTGCCACATCTGGCTAATTTTTGTATTTTTAGTAGAGACAGGTTTCGCCATGTTGGCCAGGCTGGTCTCAAACTCCTGACCTCAAATGATCCTGACCATGCATGAGCCACCATGCCCAGCTGTATCTATCCCTTTAAATTCCATGTGCTTTGAGATTCCTTTTTAATAGTCCCTGCTGTGACCTGCTAAGACACTTTTTAAAGAATTTTCTATCTTTGGGTATACTTAATCATCTGACAATAATTCTAGACCAATGTAGATCCCCTTCACTAGCTGCCTTCTGTACTGTCCCCACCATTTCTAGGAACTGGGTTTGCCTTTGTTCTGCACAAACACTTGTGGTAGGGTGAGAGCAGGAGCATGAGAAAAATCCAGAGTTTTCTGACTTTCCTCTTTTTCTTTGCAGTTTTGAAGAGTGATTACTTTTCTGTTTTATGTTCTGTCTTCAAGTTATAGAAAATCTGCCTTTTGTATACCTTCATTTTTCCTTTCTCATTGTTTTATATCACTTTGGGAGGAAGCATTGGGAGACAGGTAACTGGGAGGCCTGTATTCTTTTCAGTTACCCCAAAAGCTAACTGAAAAACAAACAAATATGAAATTAGCTGGGCATGGTGGCACGTGTCTGCAATCTCAGCTATTCGGGAGGCTGAGGCAGGAGAATCGCTGAAACCCGGGAGGCGAAGGTTGCAGTGAGCAGAGATCATGCCACTGCACTCCAGCCTAGGTGACAGAGTGAGACTCTGTCTCAAACAAAACCCACAAAAAGCAAAACCCAAATATGGTTAAGGTGTTCTTCTGTTCTTGCTCTTGCTGGGGAGAAGTATAGACTGGCCGAACAGTACTTAACAAAGTCTCGTTAATTAAGGACATTTAAAAATTATATAATAGTTATTATCCTTCATTTTTTAGGGATACATTTTCAATAACCTTGCCCAGGAAACAGAAGCTTTAAAAAGGTATTTTTAAGTTAAATGATAAAGTAGCCTGATGTTAGCTAAAACTCTGGTGTCAGATAATTGCATTTGTGAAGTCCTGTGATGTCACGTGGAAGGCAAATGTCTGCAGTTCTTAGTTCTGCTGTGACACGTGCGTCATCAGGAATGATCTCCTTGGCTCTGGTGTAGTTGGCACTGACACTATCCCTCTCTCAAAATCTCCCCATGTTATTTGCATGGAAACAGCCTCCCACCCCTTCATTCTGTCCTCCATCTCCCTTCCCTTAACCCACACTTCTTCATGATGTTGATGCTGTATTTGATATCCAAAAATGAAAGCATAGTTCAGCTTTGGGGTTCAGACTGATGTCTGAGTTTTTGTGGGCTACGGCAGCTCGTTTTAATAAGAAATATGGTTTTCGCTAATCTTGTCTGCAGAGAGGGAAGGTATGGAAATTGCGAGTAAGGGAAACCTTATATTTCAATGTGTCCTCAAGGATCTGGCTTAGCAGAGGAAGAAGAGGCCCTTTACTGCGAATCAACGTGCAGTTTCATGTTTCTGTTTTCCAGTTCCAGAATGGGGTGCTCAGAGCCTCATCCCCAGAGAGGTCGGCACACTTCCACATCCTGATGACACTGACTCTGACATAGACCAAGATGACACTGAGGGCTGCCCGTCAAGGGGCCATGCCTGTAAAAGATCATTTCATCAATGGAGAGGGATTGGATGCATCCCTCGGTCTTCCCTCACATGGCATCCTTTGTGATGCAATGGTTAGAGCTTCATGACTGCTAGCCAGAGTTGGGTACAGGCTGGTGTGAAGGAAAGTGGGAGGCTCTGGGAAATCTTATCAGTTTGCTTTGCGACATACAGACCACCCCAAGACTTGGTGGTTTAAAACAAGAATTTATTTATTTAACTTTTGATCCTGTGGTTTGGCGACTTGGGATGGATGTAGCTGCCCTTCTGGGTGGTTCTCTTGGTCTCAGCTGAGATCCCTTATGTGTCAGTGCTCAGCTGTGGGCTGGCCAGCTACCAGCCACCACTCACCAGCCATGAAAACCAGGGAATATGCTGACACTCTGTAGTCTCTGAACAAGGCAAATTTAGGTCGGCTCTTGCGTAAAGGCCTGTGGCCCAATCTAAGGCGATGGTCCAACTAGATGGGCCCCGATGGTCCTCGGGCCTCACCACTGACCATTACCTGGTCCTTGCCTAGTGGTGTCATCACTGTTCAGAGCCCTGGTGTTTCTCACAGAATCATGAGTATGATCTGGATTGTGGAGCAATAGCAATAACTGTCTAGTGATCCGGTAAGCTCTCTCCAGATAGGATGCCTCGGAAAGTAGTGAGAGCATCATTGGAAGTATTCAAGCAGCCTCAGAGATTCCATGAATATTCTAGGTTCTGGTTTAGAGGTTCATAACTTGGAAAGCCAACCTGCCAAGGTACCTGGCCTCTTGTCCCTGAAGAATCAGATTCAGACTCATGAGCTAGATACTTTATGACCTGGCTGAAACATCCTGGGACATGATTGCCTGAGATCTCCCTGTTAAAGAGCAGTGCAGGGTTGGTGACCTTCCAGGTTGGCTGCAGCCCTTCCCACCTCCCCAGCCACACTGTGTCCCTTTCCACCTGGCCCTGTGTCACTGTCTACCTGACCCTGTCTACGTAGCCCTCTGTCTGCTCCCTGACCCAACTGCCTGTGCTACCCCAGTGCCTACCCCACTTCTGACCCCGCCAATCTGAGCCCTAGGTCCAACCCCCATTCACGATTCTCTGTCACTCAGGCTGGAGTGCAGCGGTGCCATCTCATTCACTGCAATCTCTGCCTCCTGGGTTCAAGCGATTCTCTCCTGGGCAGCTGGAATTACAGGTGCCTGTCACCACGCCCAGCGAATTTTTGTATTTTTAGTAGAGATGGGGTTTTTTAACTAGGCTGGTCTCAAACTCCTGACCTCAAATGATCTGCCTGCCTCAGCCTCCCAAAGTGCTGGTGGCATGAGCCACCACACTCAGCCATAGTCCCTTCAATTCTAACAGATTGTGATAGAGCCTCACACTCGGATGACAGGAAGTCTAGGCTACAATTAGGTGATAATTTGTTGTTGGTGGTGGTGATGGGAATCTGAAACAACGTCTTGTTAAAGTTGGAACCAATGATTGGAGTGAACTCACTGTATTCATTCCTTTAATTGAGCAAATGTTTATTGGGTTCCAGTGCAAAGAGTCCTGAACCAGGAGAAAGAAGACCCAGGTTTGGACCCCAGCTCCGCCAGCAGATCAGATATCAGTCAGAATTGAGTCAGGAGATGAACACATTAAGCCTTTGAGGTTTTTTTATTTTGAGACAGAGTCTCACTTTGTCATCCAGGCTGGAGTACAGTGGTGTGATCTTGGCTCCCTGCAACCTCTGCCTCCCGGGTTCAAATGATTCTCCTGCTTCTGCCTCCTGAGTAAGCTGGGACTACAGGCACCCGCCACCATGCCTGGCTGATTTTTGTATTTTTAGTAGAGATGCTGTTTCCATGTTGGCCAGGCTGATCTCAAACTCCTGACCTCAGGTGATCCACCTACCTTGGCCTCCCAAAGTGATAGGATTACAAGCATGAGCAACCACAGATAGCCAAACCTCCTAGCTATTTTAGTAGAATTCAACATGTGAAGAATTGTTGTCTAGATAAGTGCAAAGGCGAAAAACAAACTCTCAGGTATCATGGAAGGCAGTGACTGCAGGAAGCAGCTATCACCCTTAAGCCTGGGGAAGCAAAGAGTAGAAGTTGAAATTATTAAAATTTAGAAGTTTAGAGGAGAAGCCCCTCAGAAGTGAACCTCAGAGCTCCATGGAGGGGACTCCAGGGTACTGGAGCTGGTGCCTCTGAGGGAGCATCATGTGGCTGGCTCTGCAGGAATCAGTAAAACTGCGAGCTTGGTTCTTTCACTGAGGGAGGGAACTGCTCCTGCCTGGGTGAAGCAGTGTGCCAGAGTGCTGCTCATAGAAACAGGAAACAGACAGGAAAGAGTCTGTTTTTTTCTCCTAAGCCAGTTCTGGTTGGAGCGTTGGAACTGGAAGACTGTGGGCTGTTGGGCAAATCATTTTCAACCTCTAGGCCTCAGCTTCCTCATCTATAGAAAGAGGCTCTGGAGAGGGTGGTCTTCAAGTTTCTTCCAGCACTCATAATCTAAATTATTCTATGTAGGAGAAAAATCAGAAGGGCCCTGTCCTTCTCCCTCCTCTGGCCTCTGCCCCCTCCTGGCAGAGCTTCTTGAGGAGCAGTTGGCAAAGCAGAAATGGGGCTTGCAGAGTCCCCCAACATCTAACTGTGGGGGATTTGGAGCTGACAAGCAATAACTCAATAACCGGCCCAGCCTTTCACGAGCAGAGGGTGGATACGTCAGTCGTGTTTCTGATCACTGGTTATGATCACCATCTCTAAGGTTTTCCCAGCCCTGATGTTCTACAAGATTGGAGTTTTCTACATCAAAATTTCTAGGTGGTCTCAGAGGTGGAAGAAAGGAAGAAAGCAGGAGGCTGAGGGGATGGGGTAAAGGAAGAGTCATCGTTTCACTCAAATCCCACAGAGCAGCCAGGTGCTTGGTGCTATGAAGGTCTCTTGCCAGAGCAGAAGGCAAGCAGCCTCTCTAATAAATCTCTTTCCTGGGCTACGGCTGTTTGTTTGTATTAAAACAGGAACATGATAACAGAGCTATAAGTAGCTCCATGCTCAGCTGTGCAAGGTAGGGAGCTATAGCACTGAATTCAGTCACCGGAGAAAGAAGCTGAGGTCCCCTGTCGGCCCAAGGATGAGGGCTGGGCCGTCTGTGGATAGCAATGGGCTTAGGTCACTGGGTTTGTCAAGCAGCCGCAGAAGCTGCTGGGTCAGGTGAACCTCAGCTCCTTCTTAATGGGCAAACACAACTTGGACCATGTCCTCCATTGATGCAGAACCCAACTGCCAGAGGCCTCTGTGGCTGGGGGGTGATGCCATGGCAGAAAATGCGGTTCTGATCTGAGCTTGCTGCTCTGGTCTGGAGAAACAACTCAGAGCCTGTACGGGCATGGTCATGATGAGACTGCCTGTTGGAGGCAAGCCTTATGAAGCCAGTTCTGGTTCGAGCCTGGGAACGGAAGACTGTGGGTCCACTGGGGAAATCATTTCCAACCTCTAAACCTCAGCTTCCTCGTCTGTGAAGAGGCTTTGGAGGGAGTGGTCTTCAAGTTTCTTCCAGCACTAATAATCTAAATTCTTCTATGAAGGAGAAAAATCGGAATTTATTAAACTTATAAAACAGGTACATTTCTATCATGTTGCAAAAAAAGATAATTTTTTTCAACGGAGAATAAAAACTCTAATAGAAAACATGATGTGATTGTCTAACATAGCAACAAATCCCAATAGATCGTTACTAGTGTAAGGGTTATTTCTCTTGTAAGGTTTATTGACGAGTTTAAAAATGAAGAAACTGAGGCCAGCACAAAAAAATTAAATGCCAATTTATTTAACTCCTGGGCGAGGTTCCATGGTCCTGGGGAAAGGGGCCAAGGAAGTCCCGCCTGACTCCACTAGGGAGTGAAGGCGTTTCATTGGCTGTGGAGAAACAGGATGTGGATGGGGCAAGCTGCTATTGGTAGGTAGGCGGGATTTCTGGTGAGTGGGCTAGGTGCCGAGTGCAGAGTTTAGTGTTGAGGGCAGATTCTGGTGCAGAGTGCAGAAGTGGGCGTGTGTTGAGTGCAGATTCTGGTGATGTAATTTTCAGGCATGGAGAGGGATGGGCGTGTCTGAGCTCCTGGTGAGGCAACCGGCCTTACAACTAGGCTGTACTCACAGAACAGTATGGGGTAAAGACAGTGGGCAAGTTGGCCCAGTGCAGTTGGCTCACGCCTGTAATCCCAGCACTTTGGGAGGCCGAGGCAGGTGGATCACAAGGTCAGGAGATTGAGACCATCCTGGCTAGCACAGTGAAACCTTGTCTCTACTAAAAAAAAATACAAAAAGTTAACTGGCTGTGGTGTCAGGCATCTGTAGTCCCAGCTACTTTGGAGGCTGAGGCAGGAAAATCGCTTGAACCCCGGGAGGAGGAGGAGGTTGCTATGAACCGAGATTGTGCCTCTGCACTCCAGCCTGGGTGACAGAGCAGGACTCTGTCTCAAAAAAAAAAAGGCATTGGTCAGGCTGCAAAACCTCTTTGAGCTTTGTCTTATCATTGATGAAACAACACAAGACCTGTATGATTTTTTTTTTTTTTTTTTTTTTTGAGATGAGGTTTCACTCTTGTCACCCAGGCTGGAGTAAGGGGTGTTATGGGGTGATCTCAGCTCACTGCAACCTCTGCATCCCAGGTCCAAGCGATTCTCCTGCCTCAGCCTTCTGAGTAGCTGAGATTATAGGTACCCGCCACCATGCCCAGCTAATCTTTTGTATTTTTAGCAGAGACAGGGTTTCACTATGTTAGCCAGGCTGGTCTCGAACTCCTGACCTCAAGCGATCCACCTGCCTCAGCTCCCCAAAGTGCTGGGGTCCTAGAACTGTCTTCTACCTGCTCCACCCATGGTGGCTTCTACACATTCTTGCTGCTGTGTTGGTTCTCGTGTTTCCATTTCCCTTCTCTTGCAGACCTGCCCATAGGGCTCAGTTCCCCAGTTATGCTCTCGTTCAACTGGGCCATGGTTCTGGCTACCCATTTCTGCTAGGCTGCCCCAGCCACAGTGATTAGTCACCTGGCCCAAACCTGTACCTTCCACTCTCCTCCCTGATTAAGGAGGGGGATGACATGAGCTGCTACCTTCCAAACCAGCTTTTGTTGCCAACAACTAGAAAAACCATGCTCTATTACAGATGAAATAAACAAGAGATAAAGACAGGAAGTTACCTTTGAATTCTTTGCAAAAATCTTCCCAAGGTGGTAGCATCACATTGTTCACTGAACACAGGGTCTCCATCCTTCCTCCTGCTCTCTGGTGGACTTTGGCCAAACCACTGATGTGCACTTACGGGCTTCAGCAGTTCATCTGCTAAAAAATAAAAGACAAAACATATCTCATAGCTGTGCCCTAAGTATGCAAGAAGGACGTGAGCACCCATTAGAGCTTGGAACACTAAAAACAAACAAAAAAACCCTCAGTGTTGGCCAGGAGTGGTGGTTCACGCCTGTAAGACAGGCACAAAATAAATAAGTGAATTAATGAATGAAAAACTGTCCTGGTTTTACATTCATGGGCTTCTTGGCTTTGATAATGTGACACCAGAACACCAGTTGAAAAATAATTTTTTTCTCGAACAACTGTCTTTTAAAGTAAGAAATAAATAAATGCAGTATTTTAATCTTAAAATTAAGATTAATTTAAGATTAAGTTGAGGGAAGAGTTCCGTTTTACCTGGCTATTTAGACACTGTCCATAGAGCAACCGGGTAGAAAAAAATCTTTGTAAATTTGTGGCAAGCCACTTTAAATTAATTAGAACCCTAGAATATGGATTTTTTTTTTTTTTGAGGCTGAGTCTTGCTCTATCACCCAGGCTGGAGTGCAGTGTGGTACAATCTCGGCTCCCTGCAACCTCTGCCTCCCAGGCTCAAGCGATTCTCGTGCCTTAGCCTCCCGAGTAGCTGGGATTACAGGTGTGCACCACCACACCAGGCTTACTTTTGTATTTTTAGCAGAGACGGGGTTTCACCATGTTGGCCAGGCTGGTCATGAACTCCTGACCTCAAGTGATCCGCCTGCCTCAGCCTTCCAAAGTGTTGGGATTACAAGCCGCTTTTTACAGATGAGGAAGCTGAGGCCTAGAGGTTGGAAATGATTTACCCAACATCCCAGTCTTCTGGTTCTTGAGATTACAGGCATGAGCTGCCATGACTGGCCAATCATGGATAATTTTTAAAGACACACGGTTTCATTTCCTCAAGGACACAGAGTAGCTCTGGTGAAGTTAACATCGGATACCCAGCATTAGCTATAGAGAGGGACTGGACTGGAATGATATGTCACTGACTCAGCAAATATTTCAACATAAATGGGTTGGTCATTCACTTTCTTCTATTTGGGTCTGTTATAAATTTACAACCCAACAACAATAGTAATGATAATAAAAGCAGCTGATGACTTGCAGAGAACGCTTAGTGGAACTGAGAAGATTCTAGAAGTCAGCATGTGAAAGGGAAGGCAAGAGGAGGCCTGTTTTGCCACCTGACTCTCACTCTGTCGCCCAGGCTGGAGTGCAGTGGCATATTCTCGGCTCACAGCAACTTCCACCTCCCAGGTTCAAGCGATTCTCCTGCCTCAGCCTCCTGAGTAATGGATTACAGTTGCCAGGCTGATCTTGGACTCTCCACCTCAGGTGATCCACCTGTCTCGGCCTCCCAAAGTGTTGGGATTATAAGCGTGAGCCACCGCGCTGGGCCTGCCACCTGATTTAGAATGGACTTCCATGGAACAATGGGTTTCTAGACCCATGGCCTCACATGAGCAGCAACTCCCATGTCAAGGTCCAGGGGCCCAGCTTAGGTGCAGCTTAGGGACCAGCATCTGCTTCTTAAGAGCGACTGTCTGCAGGATGGCCCTGGGGACGGTGGTAAAGGGAGGGTATTTCTTTGCTCTACTTACCAGCCCCTTCCTTCTCCTTTCATCCTCCAGCACCAGGGTCTTTGGCTGGTGCAGAACTTAACCAAACCCACCCCTGCACGCAAACATCTTTTCCTCTTCCTTTATCACAGCTTCTCTGTTCCAAGGCCATTCCCAGCAGCTCAAAATGTTAAAAAATAAATAATAATAATAATAAAAAAGCAGCGGTGGGTATGGTGACTCACACCTGTAATCCCAGCACTTTGGGAAGCTGAATTATGTGGATTGCTTGAGCCCAGGAATTGGAGACCAGCCTGGGCAACATGGCGAAACCTAATCTCTACAAAAAATGCTAAAAGTAGCCAGGCATGGTGGTGCACACCTGTAGTCCCAGCTAGTTTGGAGGCTGAGGTGGGAGGATCACTTGACTCCAGAGGATCAAGTCTGCAGAGAGCCAAGATCATGCCAGTGCACTCCAGCCTGGATGACAGAGTGAGACCCTGTGAAGGGGAGGAAGGCAGCAAAACACACTGCCATGTGTGTACCTATGCAACTATCTTGCACATTCTGCACATGTACCCCAAAACCTAAAATGCAATAAAAAATAATAAATAAATAAATAAATAAGGTGAGTCCCTGCATGCCTGAGGCCTTTCTCACCTCTGTGCTCTGAAGCTCTAGTTAAGAGTGGTTTAAACTGCCCCATTCTAAGCACCGTGTCATTGCCTTCCCAAAGACTTCTCTAAATGCCTCTGCTTTACATTTTCCCCTAGCTTCTTCCGACTCCAAGTTTCTTCTTCTATAAGATGCCCAATTTGTTTGTGTCCCCACAAAATTCATATAATGAAATCCTTACCCTAGTACCTTAGAATGTGATTGCCTTTGGAGATAAGACCTTTCAAGAGGTAATTAAGATAAAATGAGGTCCTGTGGGGGTGCCTAATCCAACATGGCTATCGTCTTCAGAAGAAGAGATTAGGACACAGACGGGTTCAGAGGGAAGACCACGTGAAGACATCAGGGGAAGACTGCCACCCAGAAGCCGAAAGGAAAGGACTCAGGAGACGCCAACCTGGCCAACACCTTGATCTCGAATGTCCAGCCTCCAGGATGATAAGACAATAACTGTTGCTGAAGCCTACAAATCTGTGGTGGGGTTACAGCAGCCAGAGCAGACCAGAGCAGACTCTCCTCTCTGCTCAGAGCATTCACACTGTCACGGAAGCCCGATCACTCCAGGCATTTGTGTAGGTCACAGAGTTGACAGTTTCTGGAGGGTGGTTTCTGGAGGGTGCTTTATGGATTTTACATCACAGCAATGCACACAACTGGAGTACTGCACATGCCCCACCTGCAGAGTCCCCTGTGCCGCCACCATTTTGGTGAGCCATCCTTTCTCCCTCCCTCCCCCAGTCCTCAGGAGTAGTCCCTAGTTCTTATTCCTTTGCCAGGGCTTTCCCTGTGTTTTGCCACCTGATGAAGACTTGCTGCCATTCCCAATTGGTCCATTCAAGAAATTTTGCTTAGTAAGATTCTCCTTCTTAGAAAAATTCTTCTGTAGCCAGGTATGGTGGCTCATGCCTGTGATTTTAGCACTTTGGGAGGCTGAAGTGGGTGGTGGATTGCTTGAGCCTAGGAGTTTAAGACCAGCCTGGCCAACATGGCAAAACCCCATCTCTACTTAAAATACAAAAGTTAGCCGGGCCTGGTGGAGGGTCCCTGTAGTCCCAGCTATTCAAGAGGCTGAGGCAGGAGAATCGCTTGAACCCTGGAGGAAGAGGTTGCAGTGAGCCGAGATAGAGTCACCACACTTCATCTAGCCTGAGTGACAGAGTGAAACTGTCTCAAAAAAAGAAAAAGAAAAATTATCCTGTGGTTTTTTGAGGGGAAAGAGGCAAATAGTCTTGTCTCTCACATTGAACATTTTTTTTAAACTGGTAGTGGAATTATTCTTCTTCCTCCTCCTCCTCCTCCTCCTCCTCTTTTTAATATAAAACTGGATCTCATTCTATTTATTCTAAAAAAAAGATACATGTACAGAACGTGCAGGTTTGTTACATAGGTATAAGTGTGCCATGGTGGTTTGCTGCATCTACCCACCCTCCTCATCTAGCTTCCTCCCTCACCTCTCAGGAGCTCCTAAGGGTCCTCTGAGCTTGGTAAAATGCCTGGTCTCCTGGAAGCCTGTGATGAAATAAATGCTAATTTGTTTCTATGGAGTGGTCCTACCTTGTGGCAGGGGTAAGGAACTTCCATTTGCCTGAAAAGCTCTGCACTACACAAAAACAGACACTGGCTGCATGCACGCAAAGGATGGCTGAGTGGTAACTCTGGGGGTGGAGGGTGGGATGCTACTAGGCAGAAGGGTCTTTGGGTGGGTGCTCTCCGCCCCACCCGAGGTCTGCAGGGCCTCCTCCACCCAGGGTGGGCCGGCAGTTCTGCCTATCAGCGATCTGGGCAAATCTGCTGCTTTTTATGACCTCACTTGCTGAAACTCAAGCCACGCCTCGGTAAGTTCATTTTGCACACTCCATAAACAGGTGCCAGACTGCTGCATCATCACATTTTTGCAAGTTTGTTTTCTTTTTGTATGTGCGTTTCCACGTTATTTACAGTGTAATTTGCCCAGGTGCAAACAGGAAACCCTGGGAGCAGTTGGCTTCTTTTTGAAAGAAAGGCTTGTTCCCGGCCTTACTGCATAAAGGCCAAGAGAGAGGCGA
Source organism: Saguinus oedipus (assembly GCA_031835075.1). Lineage (NCBI taxonomy): Eukaryota > Metazoa > Chordata > Mammalia > Primates > Cebidae > Saguinus > Saguinus oedipus. The sequence goes on from CM063179.1 coordinate 127,806,657, forward strand.
GAGGTTCCTGGGGCAGGGCTCCTTGCAAGGGACAGTTCTGAGCTGCTAGGTGCGGCCAATCAGATGGCAGGGGCCCATGTTAGTTTGGATAAGCCTTTTCTGAAAGGAGCCCTGCTGATGTAATAATGGGGAAAATCCCTGTGTGAAAGGCCCTGAAACTGATGGGCTGGGAAATGCTGATTTCACGTGGGCAGAAACGCCTGTCTAATCGTGACCGCTCCGCACCGCCCCTGCCCAGGTAGGAAGTGCAGCTGGCTTGCACCAGTGCGAGGGCGGAGACGCGCTGTTTGCCCGACTGCTTGAGATGGGTCAGGGGCTCTGCTTAGAACTCGCACAATTCTGAATGGAGGAGGAGAAAGTCCGGTTGCTGAAGGGCAGACTTTCCATGCGCCGGCAGCCTCCAAGTCCAGAACACCCGCGAATGTAAGTAGAAGGCAGTGGTGTGTGCACCTTCGGTTCTGGTCTTGGGAAAGCCCGAGAGGGTGGTGGTTGCAGAGTTCCCTACAAGCGGGACGCAGCCAGGCTTCCCTCGGAGGTTTTGAAATGTGTACCCTGCTAGGAGTTTTGCCAGTCCTCTTTAGTCTGTTTAAAAACCTAGTTCAGATGCCTTGATTTTAATAAGGTTATAGCATTTAATTTGGTTAATGATTGTCATGTATTAATATTACTTTCAACCTTATGGTTCAACCTGAAAGATACAAGGAAGTTAATAATTGATAAGACGATGATTCTAACACTCACTATTTTCTAATGAGGGATCATCTTCCCAATGAACATAAAAAATAAATGGAAGTGATTAATTTTAAATGTGTGTAGATTTTTACATTCTCTAAGAGAGCATGTGTGCGTGTGCGTGTCTACCGCAAAAGGAAAGAAAGGATTAAGGCATCATATCCTTTGGATTGAGTGTTAGGAGTGAGAGATTGAATGCTGTGGGGACACCACTCACTGGCTCACCGTTTTCTCAGTTTGAAGGCATTTTAATTGGGCCTGTTTGAACCACTTCCATTTTATTTTCAAGTGATGGTTCGGCACGGCACACGGGGTGCAGGGTGGCTGCTCAGTCAATGTTGGTTAAATGAATAAGCAAGTCAATGGGTGAATTTTAAGCTCTCCTAGGAAGTAGTGTGATGAAAACCATATTTCCATGAAGAAATCTTCAATTAGAAGGCTGGAGTTTGAGGTCTATTTCCAACTTTTGGCCTCCCCAAGCTGGGTCTTTGGCAAACTCCTTACCTTCTGCAGCCTGAGTTCCCCCACTGGGTTAGAACGGTCATCTCTATGGCTCCAGCTCTGAAAGTCTGTGATTTCTTTGATTTCCGTAATTTAGTTTTTCTAACTAGAAAAAGTGAAGGTAACACCTCTAGGCCTGCATATGTCATAGCACCCTATGGGATTCAGTTGGATGAGGTCAGTAAATGTGCTGGGCTTCTCTGTGAACTGTGTGGGAAGCATCCTAATGAAGATGATCATTAATAAACCGTGTCACTAAGTGAGCCCATGAAATGATTCCAGTTGATTTGGCAGTATGCTGCCTTGCACGATCTTGTTTGGTTCCGATCACCCAGTTTCCTTAGCAAGAAAGCCATTCTGCCTTGATAAAAAGTGTGTGCAAAAGTGAAACTGATTTGATGAAACAAGTGTTTAGAGTAAAAAAAATAAAAACCATATGTTGTTGGAGAGCAGTGGGTTTCACGCCTCCTGATGTCTGACGCCGAGCTCTGCCATCACCAACAGTGGGAAACCAGCCACACTCTGAATTTCCAAACTGAACACAATTAGAAACAGTAAATAATCCAATGAGCAGCATTCCTCAGGCTCTTTGGCAAACGGACCCCTTTTGTCACTCCGTTTGTATCTATACGTATAAGTGTATGCTGGCACTAGCTCAGAGTCTCAGTAACAAACTCATTTTTCAGAAGTGTCTGCCAACCCCAGGGTGGGGAATAAAAACACCAACCCTTATTGAGAAAGAAGTCCGGATGGCAGAATGCGAAAGAAAACCCTTCAAAAGTAATTTTCCGTGATGTGACTGTAGAGATAAACATTTCCCATCATCTGGCTTTTGAGTTTGGGGAGATGAGCGGACAGAAAAAACCTCAGATCTTTTTTCATCTAACAGATGTTTATACCCTTTTGTTTCTTCCAGTCACCTCTGGCAAAATTCTGGGGGACGCTGAGCACCCTGAATCACCATGGGCAATGAGAACAGCACCTTGGACAACCAGGTGGGTGTCAGGATGCTTCTCCCTCAAGATACATAGGGCTCTTGGCAGACCTTGACTAAGCTCTCTTTACAGCATCTCATCTTCACTCAGGAAGGTACAAGCCAGGGTAGCTTCTGCGTACATACGTGCAGACATTTGTGGATCAATGTAGCCATTTTCATGTCGTCAGAATTCTCTTATGATTAAGGCTAGCTCTAGTTAAAGCCAGAAACGCTAGTTCTACTTACTATTTTTATAGACATGCTCTTGCTTTGTCATCCAGGCTGGAGTGCAGTGGCATGATCATAGCTCACTCTAGCCTCGAACTCCTGGACTCAAGCAATTCTCGTGCCATGCAACCTTCCAAGTAGCTGGAACTACAGTCATGCACCACCACGCCTGGCTAATTTTTTGATTTTTAGGTTTTGTAGAGATGGGGTCTGGCTATGTTGCCCAAGCTGAACTTGAACTCCTGGACTCAAGCAGTTCTCCTTCCTTGGCTTCCCAAAGCACTGGGATTATAAGCATGAGCCACCATTACAGGTGTGAGACGCCAGGCCTGGCCTTACTTTTTATTCTGTCTTCTAAAATTGACATAAGAGAGATTGGCACATTTTTTTTTTTAATTTTTAAAATTTTTATTGCATTATAGGTTTTGGGGTACATGTGCAGAACGTGCAAGATAGTTGCATAGGTACACACATGGCAGTGTGTTTTGCTGCCTTCCTCCCCTTCACCCACATTTGGCATTTCTCCCCAGGCTATCCCTCCCCAGTTCCCCCCCGCTGTCCCTCCCCCATTCCCCCCAATAGACCCCAGTGTGTAGTAGACCCCCTCCCTGTGTCCATGTGTTCTCATTTTTCTCACCCGCCTATGAGTGAGAATATGCGGTATTTCTTTTTCTGTTCTTATGTCAGTTTGCTGAGAATGATGTTCTCCAGATTCATCCATGTCCTTACAAAGGACAAAAACTCATCATTTTTGATTGCTGCATAATATTCCATGGTGTATATGTGCCACATTTTCCCAGTCCAGTCTATCATCGATGGGCATTTGGGTTGGTTCCAGGTCTTTGCTATTGTAAACAGTGCTGCAATGAACATTCGTGTGCATGTGTCCTTATAGTAGAACGATTTATAGTCCTTTGGATATATACCCAGTAATGGGATTGCTGGGTCAAATGGAATTTCTATTTCTAGGTCCTTGAGGAATCGCCACTCTGTCATATTTTTCCTAGGTTGTGCCCACCCATCAACTTACATGGATTTAACAGAGGTTAAAATAAAACCTTTCCATGCTGCTCCCCCAAATAAAGCTATGGTCATTAAAAAATGATTATGAAATCGGCCAGGCATGGTGGCTGACACCTGTAATCCCAGCACTTTGGGAGGCTGAGGTGGATGGATCACGAGGTCAGGAGATCGAGACCAGCCTGGCCAACATGGTAAAACCCCATCTCTACTAAAAATACAAAAAATTAGCTGGGCATAGTGGCGCATGCCTGTAACCCCAGCTACTCTGGAGGCTGAGGCGGGAGAATCACTTGAACCTGAGAGGTAGAGGTTGCAATGAGCCGAGATTGTGCTGCTGCCCTCCAGACTGGCAACAGAGAGAGACTCTATCTCAAAAAAAAAAAAAAAAAAAAGATTCTGAAATTTATCAGTGTTGGGCAGATTAAATGTGAATGGTCATGCTCATCTTAAGCAAGGTTTTCACAATGGAAGAATGGACTTTAACTGCTTCGTTGTGCACAGGCTGAGATTATTACAACATATTCAAATTTTTTATTGTCTATTTTAAGTTTGACAGTTTTAACTTAATGCCTTAGTGAACAAAATCAGGGAGACACTTTTCCATTTATCTCACATGAACTGGAAACTTTGGATTAAAAGCATTGAGTTCCTTGAATAAGAAAATTGGATCGAAAAACTCACATACTGTAATTCATTTTCCCTCTGCCTTTTTCTTCCCTACAAAATTGCCCAGCTAATTTTCGTATATACATATATATATTTGGAAACAGAGTCTCACTCTATTGCCCAGTCTCGAGTGCAGTGGAGCAATCTTGGCTCACTGCAGCCTCCACCTCCTCGGTTCAAGCAATTCTCCTGCCTCAGCCTCCCAAGTAGCTCAGACTACAGGTGCGTGCCACCACGCCCAGCTAATTTTTTATATTTTTAGTAGAGATGGGGTTCCATCATGTTGGCGAGGCTGGTCTTGAATTCCTGACCTCGTGATTTGCCTGCCTCGGCCTCCCAAAGTGCTGGGATTACAGGCACGAGCCACCGCGCCTGGCCTCTACAATCTTCTTTTCTCATGCAAGAAAACAAGTTTCAAAAGAAAAGGTGTTGAACTCCAGGGTCTTTAGGGGCAGGCCAGAAACAAGAATTGCGTTAAAAGACTGGGTGTGAGACAACAGGGAGCGGCAAGTGCTCTGGCAGGTGGTGGGGTCGGAGGGAGGGGGTGGTTCTTGTCCTACTGTCTAAAAAGGCAGCTACCATCAGTTCCAGAGGATGATTGCCCTGTGGGAAGATGGGCCCAATGTTCTCAATTCAAAAGAACTCAGAAAGCCCTAGTTTTCTATGAAATGTTAAGTTTTGAAATTAAACTTATTATTTTGAGATATTAGTAGATTCACATGCAGTTAAAAAAAAAATACAGAGAGGCCGAGTACAGTGGCTCACACCTACAAGCCCAGCACTTTGGGAGGCCAAGGCGGGAGGATAGCTTCATCCTTGGAATTGGAGATGAGCCTAGGCAACATAGGGAGACCCTATCTCTACCAAAGAAAAAAATTAGCTGGGTGTGGTGGTGCACACCTGTAGCCCTCACTACTCAAGGGGCTGAGGTGGGAGGATTGCTTAAGCCTGGGAGATTAAGGCTGAAGTGAGCTATGTTTGCACTATTATATTCCAGCCTGGGCAACAGAGCAAGACCCTGTCTCCAAAATAAATTTTAAAAAAAAGAAAGAATACAGAGAGTTATTATGTGCCCATTACTTAGTTTCCCTTAAGGGTAACATCTTGCCAAACTATAATGCAATATCACAACCTGGATACTGACATTGATACAGTCAAGATAATAGAGCATGCCCATCACCAGGCGATTCCCCTTGTTGCCCTTCCATAGCCACGCCCACCTCTCGCTCTTCTCTTCCCTAACCTCTGGCAACCACTATGCCTATTCTTTATTGTTTCCTATTTCTATAATATTGTCATTTCAAGAACGTTATATAAATGGAGTCAAGCAGTCTGTGACCTTTAAGGATTGGCTTTTTTTTTTTTTCCCTCACAGCATAAATCTCTTGAAATTTATCCAAGTACGGTGTGTTTCAACAGGTCATTCCTTTTTATTGCTGAGTGGTATTCAGGAGTAGATGTACTGTACATTTTGTTGAACCATTCACCCACTGACCCTCTTCTAGGTTGTTTCTGGTTTTTGTCTGTTGCAGATAAAGCTGCCATGAACACGTGTGTGCAGTTGTTTTTTGAGAACACACGTTTTCATTTCCCCAAGATAAATGCCCAAGAGCGCAGTTGCTGGGTTGTATGACAGTTGCATGTTGAGTTTTATATGGAACGGACAAGCTTTTCTAGAGTTGCTATGGCATTTTTCATTCCCACTAGCAATCTACGAGGGATCTAGTGTTTTTGTACCTTGGATGTTATTTAGTGGTGTCACTTTTCGGTGTTGCTATTCCAATGATAGGTGTGTTGTGGTATCTCCGTGTGGTTTTAATTTACATTTTGATGATGGATAAAGTGTTGACCACCTTTCATGTGTTTATCTGCCATCTACAAATTCTCTTTGGTGAAAAGTAGGTTTATGTCTTTTGCCCATTTTCTAACTGGTTTATTATCATTATTTTTTAAAAGAGTTTTCAGAGTTCTTTATACAGCCTAGACTAATCCTTTGTCAGTTCGTGGTTTGCAGATATTTTCTTCTGTTCTGTAACATGTTTTTCATCCTCTTAATCGGATCTTTTAGAGAGCAAAAGTATACAGTTTTGATGAGGAACAGTTGATCAGTTTTTCCTCTTAGGGGTACTGCTTTTGGTGTTAAATCTAAGAACTCTGCTGACAACAACAACATCCTGAAGATTTTCTGCTTTTTTTCTTTCTGTAAAAGTTTTAAAGTTTTACATTTTGTATTTGAGTACATGATTCAGTTTGAGTTAATTGTTGTGTAAGGTACATGATTTAGGTGTTCCACATTCTCTGCGTTTGGACAAATGACTAGTATCACGCAGGGTAGTTTCACTGCCCTAAAAATCCTCTGGGCTCCACCTACTCATCCCTCCCACACCTGTCAATCCCTGGCAACCACTAATCTTTGTACTGTCGACAGAGTTGCACCTTTTCCAGAATGTAATATGGTTGGATCTTACAGTATGTAGCCTTTTCTTTTCTTTCTTTTTTAAATTTATTTTTTGTTTTTAAGACAGAGTCTTGCTCTGTTGCCCAAGCTGGAGGGCTGTGGTGCAGTCTTGGCTCATTGTAACCTCCGCCTCCTGCGTTCAAGTGATTCTCCTGCCTCAGCCTCCTGAGTAGCTGGGACGACAGGCACATGCCACCACTCCCAGCTAATTTCTGTATTTTTAATAGAGACAGGATCTCACCATATTGGCCAGGATGGTCTTGATCTCTTGACCTCATGATTTGCCCGCCTCAGCCTCTCAAAGTGCTGGGATTACAGGCATGAGCCACTGCCCCCAGCTGTATGTAGCCTTTTCACATTGACTTCCTTCACTCAGTAATGTGCATTTAAGGTTCCTTCATGTCTTTTCATTTCTTGGTCATTGCTTTTTAGCCCTGAATAATTTTCTATTGCCTGAATGTAAGTCTATTGATCTGCTGAATAACATCTTGGTTGCTTCCAAGTTTTGGCAATTATAAATAAAACTGCTATAAACATCTATGTGCTGGTTTTTGTGTGGACATAAATTTTCAGCTCCTTTAGGTAGATACCAAGGAGTGTGATTTCTGAATCATATAAGGGTATGTTTCGTTTTGTAAGAAAGCACCAAACTGTCTTTCGAAGTGGTTGTAGCATTTTGCATCCCTACCAGCAGTGAATGAGAGTTCCTGTTCCATATCCTCCCCAGCATTTGGTGAGGTCAGTATTTCTGGATTTTGCGTCATTCTAATAGGTATATAGCAGTATCTTGTTTTAATCTGCGTGTTCCTGTTGACATAGAATGTGGGACATCTTTTCATATGCTTATTTGCCATCTGTGTATATCCTTTGGTGAGGTGTCTGTTCAGGTCTTTGGCGCATTTTAAAATTACGTTGTTTTCTTGTTGAATTTTATGAATTTCTTGTATACTTTGGATAAAGTGTGTCTTTTGGAAATAATTTCTCCCAGCCTGTGGCTTGTATTCTCATTCTCTTGAGGGTGAGATTCATTTTTTGCGTTTTTTTTTTTAACTTATGAATGTCTATCTGTCCAGCAACGTTTGTTGAAGAGTATTCTTCCGCCACTAAACTGTTTCTGCACCTTTGTCAAAAATCAGTTATGCATATTTGGTGGCTCTGTTTCTGGATTTGCTACTCTTGTCCATTGATTGTCCTGATTACTGTAGCTATATAATAAGTCTTGAAATCAGGTAGAGTGAGTCTTCTTACTTTATTCTTTCCAAAATTGTTTTGCTATTCTTGCATCTGTGACTTTCCATATAAATATTAGAATAAATCTATTCAAGTCTACAAAATACTTTCTGAGATTTTGATAGGAATTATAGTCACTGTTATAGAATGTACACTGTTTACTTAGGATACACTCATAGAAATTACAGATTAATTTGAGGAGAATTGAATTCTTTACTGTGTTGGGTCTTTCAATCCATAAACACATGGAATGTCTCTCCATTTATTTAGGTCATCTTCATTTTCTTTTTTTGAGATGGAGTCTCAAATCAAAGGTGGAGTCTCACTCTGTCACCCAGGCTGGAGTGCAGTAGCACAATCTTGGCTCACTGCAACCTCCGCCTCCTGGGTTCAAGCCATTCTCCTGCCTCAGCCTCCCAAGAAGTAGCTGAGACTATAGGTGTGCGCCACCATGCCCAGCTAATTTTTGTATTTTTAGTAGAGACGGGGTTTTACTATGTTGGCCATGCTGGTCTCGAACTCCTGACCTCAGGTGATCAGCCCGCCTCAGCCTCCCCAAGGGCTGGGATTACAGGCATGTGCCACTGCACCCAGCCTATTTTCATTTTCATTATCATTTCTGTAATCTTCAACATATAGAGCCTGCGTGTATTTTATGAAGTTAATACCTAGGTATTATATTTTGTTTGGAGTAACTGTGAATGGTATCATGTTTTTAATTTTGGTATTCACGTGTTCATTATTAATGTGTTGATTTTTGCATGCTGATTTTGTATCCTGTGACCATGCTGAACTCACTTGTTAGTTCCAAGAAGTTTGTTTGTTGTTGTAGATTTCTTGGGATTTTCTGTGTACATAATCGTGTTATTTGCAAATAGGGGCAGTTTTATTTCTTTTTTTTTTTTCCCCATTCTGTATACCTTTTCCCTTCCTCCCTCCCTCCTCCCTCCCTCCCTCCCTCCCTCCCTCCCTCCCTCCCTCCCTCCCTCCCTCCCTCCCTCCCTCCCTCCCTCCTTCCTTCCTTCCTTCCTTCCTTCCTTCCTTCCTTCCTTCCTTCCTTCCTTCCTTCCTTCCTTCCTTCCTTCCTTCCTTCCTCCTTTATTACAGTGTCTAGGACTTTCAGTGCTGTGTTAAGGAAGAGCAGTGAGATGAGACATCTTTCCCTGGTTCCAAGTCAGTCTTTCACTGTTAAGTAAGATATTAGCTGTAGAGTTTTGTTTTGTTTTTAAACATAATACTCGTAATCAAATTGAGGAAGTTCTCTATTCCTAGTTTGCTGTGGGTTTTTATCATGAATGAGTGTTGGGTTTTGTCAGATGCCTTCTCTGCATCAATTGATGTAATTGTATGATCTTTCTTCTTTGTCCTGTTGATATATTGGTTTACACTGATTGATTGTCAAATGTTGAACCAGCCTTGCTTGCCTGGAATAAATTCCACTTGATCAGGGTGTATTTTTACACATTGTTGGATTCAGTTTGCTAACACTTTGTTGAAGACTTTTGTATCTAAATTCGTAAGAAATATTGCTCTGTAGTTTTCTTTTTTGTCTGTTTTTTTTTTTTAATCAGGTTAATACTAGCTTCACAAAATGAGTTGAGAAGTACTTGCTCCTGTTCTGTTTCTAGAAGAAATTGTGTAAAGAAATCTTACATTAAAAAAAAATGTTGGCAACTAATTTCAATTATTTTTATGCACTCTGGTGCCTGCTGGCTGGGGTTGGCTCCGGGCATGCCTCCCAGTAATTTCCACTTGAAGGAATGTTCTGTCTTGTGTTTCAGAGTCGAGAAGGGCACAGCTATCGGGTGAGTGCCCTCAATGTGCACAGTACGGGCCACTAGACATATTTTGGCCTTTAGTCCTGCTTATTAACCAAGCTCAGGTTCAATCCCTTCTTTGGGGTCTTACGGATCCTTTTGGAACCCAACCCCCCTGCAGGCCCCACTACCAGCTACAAACACGATAGAGCAGTGGTCCAGGGCTGGAGGCATGTGGTTTTGTGCTTCAGGGGACATTTAGCAATGACAGTTTTTATTGTCACAATTCAGAGATGGGGTGCTACTGGCATCTGGTAGGTCGAGGTCAGTGTTGCTGCCAAGTATTCTACAGTGCATAGATAGTCCCCCACAGCAAAGAATTATCCAGCACAAAATGTCAACAGCACTGAGGTTGAGAAGCCCTAGAATACAGGAACCTGTGGCTTACCTGCTCTAACAGAACCTTGGGGAGGTGGGTAAACTTCTTTGACCTGAGATGAATTTCTACCTGAATATAGGTGAAGTTGAAAATGGCTGACGTTTTCTCCCCTTACTTTCATGAACCCCCCTGTCCAGAATTGAATGTACACTGTTTACTTAGGATACACTCATAGAAATCAAATTGCATCATCAAACGAAGGGTTAGTACTTTCAAAAGGCTCTTGCTATATACATTGTCAGAATGCCTTTCAGAACAGTGATGTCAACTTACACTTCTCTCACCAGGGCATGAGATTCTGTCTCGCCGAGTCCTTGCAGGCAACGGATGTTCTAATGCTTCAGATCTTTACTGATTAGGAAGGTCAAAATGCTGGTGTGGGGGGTTAAATAACCCACATCCCATTCCACCTGTCCCTCATTTCTCACCGGCTCCTGACTCCATCCTCCCTCCTCAGCCTACATTCTCCTTGAGTGAGCAGATCTTTTCCTGGCTCTGCAGGTTTTCACTTCTCCAGCCTCAGCCAGACATAATCCTGTCTGGTGGATTTTAGGACCAGACGAGGTCTGCCTTTGGTAGAGAAACAAATAGGAGTGAAGCGTGGGTGTGTCTGGCTGCAGGACTCAAGGCTCTCCCAGGGAACTGGGGCCCCAGACCTACCTTTCCTCTATCTCCTGGACCTCAGCACCTGGTGACCCATAGCCACCCCAAGTCCCTCAGATCTGAACTCAGCCTTTTGCCCCATCATGTTCATCCTCCTGTGATGATCCCCATCTTGGGTACCATGATCTACCTGGCCTTCCAAGACAGAAATGTGGGGGTTCCCCTTGACTCCACCCACTCCCACCCCCAAAATGTGATAAATTACCCTATGTCTAATTAATTAATTGATGAATGGCCTGGCCATTTAGCCTTCCAAATTTCAGGCAGGCTAACTTTTTTTAAGGTTGTAAGAGACAGAAGCCCATCTTCAGTGACCATAAGCAGAGAAAAGGATCGTTGGCTTATGGAATTGAGAATCCCACAGAGAGGGTCTGGCTGCAATAGTGGCTGAGTCCAGAGATTCAAAAGATGGCTCTGGGGATCCCTCTCACTGGATCATGTTCTACTTTGCTCTGTGATTCCCTAGTATCCAGGAGGTGCCTCCAGCCTGGTGGAGAAGATGCCCTCGGCGTGTCCAGCCTTCCATGCTTCTTCCAGCCAATGGTCCAGCCTTCTTTTTTTTGAGACAGAGTCTCACTCTGTCACCCAAGCTGGAGTGCAGTGGCACAGTCTTGGCTCACTGCAAACTCCACCTCCAGGGTTCAAGTGATTCTCCTGCCTCTGCTTCCTGAGTAGCTGGGATTACAGGTATGCACTGCCACGCCTGGCTAAGTTTTGTATTTCTTTTAGTGGAGATGGGGTTTCGCTTCGTTGGCAAGGCTGGTCTTGAACTCCTGACCTCAGGTGATCTGCCCGCCTCAGCCTCCCAAAATGTTAGGATTATAGGCATGAGCCACCAAGCCCAGCCCCAGCCTGCTAATCAGCCCCCATAAGGAATCTAACTGACCCTGATTGTGTCATGTGCTCTCTCTGAAGTCAATCATGTGCAGGATATGGGACACTCTGCCTTAATAGGACCAAGGTGGGCCCAGCTCTATACCAGCGCCTTCAGTATCACTTAGAATAGTTTCTCAAAGGACATAAAGGCAGCACATATCCATGACATTATCTTTTCTGACAGTTTTTCTCCTCCCTCTCCCTGCTGTCACAACCCCATCCTCTCACACTGGGATCATTGTGAACACCTCCAAACTGCGATCTCTGCCCCAGCAGGCACACTCTCCATCACACCCAGGCCCCTCGGCCCTCAGGAAACTCTGACTATGAGTGTACCTGGAGGTCCCTGAATCCTGCTTGCTAGGGAATGTTTGGAAGGAAAGGTGCAAGTCTAAAGAAACCTCCTGTTCACAGATGAAGGAGCAGGCATTGAGGAGCAGCTGTGTCACCAGGGTGAAGGGTGAGGGACAGGCCTGCCCAGTCCTGGCCCTTGTGTACTTCACACACCCTCAGGCTCCTGGTTCCTCCTCTCTCTCTGTTGTGTAATTTCTGGGATGCCATGGGCAGCGTGGGAACACACCTCATGAGTTTCGCTTGGGAATAAAAACCATGGCCAGGTGTGGTGGCTCACACCTGTAATCCCAGAACTTTGGGAGACCGAGGCAGGTGATCACCTAAGGTCAGGAGTTCGAAACCATCCTGGCCAACATGATGAAACCCCATCTCTACTGAAATACAAGAATTAGCTAGGCATGGTGGCACACTACCTTCCGAGCAGTAATCCCAACTACTCAGGAGGCTGAGACAGGAGAATTGCTTGAACCTGGGAGGTGGAGGTGGCAATGAGCTGAGATCGCACTACAGCCTGATTGACAGAGTGAGACTCTGTCTCAAAAAGGAAAAAAAAAAAGAAGAAGAAAGAAAAAAGAATACTAAAAAAAACAAAAACAGCCAAGATTGCCCATCTGGTCCTGTTCCCTGTGACCTTTCCTAACGGCGAGATCCTTTTGGGTTTCAGCAGGAGGATGCCGGCTTGCATAACGTCATCCTGTGGCCTCCAGACCCTGAGCCCCCACAGGTACTGGGAAATGTGCATTCTGCATGGCTTCCCTCTAGCCCCTTTCTAACGCCTAGATGGTTGCAAACATTTGGTGTGGCATGTGCTTTTATATATTTAGGTTTTCTCTTCCTCCCTCTTCCATTGCTTCCTTCCATCCACCCCAAATAAGTTGTAAAACACAGTTGAAATTGACAATTGATGTTTAGATTTTTTTAGGATAGCATTTTAGTACCTGTCCAAGACTGGCTTGATGTGTTTTGCGATGCTGAATAAGGCTTGTGTTGCCAGCTGAAAGGAACGCAGATGCTAGGAACCAATACTAATGCTTCCAAACTCTTCTGCCTCGATTTCCTTTGGCCTCCAGTGAAGCTGGGGATGGAGTGGTGGCCCCACATTTGCTGCCTGTGAGCAAAACTGATTTGTCGTAAAAGAAGATTAAATTCAGAATCAGCTGTCAGTGTCATGCAATAGTGTGCCAGCTGAGTCCCACTGCTGTAGCTCTGCCCAGTGTTTGCCATCCTCTGGGGAAGGGGGTAAATAAGGAGCTTTGCATTACCTCACAGTGCTTTTTCCTGGAGAGGACGTTGAGGTTAGTGTGTGTTCACGGGTGTGGTCAGGGTGAGGCTGTAAAACCCCTGACTCCTCACTGGCCTGTTCTGAAGTCCCCTTCACAGCTGGCCAGGTATGGCAGTCATCCAGGTGCATGGCTGTTAGGTGGGTACACTGGATACATTTTTTTCTTTGCATATCCCAGCAAGGAGTGATATTTAAGGTTGTGAAATAACCATTTGCATAGGGTGTTGGGAAGCCTTTTCACGTGTGTGAGTTCATCTGCTTCTGCTCATAATCCCATGAGCTGGGCTGATGACTCATGTTTTATGAACACAGAAGGAGGCTCAGAAGGTGAATCATCCCAGGTCATTTGGGTGAATGGAGGAGTGAGAATCAGAACCCTGGGTCTCTAAGGCTACTGGGCCAGTGGTTTCCAAACTGGGTTCCAGGAAATCCTGGAGCCAATAGCAATGCTTCTAGGACTGGCCCAGGACAAAGAGGAAGTGGAGAGGGCAGAATCCAGCTTCCTGCCCCCGACCTTCCACCAGGACGGCTTACCCTATGTGACTTTATATTGCAAGGTGGCTCTTAGAAGAAAATGTTTTGGAATCAGAGTTGGAAAGAAACACTCATCTGGTCCACCTCCATTATTTTTCAGTTTTGTGCATGGTGGATCCGGAAGACAAGGCACTTGCTTATTGCCATAAATGAGCGGCAGGTTGGAGACAAAATGTCATCTTGGGGGATTCTAGTCTAGGCTCCAGGGGTGTCCCTGTGAGGGGAGAAGCACTTTGTCCAGCTCCATCTCCCAGAGGTCTTCTGTAGCGCTTTGCAGCAGAGCTCAAGCTCCCACGCTGAGATGTGATGTGGATATAGTTTTTTATTAGCTTGGTGGGCATTTGGGAAGCCCCTCCCTGCTGGGCAGCTGGTACTTATTTAGGTGCTGTGATCACTAGAGGGGCAAGTCAAACAAGGGCCCTGCCCTCTGGAACTTATAGCCAACTGGAAAGTCAGATAAGCAAGTGAATAAACAGACATCAGTGAGTAACTACAGTGGTTTCATTTGAAACTTTATTGTGTGTGTATTGTTTACCAGGCACTGTTCTAGCACTTGAGAACCCGCAGTGAACAATTCAGCTTTGATCTGTTGGAATGAAGTTTCCTTATGAGGTGCTAATAGGCAGAAAACACATCATAAAATTTCCAGTGGTAGGGTTCAGGGGCTATCTTTTATTGTTGCAGTAAACTCTGTGTAAGATTTACCATTATAACCATTTTCAGTGGACATGTCAGTGGAATTAGGTACATTAGTACATAGCTGTGCAGCCATCACCACCATCCAGCTCCAGAACGTTTTCATCTTCCCAAACGGAAACTCTGCCCATTTCACGTCAACTCCCCATTCTCCCTCTCCCCAGCCCCTGGGAAACTTGCTTTCCTTCCTTTCCTCCTTTCCTCCTTCTTTCCTTCTGACTGGGTTTTATTCTGTTGCCGAGGCTGGAGTGCAGTAGTGCGATCAAAGTTTACTGCAACCTCCAACTCCTGGGCTCAATCAATGCTTCCTCCTAAGCCTCCCAAGTAGCTAGGATTAGAGGCATGCACTGCTGTAGCCGGCTGCCTTGTCTGTGAATTTGACTACTGTAGGTACCTCGTGTAAGTGGAATCATATAGTATTTGTATGTGATTATTATTTCACTTTGTGACTGGCTTATTTCACTCAGCATAATGTCCTCAAGGTCCACCCATGTTGCTGCATGTCAGAATTTCCTTCTCTGTAAGGCCGAATGATATTCCATTGTATGTATAGACCACATTTTGCTAATCCATTTTTTTTTTTTTTTTGAGACAGAGTCTCCCTCTCACCCAGGCTGGAGTGCAGTGGCCATGATCTCGGCTCACTGCAACCTCCTCCTCCTCAGTTCAAGTGATTGTCATGCCTCAGCCTCCCGAGCAGCTGGGATCACAGGCACGCATCTGCACACCTGACTAGTTTTGTATTTTTAGTAGATGGACACTTGGGTTGCTGCCATCTTTTGACTATTGTAAATAATGCTGTGATGAATATGTTTGTCCGTGTGAGTATCTATGTCTCTGCTTCCTATTCTTTTGGGTATATACCTAGAAGTGGAATTGCTAGATCATACGATAATTCTATGTATACGTTTGTGAGAAACCACTAAACTTTTCCATAGCAGCTGCACCATTCTACATTTCCACTAGCAGTGTACGAATGTTCCAATTTCTCTACATCCTCACCAACACTTGTTACTTTCTGTGTGTGCCTGTGTGTGTGTGTTTAATTACATGTTCGTGGGTGTGAAGTAGTATGTCATTGTGGTTGGGGCTATTTTTGATGAAATACAGGGGAGAGCTCTCTGCAGAGACCTGGTGTACTGCGAAGGAGACAGCCGCATAAGGTTCTGGAGAAGGAACATTCTGGAATAAGGAAACAGCTGTGTATAGTATAGGAATAGTGTAACAGTATGGGAGGAATGAGGTTGCTGTACTTTTTTTTTTGAGACAGAGTCTCAGGCTTGAGTGCAGTGGCACAATTTGGCCTGAGTGCAGGCTTGAGTGCAGTGATACAACTTGGCTCACTGCAACCTCCGCCTCCCAGGTTCAAGTGATTCTCTTTCCTCAGCCTCCCGAATGGCTGGGACTACAGGTACGTGCCACCATGCCCAGCTAATTGTTGTATTTTTAGTAGAGACAGGGTTTCACTGTGTTAGCCAGGATGGTCTAGATCTCCTGACCTCATGATCCACCCGCCTCGGCCTCCCAGAGTGCTGGGATTACAGGCGTGAGCCACCACTCCAGCTGCTTGCTGTACTTTAAGATCAGCAAAGAAGGCCCGCATGGCTAGAGAAAAGTGGGTGAGGGAAATTATGGTGAGCTGTGCAGCCAGGAAGGTGGGTGAGGGCTCAGTTTTGTAGGTCCGGACCAGCCCTGGTAAGGAGTCTGGCTTTCTTCTAGTTGCAGTACAAAGGCATGGTGATATAAGAGCATTTCACTGGAATTTGAGCCTGTATGCTCACTCACCTTGGGGGTGAGACTCCAGCAGTCAGGGCTCCCTAAGGAGGAAGCCGAGC
The DNA here is from genome assembly GCA_031835075.1 of Saguinus oedipus. NCBI lineage: Eukaryota > Metazoa > Chordata > Mammalia > Primates > Cebidae > Saguinus > Saguinus oedipus. Next base: position 127,822,907 of record CM063179.1, read on the forward strand.
AGCTAACGGTGAACTTGTGCCCAGCTCTGTCTGGGCTCAGCAGACTTGAGACTCAGCACTCAGCCAGGCTGAGCTCCCCATAACTGGCCAGTGGGTAACTGACAAGTGAAGGACTTATTAAAACCAACCGACCACACTTCCTTTTTACTCTCTGGCTTTTGCTTTGTGGAGTCCTTGTGGCTTGTTCAGGAAGATGGTCTTTGAGCCTTTGCAGGGGCTGCAGGCCCTTATTTATCCCCATCCACGTGAGTATATCTCCACTGCCTCAAGCCCAGGGTCTTGAGTTATTCATTGCAGCTCAGTAGTCACGGTGCCTGAGTCTTTCTCTTGTACACACTGTCAAGGGGCTGAGCCCCTCAGCTGTGTTTGGTTCATTATTCTGGATGGGGCTAAGGTCCTGGAATAATAGAGATCAAGAAGCCTGGGAGGCCAGAGGCTCCCAGGTGAAGCTTTTTGTAGGTTTTTGTGGCTTTTTATTTGTTTGTTTTTATAGGAGATATCTTGGAGAGTAAAAGGAGTGCACTCGGTAGCATTGTAATGAAACACAGCTTTAGTCACTCACCACTTGTAGAGTCAATTAACAAGAGCTACAGACGTTTGAGACAAGCCTGTGCAACATGGCAAGATACCTGCCTCCTCTAAAAATACAAAAAATTAGCAGGGCATGGTGGCATGCACCTGTTGGCTCAGCTATTCAGGAGGCTGAAGTGGGAGGATTGCTTCAGCCCTGGGGGAAGCAGGAGCAGAGGTCGCAGTGAGCCAAGATTGCATTACTGCACTCCAGCCTGGGTGACAGAGTGAGACCTTGTCTAAAAAAACAAACGTACAAACCAAAAAACAAGGGTGAGGGCTGACACGAAAAAAGTCATGTTTTTTGGCCAGGCGCGGTGGCTCATGCCTGTAATGCCAGCACTTTGGGAGGCTGAGATGGGTGGATCACAAGGTCAGGAGTTCAACACCAGCCTGGCCAGCATGGTGAAACCCTGTCTCTACAAAAAATTAGCCAGGCATGGTGGCGTACACCTGTAGTCCCAGCTACTCAGGAGGCTGAGGCAGGAGAATTGCTTGAACCAGGGAGGTGGAGGTTGCAGTGAGCTGAGATTGTGCCACTGCACTCGAGCCTGGATGAAAGAGCGAGACTGCATCTCAAAAAGAAAGAAAAGAAAAAAGTGACTTTTTATTCCAAAGCTTAGCTTAGGGGAAAATGGACAGTACCCTTTTAAGGGTACTGCTTTGCTTTTGGGGTAGAAAGCAGGGACTTTTAAAGGGGGGACTTTGCATGTACAGCAGGCAGGGAGGGAGTAGGCAGGTGGGGAATGACAACTTGCTTCAGTGCCTTACCCACCACGTGGTCCAGCTGGCACAAAACTAGATTCTAAGGTAGCCTTGTCTTGAGATACTCTCCAGGTGGATTGGAGTTCCGTTGTGGGTGTACTTGAGGTTGGAAATGGACAGTTGTCTCTTGAGGCAAACTCCGGGGTCTGGAGCTTCCAAGTGAGCACATAGTCAGATAAGCTTGTCCTATAGGGAGCGTCCGGTGAAGGGAAGGTCAAGGTTATAATTGCATTTCTAAAGAGCTAAGTAGGAAGTGAGGAACATGAGAAAAGGAGGAGAGAGAAAATAAGAAAACATAATAATTAAGAAAAACCCTTTTCTTCCTCTTAGAAAAATGGGGAACTCAGTTACAGCATCATAGCATTAAAGAGACACTGGGTTTTGCAGGTGGGGAGAAGTGAAATGGCTTAGAAAGAACATTGCGGGGCACAAAGTTCCTGACCCTGTTTTGTGTTTTTTGCTTTTTTCTGTTTTGAAACGAAATCTCACTGTCACCCAGGCTGGAGTGCAATGGCGCGATCTTGGCTCACTGAAACCTCTGCTTCCCGGGTTCAAGTGATTCTCCTGTCTCAGCCTCCCAAGTAGCTGGGGTTACAGGCATGTGCCACCATGCCAGGCTAAATTTTGTATTTTTAATAGAGATGGGGTTTCACCATGTTGGCCATGCTGGTCCCAAACTCCTGACCAGAGGTGATCTGCTCATCTTGACCTCCCAAAGTACTGGGATTACAGGTGTGAGCCACTGCGCCTGGCCTCCTGACTCTGTTTTGAAGCCATGATCTTCTGGGCTTTTGGAAGGAAAAGCAGCCTCCCCTTGAGAGGGTCAGAACCTGGTGGGTTCTCAGAGGGCAGCCAGCGAGGGTAAGGTGGGCAGGCTAAGGGTCTGTTCTGTGATGATCCCAGAATACGAGGGTTCAGGCTGCTGATCTGAGTGCAGAAAAAGGCGTGGGAATTGGAACGTGGGAGTGGAGATAAAGTCAGATGAGGCAGCAGGGTATATGGGGCAACCTTAGATGCAGAGTTGGGGGACAGCAGGTGACTGGGCCTTCATGCAGACCAAGGGAGGCAAGCACCATTCCTCGGAGCCTCTAGGCAGTGGGCCAGCAGTTTATTTCAACAATATTTGCTTTGGACATTTTTTGACAATAATTAATTGTTGCATTAATTACAAAGTGATTTATCTTATTCAAGAAGTCAATTTTGGCTGGGTGCAGTGGCTCACGCCTGTAATCCCAGCACTTTGGGAGGCTGAGGGCGGCGGATCACTAGGTCAGGAGATTGAGACCATCCTAACATGGTGAAACCCTGTCTTTACTAAAAATACAAAAAAAATTAGCCAGGCATGTGTGGCACAGGCCTATGATCCCAGCTAGTCGGGAGGCTGAGGCAGAATTGCCTGAAACTGGGAGGCAGAGGTTGCAGTGAGCAGAGATCGTGCTATTGCACTCCAGCCTGAGTGACACAGTGAGACTCCATCTCAAAAAAAAAGTCAATTTTAATAACATCACCATAGATACCTGCCGACCAGTCACAGTGATTTCTCGTTTTGTCAGCACAAATGCTACTGAAACTCTGAATTTTAGTAGTAGCCTTGGGTTCTGCTCTCTGTTCCTGAGGGAAGAGAAGAGGAAGATTCCCACACTCAGCCTAAAACCTGTTCTATCTGCTAATTGAAGGTTCCTCCTACTGAGCTGGGGCCATGGAGCCTCAGCCCCGCCTGCCTGTGGGTGTCTTTTGCAGCAAGCTGAGTCCTCATTGCTACTCTTGCTCCTTCCTTCGGGAATGGACTCACTTAGGCCTCCTGGGAGGCTGTTCTCAGGGGACTCCAAGCAGCCTCGGAGACTAAAGCACACTTGGCCAGGTGGTGTATTGCACCAAATGATGGTTGGAAATGAAGAGAAAGCCACATGTATAACCAAGGCTCTGGAGGGGGACTCATTTAGGGGCCGGAGGACACGGTCCAATGGGAAGTTGGGAGAATGTCTAATACCCAGCCAAGGGCAGCATCACCTGTACCCAGGAGGGTCAGGGTCCTGGCTTACATGTGTCCCTCTCTGGGAAAGAACTGGTGGTGACACTGTGATGAGATCTGTCTCCACTCGACAGCCCTTCCTGGGGTTTCATGCATTATGACTTGTGTAGAAAGCTCTTTGGCCAGGCGCAATGGCTCACACCTGTAATCCCAGCACTTTAAAAGGCCAAGGCAGAAGGATCATGAGGTCAGGAGATCAAGACCTTCCTGGCTAACATGGTGACACCCTGTCTCTACTAAAAGTACAAAAAGTTAGCTGGGCATGGTGGCACGCACCTGTAGTCCCAGTTACTTGGGAGGCTGAGGCAAGAGAATCACTTGAACCTGGGAGGTGGAGGTTGCAGTGAGTCGAGATTGCACCACTGCCCTCCAGCCTGGTGACAAAGCAAGACTCCGTCTAAAAAGAAAAAAGAAAGAAAGAAAGCTCTATGGTGAAATGAGGGCCATGCCAGCCCACAGCCCCAAATCCTGAAGGTAGGCTTCACAGTTGTTCAGTTCTGGAGACCCTACAGGGGACACCCGAGCTCCAAGCTCCAAGCACGTGGTTTTCATAGGGGAAGGGCAACCCTAATCCCCATAGTACCACTTTCTAGACTTCCCCTTGGCCATGGGGCTGTCATGATTCCCATTTATGGCTCTGACCCTGTGGGGAGGAATAAAAGACATTCAATCCAATTATTATAATGATCTGACTTAAAAACAGGTCATCATTTGGTAACTCCATTCCAGCATTTCTATTTTCTGGGTGTTTCTGTAGCAAGTACCAAAAAAACATAATTTTCAACTATAGAAACTGTGTTCAATGCTATGCAGCAAGAAGACAGGTGCATAGACCCCAGACCTAGCTGGGGTGTCAAGGAAGGCGCTTCTGGGAGCTGATGTTTGAGCCCAGAGCTGCAGATGAGCAGGAAGGAGGCGACATCAGAGGGACCTAGAGCCAGCTCAGCAGGCACACCTCCCCCAGCCTGGGCAGGTCTCCCAGGTTGGGTCCCTGCTCTGTGTATAGATGTGGCCTGGATAAGGTTTGCTCCTAAAGGGGACCTCAGCACTGTGGACATCTGAGGAACAGAGGACCAGGAGGACAGGAGAATCTGTGTGCAAGTCGTCCCCAGGGTCAGGTCATCACGAAAGGCTGAGGTTGTCCATTGCTTAGGCCCTGTGTGGTTATTACTTTGCTTGACAGAGGAAAGCCCCAAATGTACGTGCACATCTTGTTTAAAGCTATGCTTGGTGCTCTAGGGTTACTTGAAGGTCCCTTCTTTAGTTCTTGAGGAACTCAAGGAGCTGAACGTTACAGCAGCACCAGCCAGTGCAGGATAGGCAGCATTTCCCAATATTCCACAGGCAGCAGGGGGCATCTCGGCTACTTTAACTGTGTTGAATGGGAAAGAAGTTGAGCAAAGAGCAAATTAAACAGCAAGAATTAATTCAATCTTTATGACAGTGGAGAGTTTCTTTCTCTTTCTTTCTTTCCTTCCTTCCTTCCTTCCTTCCTTGCTTCCTTCCTTCCTTCCTTCCTTCCTTCCTTCCTTCCCTCCCTCCCCCTCTCTCTCCCTACCTCTCTCTCTTTCTCTCTCTTTCTTTCCTTCTTTCTTTCTTTCTTTCTTTCTTTCTTTCTTTCTTTCTTTCTTTCTTTCTCTTTCTCTCTCTCTTTCTTTCTTTCTTTCTTTCTTTCTTTTCTTTTCTTTTCTTTTCTTTTCTTTCTTTTCTTTCTTTCTTTTTCTTTCTCACAGTCCTGCTCTGTCATCCAGGCTGGAGTTCAATGGTGCAATCTTGGCTCACTGCAACCTCCACCTCTCAGGTTCAAGTGATTCTCCTTTCTCAGCCTCCTAAGTAGCTGGGATTACAGGCACATGCTGCCATGCCTGGCTAATTTTTTGCATTTTAGTGGAGACAGGGTTTCACTGTGTTGCCCAGGCTAGTCTCGAGCTCTGAGCTTAGGCAATCCACCTGCCTTGGTCTCCCAAAGTGCTGGGGTTACAGGTATGAGCCATTGCACCTGACCTTGACAGCTGAGAGTTTCTTTACTGTCACCTGTCTGCTCTCACAGCCTCTGCTCTGAGGTTCCCCCAGCCGGGAGGGTGGGTGCTAGTTTTCACTCCAGTGGTTGAACGGCATGGCTCCAGGTTTTGGCCAGATGCATCATCTGAACAAATGTGTAAAATGTTAACTTTAGGAGGAGCGATGGAACTGAACTTCCGTGTTTTTTTTTTTTTTGAGACAGAGTCTCACTCTGTTGCCTAGGTTGGAGTTCAGTGACGAAATCTTGGCTCACTACAACCTCCACCTCCCAGGTTCAAGCGATTCTCCTGCCTAAACCTCCCAAGTAGCTGGGATTACAGTCCCCTGCCACCATGCCCAGCTAATTTTTGTATTTTTAGTAGAGATGAGGTTTCATCATGTTGACCAGGCTGGTCTCGAACCTCTGACCTCAAGTGATCCACCCACCTTGGCCTCCCAAAGTGCTAGGTTTTAGCCACTGCACCCAGCCTGAACTTCTGATTAACTGCTTTTGTTCTAAGCTGAGATAGCCACTGGGGCTCTTCGTTAAGGAGTTTTGAATCTATTTCTTCTTTATACAATAATAACCAGCATGTACAATGTCTATGATGGTCTAGCCTTGTCCTTCATTTAACCTTCAGAACAACCCTGCAGTTATGATCCCCAATCTACAGATATGGCACTGGAGGTGTAGAACTCAAAGACTTACAGCTAAATAAGCGTAAAGCTTGGGTTTCAGGACTACTGCCTCCTGCCTGCTCATTCTTAAACCAGACCTCATGCTGCTCTAGCATGAAAATGAATGGATACGGGGATTCTAGAGGGGCAAAAAAATAAGGCTTATGTCTGTACCTTATGTATAATCAAATAAACATCACAACACGATATAAGCCATCCTGACATGCCCAGCTCTTTGCATAAAGAGACTCTCCCTTCTATTTGTACAGTTCTTGTTTACAAGGTATTCCTGTCACCCAGTGAGGTAGGGAATGGCAGAGATTGTGGCCCCCAGTTTATGGATGGAGAGAGAGAGGCTTGGAGAGGGGAACTGATCTGACCAAGGGCACATGGATTTGGGCTTTCTGACCTTGCCCAACTCTCTTTAAATTATACTGTTTCTAAAATATTAAATACATACAGGTCATCAATATGGGGTGTGTTTTTAAAGCCTAAAAGCTTTCCCTTTCCCCTACAGACTGAAGACATCAGAATGTGTCACCTCTTAGGTCTCTGAGATTCCTGAGCCCTTTTAGGGTAATGCTCACCGCCTGTAACCCGAATGCTTTTGAGGAAGGGAAGGCAGATATTGTTTATTAAATATCACTCATTCATTCACTAAATTCAAAATTCCACAAGGGTAGTAGGAACCATGACTCTCTTTTTTTTAAATTAAGCTTTTTACTTTATGTATGTATGTATGTATTTTTCAGACAGAGTCTCAACTCTGTTGCCCAGACTGAAGTGCAGTGCGTGATTTTGGCTTACTGCAACCTCCACATCCCAGGTTCAAGCCCTTCTTATGTTTCAGCCTCCCAAGTAGCTGGGACTACAGGTGCCCACCACTATGCCTGGCTAATTTTGGTATTTATAATAGAGACAAGGTTTCGTCATGTTGGCAAGGCTGGTTTCAAACTGCTGACCTCAAGTGATCTGCCCACCTCAGCCTTCCAAAGTGCTGGGATTACAGGTGTGAGCCACCATGCCTGGCCAACTTCTTACTTTAGAATATTTTCAGATTTGGCTGGGTGCGGTGGCTCATGCCTGTAATCCCAGCACTTTGGGAGGCCGAGGCAGGCAGATCACAAGGTCAGGAGTTTGAGATCAGCCTGACCAACATGGTGAAACCCTGTCTCTACTAAAAATACAAAAATTATCCCAGTGTAGTGGCGTGTACCTGTAATCCCAGCTACTCAAGAGGCTGAGGCAGGAGAATCACTTGAACCTGGTGGGGCGGAGGTCGTAGTGAGTTGAGATTGCACCACTGCATTCTAGCCTGGACAACAGAGCAAGACTCTGTCTCAAAAGAAAAAAAAAAGAATATTTTCAGATTTACAGAAAAGTTGCAATGATTGTACAGAGATCCCTCATACAGATGCTTCCCCAGCTTCTCCTAAAGTTAACATTTTACACCCTGCCTGCTTTAGTCATCAGAGTCTACCCCAAACCTAGACTCAGCCTTTACTATTCATGAGGCATAAGCATCAAAATCACATGTCAAACTCTATTCTGTTATTTTGCGTCTTTTAAAGGAAGGGTGAGAACCCAAACCCAGCTCTCTCTGATTTGGAAGCTCACTCATTTCTTCTGCTGTCATGCTGCATCACATCAGAAAACATTCTGTTTGCAGAAAGCTGAAATTCCACCCTGGCAGCCTTTCGCTTGTTGGCCTGATAGAGTACCTGCTAGGTTAGGCTGAGGTGTCCTTTGCAAGCTGTATTCACCAACGTTTTGTGCCGCCTGGGAGGTGAAGAAACCTTTGGGATGATGTAGCAGCACTGGTGTGAGCATTTGCCTCCCCTTGACAGGGAAGACGGGCAGCCTGCTGGCTCGAGCGCAGAGCATGTGCTCATCCTCCATATTTGGCCAGCCTGGCAGTTGTTTCTGAAATTCAATTCCTAATGCCATGGGGATGACCTTTGGTCCACTTCCCAGCATCCACCTGCAGTCATGCTGCTCCCAAGGAGCTCGTTCAGAGAGGGGGCAACTTGAGGAGACACTCTGACCATGATATAACCAGGTTAGTTAGGCATGGTTTAATTAAGTCTGTTGGCATGACTAGTAAGCTGTGGTCTGTCTAGAGTGATAAAGCACTTAAGAGCTAAGTGGAATTTTTTTTTTTTTTTTGATGGTGAAATACTTTAGCTCCTTCCAAAGCATATTTTTTAGGACTGGAAAATTGCTGTAACCGTTTAAAGATTGCTTTAAAATAGACTCCAGGCTCTGGAGTGTTCCAGAGCCAACGGAAGACTGTTTGTTTACTCAAGCAATGGCAGCAAAGGAAAGATTTGAAGAAGCAACTGGGCGAGTCCACGTGTCCTGCGAGGCTTGCCAATTGTTTTTCCAGCCTGCGATTTGGAAGTGGAAAGGGTAACTTTAGAAATGCATGCTGTTTTGCAGGGACGCCTGTTGACACACAGGTCCTTTGGAATCCAGTAAGCAGTAGAGCTTAAGACGTTGCTAAGATGGGGAACAGGAAGGGGAGATTCAAAGACAATAGGGAATGTGGCAAAAGCAAGAGCTCCAAGGGCTGAGGGTGCGCCCGTCAGTTTGCAGATGTGGTCTCCAGACTAAATAAGAATAACCTTTTTTTTTTTTTTTTGAGACGGAGTTTCGCTCTTGTTACCCAGACTGGAGTGCAATGGAACGATCTTGGCTCACTGCAACCTCCGCCTCCTGGGTTCAGGCAATTCTCCTGCCTCACCCTCCTCAGTAGCTGGGATTACAGGCACGCACCACCATGCCCAGCTAATTTTTTGTATTTTTAGTAGAGACGGGGTTTCACCATGTTGACCAGGATGGTCTCTATCTCTTGACCTCGTGATCCACCTGCCTCGGCCTCCCAAAGTGCTGGGATTGCAGGCGTGAGCCACTGCGCCCGGCCCCTAACCTATTTTTCATACATTCAACAAATATTTATGGACTGCCTCTTCTGTGCCAGGTGCTGTTCTGGGCATTAAATCTAGGCTCCTGCCACATTATTCTCAAATGTCCAGTTGCTTTAGTTTCTTGGAGCATGGCAGCATAATGGCAGAGACCATAAAGCAACAAATTCCACGGGATGGTGAAGCAGGATAAGGCAGGGACAAGAGCACAGACTCTGGAGCCAAACCATCCTGGTCCAAATCCTGGCTCCACCACTTTCAAGCTGTGTGACCTTGGACAAGTGGCTTAACCTCTCTATGCTCGGTATTCTTAGCTATAATATTGGGTTCTAAGGATTGAGTGAGTTTAAATATGTAAAGTACTTAAAAGAGCAGTACTTGGCACATAGAAAGTGTTCATAAAGATTGCTGCTGTTGTAGCAGAAAGAATGCTCTGTAAATTTTGGGTGTCAGTATTCTGGTGGAAAGAGCATTGGACTTCAAGGCAGGAAACTTGCAGAGGGCAGAAGGCAAGCCTCTGTTTCTCATTAGAAAAATGGAAAACATTATTTTACCTGCCTGGTATAGCTCACGGGGATTTTGTAAGAATCAGATGGATGTCAAAGAGCTTTGAGAAGAGCAACGTGCCATTCACATGGCTTGTTCTTTTATTATTATTAGACAGTCTTGCTCTATCACCGGGCTCGAGTTCACTGGCACAATCTCAGCTCACTGCAACCTCCACCTACTGGGTTCGTGTGATTCTCCTGCCTCAGCCTCCTGAGTAGCTGGGATTACAGGCACGTGCCACCATGCCCAGCTAATTTTTGTATTTTTAGTAGAGACGGGGTTTCACCATGTTGACCAGGATGGTCTGGATCTCTTGACATCGAGATCCGATCTGCCCGCCTCGGCCTCCCAAACTGCTGGAATTACAGGTGTGAGCCACCACCCCCTGGCCTCACACAGATATTTCTGTTACTTTTATTTTAACTCCTCCATCCAGATAAGTTTCTGTTGGGGAGAACAAGTATCATTCTTGCAGATTAGCTTTCTATTAGAAAGAGAAGTGAGCTGGGAGCAGTGGCTCCCACCTGTAATCCTGGTACTTTAGGAGGCTGAGGCTGAGGCTGAGGCAGGTGGATCACCTGAGGTCGGGAGTCGGAGGCCAGCCTGACCAACGTGGAGAAACCCCTTCTCTACTAAAAAAAAAATTACAAAATTAGCTGGGCGTGGTGGCGCATGCCTATAATCCCAGCTACTTGGGGGGCTGAGGCAGGAGATTGCTTGAACCAGGGAGGTGGAGGTGGAGGTGGCAATCAGCCAAGATGGCACCGTTTCATTCTGCCCGGGCAACAAGAACAAAACTCCATTTAAAAAAAAAAAAAAAAAGGCCGGGCGTGGGGGCTCACTCCTGTAATCCCAGCACTTTGGGAGGCCGAGGCGGGTGGATCACAAGGTCAAGAGATCGAGACCATCCTGGTCAACATGGTGAAACCCCGTCTCTACTAAAAATACAAAAAATTAGCTGGGCACAGTGGCGCGTGCCTGTAATCCCAGCTACTCAGGAGGCTGAGGCAGGAGAATTGCCTGAACCCAGGAGGCGGAGGTTGCAGTGAGCCGAGATTGCACCATTGCACTCCAGCCTGGGTAACAAGAGCGAAACTCTGTCTCAAAAAAAAAAAAAGTGGAGCTGAAAAGGGAAAGAGGACTGCCTTTTGGTCTTCTCCTTCAAAGACAAATCCAAGCCCTTGTTATAGTCAGTTGCCTGAGGAAATGTGCACGTGGTCCCTTTCTCCCCCTGGACTTGGAGCAGAGATCTGTCTCCTTATTCCATCTGTTGTTTGCATCTGTCTGGGCTGTTATTCACCTTCTTTCCAGAATTAATTTAAAGAAATCTTGCTCCTGGAATACTGGACATGAGATTTATCTGCTAAATTATTGGCAGAATATTTTCAGCAAGTCATGTGGTGATTGAAAGGGGAGCCCGGCCTCAGGTGTTAGGAGCTGAGATTTGCATGGCAGTCAGACAAGTAGGAATTGGGTTAAAATTTCAAAAATGCAGAACCTGATATAAAAATGCCACTCGCCCTGTATTGTTAATCTTGAGTTATTTTAGTAAAATGTGAGAATCATGCTTTCAAAGATTTATGATGTATAGATAAAGAATCTTGGCTGGGCATGGTGGCTCATGTTTGTAATCCCTTCCTCCCTCCCTCCCTTCCTCCCTCCTTCTCTTCCTCCCTCCTTCCCTTCCTCCCTTCCTTCCTCCTTCTTTTCCTCCCTCCCTCCCTCCCTTTCTCCCTCCTCCCTCCCTCCCTTCCTCCCTCCTTCTCTTCCTCCCTCCTTCCCTTCCTCCTTTCCTTCCTCCCTCTTTTCCTTCCTCCCTCCTCCCTCCCTCTTTTCCTTCCTCCCTTCCTCCCTCTTTTCCTTCCTTCCTTCTTTCCTTCTTTCTTCCCTCCCTCCTTCCCTTCCTTCTTCCCTCCCTTCCTCCCTTCCTCTCTTCCTCCCTTCCTTCCTTTCCTCCCTCCTTCCCTTCCTCTTATCCTTCCTCCCTCCTCTCTCCCTCCCTTCCTCTCTTCCTCCCTTCCTTCCTTCCATCCCTCCCTTTTTCTCTCTCTCTTCCTTTCCTTTCTTTCTCTCTCCCTCCCTCTTCCTTTCATTTCTTTTCCTTTCCATTTCCATTTCCTTTTTTATAGAGATGGGTTTCACCATGTTGCCCAGGCTGATCTCAAACTTCTGGGCTCAAGCAGTCCTCCCGCCTCAGCTTCCCAAAGTGCTGGGATTACAGGTATGAGCCACCATGCCTGGCTAGGGAAGCTGTTTCTAACTCACACAGTGGCATGATCTGCTCCCAGGCCACGCATTTGGCCCAGAAGAGTGCCACCTTCTGATTTTCACGAAGGTGCCCAAGGACTAGGGAATGTCTGTCCTACAGATTTGCACCATCTGCTAGATTTAAGCAAGGGAGAAAGAAATGAGGTCTTGTGCTGTCTTCAAATGTGTGCTCCGTGTAACACACGTTGTGTGAGATGTTAAACCGCGGTACATAAACCAAGAGTCCTGTGGGCAAGAAATCCTGGCAAACTCTGAATTAAAATTCAGCAAGTTATTCTGCTGTAGAATTCAGAATCTTTGCCATGCCAACGTACCGCGTGAATTTCTAAAAGAGGCCTGTATTATGTAGCACTTGTCAAAGATGTTTGACCACAGAATACTTTGTTTTCCTCCGAGCTGATCTGGTGGTCCGGGGAATGCACGCGGCCTCATCATGGAGCCCCTGGATGGATGGGGCAGAAGGCCTCGGCTCCTGTGGGGCTGCTCCCTCTGCCTGGCATCTTGGCCTCTCTCCGCCTGCCAGCTCTGCTGTGTCTTGCTGTGGTCGCTTCTTCCATCACAGCTGGAAACAAGGCTGCGGGTGACTCCCGCGCTCACCTTCTCTAGAAGCCCCACAACCAGAACCACTGTGGTTCTTCAGGGCATCCCGTAGAAGGTCCTGGCTTGACCTGAGTGTCATGCACACTCCAGTGGGCAGGGACATGGGGCACCATGACTGGCATTTTCCATGAGAACCTCAGGGGGAGAGGGTATGGGTAGAATTGTTCTTAAAAGAAGGCGGACCCCATCCCAGAAGGAGGGGTGTGTATTGTTTGGGGCACGGGACACAGAGTAACTGCTGGGGAAACAAAATGAAAGACAATAGGCCGGGTGCCGTGGCTCACGCCTGTAATCCCAGCACTTTGGGAGGCTGAGGTGAGTGGATCACAAGGTCAGGAGTTTGAGACCAGCCTGGCCAATAGGGTGAAACCCTGTCTCTACTGAAAATACAAAAATTAGCCAGACGTGGTGGCAGGTGCCTGTAGTCCCAGCTACTTGGGAGGCTGAGGCAGGAAAATCGCTTTAACCTGGAGAGTGGAGGTTGCAGTGAGCTGAGATCACGCCATTGCACTCTAGCCTGAGCAACAGAGCAAGACTTCTTCTCAAAAAAAAAAAAAAGAAAGAAAGAAAAAGACAATCACTGCTTTGGGAAATACGGCTTGGGATTTACAAAAGCCCTTTCCCTTCTTCTGATTTTTATATTATACAAAATTAGCATCACTTAAATTGACTTCTGTTTTTTTTAAATCTCATCTCTGTCCTGTGATTTAAAGTTTTGACTGAGCCTTATATTTTTGCATCCCGGTTTTAAAAATCAACTAGTGTGTATGGATATAGATTATAAAAAACAATAACAACGAATCAACTGACCAGGGGACAAGCTTATCCCGGAAGTGAAAGAGAGGGTGACCAGCTCCCAGAGTGGTTAGGGTCCCACGTGGTTGGGTCCAGATTTCTAAGGTTCATCGTTTTCTTCTTTCAGTGAATTTTATCCCTGGGTTTCCAGCTGAATTCTGGTATGTGAAGCCATCAGGAGTGGAGGGAGGACAATGTGCTTTCATTTCAGTAGTGCCACCAGCAAACGACACTTTCAGCCTTAGTTTAAATGGCTCCACTTCTCCTAGGGAGCGAGCGACCACAGAGTATGACAGGTGCCTGCAGTTCTGGTTTTCTGCTAAAGCGTCCAGTTGGAATTGCTTAACTTAGTTTCTTCTCTGATGTATGAGATCAGCAGCCACCTCTGCTCTGCCCCCGATATATCCTCAAAGCCTAGCTCAGTGCTGCACATAGTAGGTGCTTCGTTGGATGGCACAGCAAGTGAATGACCTTACCTTGAATGCTGTGGTCGGTGCACTGTTGATAAATGTTTTTGTGTTTTCAGAGACTCCTATCTGATTTCCTTTCTAATTTCTCTTTCTCCTGGCTCAGAGGACTTCATCAGCTCAGACCCCCAGGTCTGCGAAACCACCTGGGAACAGCCAGAATATAAAACGGAAGCAGCAGGACATGCCCGGAAGCCCTGACCACAGAGACACGTCCAGGTAGGAGGCCGGCTCTGGAGGGTGGATGCAGCCCAAGGCCTGTGCAGCTCATTGCCTGCTCCAGCATTAGCTTTGCCCCATTTGCTTTGGAAACTGGACCCTTAAACACACGCTATTGTCCTCAGTGGTGAGATGTTCCAAGCAGTGGTTTGCAGACCTCTCTGATTGGCTGGGCCTGCCAGTGACTGAAAAATTCGTCCTTGTTTTTCTGCCCAAAGATGAAATTAGTAATTATAGACTTCAATTCCAGCCACACTCCAGCTTATCTTCATTGTCAGAACTTAAAATGGAAGACATCACGGGTTTCCAGGGGTTTATCAGCATCTAATCTGTGGCTAAGTGGAGTCTGTATCCCAGTGTGGTGACCATTGAGGGGACTGGGCCGTGAAACAGAGGACTGAGGGCACAATGACCAAAGTCACACAAGCCCTTCGTCCCAGGGAGGCTGGCAGATGAACCCCAGATACCAACTGTGGCAGTGGGATGTGGCCAGTGCAGGGCTGACCCATCAGTCACTGCCTTTCTTTCCTTTGTTTTTTTGAGATGGAGTCTCGCCCAGGCTGGAGTGCAGTGGCGTGATCTTGGCTCACTGCAACCTCTGCCTCCCTGGTTCAAGCGATTCTCCTGCCTCAGCCTCCCAAGTAGCTGGGATTACAGATGCCTGCCACCATGCCCACTAATTTTTGTATTTTTAGTAGAGACAGTATTTCACCATATTGGCCTGGCTGGTCTTGAACTCCTCACCTCAGGTAATCCACCTGCCATGGCCTCCCAAAGTGCTAGGACTACAGGTGTGAGCCACTGTGCCCAGCCGGTCACTGGCTCTTGTTATGAACCACAGCCGGGCCCTCGGGCACCATGATGGGTCTCTCTCCTGGCCATCTCCCCATGTGGGCCCCACAGTCATAGTTTTGGGGGATACACAGCAGTAGTCCAGCAGACTCGAGCACCTGGTGTCCAGCATGGACACACACCAGGAACTCTGGGGGAACTTAATAACTGTTTGTGGGTTCAACTCACAAACGGGCCATGGAATTGGTGAGAAAAACCCTCCTGAACAATTAGAGTGCAGCTCCCAGGAGTCTATCGTGACAGGCTTTATGGGAAACAAATGAACAGCAACACTATGGGACAAAAATGCAAAACTGAATGATCAGCCCGTCATAGACAGTGAAACTTTGGGTCACATGCTACTTCATAGCTTTTCAAAACCTTAAGACTCAAAGTGACATTTTTTTGCTTTGGGTAAGTAAGAGCAACCTCTGGTGGCAGGAATTTCCATGCTGTGGTCATTATTTTCTGGGTGGCTTGTGCAATGTGGCTTTCCAGAGGAGGCACTTGGGGCATCTTGGCAGGAGCTCTGGATTTCTTTACGGGAAAGGCAATCAGATGGGTTGCGTGTTTTTTGCTGAGGGAATCAGAGAATGATGCCTCAAACAGCATCTTTGATCTCTCTTCTCTGCTGAAGATGGTGTCTCCTTTACCTCCCCAGACCCCCATGGCTGTTCCATTTCTATGAACTTTTCATCAGGGTCACAGGACAAAGGTTTTAGTCTTTGGTTCTAATGAGACCTCTAAATTGGCTCCAGATGACTATGAAACTAGTGAACGGATTTGTCTTTTCTGGAATCCCGCACAAGGGAAGCCACTCTGGCTGAGGCTCGGGGTTTAGCTCTTCTCTCTCCCTCCTGGTGAGGTCTGGGATCTCCTAAGAGGCCTGTGTCACAGCTGGACTGAAGAGTAGCAGCAGCTCAAAGGGCTTTTGTTGCTTATTCCCCAGCTTTAGTCAATTATTATTTTTCCTGGAAGAATGGCGTCTCATTGGCATGCAAATTGAGCATAAAAAAGGTGCCTTTTGGTCAGGCACAGTGGCTCACACCTGTAATCCCAACACTTTGGGAAGCTGAGGCGGGTGGATCTCAAGGGCAGGAGATCGAGACCATCCTGACCAACATGGTGAAACCCTGTCTCTACTAAAAATACAAGAATTAGCTGGGCATGGTGGCATGTTCCTGTAATCCCAGCTACCCGGGAGGCAGAGGCAGGAGAATCACTTGAGCCTGGGAGTTGGAGGTTGTGGTGAGCCAAGACTGCGCCACTGCACTCCAGCCTGGATGACAGAGGGATACTCAATCTCAAAAAAAAAAAAAGAGGTTCCTTCCAAAAACATGCTCAAACAAGCGGCTTCTTGTTCAGAAAAACATGACTCTCCTCCATAAATGTGTGTCTATAACTCAGAATCCATCTATCAAGAAGGAAAAGGCCCCCTACTCTGCAAGGACTGACAGTGAGTCCAGTCCTGAGTCCAGTCCTGAGTCCATTGCTCCTGGCTGAGCAGGCTCCTGTGTGCAGTTTCAGCGAGTCACCTGTCCTTGGCATCACCAAGAAGGATAGAGCATTTAACGTTCATTTCAATATGGTGCCAGCACTGTGCCGAATGCTCTGTGTGAGCAATAGATCATTGCATTTTTTTTTTTTTGAGACGGAGTTTTACTCTGTTGCCAGTGGCACAATCTCAACTCACTGCCACCTCTGACTCCCTGGTTCAAGCAATTCTCCTGCCTCAGTCTCCTGAGTAGCTAGGATTACAGGCACATGCCGCCAGGCCCAGCTAATTTTTGTATTTTTAGTAGAGACGGAGTTTTACCAAGTCAGTCAAGATGGTCTTGATCTCCTGACCTAGTGATCTGCCTGCCTTGGCCTCTCAAAGTGCTGGGATTATAGACGTGAGCCACCGCCCCTGGCCCCATTGCATTTTTTAATAATGTATTCAGTTCCAATCCTGAGTCCTTACTCTGCCAGGCTGGTGAGTATCCCCAGTGTATTAGTCCATTTTCACACTGCTGATAAGGACATACCTAAGACTAGGCAGTTTACAAAGAAAAGAGGTTTAATGAAGAACTCACAGTTCCACGTGGCTGGGGAGGCCTCACAATCATGGCAGAAGGCAAGGAGGAGCAAGTCACATCTTATGTGGATGGCAGCAAGCAAAGAAAAGAGAGCTGGTGCAGGGAGTTTAACACCAGCCCTCATGACTCAACCACCTCCCACTGGGTCCCTCCCGCAACACGTGGGAATTCAAGATGAGATCTGGGTGGGGACACGGCCAAACCATATCACCTAGGGCAGCCATCCTTCA
The DNA here is from genome assembly GCA_031835075.1 of Saguinus oedipus. Taxonomy (NCBI): domain Eukaryota; kingdom Metazoa; phylum Chordata; class Mammalia; order Primates; family Cebidae; genus Saguinus; species Saguinus oedipus. Next base: position 127,839,914 of record CM063179.1, read on the forward strand.
GAATCCCTTCTCCAGATCCTGATGCATTGAGGCCATCATCCATTCCCTCCCCAACCCCAGCACCTTCCCTGTGATCCCGGTGAACACCGTGCTCTTCTCTGCCACTGCAGGCAGGAAGAAATCTCTGGTGAGGCTTTGGGAGCCCCTTGGCTGTTTCCTCGAGCAACCTCCCTGCTTATTGCCCTCTGAGCACAAGGACATGGTCTAGAGGTAGAGAGGGACTCTCAGAGATTTCCCGCTGTCCAGGGCCCTTTCTCTCCAATGTCAGGAGCATTGACCTTAAGGCATCTGTCCCTCGACCTCAATGGACAACCGGCATTTTCTCTTTGGAGGATGTAAGCTTTTACAAAAGGTGGGAAGATCCATTGACCTGCAGCTCTTTCTGTTTTCTACTTGGAAAAACTCCAGAAGCAGAAAACACAGAAGGGCCTGCAGTGGCCACCTGCTGGGCATGGAGCAATGGAAGGAATAGGGAGAATACACGGGTTATATTCCCAGAGAGCCCTCTGCCCAGGCATTGTCTCCACTCTACGGATGAGGAAACTGAGGCTTGTAGCATGATGTAATCTACCTTAGAAGTAGAAAGTCCATTGTTTCTCCTTGAGGCTCTTCACTCCCTCCAAGTTATGCTAGAACATGGGGTCTACACATCCCCAAAGCAGGTAATTTCTTCAATACTGAGAGTGTGGGGTCCCATCAGTTCAAGTGCCTTGCTTTCCGGTTGCCACATGGTGTCACTGTTGTAACTTAGCCCAGTGTAGTTCAACTGCCCAGAGTCTGGGAGGTGCCTCCCTGATGACCATCCCTGCAAAGGCTCCTGGGTTCTTGAGGGAGAATGATCCCAGCCTCCTAGGGTGAGGCTTAACCGCAGTAGCACCTCTTTCTGCTCAGCAGTGTCCACACTGGCATAGCTGACCTGGATGTCCAGTTTGGACTGGTCCTGGGTCCGCCCTCCTCAGATATCACCAACCAGTGACTGAACAGCTTTTTCCTTTTGCCAGATAATGGAACTTTAATATTAGATTGTACCAGAGGAAATGGCCATTTAGGTAGGTCAAAAATGGTTGGACATTGGCCATTTCCTGTGCTTCCATGTCATATTTGCTCCTCCTTCCGAGAAAGGCCGAGGGCAGTGTTTCAGAGAGGACTGGCTTTTCTCAGGGAGTGAGACGCAGGCAGGGAGTGCCCCTGAGTGATTCCTAGCTGAATTCCTGGCACTTTTGATTACTGACCACAGTGCTTAGGCTCTCAGCAATGGCAATTGACACAAGACCAAGCAACTTTTCCTAACAAGGCTTTGTGAGGGGCTTGAACACAAGGGAGATAGCACTGGAGCAGAGTTCTCCAGCTGGCTCCCCGAGGACAGGTCTTTTTGGTGTTTTAAGATGGGTGGGCCAGGTGTGGTGGCTCATGCCTGTGCTCCCAGCACTTTGGGAAGCCAAAGCAGGCGGGTGGATTGCTTGAGCTCAGGAGTTCGAGACCAGCTCAGGCAACACGGTGAAACGCCGTCTCTACTAAGATACAAAAAATTAGCTGGACATGGCGGCATGCGCCTGTAGTCCCAGCTACTCGGTAGGCTGAGGCAGGCTCAGAAGCAGGAAAATTGCTTGAGCTCCGGAGGTGGGGCTTGCAGTAAGCTGAGATAGCACCACACTGCCCTCCAGCCTGGGTGACAGAGCAAGACTCCGTCTCCAAGAAAAAAAAAAGGGTGATGTGAACAAGCATGAGGAATGTTGTTCCATGTGCGGGGTAGAGCACAGAGGGCACGGGCAGTGAAAGAGCATATTAGGCCACGTATTGCATGATCATAAAATGGCAGAGATGCAGTGACCTGGATGGAGCTGGGCGTCATTATCCTTAGTAAACTAACACAGGAACAGACAACCAAACACTGCATGTTTTCACTCATCAGTGGGAGCTAAATGATGAGAACACAGGGACACATAGAGGGGAACAACACACACTGGGGCCTATGGGAGGGAGGAAGCTGGGAAGAAGCAGAGGATCAGGAAAACTAACTAATGGGCAATAGGCTTAATACCTGGGTGCTGAAATAATCTCTACGACAAACCCCCATGACACGAGTTCACCTATGTAACAAACCTGCACGTGTACCCCTGAACTTAAAATGAAAGCTTATAAAATAAAACCCCAAAAATGGCCGATAAGCCCCGCCTGGGTTGGGATTTCAGTATTATAATGAGGCAAGGGTGAAGATGGGGTCGTTCTTCCGGACTTGTGTGCATGCGGGCAATAGAGTTCACTCCCTTGAGTAAGATTATGGTGAAATGCTACTTACCTTCGCTTCTTCAAGGTCTCTTGGTCAGCAAAGATGGCACCAGAGGGGGTATGCAAGGTCTGATAGAGTCCGGGTGGGGGCCAAGTCCCATCCATACCCTGTCTCAGTTTGTCACCGAATGAAGGAGAGTGGAACGTAACAGCCTGGAGTCTTAGCTGTTACCTGATGGTTCTCAAACTTGAGTGGGCATCAAGATCACCTGCAAGGCTGATTAAGACACAGATAAATCACCTGGGCCTCAGGTGATTTATGAGTTGAGTTGCTGGGCCTCACCTCCGGAGGCTCTGATGCAGCCACTCTGTGGTGAGGCCTGGGGAGGAGCATTTCCAACAAGTTATCACGCTTAGTGCCGCTGGTCCAGGAACCACACAATCAGGACTGCTGCATTCTGCCACATAGCTGAGTGACCGCCTCCGCCCAGTGCTATTGGGACTCAGAAGAAGCCTTCCCTGAGGGCTGGAGTGGACAAAGAGGGTCTCCTAGTAGGGATGGAGGGAGCTTGAGTGAAAGGGGCAGGCTCTAGGGGCCATTCCAGGAGGGGCAGAATTCCTGAACTGGACCTCTCTAGGGCTGAGCAGGAAGTGAGCGCAGACGTTCACTGAAAACAAGGAATGAGGAGAATCTGTCAGTCAGGTGAGGGGTTGAGATTTTATCCTGCAAGTAACAGGAAGCTAGGGAAGTACTTTGTGACTTGATTGCTTTTAAATAAGGGCTGGGCCAGGCACAGTGCCTCATGCCTGTAATCCCAGCACTTTGAGAGGCCAAGGAAGGCGGATCACGTGAGGTCAGGAGTTCAGGACTTGTCTGGTCAACCTGGTGAAACCCCGTCTTTATTAAAAATACAAAAATTAGCTGGGCAGGTGGCCAGCATCGTGCCGCTGCACTCCAGCTGGGTGACAAGAGTGAGGCTCCATCTCAAAAATAAAATAAAATAAATAAAATAAAACAAACAAGGGCTTATGCATGTAAGGAAAGTGTTCTGAAGGTAAAGGTAGGGGCAGTGATTGGTTTGAGGCTGGTTGCCGTGAATCCCAGCACTTTGGGAGGCTGAGGCAGGCAGATCACAAGGTCAGGAGTTCGAGACCAGCCTGGTCAATATGGTGAAACGCCGTCTCTTCTAAAAATACAAAAATTAGCCTGGCCTGGTGGCATGCACTTGTAGCCCCAGCTACTCGGGAGGCTCACGAAGGAGAATCACTTGAACTCAGGGAGAGGAGGTTACAGTGAGCCAAGATCGCACCACTGCACTCCACCCTGGTGACAGAGTGAGACTCTGTCTCAAAAAAAAGAGAGAAGAAAGATGGTTTGAAACAATGAAATAAATGGGCTATAAATCAAAGGCCAGGATGTTTCTTACTCCTTCCTTTCACTGTCATTTGTGGAACTGGTCTGCTGCAAGCTGAGCATTGGGCCCAGGGCCACACATATCACCTCATCTGGCAGCTCTGTGTGTATGGCTGTAGATGACCTAAGGGACCCATATGAGGAAATCAGGGCTCAGAGAGGTTAAGGAACTTGTCCGAGGTCACACAGACATAATATGACAGGGTGAGGACTAGGATCCAGCCTGCGTTGATGCTACCTGAAACCCAGACTCATAACTCACTCTCACAGGTGTCTGAAAGCATTTGTGTTGTGGTCTCCAGAATTAGAAAGTGAACCTTGGTCAATCCTTAAAACTTAATTTTCCTATAAACAGGGTCAGATCTTAGAAATAGAAAAAAGAAAACTCAAAAAGATCTGAGCTTTTTGCGCATTGGCTGGGGCCAGCTCTTAAAGACCTAGCCCTGCGTTTCCTAAGCGACCTGCTCTGTTCCTTCCAAACTTTGGTGGACTCTAAGATCAATTCCTATGCTCCTGCCCAAACAGGGTGTGTCAGGCAGAGCTGAGAGCAGCCTCCGCCTCCTTGTCCTGCTTCTGACTCATTATTTATCTTTGGCAGGAAGTAAACACAGAGAGGAGAGTGGGAGGGAGAGGAGGAGTGAGCTCCTGACTTTTGACAAGGCTGAAAAAGAAGATCATGTACTGAATTAGGTGTGTGTCTGCTTTCTGCTCCTCTGGTTTCAACAGAGCATTTGAGGCTTTAAAAAAGAGGGGAAGAGGAGTATTTTTCCATTATGAGATAATACCCATTTATTGTAGCAACTTGGAACATAGCGGAGAGTGCAGTGTGGAGAGGAAACAATCACCGAGTCGCCCGCCATGTGCAGACAATGGCTTTCACAGTGTTACTGTGTTTTCCTCACTCTTCTGCTTTTTTCTAGTTCCTTTCTTTATTGATTGTGAGACAGCTGTATTTTGTAAGGTGGTATATTAAGTGTGCATAATATATATATATATTAGTATATATATGTGTGTATATAATAGTATATGTATACACACATAATATATATATACATAATATATAATATATATACTATTATATATATTATATAATACTATATATGTACTATCATATTATACTATTATATATATTAATATATATAAATATATAATAGTATATATTATATATAATATGTATATATATTATGTGTGTATATATGTATATTATATATGCATATATATGCACTTAATGTATTTAATATGTATATATCATACATAAATATTAATATGTATATATTATACATTATATATATATATTATAGTGTATATATATATACACACACACACACACACACACACACACACACACACACACACAAAGGCCAGGATGTTTCTTACGCCTTCCTTTCACTGTCATTTGTGGAACTGGTCTGCAGTTACACACACACACACATACACACACACACTCCTATAGAAATGTGTGTGTGGGGCTGGGCATGGTGGCTCACTCCTGTAATCCCAGCACTTTGGGAGGCTAAGGAAGGCAGATAACTTGAGGTCAGGAGTTCGAGACTAGCCTGGCTGACATGGTGAAATCCTGTTTCTACTAAAAATACAAAAATTAGCTGGGCGTGGTGGTGTCTGCCTGTGGTCCCAGCTACTCGGGAGGCTGAGGCAGGAGAATCTCTTGAACCCAGGAGGCAGAGGTTGCAGTGAGCTGAGATGGTGCCACTGTGGTCCAGCTTGAGTGACAGAGTAAGACTCCATCTCAAACAGCAACAACAAAACGTGTGTGTGTGTGTGTGTGTGTGTATACAATTTATATATGTCTATGCACTTTAAAAATAATTAATAGGCTATTTTCAGAACAGTTTTAGGTTACCAAAAAATCATGTAGCTAGTACAGAAGTGTTCCCACCCACCCTTCCCTCCTCCATACAGTTTTCTCTATTATTAACACCTTGTATTAACGTGGTTTATTTGTTTCAATTAATTAGCCAATATTGATACATTATTATTAATAACAGTCTATACAGTAAGTTCTCAGTGTCATTAATAGGTTCTCAGAAACTGCAATTTTAAGTGAAATGACATATAATGAGACCAGTTTTTTTTTCTCATCATTATCCTGAAACTACATCGAGCAAAACCATAGTATTGGAGAACCTACAATAATATGGTTTGCAGTTTCCAAGAACCACTGGACAGCATTGAGGACTCACTGTAGTTTATATTAAGTTTCAGTTTGTGTTATATGTTCTATGGATTTGACAAATGCATAATGCCATGTCTCCATCGTTAGGATATTAGTTTCACTGCCTTAAAAACCCCTTAGGCTCCACCCATTCCCCCTCCCTCCATCCTCACATTCTTGGCAGTCACTCTCTTTTTAGTGTCTCTACAGTTTCTTTCTTTCTAATTCCTGCTTTAGAGACATACTATGAGTTGTCTAATTTGAGAGCTGGATGAATGCTTGCGCTCCTGTACATCTGTGTTATCATACCCAGTTACAGATCTAGGTTGGTTTCATCACACCACATTGTTCTCTCTTTGTAAACACCACCTAGTAACAGTAAAATAACATTTTATTCAAGTACAGAAGGAACTGGTGTTCCTTCCCAGTCAATACTCCTTCCTGAGAGTAACAACTAAACGGCCATCTGTCACCACGGCTTGGTTTTGAACTCTATGTAAATGAATCAAACAGTATATATGCTTTGCTGTCTGGTTTCCTTTGTACACTGATACTTACTGAGTTTTTAAATTATTTTTTGTTGTGGTAAAAGGGTGGAACATAAAATTAACCTAACCATTTCTAAGTGTACCGTTCAGGAGTATTAGGTGTAATTACATTGTTGTGTGACCAGTGTCTCTATAGTTTCTTAGGTGAGAAGCTGGCATTATTGATTTGAGACCTGTTTAAAATATAAGATTTTAGTGCTATAAATGTCACACTGAGTCCTGTTTTAGCTGCATCCCACAAATTTTGATATTTCTGTTTTCATCTTCATTCTGTCCAAATACTTTACAATTTCCCTTTTTCATTCTTCTTTTACTCCTGGGTTATTCAGAAACATGTTATTGTTTCCAAATAGTTGAGGATTTTCCAGATATCTTTCTATTATTGATTTCTAATTTAATTTCATTGTAGCCAGATAAGATACTTTGTATAACTTGAATCATCTCAAGTTTGTGCACAGAATATGTCTCCCTCGCACATGTTCCATCTGTACTTGAATAAAATGTTATTTTACTGTTACTAGGCGGTGTTTACAAAGTGTTAATTAGGTCACACTAATTGGCCATAGTGTTGTTCAAGTCATCTGTATCCACACTGATTTTTCTATCCACTTTTTCAATTATTGAGAGAGGGGTTTGGAAATACCAGACTGTAATTGTGGATCTGTCCATTACTCCTTTCAGTTCTACTAGTTTTTGCTTCTTGTATTTTGAAGCTCTGTTACTAGACAAAGATTTTTAGAATTTTTAATCTTTATTTTAGAATGTATAAAATTTAGAATTTATGTGGAATTAATTTTATTCAATTTATATTCAACTTTTCAAATTTTTAATCATTGTGAAATTATCTTCTTTATGCCTATAATATTTTTTGCTGCAAAATCTATTTTGTCTTATATAATATAGACACAATGGCCTGATTAATGTTTGCATAATACATCTTTCCCTTTTTCTATTCTATTATGTTTGGCCTATTTGTGGTTAAAAAACATTAAGTACCTATATTGTAGGCAGCATGTAGTTGGATCTTGTTTTATTAATTGACTCTGAAAATCTATACTTTTTTTTTTGAGACAGAGTGTCACTCCATCCCACAGGCTACTCTATCACACCAGTGCAATGGTGTGATCTTGGCTCACTGCAGCCTCTACCTCCCGAGCCATTCTCCTGCCTCAGTCTCTTGAGTAGTTGGGACTACAGGCACCTGCCACCATGCCCAGCTAATTTTTGTATTTTTAGTAGAGATGGGGTTTCACCATGTTGGCCAGGCTGGTCTTGAACTCCTGACCTCAAGTGATCCACCCACCTTGGCCTCCCAAAGTGTTGGAATTACAGGCATGAGCCACTATTGCCTAGCCTGAAAATATGTGCCTTTTAACTGGAGTGTTTATAACATTCACATTTAATGTGATTATTAATATGGTTAGTTTAAATCTATAGTTTCATATTTCCTCCCTTTTTGCCTTCTTTTGGATTATTTTATTAGCTACAACTATTTGTGTTGTTTTAGTGTTTGCTTTAAGACCTGTAACATACATCATTAATATCTCACAATCTACTTTCAAATGATTATATCATTTTACATATATTACAAGAGGCTTACAACGGTATACTTCCATTCCATCCCTTTGGCCTTTGTGCTATTTTGTCTTTCTACATGAGCTACACATCCCATAATATACATTATGTGTGCTTTAATCAGCTAATTATCTCTTAAAAGAGATTTAAGTAATAAGGAAAAGGAGACTGTATTTACTTGCATAGTTACCATTTTCTGATGTTCTTTATTCTGCTGTGTAGATCCTGATGGCCATTTCACATTCTTTTCTTTCTGCTCGAAGGTCTTCCTTTAACATTTCTTGAAATGCAGGTCTGCTAGGGGTTATTCTTTTAGCTTTTGTATGTCTGGAAAAATATTTCTTTCACCTGTTTTAGAAAAATATTTTGTCTTGGCAAAGAGTTCTAGGTAGACAGTTTTTTTCTTTCAACATTTAAAGATACTGTGTTATTGTCCTCTGGCTTTCATTATTTCCAGCAAAATTCTTACCTTTGTTCTTTTTTTTCTCTGGCTACTTTTAATATTTTTCAGTGATTGGAAGCAGTTTGGTTACAATATGTCTTGTAGCCATCTTGCCACGAAAGTACAATGAACAAAGGAAAAGCAGACATATTTATCCCTTACACATTTGGGGTTGTTCTTACTGCTGTATCTGATCTCTGTTGGCTGGAGCAGGACCTCACAATGTAAACTGAAACCCAATTGGCTAACAACTTAAAACTTTTTAAACAGGTAAAAGCAATGGCGAACTGGGAGCATGTCCAGGTTTCTCACTGTTTCTTTTCCTTTCTTTTTTGAGACAGAGTCTTATTCTGTTGCCCAGGCTACAGGGCAGTGGTGTGATCTTGGCTCACTGTGACCTGGGCCTCCCAGGTTCAAGCAATTCTCCTGCCTCAGCCTCGCAAGTAGCTGGGATTACAGGCACATGCCACCACACCTGGCTAATTTCTGTATTTTAGTAGAGATGGGGTTTTACCATGTTGACCAGGCTGGTCTCAAACTCCTGACCTCAAGTGATCCACCTGCCTTGGCCTCCCAAAGTCCTGGGATCACAGGTGTGAGCCACTGCACCTGGCCCTCACTATTTCTTATGCTTGGCATTCGTTGAGATTATTGGATCTGTTGGTTCATCATTTACATCATATTTGGGATTTTTTAGTCATTATTTCTTCAAATATTTTTTATCCCCCCTCCTCCTTTGGGAACTCTATTTACAAATACATTTGGTTATTTGAATTTGTGTCACGGCTCACTGATGTTTTATTTTATTTTATTTTTTGTTATTTCTTTCCGTCTTAATTCTCTCTGTGTTCCATTTTGGGGCATTTTTATTGCTGTATCTTCAGGTTCACTAATCTTTTTCTCTGCAGTGGCTAACCTGTCATGAATTTCAGTGAGTTTTTTATTTGGACATCGTAGTTTTCATCTCTAGAAGTTTGACTTGGGTCTTTTTTACATTTTCCATCTGTGCTTAACATACTCAGTCTTCCCTCTATCCTCCTGAACATATGGAATACAGTTATCATTCTTGAAAAAAGGTCCTGTGTACTAATTCTATCATCTGTGTAACTTCTGGGTTCAAGGCAAATTATGTGAATTTTTTTTCGTTGTGGGTCACATTTCCCTAGCTTGCAGGCTAGTCACTGTGGACTGTAAGCTTTTTGGGTTCTGGATATTTTTGTATTCCTCTAAATAGTATGAGCTTTGCTCTGGGATGCAGTTAAGTTATTTGAAACAGCTTAATTCTTTGCATCTCGCTTTGTTAAATGGAATGAGAGCAGTGTTTAGGTGAGGATTAATCTTCCCCACCACTGAAGCAAAACCTGTCTTAATGCCCTAACAGATGCCCTTTGAGTTATGAGGTGTTCCACTCCGGCTGGTGGGAAGAGGAACCATTCCCAGCTGTGTGTGAGCTTTGAGTATTGCTCCTCCTAAACCTTCCAGGTGTTCTGTGCCTCGCCTCAGGGGGTTTCCACACTAGCACATGCTGATCAGTACTTTGCCCATCTCTGGGGTTCTCTCTGTTGAGTCCTCTCCTCTCTAGTATTCTGCCCTGGGAACTGCAGCTTCCTAGGTCTCCCCAGATACGCAGGCTTCATCTCAAGTCAGGGAGACTGTTGGGTTCCACCTGTGTGGGAAGTAAAAGTTCCTCTTCAAACTTACCTTTATCATTAAAGAATAAATTGTGAGTGTGCTAATGGCTCTTTGTTAAGCCCTATCCTATGTAGCTGTTAAACATGCCATGCTTACAGGCACGTAGTACATTTTGTGCCCTTGTACTTTAACCAAGATACCTGTGCTGGACATGCTCCCAGTTCGCCATTGCTTTTACCTGTTTAAAAAGTTTTAAGTTGTTAGCCAATTGGGTTTTAGTTTACATTGTGAGGTCCTGCTCCAGCCAACAGAGATCAGACACAGCAGTAAGAACCCCAAATGTGTAAGGGATAAATATGTCTGCTTTTCCTTTGTTCATTGTACTCTCTTGGCAAGATGGCTAGTGAGGGTACCCTTTCTGCAGTCCAGGAGGTAAAAATTCTTGCTAAGAGATCCTTAGTCTCAGTGCTGATTTCTTTGCAGCACTGAGCAGCTGTTTCCAACAACCTGACACCTCCCTCTCTGTGCCACTTTCTCCAGACCTTCAGTGGGGGTAACAGCAAGGCTTGCCTCATTGTTTTCTTCTGTCTCCAGGGATTACTGCTCCTCCTTTCCTCTGTCTTCCTTCATAGCTAACCCTCCGTTAGTCCAGCCCTTCTTGTAGTTAACAATTCTTCATATGATGTCTTCCAACCTAGGCTCTCTGAAAACATTGAAAAGCTACCATATCAAGTTCCTTTCTTGGGTTTTAAACAGGAATGCAGCAAAACATCTGGCATTTATTTTGGAAGAGGTGGGGAGACCTTCCTAGAATGAAAGAATAAGATAGAAGATGCTGTGTGCATAGTTGTTTCTCTTCTCTCTTCAAGAGCTCCTTGCATCACCGACACGCGCAGTCTCTCCTGTGTCTTGCTGTGACCTCAAATGCCAACTTTGACAGTGGTTAATCTTCCCAAACCTGTCACTGCAGCTGGGTTAGTGCTGGGAAGGAAGCTGGATGAGCTATATGTCTTTGACATTGAGCCAGCTTGGCACCCAGTAATGCTGACTCATCTACTTTTTTTCCCCTAATTTAGATCAATAGGATTAGAGAGAGAGGATCTCAACAAAATAGACTGGCAATGAGGATTTATTCTAAAAAGAAACTCTTCATCCCATTTTTGAACTCAGGACACATGAGCTCAGTCTGAGACAGGTAACACCAGTAATGTCTTATGGGTCAGAGGATGCCCCAAATTCTCTGAAAGATTTTCAGTCATGAAGGAACATTTCTACTATGTTACCTGTTTTGTATAATGTTTACTGTGGCAGGAAAATGATTTTAATTCATGCTAGAAGTCTCATCAAGAAGGAATATAGACTGGGCATGGTGGCTCATGCCTATAATCCTAGCACTTTGGGAGACTGAGGTGGGCTGATTGCTTTAGCTCAGAAGTTTGAGTTCCTGGCCTGGGAAACATAGAAAAACCCTGTCTCTAGAAAGACTAAGAAAATTAGCCAGGTGTGGTAGTGCATGCCTGTAGTCCCCGTTACTCGTGAGGCTGAGGTAGAAGGAGGCTGAGGTGGAAGAATCACTTGAGCTTGGATGCAGAGGTTGCAGTGAGCTGAGACCGTACCATTGTACTCCAGCCTGGGCAACAGAGGAAGACCCTGTCTGAAAGAAAAAAAAAAAGAAGGGATGTAACAAAAATATGTTTTCCACTCCTTTTTGTTCAAAATACCCTCATTATATCAAAATAACATAAAAACACCACCAGAATCTAGCTATCCAAGCAAAACTCTCATTTGCATGTTTTCATGAAGCACTAGCAAAGGTGTAACTTAAAATTAAGCAAATGTTTATATTCAGGTAAATATTCTACCAGATCCCTTGATTTGGGCTTATTCAAGTTTTAAATACCTTTATTGTGATTAAAAACAGATGTTTTCTCTAATGGGATAGTAGTTTTATTTTTCATGTTTAATCATTAAGAAAAGTCTGAATGATCAGAAATTATTGTTATATCAGAATGTCGTTGGCCTGACTTTATCTAGATACATATAAAGGAGAGCAGACAGATGTGGAAGACAAGATCATTCCGGCTGTGGGGAGTACTGGTGTGCAACGATCCAGCAGCCCCTTCCAGCAACCAGTCTGGGAATCACAAAATGGGGTCATTCAGCTGACTTTTGGGACCCCAGGAGAGGGTTTCTGAAAAAAACTGGTTAAAAGATTGTTTTGAATTTTCTTTGAAATTCAGTTGCCTGTTCCCATCCTCCATACTGTGCTGGACAATGGATTCTCAGGAATGGAATGGCGGGCACCTTGACCTTGAAGTCATATGAGGCTGGGCACAGTGGCTCATGCCTGTAGTCCCAGCACTTTGGGAGGCAGAGGTGGGTGGCTCACCTGAGGTCAGGAGTTCGAGACCAGCCTGACCAACATGGCAAAACCCCATTTCTACTAAACATACAAAAAAAAAAAATTATACGGGCATGGTGGCAGACACCTGTAATCCCAGCTACTCAGGAGGCTGAGGCACAAGAATTGCTTGAACCCGGGAAGTGGAGGTTGCAGTGAGCTGAGATTGCACCATTGCACTCCAGCCTGGGCAACAGAGGGAGATCCATCAAAAAAAAAGAAATAAAGAAGAAGTTCTCTTATGACTTGTATCAAAGCAATTATCAAAGCAAGGATACTTTGAGGTTTAATCCACACCCCCATACACACACATCAATCTCCCCAGTAACTCTTTACAACCTACACATATGTTTCTGTCATCTATTGCCTGGATTGCTCAAGCATTACGTACTTGTTTTTTTTTTTTTTTTTTTTCCTATCGAAGAATGAGCACAGCAAAGATAAAACCAGGTTAAAATACAAAGCCAGGTCTGGCTGTCTTCCAAGGTCAGTGGGCTCCGGGCTTCTGTGTGGGGAAGGCTGTTTGGAGAAGTGAGGACCATGTGTGTGGATTGGACACAGTGTTCTGGGGTTGCAAGGAAGTTTCTGAGAGGCATCTTTCTCTGTGAGATACTGTAACTGGTAAGGCATGGCAGGTTTCCTCTCCTGTGAACATGAGAATGCTTTCCTCTGCGTGGATCACTTAGGATATATATCCCTTTTCCAAAGTCTCTGGAATAGGTGACACCTCCCACAGTGCAGGCATCAACCTACGCAAGCAGTTATCGTGCCAGTACAATTGTCAGTTTAAAAAACGTATTTCTCCCCGTCTCTACTAAAAACACAAAAGATAGCCAGGCATGGTGGCATGTGCCTGTGGTCCCAGCTACTCAGGAGGCTGAGGCAGAAGAATTGCTTGAACCCAGGAAGCGGAGGTTGCAGTGAGCCGAGATTGCGCCACTGCACTGTAGCCTGGCGATAGAGCAAGACTCTGTCTCAAAACAAAAAAACAAACAAACAAAAAAACGTATTTCTGGCTGGGCATAGTGGCTCACGCCTGTAATCCCAGCACTTTGGGAGGCCAAGGTGGATGGGATCGCAAGGTCAAGAGATCAAGACTATCCTGGCTGACAGGGTGAAACCCTGTCTCTACTAAAAAGTACAAAAATTAGCTGGCGTGGTGGTGCATGCCTGTAGCCCCAGCTACTTGGTTGGCTGAGACAGGAGAACTGCTTGAACCCAGGAGGTGGAGGTTGCAGTGAGCCAAGATCATGCCACTGCACTCCTGCCTAGAGATAGAGCCAGACTCAGTCTCAAAAAAAAAAGTATTTCTTTACTTATTTGTGCCATCATTCATTCATTCATTCATTCATTCAACAGAGTATAGACAGTGCTAGACTAAAATATAAAAATATAAATGAGATGAGCTCCCTGTAACCTTGGGGAGATCCCAGTGGGAAACAAACAAAAAAAGAGACCATGGCAGGTGCTGAGAGAGTGTCTGTACACAGGGCCTCGGGAGTGGCAGGCAGCCCTGGGACGGGGAGAAGGGGGACCCAACATGGAGAGGAGGAAGGAAACATCCTACCTTGGGAAGGTTTGAGAACTCCCTGTGTTCAGAGACATGAATTGGCCTTGCTTTGAGACCCAAAAGAGCAGTTCATATCTTGCTGGTTTACAAGCAGATTATACCTAGGAGAGGGTGAGAGGTGAACACAGTGTGTTTTGAAAACTATCTGTGTGGTCCTCTGAAGGGCATCTGAAAGGTCCTCACCAATTCTTTTGATGGAAGCCTGTGCTTTCCATAGTGTGTTCTGTGACCCATCATCCACTCAAAGCTCTACTGAGAAAAAGGCAGAAGAAGGTTTCTGAGAAACAAATTTGGGAAACAGTATGTATGTATCTTCTGGTTGACTCACAATGCACAGTGGTTTCTCAAATGCTCTGAGAAGGCCTGCAGTACAAAAGCTTGTTTAACCACACTTCACCTAGTGCTTTCCACATACCTTAAAGACAGAGGAAGCTTCATCCTTTTTTTTTGAGATGCAGTATTGCTCTGCCATCCAGGCTAGAGTGCAGTGGTGTGATCTCGGCTCACTGCAGCCTCTGCCTCCCAGGTTCAAGCAATTCTCCTGCCTCAGCCTCCCAAGTAGCTAAGACAAACAGGTGCCTGCTACCAGGCCCAGCTAATTTTTGTATTTTTAGTAGAGATGGGGTTTCACTATGTTGATCAGGCTAGTCTTGAACTCCTGACCTTAGGTGATAGGTCTGTCTTGGCCTCCCAAAGTGCTGGGATTAGAGGCTTGAGCCACCATACCTCGCCTAGGAAGCTTCATTCTTACATACCTAGCAATCGTATTGTGAGCAGTACTGAGTTTGGTTTTTAAAAGCCCTTGATAGAGGTGTAAACTATGGAGGGCATATACTATGCAGGTTGGAGGGCATATACTATGCAGGTTTTGTTAGTCATTAATAACTGACGCAGAATGATCTATCAGAGTTGGCTCAACTGAAGTTCTTGAGGAGACTGTTTCTTAGGCAGTCTTCTCAGTGTGGGATGGAAAAGGGAAAAAAGAGAAAGGTGGGAGTGAGTTAAATATAGGGAATGGAGTGACGGAGAGAATTCTGGCCATTTGCCACCCCACTGCACCTTGCCTACTAGACTTATGATTGATGGAGAGAAAAATACACAAAGCCGAGGACAGGAATAAAGACAGTGAATTGACTAGGTGGCCACGGAGGTTTAGCTGTGTCATTGTGAACATCTACATGGTCCCTGAATTAACTGGCTTTATTCTGATTTCATGTTGGTTAGGACTGAAAACCTTCCAGAGTTTCCTTTCCTTTTTTTTTTTTTTGAGATGAAGTTTCACTCTTGTCACCCAGGCTGGAGTGCAATGACATGATCTCAGCTCACTGCAATCCCTTCCTCCTGGGTCCAAGTGATCCTCCTGTCTGAGCCTCCCAAGTAGCTGGGATTACAGGCACACACTACCATACCCAGCTAATTTTTATATTTTTAGTAGAGACAGGGTTTCACCATGTTGGTCAGTCTGGCCTTGAACTCCTGACCTCAGGTAATCTGCCCACCTCGGCCTTCCAAAGTGGTGGGATTACAGGCGTGAGTCACCACATCCAACATTGATTTCTTACAGTTATAAAGGCCGAGAAGTCCAAGGGCAAGGGTCTGCTCCTGGTGAGGCCTTCTTGCTGGTGGAGCTTCTGTAGAGTTCTGAGATGGCACAGGACATCACTGGTGAAAGGAATGAGCAAGCTAGCTCAGGTCTCCCTTCCTCTTCACATAAAGCCACAGTGATAACCCAGTAATCCACAAATGGATTAATCCATTCATGAGGGCAAGGCCTTGATGATCCAATCACCTTCACCTCTTAATGGCCCCACCTTTCAACATGATTATGTTTGGAGATTAAGTTTCTCTTTTCTTCTTCTTGTCCTTTTTTTTTTTTTTTTTTTTTTGAGACAGAGTCTTCCTCTGTCACCAGGCTGGAGTGCAATGGTGCGATCTCTGCTCACTGCAACCTCTGCCTCCTGGATTCAAGCAATTCTCCTGCCTCAGCCTCCCAAGTAGCTGGGATTGCAGGCACCCACCACCATGCCCAGCTAATTTTTGTATTTTTAGTAGAGACAAGGTTTCACCATGTTGGCCAGGCTGGTCTTGATCTCTTGACTTCATGATCCACCTGCACTGGCCTCCCAAAGGGCTGGGATTACAGGCATGAGCCACCTCGCCTGGTCTGGGGATTAAGTTTCAACAGGAGTTTGGAGGGGACAAACATTCACTCAAACTATCCCACTAACCCACTGGCTTTCATTCTATCCCTCGCTTTCCTTTTCCAGAAAGTACACCGGAATGCAGTGAGTAACAGCGATGATATTATGAATTATAACTAATCTTTTGAATTATAGTACTTTATGAAACTAATAAATCATTCACAGGCTGTAGTACTTTATAATTAGTCACAAATTACTTGCAGCACACGCCCTGGTTCCTTAGACCCACCAGTGAGCATAGGGATGTGTGGCTGAGAAGTGCTGCCTTAACTTTCTCTGTTTCACAAAAGCATAAAAAAAAGTACTTTGCCTTTTCTGAGACTCAGTTTCCTCATTTGTAAAATGAAAGTTCAGACTAATGAGTTACTGGAATACTATGCTTGATGGAAGAAAATAATGTGGCTCACACCTGTAATCCCAGCACTGTGGGAGGCTGAGGCGCGCAGATCACGAAGTCAGGAGATCGAGACTATCCTGGCTAACATAGTGAAACCCTGCCTCTACTAAAAATACAAAAATTAGCCAGGCGTGGTGGTGGGTGCCTGTTGTCTCAGCTACTAGGGAGGCTGAGGCAGGAGAATCACTTGAACCTGGGAGGCGGAGGTTGCAGTGAACTAAGATTGCACCACTGCACTCCAGCCTGGGCTACAGAGCGAAATTCCATCTCAAAAAAAAAAGAAAGAAAGAAAAAGAATATTTGTGGTTTGGACCTGGCGTGGTGGCTCATGTCTATAAGAGTACTTTGGGAGGCTGAGGCGGATGGCTCACCTGAGCTCAGGAGTTTGAGACCAGCCTAGCCAACATGACAAAACCCTCTCTCTACTAAAAGTATAAAAATTAGATGGGTATGGTAGCACACACCTCTAATCCCAGCTACTCAGGAGGCTGAGACACAGAATTGCCTGAACCCAGGAGCTGGAGGTTGTAGTGAGCTGAGATCATGCCTGTACATTCCAGCCTGGGTGACAGAGTGAGACTTTGCCTCAAAAAAAAAAAAAATGTTCATAATCTTCTAGTGAAACAGCCATGATTTAGGAACATTTCTGAATAGTATCTTTGATTTGGATTCAGTTGTATCTGTCCATCCTTCTATCCAGCCATCCTTGGATTCACTCATACATTCATATCTTCAGCAACATTTATCATTTGTTATATGCCAGGCAGCAGGGATATGATATTGCAAGGAGACTAGGGCCTGGCCTCCATTACACTCCTCCTCCTCCCCGCTTATCCTCCCCCTCCCACTACGGTTGGGAAATGGTCACCAAGCATAGTGATGGCAATTGTGACTAGCACCAGGTGGGCCTGGGAAAGAAACTGTGATCCGGGGGCCCAGGGGAGGGAGGCTACACTGAGAAGTGAAGAGTGGACCTGCGACCTGGAGGGGAGCAGAGGGCTGCAGGCTCCAGGCAGATGCGCGGCTGGGAGCTTCATGAGGGATGAGGCAGGAGAGGAAGGTTGGGGCTACAGCTGAGAGCAAAGCGAAGCCACGGTGGGGTGACAGGAGCAGACTTTGATGTCTAAGCTGTTGCTCTGGCCACAGCTGGAAGGACAGAATGAAGGGGCCAGGCAGGATGGGAGGAGGGGCTCCTGCACCGGTGCAGGAAGCACGTACAGGGCAGCAGGAGGCAGTGCCACAGGGCCCTATCTGTCTTGAACTTCTTCAGGAAAATGTCCTTGTGTATGCAACGGGGGCCACCCCTCTACCAGGCTGTTGTGTGGATGAAATGCAATCCTAATGGAAAAGTGCCCAGGCCTGGTGTGGTGGCTCACCCCTGTAATCCTAACACTTTTAAGCCAAGGCGGACAGATCATCTGAGGTTAGGAGTTCAAGACCAGCATGGACAATATGGTGAAACCCCGTCTCTACTAAAACTACAAAAATTAGCCCGGCATGGTAGCATCTGCCTGTAGTCCCAGCTACTCAGTGGGTGAGGCAGGAGAATTGCTTGAACTCAGGAGGCGGAGGTTGCAGTGAGCCGAGATCATGTCACTGCACTCCTGCCTGGGCGACAGAACGAGACTTGGTCTCCAAAAAAAAAAAACAAAAACGAAAAGTGCCTGACAGGGTCTGGCCTGAGTCAGTGTTTAGTACATGGCAACTCTCCATCCCTACGGCTTTGCTTTATGGTTTTGCCGGCTCCTGAAAGCCTGGTCGTGCAGGGGCCGAGTTTGTTTTTCTGCAGCTGGCCTCCTTCCTCCCTTTAAGCATTGCACGTGTGTTTTCAGAACCCACACGCAAAACAAATGCGTTTTCAGAACGCATTTAAGAACCCACCTGCATCCCCATCATCTGCTCAGACCTTGGTTGCAGCAGGTGACCCCCTCCAGCCCCTACCCATGCTTCTCCCTTCACTGCGCTGTGGGCATCTGGTCTGCGATGGAGGCCACAGTCCCTGGGCCCCACTGACCTCCACACAGAGGCAGTACCCCCTCTGTGTGGGGGCAGCTGAAAGGCTTCCATTCAGGGTGCTGGCTTGTGGATTCTGAGCAGAGCCTCTATCCCACCCATTTCAAGGCAATCTTGAAGCACAAAAGGATATTATGTAAGCTTCAATTAACGCCAGCCCTCAACAGATCAGTTCTTAGAATTTTTCCTGCCCTTAGGCAAATCTGCTCCTGGTGAGCAGCTTTAAGCTGGCTTTTAAAATTACTTCTGATGGCTAATCAAAGAGATTGCTGGTGCCCAGTTTATGCTAAATAAACCCATGTCTGGGTTCTGATTTGGGGGAGGTTGTTGTGTGTCCCACACTCCATGGAAAATTTGTTCCTGGTTGCTCTCTGATAAGACCGCACAAGGACAGAATTTATCATCTCGTCCCAGATGGTGATGACTTCAGCCAGCCTGAAGGGAAGCCACATACTCTCTCAAGTTGGAATTCCTGTCAGAAGCATGGACAAGAAAGTGGCTTTGTTTATTTCCAGCTTGATAAAGCTGACATAAATAGGTGCACTTCATTTGTGAATTACACACCCTTAATCTTATCACATAATAAACTGTTTGACCTCAGTTAATAGGTGGGACATCATGAAATGTAAAGTGCTTGTTACAAGGAAAATTGCCAGGTGCAGAATGCTGAGCAAGGAAGAGGGGAAGGAGGAGGAAGAGGGAGAGGAGAAGGAGGAAGATGAGGAGGAGGAGGGGGAGGAGGGGGAGAAGGAGGGGAGGAGGAGGGGGAGGAGAGAGGGAGGAGGAGGGGGAGGAGAGAGGGAGGAGGAGGAGGGGGAGGAGGAGGGGGAGGAGGAGGAGGAGGGAAAGGAGGGGGAGAAGGAGGGGGAGAGGGGAGGGTAAGGAGGAAGGGGAGGAGAATGGGGGAGAGGGGAAGGTGAGGAGGAAGGGAAGGAGGAGGAGGAGAGAAGGGGAGGAGGAGGGGGAGAGGGGAGGGAGGGGAGGAGGAAGAGGGGGAGGAGGAAGAAGACGGGGAGGAGGAGGGGGAGAGGGGAGGGGAAGGAGGAGGAAGAGGGGGAGGGGAGGAGGGGGAGGAGGGGGGAGGAGGAAGAGGAGGGGGTGGAGGAGGAGGGGGCGGAGGAGGAGGGGGCGGAGGAGGAGGGGGAGGAGGAGGAGGAGTCGTTGGTTGGGGAGACATCGGGTTTTGTTCTGGACCTGGTGCTTTCCAGAAAGCCAGGCCAAGACACTTTACCCAAACCCTGAGTAGTTTTCCAGATGTCAGCCAGCTCAGGCCAGGGCTCTCTGTGGGCCCATCTGTCCTCCGTGACCATTTGTGAATTGGAGGGTTTTATGTAATATACCCTCTGAGGTTTCTCCTCTTTGTCCTAGTCAGCTCCGCTTTTGGGTCAGAAAATGCGAATCTGGTTGACACAGTAGCAGCTCTCTTTTGGGTCCTCAGGCACCATTTCCATGTCCTGTGTGCAGGAACAGGCATTAGATAAGGTGACTGCAGTGGTGATCCTGTGCGCGCACCTCCTTCACGGATGTCAGATGACACCACATGTACTGCAGAGGTGAGAGGCAGGACAGAGGCTGGGGGAAGAGGCTCTTGCCTTCCTTGGAAGTTTTTATTTATTCTGCGTAGCAGAGTGGACAAGAAGATTGTGGCCAGGGAATCAGCTGTCCACGGTGAGATCCATGCTTAGCTTCTGTTCTCCAGGGTTCTCATCTGCAAATGGCAACGGGAGTACCCACCTTGCAAAGCCGTTGTTGGCAGAGCTAAATGAGATAATCCACACAAAGCACTGAGGCCTAGCGAATTTCATCTGTCATTATTTTCCCAGCTTTTTATTTTGGAAAACTTGAAACCTCAAAAGTGTTGAAAGGATGAGACCGTAAACACCCGTCTGTCTATGTTATTAGCGTGCTTGGGCTGCCGTGAATGAATGCCACTGCCTGAGTGGCTTCAACAACAGACATGTATTTTCTCATGGTTCTGGAGGCTGGAAGTCCTGGTCGGGGTGCCGGTGGAGTCGGTTGCTGGTGAGACCTTTCTTCCAGGCCTGCAGAGGACATCTGCTCATGTTCCCACAAAGCCTTTCCTTTGTGTGGATGCATTCCTGGTGTCTCTTCCTCTCCTTTTTTTTTTCCTTTTTCTGACACAGGGTCTCACTCTGTTGCCCAGGCTGGAGGGCAGTGCCGTGGTCTCAGCTCACTGCAGCCTCAACCTCTGGAGCTCAAGTGATCCTCCCACCTCAGCTTCCTGAGTAGCTGGGACTGCAGGTGTGCACCACCATGCCCAGCTAATTTTTATATTTCTTTTTAGAGACAGGGTTTCACCATGTTGCCCAGGCTGCTCTGGAACTCCTGAGCTCAAGTAATCTGCCTACCTTGGTCTCCCAAAGAGTTGGGATTACAGGTGTGAGCCGTGCCCCCGGCCTCTTCCTCTTCTTACAAAGGACCCTAGTCCTATCTGATTAGGGCCTCACTACTGTAACGTCACTTAACCCAACTGCCTCCTCGAAGTGCCTGTCTCAAACACAGTCACATTGGGAGTTTGAGGGTGGCACAATTCAGTTCACAGAACATATTTAAAAAATAGAACAGAAATGCTCTTCACCACCTCACTCTAGGCATCCATGTATGAAGGCATGTGCCCTGCCTGGCATGGAAAACTGGCATTTTGGTAGTGGACATTGAGAGTAGAATCTTTCCACTGGCCACATCCAGAACACCGTGGGTTTATGTGTGTGTGAATATGTGTACATGTAACAAACAGTTACAAAAAGATTCCATCAATTTTTCTTTGCTATTTCCTGTGTAATAACTTTAAAGAAAATGGTAAAAGCATTAGAAAAACCGTACTTCTGTTAGCTTTGCCTTGAGCAATTTCTCTTGTTACTAGACTACATAGGATCATAATAAGTATATAGATCACAATTATGTAAAAATTAAAAAATTATACCCCAAACAATTGTGTAGAAAAAATCAGGAGATTCACTAGAACTCTGTGGCAAGCGTGTGGCAGTATTTTTTCTTTTTTGAGATGGAGTTTCACTCTTGTTACCCAGACCGGAGTGCAATGGCGTGACCTTGGCTCACCGCAACCTCTGCCTCCTGGGTTCAGGCAATTCTCCTGCCTCAGCCTCCTGAGTAGCTGGGATTACAGGCAGGCGCCACCGTGCCCAGCTAATTTTTTGTATTTTTAGTAGAGACGGGTTTCACCATGTTGACCAGGATGGTCTCTATCTCTTGACCTCGTGATCCACCTGCCTCGGCCTCCCAAAGTGCTGGGATTACAGGCGGGAGCCACTGCGCCCGGCCTTTTCTTATTTTTTTCTACATTTTTCAAACTTTGCATTGGCCACATATTATTTTTAAAATTGAAAAATGCATAGCATTAAAACTGTGTAGAATTGAGCAACACAGTCCAAATACAGCATGTCGTAAGCCAGTCTATAATAACCAGATCGTTGTCTGTAGCAAGTCGGGAATTCGGAGCCAGGCCCTCTGCATGTTTCAGTTCCCCCCGACATTACCCAGACAAGTGCGTTCAAGTTGAGACAAATGTGGGTGTGAAGGTGATTCAGCTCTCAGAAGTTATACATAGGTCAGGTGCCAAAATTTCACAGCCAAATATAAATGATTTGGGGGTTGTGCCTGTGACTGTCCCACCTGTTAAATGTGAAGAATCAAGTTAACTGTTACCAGGAATCAATCGCTCTTTATTTCAAAGCCTGGCATTACCAACTTGTGCTTTTTCCTGAACACCTGAGGATCTCCAGGAGTGCTGGGGACCTGCCTATAATATTCTCAGGACTTGTTCAAATCCCCTATGATGATTTATTCTTCTTAACAACTTTCTGGTGGCTCACGCCTATAATCCCAGCACTTTGAGAGGCTGAGAGTGCTTGAGTTTGAGACCAGCCTGGGCAACATAGCGAGACCCCCATCTCTACAGAACATTAAAAAATTAGCTGGGTGTGGTGATGAAAACCTGTGGTCCCAGCTACCCCGGAGGCTGAGGTGGGAGGAGTGCTTGAGCGTAGGAGGTGGAGGCTGCAGTGAGCTATCAGTGTGCTGCTCTACTTCAGCCTGGGTGTCAGAGCAAGACCCTGTCTTACAGACAAACGCACACACACACAAACGAATGAAACCTTTTTGGGTTTCCTGCATTTTAGACTATTACAAATGAGTTGCCACATTTCCGTCTTCACTGCTGACCAGCATGGAAAGCCCACACTGAGTGTTTGAGATGCCCTGCACTGGCTTTTGGAGAAAACAAGGGCATGCGTATTGGTTACGGGAGGGGTGCTGGGCGAGGGGCTCTCACAGAGAGGAATGAGCTGCATGAGGATGGTGTGTCTGTGGTTAGGGCACTTGGTGGCCTTTTGTGGGGGTGGGTGGGTTGACCTGCTTGCAGTGTGGCTCTGTCCTTGGCATTCCTGAGAACCAATGAAACATTAAATGTTTTCATCATTGGCAGCATTGGTCTTGGAGGCTTCTGCACCACTTCTGAGAGTTCTGCCAGCCTGAATCCATGCCTTGTGTCCCCAGAGGTGACTGAGCCAAGGAAGGACCCACAGGGAGCCAGGGGGCCAGAAGGTTCTTTGCTGCCCGGCCCGCCACCTCCCCAGGAGCGAGAGCACCCCTCGTCCTCCATGCCCTTTGCCGAGTGTCCCCCGGAAGGTTGCTTGGCAAGTCCAGCAGCGGCACCTGAGGATGGTCCTCACACTCAGTCCCCCAGGAGGGAACCTGCCCCAAATGCCCCAGGCGACATCATGGCAGCGTTTCCCGCTGAGAGGGACAGCTCTACTCCGCACCAAGAGGTTCACATCATCCCCAGTGCTGGAAGAGAGAGCGAGCAGAAGGAAGAGGGACAGAAGTCCTTCTCCTCTTTCTCCAGTTGCATTGACCAGTCACCTGGAATGTCACCAGTACCTCCCAGAGAGCCAACGAGGGCACCCCCATGTGGAGAGGGGGACCAGCCTGGTGATTTAGAGTCCCAAGGGAAAGAGGCTGCAGGTGGCTTTCCCCCTGCAGAGTCCAGGCAGGGGGTGGCTTCTGTGAAAGTGACCCCTGATGTCTCTGCTGTAGCCGAGCTGGGCACAGAGAGCTCAGCTGTCTTAGAGAAGTCCCTCCTAAGACCAGAGGCCCTGGTCACACCAGAGCCAGCACTGAAAGCCTCAGACAGAGAAAAATGTCAAGTGGAGGTGCTGCCTCAGTATTTAACAGGTGACTTGGAATTTCTCAGGGCCTGCCCTCCCTCTAGGAACAATGCAGGGGCTGCCCCAGTAGCAGAAGTGAATGCCACTTCCCAGGAGAGCTGCCAGCAGCCAGTGGGAGCACATCTGCCACACAAAGAGCTGCCCCAGGGCTCACTGAGTCCCACCCTGGTGCCAGGGGCTGGGGGCTCTGGGAAGGAGGCTCTGGACACCAGTGATGTTCAGGGTCATGCACAGACAGGGATGCGAGGAACCGAGCCCAGTCAAGTTGTCCATGTGGCAGCAGGCGGCCAGCCTAAAGGGGGTTTGCTTACGAGCCTGGAGCCCTCCCTGCTCACTCCGACTGAGGAAGCACATCCAGCTTCAAGACTCACTTCACTCCCAGCTGTTCTGATTTCTGCTGCCGTAGAAGGACCCGGATCATTGTCCAGGGAATCAGTTTCCAAGACTGGGATGCCAGTTTCTGCAGTTGCAGCCAAAGAAGAGGTGGCAGACGCAGGGTTGATGGGACTGGAGAGGCAAGCATCAGACGTTGGAAGCAAGCGAGAGCATCCAGAAGGGAGCTCTGAAGAGGTTCCCACCCCATCATCCCAGGAGTGGCGAGAGCACTTGAACAGGGAGCAGAGCCATGTGGTCCAACAAGGAGTAGCACCCCCTCCTCTTCCCAATGCAGGAAATGACAGTGGCAGAGGGTCACTGGGGCCGTCGGATGGAGCTGAGGCCCATGAAGATGCCACAAGCCCGGCTGTGGTGAAAGAAGGAAGCGAATCACTCTGTGACAACCCTAGAGGAAAGGAAGAAGCCCCAGAGCTGCCTGACAGTGCAGACCCTGGGAACCTGCGAGGAGAGGACTCTTGGGCTTCCAGCAGCACGCATGATCAGGAAGTAGGCAGAGATGAGCTTTCAAAGCCAAGCAGTGATGCAGAGAGCAGAGACCATCCCAGCTCACACTCAGCACAGCCACCCAGAAAGGGGGATGCTGGCCACACAGACGGGCCTCACTCTCAGACACCAGAGGCCGATGGATCTGGCCTACCACACAAGCTGGGTGAGGAGGACCCCATCCTGCCCCCTGTGCCAGGTGGAGCTGGTGAGCCCACTGTTCTCGAAGGAGCCATCTGGGAGGGCTCAGGATTGCAGCCCAAATGTCCTGACACCCCTCAGAGTAGGGAAGGACTGGGGAGAATGGAGCCTCTCCTGACTTTAGAATCAGAGAAATCAGAGTTTCTGCCAACTCCTGTTGTGGAGGTTGGACCCAAAGCCCGGGAAGGGGAGAACACATTAGAAATAAGGAAGATGGGCAGCTGTGATGGGGCGGGCTTGCTGACATCCCCAGGTCAACCCTGTGGGCTGGGGTGTGATGCACTGAGACAGGAATTTCATGCTGGGGTGCCACATCACCCCAAGGGGGAGAACTTGGCAGCAGACCTGGGGCTCGCAGCGCTCAGCCTGGACCAAGATCAGCAGGAAATCCTGTCCTGCCCGGGGGAATGCTGGATAAGAGAAGCTGTATCCGAATGGCCCGCACTGTCTTCTGAGCAGCATCTCCAGGCATCCCAGGCAGACCCAGAGGCATCCATCTTTGATGTGCTCAAGGAGCAGGCCCAGCCACCTGAAAATGGGAAAGAGACTTATCCGAGCCATCCAGGTTTTAAGGACCAGGGAGAAGATTCTTCCCAAATCCACGAACCTGTGGAACCTCGGGAAGATATGAACTTGCCCACTCATGAAGGACAGGAGCAGGCTTTGGGATCAGAACTTCAAAGTGAGTTCTCCAAAGGCAGCCTGTCTGATGCTCCCAGTTCATCTTCCACTGACATGGTTTGGGAGAGTTCTCCCATAGAAAAGTTAGAATTGTCAGCACCAACGAGACAGAAGTTGCCTGCACTAGGGGAGAAGCAGCCAAAAGGAGCATGCAGTGACAGTCAGTCCTTGAGGGTCTCGCCTCCAGCGGCAGATGTCTTAGAAGACTTTCTTCTTGCAGGGAACTTGAGCAGAAAGGAAACTTGCTGTACTGGGCAGGGGCCAAACATGTCTCAACAGGAGTTGGCTGATGCCTTGGAAGAAGGCAGCCGGCGTGAAGAAGCATGTCAGAGGGATGCAGGAGCGTCTGAAGCAGCTGACGGTTGTTCCCCACTCTGGGGCATGAGTAAGAGGGAGGTGGCAAGTGGAAACACAGTGGAGGCCCCACCTTGTCAGCCTGACTCAGTAGCACTCCTGGATGCAGCTCCCTGCCCGCCAGCCCTGGTGCCTGCCAGCCCCAGAGTCACACCCACCCAGGAGGCCCCAGAGACAGAGGCATGTGATGAAACACAGGGAGGCAGGCAGCAACCAGTGCCAGCCCCACAACAGAAAATGGAGTGCCCAGCCACTTCGGATGAAGAGGCCCCAAAGCTTCTTGCAAGTTTCCCATCAGCTGGGGAGGAAGGTGGTGAAGCGGGGGCTGCTGAGACTGGTGGGAGCGCTGATGCAGGAGACCCAGGAAAGCAGCAGGCTCCAGAGCAACCAGGAGAAGCTACTTTAAGTGGTGGCTTCTTTCAGACCGAGCACTGCCTTACCTCCAGGGAGGAAGCTTCTACCTCTGCCCTGCATGAGCCCTGTCAAGCTGAGCAGCCCATGGCCAGCTGCCAGGATGCCTTGCTGCCAGCCAGAGAGCAGGGTAGGATTCCCAGGAGCACCGTGGATATCTCTGCACACCAGGCTGTCCCAGACCCAAAGGAGCTCCGGCTGTCTGGGCCACCAGAAGTGGCTGCTCCTGACATCCCTTACCTGCATGTCAACAGTGCTATACAGAAAGGAGCAGAAGACAGCGGAGTGAAAGCCATTTCCTCTGCAGGCCCCAGAGGTCCTGGCGAAAGCCCCTGTCCTGTCAGGGAGCCCCTGCTTGCCTTGGAAAATGCTGCCTTCATGAAGTTGTCTGCTGGCTCCCTCACCTCCCTCTTGCAACCAGGAGCTACAGGTGGAGAAATCTCTTCAGTACAAGCCAACAGCGGCAGCCCCAAAGCCACGACCACAGAGGAACCTGTGGACTCCATGCCATGCCTGGACAGGATGCCACTCCTGGCCAAGGGCCAGCAGGCAACAGGGGAGGAGAAGGCAGCAACGGCTTTGGGTGCAGGTGCCAAGGCCAGCGAGGAGGGCATGGCAGCAGGAGAGACAGAGGGCAGCAGGGAGAGGATGGGAGCGCCTCCCCAGGACCCAAGGTGGGGCACATCAGCTGGTGTGGACACAAGCTCTGAGCAAATCGCCACCCTCGCTGGCTTCCCAGACTTCAGGGAGCACATCGCCAAGATCTTCGAGAAGCCTGTGCTTGGAGCCCTGCCTGCACCTGGAGAAAAGGTAGCAGCTGGGAGGAGTGCAGCGGGCCAGGACCTCGCCAGGCCACTGGGCCCAGAAAAGCTTGTAGATGAGCCTCCAGGAGAGGAAGTCATCCCTCTCCCTGCACCTCCTGCTCCACTCCAGGCGGAGAAGAAGCGAGAGTCGGCTGGAGAGGCTGAGATTTCTTGTCTGGCTCTGCAGGAGCCAGCTTCAGACAAGCTTCTGGGTCCAGCAGGGCCAACCTGGGAGCAGAACTTGCCAGGTGCCGGTGTGGGGAGGGAGATGGCAGGTATCTCACACACACTGAGGGAAGACGAGAGGCCAGAGGGGCCAGGGGCAGCCTGGCCAGGCCTGGAAGGCCAGGCTCACTCACAGCAGGAGAGAAGCGGGCAGGAATTAGCTTCAGGTCTTCCTTCACCAGCAGCTACTCGGGAGCTCCCTGTGGAGAGAGCTGCTGCCTTCCGGGTGGCCCCCCATAGCCATGGAGAGGAGGCTGTGGCCGAAGACAAAAATCCTTCTGGAAAGCAGCACCAGGAAACATTCACCTGCGACAGTCCACGTGGAGAAGACGGTCCTGGGAACTTTGCTCACACAGGGGTTCCAGGGCATGTACCAGGGTCCACCTGTGCCCTGCAAGCCCCTTCTCCCCAGAGGGAGGCTTTGAATATGCCTGAGGCCAACGGTGAGCCCTGGACCCCTGACATGCTTCGGGGTGAGAAGAGGCCTGGAGTCACTGCTGGCATCTTAGAAATGGAAAATGCCCCAGGTGACCAGAGCACCCCAGCACTACCAGCTGAAGAAATAGCAGACACTCCCCTGGAGCCCTGCAAGATGGCAGGCACTGCTGGAGAAGCAGAGGGTGACGTCACCCTGCGCACAGCTGAGACACGGACATGTGTGTCCGGTGACCTGCCTGAAGCAGGTACTATGAGGGCGTTCTCCATCGCAGCTGGCGACTTGGCACTGCCAGGAAGCTGTCAGGACGCAGCCTGCTCTGACAAGGCCCAGGGGATGGAGGGTACAGCTGCCCTTCATGGGGACAGCCCAGCCATGCCTCGGAAGGCTAAGGAGCAGCCAGGGCCTGAGCGCCCCATTCCTGCCGGGGATGGGAAGGTGTGTGTCTCCTCACCTCCAGAACCCGACGAAACTCACGACCCAAAGCTGCAACATTTGGCTTCAGAACCGTTCCACGCTGACAGGTACTTAAATGAAAAAGTTCCCACAGGAATGTGTAATGAGTTTCAAAGGTGATTCCCAGCCTGATTTTTAGAAGTCAGTGACATAGACAGGTAGTTTTCCATATCTAATTGCTAAATGAACCTGCTTACCCCTTCTGGTCTTGAGGCTCTGAAAAATGTGAGAACTATGGAGGCTGGAAGCTGTTGACTGTCTTGTTCCTCTTCTTGTGTCTTTTAATTTATCTAATTTAAGCCACTGGAAAAGTATGAACTGTTTACTGGCTGGCTGTGCACTATTATGTGATAGGTTATAGTCAGTCATACATTTTTCTGAGTCCAGATACATCTGCTTTTGAATCTGGGTTTATTTAGGCAGGGGTCCTAAATGATTCAAAAGTATCTCAGACCCACTGACTCCTAAAGCTCTTTTTCCTCCCCTAGGGATTTTTTTTTTTTTTTTTTTTTGTAGTAGCCACTGAAAGCTTTAATTGGGAAATAGGACCCAGGGAATAATGCTCTACTGTCTCCATTATCCTATCAATCACTTTCTTTCATTATCCCAGAGAGAGCCCCAGGCCTGGCCCATCCGTCTTACCTTTGGTTCCTAAGAAGGACGCTCCAAGAGTCGTGGATAAAGTCACTTCAGATGAGGCCAGAGGTGCAGAAGGAACAGCAAGGTCAGTGAAGGATTTTGGTCTTTGGAAGGCCATGATGCCTTCCTTAGACACAGACACACTGGATGTTTTGTAAAGAAGAGTAGTCCTTATACAGCATGTGTTCTTATATAAGAAAGAAGCAAATGGCCATTCCCATTTTATGTACAGGTACAGTAGCATCTGGGATGACTAAAACCTCCGTTGTTGAAAAGGGATCGAATGAGTTACTTTCATAATTGAGATTATTACCTTAAATAAAAAAGTCAGGCTGGGTTCAGTGGCTCACACCTGTGATCCCAGTACTTTGGGAGGCCGAGGCAGGAAGATCACTTGAGCCCAGGAGTTTGAGACCAGCCCTGGGCAACATGGTGAAACCCCATCTCTACAAAAAATACAAAAATTAGTTGGGTACAGTGGCACGTGCCTGTAGTCCCAGTTACTTGGGAGGCTGAGGTGGGAGGATAGTTCTCTTGAGCCCAGGAGGTGAAGGTTTGCAGTGACCATGTTTGTGCCACTGCACTCCACCCTGGGTGACAGAGTGAGACCCTGTCAAAAAAAAAAATAAAAGAATCTTTATTGAGATGCAATTCACATACCATATAATTCACTCATTTAGAGTGTACAGTTCAATGGTTTGTAGTATATTCACAGTGTGTAATCATGGCTACAATCAATTTCAGGTTGTTGTCATCCCCACAAACAGAAACCCTACAGCCCCTAGATCTCATACCCCAGCCCCACTCCCCCTGCATCATCTCTAGGCACCCACTCCTCTAGTTCAGGATGT
The DNA here is from genome assembly GCA_031835075.1 of Saguinus oedipus. Taxonomy (NCBI): domain Eukaryota; kingdom Metazoa; phylum Chordata; class Mammalia; order Primates; family Cebidae; genus Saguinus; species Saguinus oedipus. The sequence goes on from CM063179.1 coordinate 127,869,652, forward strand.
CTTGATGCAAATGGGTTCAGTGCTTATTTAGTCTCTGAAGCAGGAATGGTTCGCCAACAGCAGTCACACTCCAGGAGATCTTGAGATTCAAGGAGGACAAATGGCAAATGTAACCGTGAATCACTGACTTTCACACTTGCAGTGTGCCTGCCTGTTCTTTTCTAAATGAAACGCCACCTAGCGTTGTGCAGAAGCTGCTGCTTGAAGTCGCATCCTTTTGGGGACATGGAGGTATTGTACACACACACAGACTCACTGTGCACGACCTTTGCTGCCTCCCTAGGCCTTTGGCTGTTCTGGTGCTATGTGCGCACACACACACACACACACACACACACACACACACACATGCATACACACTTGTATGTATGAGTAGGTAGGGTGGAATCGCACTTTAAATTAGTACCTGTGTACCCTCCCAAACAGCTGCAGGCATTTTATAAATGATCTGATTCATATTTTGCACATTCGAAAAGAATGCATGATCACCTTCCGCTGACACCCAGCTGCCTCTGCTGCCCGGCAGTGGTGACTCCATTGCTCTGGGCCCATGTGGATGTGGGCGTGTGCTGCACAAACAGATGCAAGTCGACACCCGTTTCAGCTGCCGACTGAGAGTACACTTTCCTGCAGCCTTTGCTGTTATGTATTTGTTATATTCCCGGTTAAGGGGTAGGCAAAATATCTGTCTAGCCTGGAAGAGCCTTCCCCAGCCCACAAATGACCAGATCAGTGGCTGCTTTTTCAGAGTCCTTAGACATCTTTTCACCTTCTTGGAGTGTGCAGAGCCACATGTATAATAGTGCGATAAATATTTCATGACTCGTTGTAATTACCTTAAATTTTAAAATTATAATTTCCAAATTAGTATTATGAATTTTCATTTTTCCAGAATACTTGTGAGGTATAGAAAAGTAGATAGAGAAACAGCCACAACCATAATACCTACCAATTATTGTTATTTAGTATTTCATATATTTTCATTTTAGTGGATTTTGAGTGCCATCAATACTCTTCAGTGTTTTCAGTGCTATCAAAAATCTTTAAAAACAAATCTTTTTAAAAAAGTTTATTCATTCATTTATTTATTTTGAGGATCTCACTCTGTCACCCAGGCTGGAGAGCAGTGGCATGATCTCTGCTCATTGCAGCCTCGACCTCCCCAGGCTTAGGTGAGCCTCCCACTTCAGCCTCCCTGGTTGCTGGGACTACAGGTGTGTGCCACTATGCTGAGCTTATTTATTTTTATTTTTATTTTTATTTTTGTAGAGATGGGATTTCACCATGGTGCCCAGTCTAGTCTCAAACTCTGGGCTCAAGTAATCTTCCTGCCTCTGTCTCCCAAAGTGCTGGGATTACAGGCGTGAGCCACCATACCCAGCCTACAAACAGTTTTTAATGGCTGAAGTTGTATGACTGATTATGGTTTTAACAGCAGCGGAAATTTAGGTTCTGACGGCGTTCCTATTCACTTTATTCCTGCTGAGACTTTTGTACTCTCTATAGCTGTTGGGTCCAGTAATGCAGCCCCTGGCTATGTGTGGTTGGAGATGTGCTATAAATGTAAATACACACCCAATGTTGAAAATTTAGTGGCTGGGCACGGTGGCTCACGCCTGTAACCCCAGCACTTTGGGAGGCTGAGGCAGATGGATCATGAGGTCAAGAGAGTGAGATAATCCTGGCCATGGTGAAACCCTGTCTCTACTAAAAATACAAAAATTATTTGGGCATGGTGGTGTGCACCTGTAGTCTCAGCTACTCGGGAGGCTGAGGCAGGAGAATCACTTGAACCCGGGAGGTGGAGGTTGAAGTGAGCTGAGATTGCACCATTGCACTCCAGCCTGATGACAGAGTGAGACTCTGTTTCAAAAGAAAAAAAAAAAGAAAATATATCACTAGTCATTTTGCATATAATTAGCATTATATGCAAAATGATATTTTGGATCTATTGGGTTAAAATGTATTACTAAAATTACTTTCATTTATTTCTTTTTTTCTGTTTTTAATGTGGCTCCCAAAATTTACAAAATGACATATATGGCTTTTGAATACCTGGCTCACATTCCACTTGGATCATTTGCCTCCAGATGCTGCTTTTCCCTGGTCTTTGAAGGAAATGGGGTCGTAAAGAGTTGGCCTTCCCTGTGCTTTGGGCTCTTGGGGAGAAGGCTTCCTAACATTGGTTGAGGGTTTCCGGAAGAAATTTGGACTGGACTTTCTCACCCAGCCTGCCAGGTTGAGAATGCTTCTTTCTCTTGCGGGGGAGGCTCTGAACTGCTCATGAACCCATTCACCATGAGGAAGCCGTACATGTGGACGTGGGTAGGTCCCGGAGGAAGTCCTGCCAGGCCAGGGGCCCCACTTCCTAGGAGGGGCAGGTGTTGCCTTTGAAGGTGAAAGTCAGCAGTGGCCTCGGGGAGGCTGGGTGGTCAGACTTCGGTGGACACTGCAAGGAGCTGTGGTGAGGATGAAGTTCAGGAACAGGTTTCTGAATTCACACCCCAGCTGTGCTCCTTACTAATTGCATACATAACCTCAGTTTGTTTATCTGTAGAATGGGGATGACAACAATTGTACCTGCCTTAAAGAATTGCCATGAGGGTTAAATGAGATCCCTGATTCAGGTGCCAGAACGTGCCTGTTCTGATGCCCAGTGGGTGTTAGATTCCCTATTGTTTTGTGATGGGCATTTCCGGTGTGGTGACCTGTGTGATTCTGTCTCTCTTCAGTGTAGAGATGGTTTTGGGATCTCAGTCTGTTCTCCTGAGGTTGAAACTCCAAACTGGCTGTCTTTCTTTTCCAGCATGGAATTCTCTCTCTGCTAAAATATTTCAATGGCTGAGGAGAGTGAATTCTTTCATACCCCCTACTGCACAGCCCTGAGTGATCTGCTACAAGTTAAATATTTTGAGATTGTGTTTCATTGCAACACTTTGAGTATCTTTGTGTAGCCTATTTTATTGTATTTCACCATCAAAATACTGTTTCAAATTACCTCTAGAAGAGCAAAGCAAAGCAAAACCAAGTTTTCTATTCTCTTGGCAGTTACCAGGTGACATGCTTCTGTGGATTGAAATTTGAAGATTCTGCCGATTTGAATAAGGCTGATACCACGTATCAGATTCAATATCTAACAAACATGTCTTTTTCTATTTTGGTGACAGGCTAGTTTTTTTTTTTTTTTTTCTTTCTTTTTTCTTTTTTTGAGACGGAGTCTTGCTCTGTCACCAGGCTGGAGTGCAGTGGTGCAGTCTCAGCTCATTGCAACCTCCACCTCCTGGGTTCAAGTGATTCTCCTGCCTCTGCCTCCTAAGTAGCTGGGACTACAGGTGCACACTACCACACCCAGGTAACTTTTTTATTTTTAGTAGAGGCGGGGTTTCACCATGTTGGCCAGGATGGTTTTGATCTCTTGACCTCATGATCCGCCTGCCTCAGCCTCCCAAAGTGCTGGGATTACAGGTGTGAGCCACTGCACTTGGCTGACAGGCTAGTTTGATAACCCAGTCTCACACACGTACATGAAGGTAGCATAAATATATTTACTGCTTTGTTTTCCATCCTATGAAGTCAAATTGACCCTGCTTGTGGATACAGCATGGATATCCCGTGGCTTTGCCTACCTCCAGCCACACCGCACACCCATGGGGGTCTGTGTGCCCCCACTCAGAGAAGCAGGCACTCACAATGTATAGAAATGTATAGAATGAAATGTACAGAGTCTGGCTATACATTTCTGTACATTGTGTGATCCTCCCTGTGGAAGACCCTGGGACTCAGAGACAGCCTCATGTTAGTTTCAGGTTGTTCTGCAGAAGGTGCTTGAATCCATTTCAGCTATGTACATATATGACTATCTTCTCTGTTCCTGGAAAGTCTAGAATTTGGCGTTTTGGTTACATAGCACTGATGTTCAGACATGTGGTTCTGGATCGATGTTGGATATCACCAAGCTTGTCGTTGCTGAATATGTGTTTAAAGGGAGTCGTTCTCTCTTTCTGTCTCTCCTTTATTCTTTTTCTATTTAGGGAAATGGTTGGAAAGGTATTTTCAAGTATTAGTGCATTTTAAGAGAATTAAATTGTTCCCAGATGCTTAGGGTCTTCGTGTAAACCTAGGCTGAATGGGGAAGGGAAGTTGAATTAAAAAGTGGAGGGAGGACAGCTGGCATCCGGTCAAGGAAGGCCTGGCTGGGTCTGAAAGCCTCCCTGGAGCCGCTTGTCTCTCTTCCTCCCACACCTCCTTCTCACTTGGTCTCTGTTGCTTCCTTCTCTCTCCACTCCCTTCTAAAATTACCAGCTGTGACACCGTGTTTTCAAGTTTAAGAATAAGCTTTTAGAGGATGGTTACACCTGTGTAAATTAAGGAAAAGAGAAAACAACGTTCAAGCATAGTTCTCTTAGCAGACAAAGCCAGGACAACAGATCTCACCCCCGATTTTTTTTTTTGAGACGGAGTTTCACTCTTGTTACCCAGGCTGGAGTGCAATGGCACGACCTCGGCTCACCACAACCTCCACCTCCTGGGTTCAGGCAATTCTCCTGCCTCAGCCTCCTGAGTAGCTGGGATTACAGGCACATGCACAGACCCTAAGCATCTGGGAATTACAGGCACGTGCCACCATGCCCAGCTTATTTTTGTATTTTGAGTAGAGACGGGGTTTCAACATGTTGACCAGGATGGTCTCGTGATCCACCCGCCTTGGCCTCCCAAAGTGCTGGGATTACAGGCGTTAGCCACCGCGCCAGGCCCTCACCCCTGATTTTATATGACATAGGAAATTGACACTTGGTAATGTCACTTACAGCAATTCTTCTCAAATGGGAAGCAGTTAAGTTAGACAGATGCAATGAGGTCCCATTGGCCTCTTACTGGCTTCGCTACCTTGGATAAGCTGCTTAACTTTTCAATCCTCAGTTTCTCTATGTATAAAATGGGAAAATAACATCTCCCCTTTAGGACAAAACTAGAATGTTTCGAAAGCCTCTAGGATAATAGCTGGTATATGGTAAGTGTGTGATTACAACAGTAACTACTCTTGAAATTTGAAGTGTACTTATTCGAAAGCATCCTAAAAATTAAGCAAAAGGAGGCAATGCCCAAGATCTCCAAATGAAATGGTAACGGACTGCAAGAATTGGTAGATGCAGGAACTGGATGAACGTCTGTCTCCAGCCCTTCCTTGTCTCTGAGCCTTGGTTTCCGTCTGTCAAGTGGGGGCTCCAAGAACCCTGCTTGGCCCACAAGGAGCTCATTATGTGAAATGAGATCACAGATTCAAATGCACTTGGGAAACTAAAGCCTCTACAGATTGTGTTCTTATCAACAGCTTCAGTCACTGTGAACAATCATATACAAAAGTCAAGGGGCCTTTGAAAATGTAGCCTTTATGTCCCAAGCATCTGTGTTTCATAAGTAAAACAAATTTCCTGAGAGGTGAATCCATCATTTGGAAAAGATTCAAGTCTCTTTATTTATTTATTATTAGAAATAAGGTCTTATTCTCTCTTCTAGGATGGAGTGCTTTGGTGAGATTATAGCTCACTCTAACCTCAAATTCCTGGGGTTGAGCATCCCTCCGGCCTCTGTGCCTTTCAGGTAGCTGAGACTTCTGATACGTACCACTACACCTAGCTAATTTTTAAATGTTTTATAGAGATGGCATCTCATTTTGTTGTCCAGGCTGGTCTTGAACTCCCAGCCTCAAATAACCCTCCCCCGCCTTGGCCTCCTAAAGCATTGGGATAATGATAGGCATAAGCCACCATGTCCGAGCCTCCAAGTCTCTTTAGAAAGTGGTTTCATGAAGCATCTGCACAAAAGGTGGCGGCCTCCTTGGAGGCAGGGGCTGGATTTACTGTTTCCAGGTGGCAGGGACAGGCACGCCACCACCTTGGCTTCTGGCTCTCCAAGGTTTGGGAGCCTCTTTGCCCCTTGGCCCCTGTTCATACTGCACTTGAACCCATAGCATGGAAGAGCCGCTCACTGCCACTTGAAAGTCAAGGGCCATTTTCATTAAGGTCAAGGTGGTGATTTCCCAAATTGAATGTCTCCAAATGGATCTGCTCCTCTCTGGGAACCTCTCATTATGGCCACCAGTAGAAGCCACTGTGTTTGACCTGGGTTTGGGTTTGTTTAAGCATCAGTACTTGAGAGATGAATATTTTACACTGTAGCTGGTGAGAGCTGGAAGGAGATGTGGAGGCATTCTTGTTGAGCACCCCACTTTATGAAGGAGGAAACTGAGGCTTGGAATGGGGAGGGGACTAGGGAGCTAACTAGCTGCAGAGCTAGACCTGGGTTCTGGCCCCTGATGGCAGGTTTCCCTCCAGATGCCTGTGCTACACTGGGGACCCTCCGCAGGAGGGGGAATGGGGCTCTTCCTTTCACCAAAGTCAGCCACCCCAATTCTGCTTCTAGGCTTTCGAGAAAAGACCATATGATTCTGAGGTCTAGAGTGGGACAAGCACAGGCCTCAGAGTTGACAGAGCCCAAGTTCTAGTTCTCTGTTCCTGCGGGCAGTGCCTCGCAGGGCATTACATTCATCTGTAAAAGGGGGTGACATAGTACCTGCTTACAGTGCTGTTAGAATTAAATGAGCAGCCAGGCAAGGTAGCTCATGCCTGGGAGCCTGAGGCAGGTGGATCACTTGAGGTCAGGTGTTCAAGACCAGCCTGGCCAACATGGAGAAACCCCGTGTCTACTAAAAATACAAAAATTAGCTGGGCATGGTGGCATGTGCCTGTAATCCCAGCTACTCGGGAGGCTGAGGCAGGAGAATTGCTTGAATCTGGGAGGCGGAGGTTGCAGTGAGCTGAGATCATGCCACCACACTCCAGCCTGGGCAAAAGAGCAAGATTCCTCGAAATAATAACAATAAAAAGAATAAACTCAAAGTAATAACAATAATAATTAAATGAGCCACTTCATTGAGAGCACCTGCCACAAGTCCTCTGTGTAAGTTCCCTTTCATCGATTCCTTCCTCTGGGCCACAGTAATTCCACACACAGCATCATGGTTCTTTCTCGCCTCAACCGTGGGGTTGGGGGGGTGCTGTTTGTTTACCCCTGTTGCTGATGAGGAAATGGAGGCTCCCAGTGGTGACATGGCTTGGTCAAGGTCAAAAAGCTAATAAAAGTTGGAACTGGGACCAGAAGCTCAAGGCTTTTCAGACATCAGATCTATGTTCAGAAGACTGATCATTCTCTTACTACCCAGGTGGAATCCTGGGGAGGGCGTTCCCTATAGCAGTGCTGTCCCTGAAACATTCTTCAGTGATGGGAATGTCCTGTATCTCCACTCTTCAATACGGTCACCACTGGCCACAGGTTGCTCTCGAGCACTTGAAATGAGGCTGGTGCCACTAAGGAACCAAACTTAATTTTGTTTAATTTCAACTGATTAAAATTTATAGTGAAATAGCTACACGGGGCTAGTGGCTTCCACACAGGGCAACCCAACTGGAAGCTACTGTTTCTTCACATGACATCAGACGCTAATGCTTGCCATCAGAGCCAGTGGGTTTGGTGAGGCTGTGTATGTGAAGCCCTGGACTGTTTCTCAGGCACTGGTGGTGCTTGGTGAGCGTTAGACCCTCCTGGGCCCTCCTCTCCTGCACTGCCTGGCTCTGCAAGTGGGGAACCCAAGTGGTTGTGTCTTTAGAGTGGAGGCTGATGTATGTTCATGGCACATCTGCCCAGTCAGGTGATTAGCAGTAGGTGTCTTTCCTGCACCTAAGGAGGCCTCCCATTGCACCTGCGGCCTTGGCTTCACCTATGTGTCCTCACACCCAGGCCTGCAGACCCATCTCTGAGCTGGCATTCCTTTTTTTTTTTTTTTTTGAGATGGAGTCTCGCTCTGTTGCCCTGGCTGGAGTGCAGTGGTGCAATCTCAGCTCACTGCAACCTCTGACTCCCTGGTTCAAGCAATAATCCTGCTTCAGTCTCCCAAGTAACTGGGATTGCAGGCATGCACCACCATGTCCAGCTAATTTTTTGTATTTTTAGTAGAGATGGGGTTTCTCCATATTGGCCAGGATGTTCTTGATCTCCTGACCTCCTGATCCACCCAACTTGGCCTCCCAAAGTGCTGGGATTACAGGCATGAGCCACCGTGCCCAGCCTCTGAGCTGGCATTGTAGGAAGCCCTGGATGGGCCAGTGAACTGGCTCCTGACAGCAGTATTTGTGGTAAACACTCCCTGCCCACAAACCCCCCAGTGGCCACACCTACAAGAGTGCTCCTCACCAGACTGGGGTGGGAGGAAGCCCAAATGGGCAGACATGGTTTTTCAATTGATGTCTCTACACTGTTCTTGTCCTCAAAAACTGGCAGGGTGAGGGACAGGCCCCGGCTTCCAGCATCTCAGCTCCTTCTTTCTTCTCTACTTTCTCAATGCCTGTTAAGTTGTCCAGTGTTAAATATTTTAGCAGCCTGCTGACTCAGATGTAGACTGTGAAAGTGTTTCTTTTTCCAAGGAAGGCACTGGAACAGGTCTAGTTACTGATGCTCTTAATGTCCTTTTCTTTTGCAAGGCTTGCTGAGGGTATTTAGGAAAAAAGCTTTCTGGGTTGCTGGGCATGGTGGCTCCCACCTGTAATCTTGGCACTTTGAAAGGCTGAGGTGGGATGATTGCTTGAGCCCAGGAGTTAGAGAGCAGATTGGGCAACATAGTGAGACTCCATCTCTACAAAAATATAAAAATTAGCCTGGTGTGGTGGTGCATGCCTGTGGTCCCAGCTGCTTGGGAGGCTGAGGTGGGAGGATCACTTGAGCCCAGGAGGTCGAGGCTACAGTGAGTCAAGATCACACCACTGTACTCCTGGGAGCAGCTTGGGTGACAGAGTGAGGTCCTGTCTCAAAGAAACAGGACCTGAGGGTAAAGGAGGGTTTCAGTGGGGAGAAGATGAGCCGAGATACTGCACACCCTACACAAAGTCAGCTTGCAGTGGAGACTTTGTGGGCAAGGTCCCTGAGCTACGGGGGCTCTTCTGGGCAACTCCATCCCCATAGACAGCTCAGCAAATGTGCACCTAGGCCAGGCACTTAGAAGGAGAAGCTGAGGGCTCTCCCAGCAGGGGAGAGCTGAGATGGGCTTTCAGGACACACTGGGTACAGGCTTTTCTGCTAGAAAGAGGTTTGGGGTAAATGGTTAGGTGGGTGGGTAGGCGGGTTGATGCAGGGCAGGTGAGTGACAGATGTGTTTGTTGACTCCCAGCCCAGAGCCCAGCACACACCTGAGGAGTCGGCTGCTCACGGGCTCCTGTCTGGTCGCTACATACCCTCCCCCGTAGGATCAGGAAGTTGGACATCATGATCCTAAGCTGTCTTTCTAGAAATGTTTGCTTGCATATATGTTTGTGGCCATTTAAATAGAGTTGGTCTTGGCCTCTGGCCAAGAGAATAAGCTACGATCTTGTTTCTTGGGGAATGTTAGATTTTCAGAGCATGGCTCTTGATTACCCAGCACCTGATACCTTGTACGAGGTGCCATAGGCACTGCATGCGTGTTTGCTGCATAATTCAACAAAACTGGCTATCAGGTGAGTCTGAGGGTTCCTGTCCTGGAAAATGAGGTCAGACAGCACTTTGGAGGCAGATAGCTGCGTCTAACTTCCAGCTCTGCTGTTAGACTCTAGCAAGTTCCTTAGCCACCCTGAGCCTCAGTTTCTCACCTGAAAGATGTGTATGATGCTAGGGTCCACCACAAAGAGCTACATTAAAAATAACATGTGTGAAAAGCTTAGCAAAGTGCCTGCCTGGCATGCAGTAAGCACTGAAGTATCCGGGGTTGCTGTTCTTATTGCTGTCACTCATATTACCATCGTCATTGAAATGATGATAATACCATTACTAAGGTAGATTAATGGTAGGTACCTGTGTGTTTACACATGGGCTCATGGATAGTTGCTGAAGTTCACGTACATCTGGCCTGGATTCGTTGGAATGTGCCACTACCCTCTAACGCTCCTTCCTGTCTGGTAGCCTCCGCCTCCTGATGGGGGTGGCCCTCCGTGTTGCAGTATTGTATAGTATGCAAGTGGAGCCATCTGGCACCGTGGGGAATGCATTCCCTTCCTTGTGGCAACTAGGGCTTTGGGGTTAACCTCTTGCCAGGAGCGGCTGCAGAGAGGCTGCAAGCTAACATTAGTGGGTGGGAGTGCGCCTGTGTGGCGAGCATGGCCGTGCTGAGCACATCTCATGGGACAAACCGCCTCGACTACTTTGGCATGACACTTAGAGCCGTGAGACCATTCCAAACTTCCCAGAGGAAAGGGCAGGATGAAAAGTCATCTGGCCCTGCCTGCCAGACACCATAGCATAACAGCTGGAGGAGTAGACCCTTCCTGGCAAGTGACCAAGCAGCTGGCATTGAAACATAGACATGCTGGAATTGGCAGACTGAGAATTTGGGGCAGAGTGGGAGTGCCAAGCCGGGACTTAGGTCTCAACCCTGGGCCAGACTGCCAGATGGCTGGGAGATGCTCCTCTGACACCCAAGGCTGGGTAGCCGGGAAGCTCGCCTTTGAGGTGGGTACCAACTCATGCCTGGCTGGGGCATTCATAGTCATTCATAGCCTCCTTCCGACACACTCAGCTGGAAGGAGATGAAACTCCAGTTTCAGCAGAACGATCTCCTGTTGAACTCTAATCTGAATCTGTCCTGCCCGGTAGCATCCACACACTCCCCACATTGTGGTGAATTAAAGAAGCTGCAAGCACTGGCCCAACTAGCTTTTCCTGGTGGTTTTCTGCAACCTTCCTGCAAATGCTATCAGCCAAGCAAAGGAAAGCCAGGGCGGCACAGCACAGAGGCTGCAGCTTAACTCAGCTTAGCTCCATTTCTTTACAAGCGGGCTATAAATTCATGGAGGATAAAACACACTTAATGATTGTTGCAGGGTTTAGTTTTGTTTTTTCATGAAGATGGGAAGCTTATGTGTTAGGAACCACCAGGCTCCTGCTGAAGCGTTGTGTATACCTCTTACTCAGTTCATACTTTATCTTCAATGGAGAGGATTCTGTAAAAATGGAAGGTAGAAAATTGCCCCTCCTGTGGGGACATTATTGCTTTCAGAAATGTCTCTCTTTGGGGCTGGACGCAGTGGCTCACACCTGTAATCCCAACGCTTTGGGAGGCCAAGGTGAGTGGATCACCTGAGGTCAGGAGTTCAAGAACAGCCTGGCCAATATGGCAAAACCCCGTCTGTACTAAAAATACAAAAATTAGCCAGGTGTGGTGGTACATACCTATAGTCCCAGGTGCTCAGGAGGCTGAGACAGGGGAATCGCTTGAACCTGGGAGACGGAGGTTGCAGCGACCTGAGATCGCACCACTGTACTCTAGCCTGGGCGACAGAGTGAGACTGTCTCAAAAAAATAAAATAAAAATAAAAATAAACTCTCTTTGCATTCTGCATTTGGTGACTATGATGACTGACTCTAGGAGGAAAGCTCTCTGCTCCTTTCTGGAGAAGGAAGGGTCCTGAGAAGCTGCTGGCTCTAAGGTCTAACAAAGGTCATTTTGTGTCTTCTCTTCTACATCCCTTTTCCTTTGGTATAGAAATGTGGGGAAGGGTGTAAGTGCAGAGGCAGGCCCAGATGGTAAAGACAGAAGAGGGAGAACTCCAGTGTGGCTGAGAGATGTGGGCCAGACCCATGTACCCTGTCTCTGGGTGACCCCTCTGCCTGCCTTGCCCCTCCCTCTACTTGTAGTCCTGGATGGGACCACATTCTGGTTCAAGAGACAGCAGAGGCTCAGACAAACGTAGTTCTGTGAAGCCTTCCCAACCCTCCGACTCCCCGGGAGTACCCCCACCTCCCATCAGAGTAGCGAGGTTCCTTTCTTTAGCCTGACAAGGGCAAGTGTATTACAGTTTGCTGAATGGGATTTTGTAAGTTGCAGAAGAGATTGGGTGTTTTGTACTGGACAGATCGGGGTTCAAATTGGCTGCTTTGACATGTAGGACATTGGTCATATTACTTAGTCTCATGATGCCTCAGTTTCCTCACCTGCAAAATGAGTATAAAATTAGTACTTGCCTCATGAGGATTCAGTGAAATAGTGCCCCAGAAATGCTTGACCAGAACTGGCACAGCTATCACTCAAGGAACATCGATCTCTATTGGAGAGAGTCTCCTGCAGTGGCAGGGACTGTGCCTGGTCCTCAGTCCTTAGCACAGTGGGCTGCAGATAGTAGGGTGGCTCACGCCTGTAATCCAGCACTTTGGGAGGCTGAGGCTGGAGGATCACTTGAGTTCAGGAGTTTGAGACCAGCCTGGGCAACACGGCAAAACCCCATCCTTTTTTTTTAAAAAAAAGAAAAAGCCAGTCTCAGGCACTACCCGAGGCCTGCTGAGTTGGAATCTGTGGTCATGCATTGCTTAATGATGGGCAGCTGTTATGAGAAAAGCGTTACTGGGTGATTTTGTCATTGCGCGAACATCGTAAAGTATGCTCATGCTGACCGAGACAGTATTGTCTACTGCAGGGTACTGTAGGATGCTTCATCCATTAGAGTTTGAACAGTGCTGTTTGGTTTATGGGCCACCCTTTGAGTAGCAAGGGGTCTAGGGCACTCTTCTCAATATTAGCTGCACACTGAAAACTCTCGTGGAGCTTAAAAAAATGTTGATGCAGCCGGGCGCGGTGGCTCACGCCCGTGATCCCAGCACTTTGAGAGGCCGAGGCAGGCGATCATGAGGTCAGGAGATCGAGACCATCCTGGCCAACATGGTGAAACCCTGTCTCTGCTAAAAATACAAAAAAAAAAATTAGCTGGGCGTGGTGACGCACGCCTTGTGGTCCCAGCTACTCAGGAGGCTGAGGCAGGAGAATTGCTTGAACCTGGGAGGAGGAGGTTGCAGTGAGCCGAGGTCGCGCCACTGCACGCCAGCCTGGCACCTGGTGACAGAGTGAGACTCTGTCTCAAAAAAAAAAAAAGTTGATGCCTGGATGCCACCCCCAGAGTTTCCGATTTAACCGATATGGGAGTGTAGCCTGGGGGTAGTACATTTTCAAAGCTCGCCATGTATTTCTACACAACACAGAACAGCTGGTCTAAGGCATGCAGAAGCAAATCAAACCAGCTTGGCTTTGCTTCTTTGTCATTGCAGCATAAAACATTGACATCATCATGCCCAGATTCTTCATTTTAGTAGAGACAGGGTTTCACCCGAGCCGCCAAAAGTTACATCCCAAGCTACCAGACTCACACGCTACTGCAGCTCATCCTTCAAATATTTTATTTTTCACGATGTCACTTGGACATCTGACTATCTCTTGGAGAAAGTTGTTTTTCTAGTAGAGAAGGTACAGCAGGCAGAGTATTGCTTCCTATTTAGTCAAAGGTTTATTTTAAATTGGGACTAGGCCACATTCAAGTACAGGAGCAGATTGGCCCCTGGGGAAGCCCGGCCAGGTACACTTGGCCGGTGAATCCAGCGGTCAGCACTTTGGCTCATGAAACACACGTCTGTCTGAGCAGTGCAGACCTGGCTTGTGCGAAGTGGGCTTTGTGTGCCCTCAAGGAAAATGCCGAGGCCACCTCTAGAAATTCTGGCTGAGGCTGAGAGCCATGTGTGGAGCTGCACCCACACATTTCCTTGTGTATATTTTGGGTTCAGGCTGACATTTCATCTTAGCATGGGCGGAGGAAATGACTGAATTTTTAGAAGGCTTGAATCCCTTCTACAAATACGTCTCCCCACCCTGTAACCAAGTTTTGCTGGGTTACAGTTCAGGAATGCATCTTGCTGCTTGTACAGCCCTTCATGGAATGTGAGGACTTAGCTCAGACGCCCAAAGCAATATTCCTTCTAGAAAAAAAAAGAAAGTAGTTCTTCAGAGTTCGCCAGTGAAATGGATTTTTTTTTTTTTTTTTTTTTGAGACAGAGTCTCACACTGTCACCTAGGCTAGAGTGCAATGGTGAGATCTCGGCTCACTGCAACCTCCGCCTCCCAGGTTCAAACAATTCTCCTGCCTCAGCCTCCTGAGTAGCTGGGATTACAGGCAGTCGCCACCATACCCAGCTAATTGTTGTATTTTTAGTAGAGATGGGGTTTCACCATGTTGGCCAGGCTTGTCTTGAACTCCTGACCTCGTGATCTGCTTGCCTAGGCCTCCCAAAGTGCTAGGATTACAGACAAGAGCCACTGTGCCAGACAATGGATCTTATATTTTGACTGTGAGAGCTGAATTCCTATGATATGGCTGGGTTCCTCCTGGCATATTCCTCTCCTGACATGTCTGGAGTGTATTAGAAATAACCCACGGTTTAGCCTGGGTCACTGCAGACTGGTTAGGAGTTTGACTTCTGCACATGCAGAGCCTGTGTATGAACCTTGGCACTGCTCAGTGTGGCCTCTGGGTAAGTGAGTTCACCACTGAAGCCCACTTCCTCCACTATCAACTAAGGACAATAGCAGTATCTGCTGTATAGGCGCATTAGGAGAATAAAAGCAGAGAAGAGATGGGAGCCACTTAGCAGAAGGCCATCTCTGTAACCAGTGCTCAAAAATGGTGCCTAATATTATTGTGATTATTTTAGAAAAGCTTTTAAATTACATTTTTTGTTTTCTTTTCTTTTCTTTCTTTTTTTTATTGTACTTTAGGTTCTGGGGTACATGTACAGATTATGCAGGATTGTTGCATAGATGCATACATGGCAAGGTGGTTTGTTGCCTCCATCCCCCTGGCACCTACATCTGGCATTTCTACCCAAGTTATCCCTTCCTGATCTTCCCACACCTGCTGCTGTCCCTCCCTTTGTTCCCCCCAGCAGACCCCAGTGTGTGATGCTCCCCTTCCTGTGTCCTCATTGTTCAACACCCACCTATAAGTGAGAATATGCGGTGTTTGATTTTCTGTTCTTGTGTCAGTTTGCTGAGAATGATGGTTTCCAGCTTCATTCGTGTCCCTACAAAGGACACGAACTCATTTTTTATGGCTGCATAGTATTCCATGGTGTATATGTGCCACATTTTCCTTGTCCAGTCTATCATCGATGGGCATTTGGGTTGGTTCCAGGTCTTTGCTCCTGTAAGCAGTGCTGCTATGAACATACATGTGCATGTGTTTTTATAATAGAGCAATTTATAATCCTTTGGATATATACCCAGTAATGGGATTGCTGGGTCAAATGGAATTTCTATTTCTAGGTCCTTGAGGAATTGCCACACTGTCTTCCACAATGGTTGAACTAGTTTACACTCCCACCAACAGTATACAACTGTTCCTATTTCTCCATATCCTCTCCAGCATCTGTTGTCTCCAGATTTTTTAATGATTGCCATTCTGACTGGCCTGAGATGGTATCTCAATGTGGTTTTGATTTGCATTTCTCTAATAACCAGTGATGATGAGCACTTTTTTTCATATGTTTGTTGTCCTCATATATGTCTTCTTTTGAAAAGTATCTGTTCATATCCTTTGCCCACTTTTGGATGGGTTTGTTTTTTTTTCTTGTAAATCTGTTTTGGTTCTTTGTAGATTCTGGATATTAGCCCTTTGTCAGATGGGTAGATTGCAAAACTTTTTCCCCATTCTGTTGGTTGCCAGTTTACTCTAATGATTGTTTCTTTGGCTGTACAGAAACTCTGAAGTTTAATTAGATCCCACTTGTCTATTTTGGCTTTTGTTGCCATTGCTTTTGGTGTTTTAGTCATGAAGTCCTTGCCTACTCCTATGTCCTGAATGGTTTTGCCTAGGTTTTCTTCTAGGGTTTTTATGGTGTCAGGTCTTATGTTTAAGTCTTTAATCCATCTGGAGTTAATTTTAGTGTAAGGTGTCAGGAAGGGGTCAGTTTCTGCTTTCAGCACACTTCTAGCCAGTTTTCCCAACACCATTTATTAAACAGGGAATCCTTTCCCCATTGCTTGTTTTTGTCAGGTTTGTCAAAGATCACATGGTTGTAGATGTGTGGCATTGCCTCCAAGGCCTCTGTTCTGTTTCATTGGTCTATATCTCTGTTTTGGTACCAGCACCATGCTGTTTTGGTACCAGTACCATGCTGTTTTGATTACTGTGGCCTTGTAGTATAGTTTGAAATCAGGTAGCATGATGCCTCTGGCTTTGTTCTTTTTGCTTAGGATTGTCTTGGCTATGCAGGCTTTCTTTTGGTTCCATATGAAGTTTAAGGTGGTTTTTTCCTGTTCTATGAAGAACTGGAAACCCATTGGTAGCTTGATGGGGATAGTGTTAAATCAATAAATTACTTTGGGCAGTATGGCCATTTTCATGATATTAATTCTTCCTAACCATGAGCATGGAATATTTTTCCATCCCTTTCTGTCCTCTCTTATTTCCTTGAGCAGTGGTTTGTAGTTCTCCTTGAAGAAGTCCTTTACCTCCTTTGTTAGTTGTCTTCTAGGTATTTTATTCTCTTTGTAGCAATTGTGAATGGGAGTTTGCTCATGATTTGGCTCTCTGTTAGTCTGTTATGGTGTATAGAAATGCTTGTAATTTCTGAACATTGATTGTGTATCCTGAGACTTTGCTGAAGTTGCTTATCAGTTTAAGGAGATTTTGGGCTGAGATGATGTGGTCTTCTAAACATACAATCATGTCATCTGCAAATAGAGACAATTTGACTTCCTTCTTTCCTATTTGAATACTCTTTATTTTTTTTTCTTGCCTAATTGCTCTGGCTAGAACTTTCAATACTATATTGAATAGGAGTGTTGAGAGAGGGCATCCTTGTCTAATGCTGGATTTCAAAGGGAATGCTTCCAGTTTTTGCCCATTCAGTATGATATTGGCTGTAGTTTTGTCATAAATAGTTTTTATTATTTTGAGATATGTTCCTTCCATACCTCGTTTATTGAGAGTTTTTAGCATAAAAGACTGTTGAATTTTGTCAAAGGCCTTCTCTGTGTCTATTGAGATAATCATGTGGTTTCTGTCTTTGGTTCTGTTTCTGTGGTGGATTGTGTTTGTAGACTTGTGTATGTTGAACCTGCCTTGCATCCCCAGGATGAAGCCTACTTGATTGTGATGGATAAGCTTTTTGATGTGCTGTTGCAATTGGTTTGCCAGTATTTTATTGAACATTTTTGCATCTATGTTCATCATGGATATTGGCCTAAAGCTTTCTTTTTTTTTGTTGAGTCTCTGCCAGGCTTCAATATCAGGATGATGTTGGGTCTCATAAAATGATTTGGGAAGGATTCCCTCTTTTTGGATTGTTTGGAATAGTTTCAAAAGGAACAGTACCAGCTCCTCTTTGTACATCTGGTAGAATTCAGCTGTGAACCCATCTGGACCTGGGCATTTTTTAGTTTGTAGGCTATTAATTGCAGCCTCAACTTCAGCCCTTGTTATTGGTCTGTTCAAGGTTTCAACTTCTTCCTGGTTTAGGCTTGGGAGGGTGCAAGTGTCCAGGAATTTATCCATATCTTCCAGGTTTAACTGGTTTATGTGTATAGAGTTGTTTGTAGTAATTTCTGATTGTAATTTGTATTTCTGTGGAATCTGTGGTGATATCCCCTTTATCGTTTTTTATTGCATCTATTTAATTCTTCTCCCTTTTCTTTTTTTTATTAATCTGGCTAGTGGTCTGTCTATTTTGTTGATCTTTTCAGAACACCAGCTCCTGGATTTACTGATTTTTTGAAGGTTTTTTTTGTGTCTCTATCTCCTTCAGTTCTGCTCTGATCTTAGTTATTTCTTGTCTTTTGCTAGCTTTTGAGTTTTTTTTAAATCTTCTTCCTCTAGCTCTTTCAATTTTGATGATAGGGTGTTGATTTTAGATCTTTCCTCACTTCTCATGTTGGCATTTATTGCTATAAATTTCCCTCTAGACACTGCTTTAAATTTGTCCCATAGATTCTGGTATGTTGTGTCTTCATTCTCACTGGTTTTGAAGAACATCTTTATTTCTGCCTTCATTTCATTTTTTATCCAGTTGACATTCAGGAGCAGGCTGTTCAGTTTGCATGTCCATGAAGTTATGTAGTTCTGAGTTAGTTTCTGAATTCTGAGTTAGTTTCTGAATTCTGAGTTCTAATTTGATTGCCCTGTTTTCTGAGAGACTGTTTGTTATGATTTCTGTTCTTTTGCATTTGCTGAGGAGTGATTTACTTCCAATTATGTGGTCAATTTTAGAGTAGGTGCAATGCGGTACTGAGAAGAATGTATATTCTGTTTGGGGTGGAGATTTCTGTAGATGTCTATTAGGTGTGCTTGGTCCAGATCTGAGTTCAAATCCTGGATATCCTTGTTCATTTTCTGTCTTGTTGATCTAATATTGACAGGGGAGTGTTAAAAACTCCCACTATTATTGTGTGGGAGTCTAAGTCTCTTTGTAGGTCATTAAGAACTTGCTTTATGTACCTGGGTGCTCCTGTATTGTGTGCATATATATTTAGGATGGTTAGCTCTTCTTGATGCATTGATCCTTTTACCATTATGTAATGCCCTTCTTTGTCTCTTTTGATCTTTGTTGGTTTAAAGTCCATTTTATCAGAGACTAGGATTGCAACTCCTGCTTTTTTTTGGCTCTCCATTTGCTTGATAAATCTTCCTCCATCCCTTTATTTTTAGCCTATGTGTGTCCTTGCACATGAGATGGGTTTCCTGAATACAGCACACTGACGGGTCATGACTTTTTATCCAAATTGCCAGTCTGTGTCTTTTGATTGGGGCATTTAGCCCATTTACATTTAATATTGTTATGTGTGAATTTGATCCTGCCATTTTGAGGCTAGTTGGATGTTTTGCTCAATAATTGATGCATTTTCTTCATTGTGTCAATGGTCTTTTCCATTTGGTCTGTTTTTGGAGTGGATGCTCTGGTTGTTCCTTTCCTTGTTTAGTGCTTCTTTCAGGAGCTCTTGTAAGGCAGGCCTGCTGGTGATGAAATCTCTCAGCAATTGCTTGTCTGTAAAGGATTTTATTTCTCCTTGGTTTATGCAGCTTAGTTTGGCTGGATACGATATTCTAGTTTGAAATTTATTTTCTTTAAGGATGTTGAATATTGGCCCCCACTCTTTTCTGGCTTGTAGGGTTTCTGCAGAGAGATTCACTGTGAGTTTGATGGGCTTCCCTTTGTGGGTAGCCCGACCTTTCACTCTTGCTGCCCTTAGCATTTTTTCCTTTATTTCAATCCTGGTAAATCTGATGATTATATGCCTGGGGGTTGCTCTTCTTGAGGAATATCTTTGCGGTGTTCTCTGTATTTCCTGGACTTGTATGGTGGCCTGCCTTGCTAGATTGGGGAAGTTTTCCTGGATTATATCCTGAATAGTGTTTTCCAGCTTGGATTCATTCTCTCCGTCACATTCAGGTACACCTATCAAACATAGATTAGGTCTTTTCACATAATCCCACATTTCTTGGAGGCTTTGTTCATTTCTTTTCACTCTCTTTTTTCTATTCTTGCCTTCTCATTTTATTTCATTGAGTTGGTCTTCAATTTCTGATATCCTTTCTTCTGCCTGGTCAATTCAGCTATTGAAACTTGTATATGCTTCGTGAAGTTCTCATGGCTGTGTTTTTCAGCTCCATCAAGTTGTTTCTATTCTTCTCTAAGTTGTTTATTCTAGTTAGCATCTCATCTAACCTTTTTTCTAGGTTCTTAATTTCTTCGCACTGGGTTAGCACATGTTCTTTTAGCTCTGAGAAGTTTGTTATTACCCACCCTCTGAAGCCTGTTTCTGTCAATTCATCAGACTCATTCTCCATCCATCTTTGATCCCTAGCTGGTGAGGAGTTGTGATCCCTTGGAGGAGGAGAGGCATTCTGGTTTTTGGTGTTTTCATCCTTTTTGCTCTGGTTTCTTCCCATCTTAGTGACTTTATCTACCTGTGGTCTTTGTAGTTGGTGACTTTCGGATGGGGTCTCTGAGTGGGGTCTCCTTTTTGTTGATGTTGAAGCTATTTCTTTCTGTTTCTTAGTTTTCCTTCTAACATTCAGGCCCCTCTGCTGCAGGACTACTGGAGGTCCACTCCAGACCCTGCTTGCCTGGGGATCACCCACGGGGGCTGCAAAACAGTAAGGGCTGCTGCTGGTTTCTTCTTCTGTTATCTTCATCCCAGAAGGGTACCCGCCAGTTGTTGGCCTGAGCTCTCCTTTATGAGGTGTCTCTTTGGGTATACGGGGGTCAGGGAGTTGCTTGAGGAGACAATCTGTCCCTTATAGGAGCTCAGGTGCTGTGCTGGGAGCTCTGTTGTCCTGTGCAGAACTGCTGGGCATGTACCTTTAAGTCTGCTGCAGCGGAACTCATAACTGCCTCTTTTCCCAGGTGCTCTGACCTAGGAAGGTAAGCTTTATTTATAAGTTCCTGACATGCTGCTGACTTTTTTCAGAGATATCCCACCTGGCTCGGAGATAGTCTAGTCACAGTCTGCCAGCAGAGGTGTTGCTGAGCTGCTGCAGGCTCTGCCCAGCTGCAGGCTCTGCCCAGCTGCTATGTGAACTGCCTCGGTATTGGTGGACTGCCTCGGTAGTGGCAGACACCCTTCCCCTCACTGAGCTGGACTGTCCCAGGTCCAGCTGTGCTTGCTGTGAAACTCTCAATCCAGAGTTTTTCAGATTGCTTGTTTTGTGGGGGTGTTACCCGCCAAGTCAGATCACCTGGCTCCCTGTCTCAGCCCCCTCCCATTCAGTTGAATGGGCTGCTCTGTCTCCCAGGCATTCCAGGCACCAATTGAGATAGCCACCCAGATTTGTGTGAGTTTCTCTGTGCCAACCCAAAGCACCAGCTGTACTGAAAACTCATGGTGCTTTTCGACCTGGGAATCTCCTGGTCTGTGGGCAGTGAAGACTTGTTTGGAAATATGGTGAGCACTCACCTTCTGCGTTGTTCTTGCTGGGAAGTGCACTCTGGAGCTGTTCCTATTCAGCTATCTTGGACCCTCCCATCGCTCTTTTTTTTTTTTTTTTTTTTTAGACAGAGTCTTACTCTGTTGCCCAGGTTGGAGCACAGTGGCAAGATCTCGGCTCACTGCAACCTCTGCTCCTGGGTTCAAGTGATTCTCTTGCCTCAGCTTCCCGAGTAGCTGGGATTACAGGTGCCTGCCACCACATCTGGCTAATATTTTTTTATTTTTAGTAGAGATGGGGTTTCACCATGTTGTCCAGGCTGGTCTTGAACTCCTGACCTCATGATCCACCCACGTCTGCCCCCCAGAGTGCTGGGATTACAGGCATGAGCCACTGCATCCAGCCTGTCTTAAACATTTTTATCCACTTGTTGATTGATGGGCATTTGGGCTAGTTTCATATTTTTTCAGTTCCACATGGGCACTCAGAGGGTGATTGCAGATGCTGGTGAATATTTGATCCATTAATGGTTATTTCTGTGTTTGGCAAATTTGAGCACAGGTTTCTAGCCTGGCTTCTCATTTTTCTGTGTCTTGCCACTTCTCAGCGAAAGCAAAATATTGTTGCCACAACAGAATATTAAAGGAAGCTGCAAACACATCACAAAGCATTACTTAGTGGACAGGGACACGATTACATCCTAGGCACTGATTTGCCTTTTGTATTCTGCAAGACTCCTTTGGCAGATGATGATGTGTTTTGTGGTCTTTCATTCATTTGTGAAGCCTTAGGTCTAGTATCTACCATATGAGCACTTCTCAACACCACAGTTGACAGCCCTTTGAAGATGGTTTTGGCTACAAGTAACAGACTACCTAATACAAGAAAACTTCAACAATCAGGTTTATCATCTCACCAGCAGAAGTTTCGAGGTTGAGTAATTCATTAGCTCGGCAACATCATTGAGGACCCAGGCCCTTTTCATCTTCCTCTCTGCCCACACTCAGTGTGTGGCTAGATGTTCCCCTCATTGTTTCAAGCTGGCAGCAGCAGCTCCAGGCCCTGTGCTCTTGCATGACAATAGCAAGAGGCAAAAAGATCCCTGACAGTCAAGAGCTATGCTGTCTTGTTTGCATCTCTTCCAAGGAGTGAGGAAACTGCCTCTAGAAGGCCCAGCTGACTTTCTCTTCTGTTGCATTGGCCAAGGATGTGTGACAGAACCATGCCTAACCCAATTATTTGAACAAAAGTAAGGAAACAAGGAGGGAAAAGAGCAGTTTTGAAAGCAACCGACAACGCTTGCTACAAAACTTCAGATTCAGTTTCTCCAAGTATGGTCTGAAAAGCCTCTCTTTTAGAATTATCCGCAGGCCGGGTGCCATGGCTCACACCTGTAATCCCAGCAATTTGGGAGGCTGAAGTGGGCAGATCACTTGAGGTCAGGAGTTTGAGAACAGCCTCGTCAGCATGCTGAAACCCCATCTCTACTAAAAATACAAAAATTAGCCAGGCATAGTGTCAGGCACCTGTAATCTCAGCTACTTGAGAGGCTGAGAAAGGAGAATCGCTTGAACCCAGGAGGCAGACGTTGCAGTGAGCCTAGATCACACCACTGTACTCCAGCCTGAGGGACAGAGTGAGACTCTGTCTCAAACAGACAAACAAAGTAATAATAATAATAATTTTTTTTTTAAAAAAGAATTATCTAAAATATGCTTGCTAGAATGCACATTTCATATATATATATATTTCAATAGGTTTTTGGGGAAAAGGTGGTGTTTGGTTACATGCATAAGTTCTTTAGTGGTGATTTCTGAGATTTCAGTGCATTGTCACCTAAGTGTACACTGTACCCAGTGTGGAGCCTTTTATCCCTCACCCCCCTCCAACCCTTTTCCCCAAGACCACAAAGTCCTTATATAATTATTATGCCTTTGAGTCCTCATAGCTTAGCTCCCACTTATGAAAGAGAACATAGGTTTGGTTTTCCATTTCTGAGTCACTTCACTTAAAATAATGGTCTCCAGTTCCATCCACGTTGCTGCAAATGCCATTATATCATTCCTTTTTATGGCTGAGTAGTATTCAATGCTTTCTCTGTCTTTACATATATAAATATATGTCACGTTTTCTTTTTTTTTTTTCTCGAGACGGAGTCTTGCTCTGTCGCCCAGGCTAGAGTGCAATGCCTCAATCTCAGCTCACTGCAATCTCTGCCTCCTGGGTTCAAGCGATTCTCCTGCTTCAACCTCCCAAGTAGCTGGGATTATAGGCACATGCCACCACACCCAGCTAATTTTTTGTATTTTTAGTAGAGACAGGGTTTCACCATGTTGGCCAGCCTTGTCTCGAACTCCTGACCTTGTGATCCACCCTCCTTGGCCTCCCAAAGTGCTGGGATTACAGGCGTGAGCCACCGCACCCAGCCCACATTTTCTTTATCACTCATTGATTGATGAGCATTTGGGCTGGTTTCATATTTTTTCAGTTGTAGATTGTGCTGCTGTAAACATGGCATGTATAAGTATCTTTCTACGTGGAATGACTTTTTTTCTCTGGGTAGACATACAGGAGTAGGATTGTTGGATCAAATGGTAGATCTACTTTTAATTCTTTAGGGAATCTCCACACTGTTTTCCATTGTGTTGTACTAGTTTACATTAAAAGTGTTCCCTTTCCACCACATCCACACAAACATCTACTATTTTTACATTTTTTTATTAAGGCCATTCTTGCAGGAGTGAGGTGGCGTAGCATTGTGGTTTTAATTTGCATTTCCCTGATAAAATGCACATTTCTGAGCCCCTTCCCTGACATACTGAATCAAAATGCCTAGGAGCTGGGCCCAGGAATCTGCATTTTAACATTAACCCAGTGAGCCTTACTGGCACTGAGCATCAGCCCCACAGGCTGGTGGTTGTATTTGTCTCCTAGTGATATTTTCATGTCATAGACATCCCTTCAGCAATGCTAGTCCTGTTGAGCAGAGGCGGGGGGCTCCGGAAGAATGAAGACTTAGACTTCAGAAATTCCCTTTCCAGCTCTTGCTTTTAGAGATTCAGACAGAAATATTAATTGATGCAATGATGCTGTCTAGCATTTACTTTGAAATAATCTCAGTAGCAGAGGGAAAGTGGGATTGTGGCTAACACAGAATTAGCCATCATTTGATAACGTTGGAGCTGTGTGTTACACATAGGGTGCATTACATGGTTCTCCCCACTTCAGTTTTCTAAAGTCTGCGTTCCAGAGGCTTGCTCTGTCGCGATGCCGCCTTTGACCCTGGGTAAATCAATCTCCTTTGGGTTTCAGCGTAAGTTCTCTATAAAATTAGTGTTTTTGCGTTCTCTTTTTTCCCCCTTCCTTCCTAATGAACCTCTTCTCCAAATAAAATCTTACGTGAATCTTAAAGATATGACAAATAAAAGTGAAACAGCTGTCTTTGCAGGTGCTATGGATGCCTTTAAGATAACTCCAGAAACCCTAGGACTCTGGAGAAGACAGTTGAGCAGCTACTGTAGAGCCTCGCTGTAAACACATATACAGACTACCCTGCTGCAGAACCATAGCCTGGCACTCAGAGCAAGAATCCTTAGGAAGTGAAGATTCAGCCTACATAAAGATTCAGCCATGGATGCAATTTCCAAGGCACGTGTTGCTGCCTGCAAGTTAGTCTTCAGTAGAGTCCAGGTATCCCAAGACAGAGAGCGCAAGGATCCTGCATCTTTCCTCCTCTGTGCCATTATTGCATTGCTGCCTTGACTTGGAGCGGGAGAAGATGGCTGTGCACGTTTACTGTAGCTCTAGGTTCACTATCTAGGCAAGATTTCTGGATGTGGCTAGGATCAGAGCTATGTGGGTTGGTCAAGAGTTTCTGTGTGGCAGGATTTGAGGCTCAGTCCTGTATGATATGAGAAGCCCTTGATTTCATCTTCTAATGAGTTGGTCCTACATGGGACCATGGCCGTGTCTGAATGCTGGCTGCCCAAGACCATTGCACTGCCCGAGCTCAGTCGTTCCTCAGAGAGGTGCTGAGGTCAGCCTTCCTCATTCAGAGTGGTTCTCCTGCAGTGAATGACCTTAGACTCTGGAGATGTTAATGAAATCCAAGCTATCTTAAAATCCTTCAAAGAAGGGATTAAGTCACAATAATAACAAGATACCTACTGCATTAGTTTCTTGTGACTGCCATAATAAATTACCACAAAACTAGTAATTTTGGCTTAAGACAACACAAATTTATTTTACTAGGAGTTCTGCAAGTAAAATGTCTAACATGGGTCTCACTGAGCTAAAATCAAGGTTTTGGTAGTGCTGTGTTTCTTTCTGGAAGCCCTAGAGGAAAACTCCATGTTCTTGCTTTTCCCAGCTTCTAGAAGCCGCCCACATTCCCTGGCTTCTTCAAACTCAGCATCTTCTCATCTCTCGCTCATTCTGCTTCCACAGCCACAGCTCTTTCTCTGACTCTCTTTTTCCTCCTCCTTCCAATTAAAGGACCTTCATGGTGACATTGGGTCCACGTGGATATTCCAGGATAGCCTCCTTAGTTTAAAGTCAGGTGATTAGCAATTTTAATTCCATCTACAGCCTTCATTCCCCTCTGCCATGTAACTTAACATATTGACAACTCCCAGGATGAAGATGTGGCCATCTTGCTGGGGCCTTCCTTTTGCCAACCACACAGACCTATCAGTTGGTTTCGAAACAGAGTGGCACCTTCCTCTGTCTTGAAGGATGTGCATCTGTCAACTGGAAGGGGCTGTTTCACATGAATGGGATGGTACGTCAAATTCATCTTAGCTCTTTGCCCAATTGGGGTGCTGGAGCATACATGGTGGTGAGCAGTGTAACCCAATGTATGGATATAACCTACATTTAGGGCACCAGAACCTGGAAGACTGGGCATTCCTATTCTCACTTCACTGACAGCAGATGGCATACATTTAAATTAGCCTTTTGGGGTCTCAGTTATCAAACTTGTGAAATTGACACATTAATATGATACCAGGAAACCCGTGACAAGCATGTGAACAAGGAATCTATTTACATTTCCATCAGAAATGTGACTCTTAGAAGCACTGAGTTATTAAAAAAACAATATTTTCACAGAAGGCAGTAAAAGTCTATTCTTTATTCTACAGAGAATCCTCATTAGGGGCCCTTAAGATCTGTTTCTTTAAGAGGAGGAAAGGAAATGCCGAGTAATTTCTGAGTCTCTCGCCCTTTGGCCCCTGGTATATAATTTATAGCAGTGCTTTCTGTGACACTAAACTTAAAATGGGAAGCCTGGTGTCTATATATAATCACAAGCGCTTCATGATTGGGGCCTAGCTGCAGAAATTTCTAGAGAAAAGGTGACATGCCACGGTGTTGGCAGGTATGCACCACTTCTGGGGGTGAGGTCGATGTTAGTGAAGGAGTTAATTAGGGCCTTAAAGGAAAACAAACCTCACATGCCAATAGATACACACACAATTCCTAGAAACATGGCAGCGGGAATTGGTTTGGATTTAGCCTCTGCCGATTTCAGAGGGTGCACCAGCCAAACAGAACACATGGTCACAAGGTTTGCAAACTGTCCAGCACAGCCCACGCTGTTTCTGTGGGTAAGCACCATTAAGGCCACGCAGGTGAAGAAAAAAGTGTCGGAATTTGGCTCCAGGAACAAGCACCATTTCACCCCCAGCTTCTTTCAGAGGCTCCCGGGTAGCTTCAGGCGGGCAGGGCCCAGCGGAGGAAGCGCGGGCCGCCTGGCCTGTACTTGACCTTCCCAGTCCGTTCTCACGCCACAGCCTTCCCGGCGTTGCCAGGCGTAGTGGGAAGGCCGTGGAAAAACTAAGAACAGTAACAAGTTGTCATGACTCAGAGACTCCTGGAAGTCTGCAGTGCCTCCAGGAGCAGCGGCAGGGCCGCGCGTCGGTCGGTCCGTGCGTCTCTCGCCTGCCGCTCTGCGGCCGCGGGCCCCTCGGTGCGTCTGGGCGCGCCGCGGGCCAGCCCTGCGCATTCCTGGCTCGGGAGGAGAGCGCGGCGGGCGCCCTGCGCGAGCAGCTGGCGGAGCGCTGGCCCGGCTCGGAGCGCCCAGGGCTGGGGGAGGAGCCTGGCCCGGCTGCCGCCGCTCGCCCAGTCATTGGCCTTTTGTGCTGCAACTTTTCCCGAGCCCTTCGGGGAGCCGCGCCGGCCCTGCGCCGTTGTCCCGGGAAAGTTTGCGTCCCAGGGCCACGCTGGGCCGTGGTGACCCCACGCGCCGTGCCGCCACCGGACTCGGAAAGCCCAGCGACCCCGAGATCTCTCGCAGTGGTGTCTCCGAAAGAAGGCGGCTCCATGCGGGCCATCCCCGATCTCCCCAAGCGGGTAAGTGCAGGGGCCACGGGCGGGCGGCCAGGTTCAGGAGAAGCCTGGCGCCCCTAGGACCTTGGCCGCAGACGCAGGCGTACTGGAAGTGGCCGAAGCTCATTTCGGCGTCCCCGGCAGGGACTGGCCGAGGGTGGAAAAGTGGCTAACTACACATTCGGTCCCCTGCTGGCAGAGGAGTGTGGCTGCGGGGCGACCGCGGGGCCCGGAGTGTCAGCCCGGGAGCCTGGGAGCGCGGGGGTCAAAGCTCGTGGTCGGGGCGCGCGCCCGTGGCTAGGATTCCCGCTCGCAGTTGGGGTCCCCGCGCGTGGCTGTGGTCGGCGCCCGCGACCGGGCTCCCCGCCAGGATTGGGGTCCCCGCCCTTGGGCAGCCTCCGCGCCTTCTCCCCAGGCTCCTTCCAACTCAAGTGGTCCCACTGGGTGGCGAGAGGGCATCCCCAGTGGCCCACGACAGCGCGTGGACTAGCCATAAAACTCTGCGCTGGATTTCCTTCGAGTTTGGGACTTTTAAATTCCCGAATAGTTACGTCAGCAGGGCCGAGCGCACTTCGGATATCGGGCGCAGCACGTGATCCTCCCGGGCGTCCCCTCCGCGTCCTTGGCTCCCGCCGCAGAATGCGCCTCTGCCTCGGGGAGTCCTGGAAATCCAGTCTCGGGCGCTGGGATTTGCTGCCCACGCTGTGGCCGAGTGTCCTCCTCTGTCCTGTCCTGGTCTTTTCTTAAAATGGCTTCATCATCATCACTGTTACTATTGTTGATGTCTTCAGGCTCTGTCAAATGCTAGGACAGGAGATTGTGATGGGGGTGGAAAAGACACTGTGGAGGGGAAATGGAAGCGGGGCGGCTAGTGAGGGTCGGGGGCCCTCGTGTCACAGCACGTGGGACATTGAGGATCCTAGGGCAGTTTCCTGTGCTATGCCAGAGGAAGGTGCGGCTCTGTTACCAGGCAGAGAACTCTCCCCACTCTTGTTTCTCTGATTCCCTATTGAGGCCACATTTCAAAGCCATTTCCATTTATCTGGAAATAACTTTTTCTGGGACTGTCAGGTGAGGCAGTGTTTCATCTGTGATTTTCATTCTTTCAGATGCACGTGCAGGTTTCACAGTTGAATCTTCAGCAGTGTTTTTAGGGTTGACAGTTGATGGAATTTGGAGGGTTTTGTTGAGGATTGCACTGTGAGTTCCCTCCCAGAGCAGCTGGCTTTCCCTTCTGAGGCCAGGGGGAGGGCCTCCTGAGAATGGGGCCGGTGGAGCCAGGCGGGTGAGTGGATTCCCACGGGACTCCTCACAGGCTCTGCCTGGGACTCATTCTCTGGGAGGGGAATCAGAGCAGCAAATAGGCCAGCAGCCACCCTCCTTGTGCAAATGCCACAGCAACTCAGCTACCCAGAGCCTCTTCCTTGGCTCCTGGACCGTCACTAGTCTCTCATCAAAAGTTGCATCCTGAGTGTGACTGTGGAGTATGACCTGCTTGTATTATGGTTATTCATATACCGGGTTACAGAACTGCCATATGGAAATCTTCGGCTCAAATGCTGCCCCCTCTGTGGAACAAGGGGCTAGATAGAATTAGCCCCTTGTCTCTCCGTTCCAGCCATCCTCTTTTCTCTCTTAAAAAACGATGTTCAAGAAACATGCTTGAACATGTTAAATAATTTAGCAAGAAGGAAACTTAAAGATCAAGGTTTCGTTTTGCAGATACGAAAAGGGAGACTCAGAGGAGTCCAGGGTCTTGGCCAGGGCCACACATCAAGGTAGGTAGGACTCCAACCCCAGCCCCCGGACACTTGGCCTGGTGTTCTCTGTGCCAAGTCCTGTGGCCTCTTTTTTTTTTTTGAGACCGAATCTTGCTCTGTTGCTAGGTGCCAGGCTGGAGTGCAGTGGTGCAATCTCGGCTCACTGCAACCTCCAACTCCCGGGTTCAAGCAATTCTCCTGCCTCAGCTTCCCAAGTAGCTGGGACTACAGGCACGCGCCACCACCCCCAGCTAATTTTTGTATTTTTCAGTAGAGACAGAGTTTCACCATTTTGGCCAGGATGGTCTCGATCTCCTGACCTCGTGCAAATGCAACAGCCGTTTGCCTCGGCCTCCCAAAGTGCTGGGATTACAGGCGTGAGCCACCACGCCCAGCTGGCCTCGTTGGTTTTATTTGGCTTTGTAGCCTGGTTATTTGTGTTTATGCTTCTATGGAGACAGACACTGCTTGAGGAAGGATATGTCTGGTTCACAATGCCACGCCACAGGAGTGACATGGCCCGGAGATATATGGTGGTTGAATTGAATAAGACACAGCCCTCCCCCTTCAAGGAGGGGTGTGAGTGTGTGTGTGATACCTGAGCATGCACATATTGGGCCGGCTTTGTGGTAGGGGATAACACCCCAGGAGGGGATGTCTGGATATGTGGGAGGATATTTTTGGTTGTCCCAGTGACTAGGGAGGATGCTTTTGGCATCTAGTGGGGGAGGGCTGAGACGCTATCATGGGAGAGTCCTGCACGGCTGAGAACTGCCTCACCCCAATGCTAATAGCATCCCGATAGAGGATGCTGCCAGGGTTTGAGGAATCACGAGAGACAGTTCTCATTGGGAGGATGAAAGAAAGGGTCTCTGGGCTTGCCCAGCTCTGGCCTGTAAGCGTAGATGAAGCTGGGAGAGAATGAGGGCTTGATGGAGAGCCCCTGTGTGTGTGTACATGCATGTGTATGTATGTGTGTTTTTCTAGGACTTGATACCACAGCCAATAGCAAACCATTCTTGGATTTACCGTAGTTGGGGTTTAGCAGGCCCTTGCAACTTTTGTACAGATGATCAGGAGATGGTTTAGGAAGTTGGCAATAAAATCAGTAACTAGTGCTGGCTAGAGGAGCCTGGAGATGGCTGTAGGGCTGGGTGCCCTTGCTTATCCCTTTGTGAGCAAGGTCTGTGAAGTCCTCTCCTCCTTGGTGGCTGGCTGGGTTTTTTTCTGCCTCTCCTCTGTTGAGGTCACAGTCCTTGTTTATAACCCCAATAATTATTTCCACAGCAACACCCTGTGATGACAGAACATCCTGAGGATTATGAAATCATTCAGGAGAAATGAGAGGCATGAGAAAGAAGACCCAGGAAAACCAAAGTTTACAGAGCAATGCATCTGAAACAGGCAGAGGAGCAAGTGAAATTCCCCAGAGTGTAGAGCTGATGATCCTCTGAAATGGAGGTGTCATTTCAGATGTGCTGAGTAACACCTCTATCCCCCTCCCTCTGTCCGCTATCCACAGTGCTATAGGGTTTCAGTCTGTCACTTGACAAGTGTATTCTGGGCTGCTAATTGAGAGAAAGCGAAGTCCCCAAGACTTATTTTCCTTAAGTTGGGGGAGAGCAGTATAAAGAAAGCCCAGAATTTAGAGACGAAGATCCTGTATTAGAGTTCCTCCCCTCCCCCTTACCAGCTGTGTGACCTTGAGCAAGTTGTGAAGTTGTGAAGTGTCTGAGTCACCTTCCTTCTCACGGATGGTGAGGCTGGTTATCCCTGCCCACCTGGCTCTCAAAGCTGGGGAGGCCAGTGAAGCTATGCACAGGAAGATACTTGATAAACAAACTGTAAAGTGCTGTGCAAAGGGAAAGTTAGTGGTGTTTGTATTTTTCATCTCATTATGATTAAAAGTACTGATTTAGGGGAGATGGACTTCCTGACACCTCCTGTAGCCTATGTGCATATAAATGCAAACCAAGAGACATGCTATGAAACACAGTTCTTCCTTATTTAGCAGCAACATGCTCCCTCCCTTCCTTTTTCCTTTCCTTTCCCTTTCCCCTTTCCTCTCTTTCCACAGAGTCTCACTCTGTTACCCAGGCTGGAGTGCAATGGCACCATCTCAGCTTACTGCAACCTCTGCTTCCCTAGGTTCAAACGATTCTCCTGCCTCAGCCTCCCGAGTAGCTGGGATTACAGGCATGTGCTACCACGCCTGGCTAATTTTTGTATTTTTAGTAGAGTCGGGGTTTCACCACATTGGCCGGGCTGGTCTCAAACTCCTGACTGCAGGTGATCCACCCTCATTGGCCTCCCAAAGTGCTGGGATTACAGGCGTGAGCCACCACATGCAGCCTGGGTGTTAGCTTTCATACCTTGACTGAAACCGGTTCATCCCAGAAACTTAGCTGGCCCAGGCCTCTGTATTCTAGAGCTCCCAGGTTGGCTTGTGGTCAGCTGTGTGGCGAGGTCTCTCTCTGATGGCTGACAGCCCTGGCCTCATTTCTCTCTGCATCCTCAGTGCCTTGTGTTGTGTTTGGCAGAACAGATTTTCCGCAGTTTCTTGTTGAATCAGTGAATGAATCATCTCTCTTGAACTGTGGGCTCTGTGGCTTCGCTCCTTGTGAAGGGTCTACACCTCATTGCATTGCAGGGAAAGCAAATGGAGATCATGTTGCTGCTTGTGTGGTTTTGGAATCAGGAAAAATCCTATGGCTCTGCTAAGATCCTGAGACCTGAAACAATTTTCAGATCAGAAAATCGTTGGGCTGGAAGAGACCCTAGAGACGAATAGCTGAAACCCTCATTGGGTGGAAGAGGCACCCACAGCCCTTGGAGGAGAAGGGTCTTGTGCCCCCACTTCCTGGTGGTTAGAGCCACGCTGGTGCCCTGTCTACTGCTCACACTCTCTCCTTAGGGAGGCAGCACCCGCTTGGCCCTCTGCATGCCACTCCCTCTTCGTTGCACGTTGCACATCCTGAGTCAATGCTGCTGCAAGGCTGCAAGGTCATCCCCTGAGAGAACTGGAGTCAGAGCAGCTGGGATGGAGCTCAGCCCAGTGTGGCTTTGGGGAGAGGGACTTCTTGCAGTCACATTGCTCACAGTAATGAAGGGCCTGCACAGAGCCTGGCATGCACTAGGTGCTCGTACACATGGCTTCCCTTCACTTGTTGCCACCTGTATTATTTATTTATTTATTTTGAGACGGAGTCCTGCTCTGTCATCTGGCTGGAGTGCAGTGGTGCGATCTCAGCTCACTGCAACCTCTACCTCCTGGTCCAAGTGATTCTCCTTCCTCAGCCTCCCAAGTAGCTGGGACTACAGGTGTGAGCCACCACTCCTGGCCCTGTATTCATTATTAATCCAAGACCCAGTCGATATTCACATAGAGCCTGGGGTGCCTGAAGGAGCAGCCTGTGCACTGAGACGCACACCTGGGTGTGCAGGAGAGGCGGGAGGGAGGGCCATGTGTACACTTTGAAACAGTACTGTCAGTGTCTTGTGTTTGGGAAATAGCACATCCTGTAGTGTTTGTCTTAATGGCGCCATCATTTGTGGAGCACTCTGCACGTGCTGGGCACCTTGCTACAGAAATGATCACATTACTGGTCACAAGCAATCCTCTCCAACTCCCTTTCCAGGCGGGGCTGTCACTGCCATCTTTGACAGATGAAGATACTGAGGCTCTGAGAGGACCTTTTCCAAGGTTGCACAGCTCTTTATTGCTGGAGCGGGGTCAGGCTTGGGCAGTGTGGCCCCGGGCTCTGGCCGCCTGCCACCTGCCCTATGCTACCTCTCAAGAGGGAGGAGGAGTGGCATTTTATTTCTTCATCTGTGAAGGCTCCCAGGCTTCACAGGAGTATCTAAATAAATGTTTGGGACCTTAAAATATTTTGCTTCAAAATGTGACCAAGCACAGCTCATAATTGAAATGGGCAAATGTGCACTTTTGTTGTTTTGAGACGGAGTTTTGCTCTTCTTGCCCAGGCTGGAGTGCAATGGAATGATCTTGGCTCACTGCAACCTCTGCCTCCTGGGTTCAAGCGATTCTTCTGCCTCAGCCTCCCTAGTAGCTGGGATTACAGGCATGTGCCACCATACCTGGCTAATTTTTGTGTTTTTAGTAGACACGGGGTTTCTCCATGTTGATCAGGCTGGTCTTGAACTCCCAACCTCAGGTGATCCACCTGCCTCAGCCTCCCAAAGTGCTGGGATTACAGGCGTGAGCTACCGCGTCTGGCTAATGTGCACTTTCATGTGGCTGCAAAGCATCACACTGTATCAGCTTCATTGGCTTCTGGACCTGGGCCTCTTCCTTGGTTCCTTCATTCCAGTAAATGTATTGCTGACTCTGCACTGAGAATTCAGCAGGGAAGGTAGAGGGTCCCTGCCCTGTTGCTGGGGGTCACGATCCCCCTGCTGGCTCTGCTACCTCTCCCTGCCCTGCCAGTGGCCTCTACTACCTCCCATGTCTCCCCTGGGGCTGTGCCGCTGAACTCTGGACAGGGAGTATGGCAAGCCCACTCGAGCAAAGACCCGGGGAGGCAGCGTTGGTTCCCAGACGCGGACAGGGCCAGGGTTCTCGTCATGGGTCTCTTCGCCAAGTTGCTTAATTCCTCGAGTCTCAATCTCCTCTTCTATAAACTAACTTGTCTTCCTTCTTCATAGAGGTGATGAGGAATCATAAAAGCAGCATTTGGCAAAGCTCTAAGATACCATACACGTATAAGTAACTATTTTTTTTAAATAATTCCTTTTTTTTTTAAGCTGAAGGCTCAGTCTGTAAATTGCTGGGCTTTCTCACCCGAGAGCAGAAAATCTGTTCTCCCTGCATGGGCTCCAAGGTCCCTTCAACAAGCTGCTTTCCCCAGGGTCCTGTGGGAGGCATCTTCCTCTTCCTGAGCTTGAGTCAGGCCCCGAGTGTGCTACCTACTTTCCTGGCTCCTGTGCTCTTGGACGTGGGTCCCAATCCTGACTCTGTTCTTCGTCCTCTTGAGAGGAGGGGCTGCGTGAGCGAGTGCATGCAGAGCCCGTCACACAACACCTGGCAAACAAGTGCTCACAATGTGAGCTGCCCTTATGACTGCTGTTAGCCCTAATGCTTTTTTGTAATTATTTAAATGTGTTCTAATATTTCATGTATATTCAAATTTTATCACCAAAAATAAAATCAGCATGCCTGAGACATAGGTAAAGTCCCTGAAATGTCAGGGCCGCCATTTCTCCTCTGTTCCTCAGAGAGGTCAACCTCTCTGGTCTTAGAAATCTTTTTTTTTTTAGAAGAGAGTTTCGCCCACCCAGGCTGGAGTGGAGTGGTGCAATCTTGGTTCACTGTAACCCCTGCCTCCTCGGTTCAAGTGATTCTCATTCCTCAGTCTCCATGTTAGCTGGGACCACAGTTTCACGCCAACGCGCCTGGCTTGTTTTTTTGTATTTTTAGTAGAGATAGGGTTTTGCCATGTTGGCCAGGCTGGTCTTGAACTCCTGGGCTCAGGTGATTCACCTGCCTCAGCTTCCCAAAGTACTGGGATTATGGCTGTGAGCCACCGTGACTGGCCTGGTCTTAGAAATCTTATTACTCACCTGGCTCCACCCCATGCCTGGCCTACAGATTGCCAGGCCACACTTGTCCACCTCATAGCCATTTGTCAGATCCAGAAAAGATGAGTTGTTTTCCATCATAACTAAAAAGCACCGCTGTGCTTGCCCCGAGGAACCTGGGGAATCTACCTTTCAAAGCGCAGCTGGGTCTGTGGGCCCCTCACCCGGAAAAATGCTGAGGGCAGCTCTGAAAAGGATGTCCTGTGTGTTCCTCATGTCATGGTGTCTGTCCTGTGGCTTCTAACTGTGGCCAGTGGGTCATGCCCAGCCTAGAACTGGCCGCGAAAATGCAGATCTCGGGAGATTCCATTTTGCTGTATGACAGGCTTTTCTTTTCAAAACCAGAGCTAACAGATATGAGCAACAGTGGGCTCAGCTTTCACTCTTGGTGAGAACTCCACGGGTGTTCTGAAGTGGGGTGCGCAGTTTCCAGGGAGCCTGCTCTTGAGTTGGGTTGCTGTAGAGTCATTTTAAGAGCTGTATTACTCAGCTGGAGTGGTGGCTCATGCCTGTAATCCCAGCACTCCAGGAGGCTGGGGAGTTGGAAAACAGCCCAGGTAACATAGCGAGACCTTATCTCTACAATTTTTTTTTAATTAGCTTGGTGTGGTGGTGCACACCTGTAGTCCCAGCTACTCAGGTGGCAGAGGTGGGAGGATCACTTGAGCCCAGGAGGTCGAGGCTGCAATGAGCTATGATGATACCTCTGCACTCCAGCCTGGGTGAAAGAGCAGGACCCTATATCTCAAAAAACTAAATTTAATTCAAAAAACAATTTTTAAAAAGAGTTCTATATTACTCAATTTGTATTAGAAAAAAGTCAAAGCAGCACATCGTTACTTAGAATGACATAAATTTATTTCAGCTGAACAACTGACTTCATTTAAAGATAAGTAAATAATCTTCTTTAATCTTTTTTTTTCCAGTTGGAGTCTTGCTCTTGTCCCCCAGGCTGGAGTGTAGTGGTGTGATCTTGGCTCGCCGCAACCTCCACCTCCAGGGTTCAAGCGATTCTCCTGACTCAGCCTCCCGAGTAGATGGGACTGCAGGCACGTGCCACCATACCCCACTAATTTTTTGTATTTTTAGTAGAGACGGGGATTTACTGTGTTGGCCAGGATGGTCTCGATCTCCTGACCTCCTGATCTGCCCGCCTCAGCCTCCCAAAGTGCTGGGATTACAGGCGTGAGCCACCATGCCCAGCTTATCCTTTCCTTCTTTACACTCCCCCACCTGCCTTGGCATCCTTTGATGGCTCTTTCCTGAATTGGCCATGATGGTTCTTCCATGGCCGTGTTCTGTTTGCATTGCCCCTCCTACGTGGACTAACTAGCTGGCATTGTATTGTAAGGGGGACTTTCCCTTCTTCCCCATATGTTCATGTCTTTATTTAGATCTAAATGGACGCATAGATTATTACTCTCTTCCACGGGTTATAATCCAGAACTGTGTGTGTGTGTGTGTGTGTGTGTGTGTGTGTGTGTGTGTGTTGCTCAAACAGTCCCAGATTTGGCAGTGGGAGCCCCTTTACGTGGTTCTTTTGTGCTTTGACATGACTCCCAAGGAGAAAGCTGGAAGTAGGTGTGTGATTGCGCACATGCATGTGTGCACACAGCCCTCCACAGCTAGTTCTGGATTTATCTGATCCCTCTGATTGCGGCCCTGACCTGCGGGTTCTTTGGAGTCCAACCACCTTCTGTATATGCAGGCTCTTCTCTGTGAGAACCTGGCTCCTGTTATCCTTGATACTGGATACTGTTCTTTTTAACAAATAACAAGGGGAAGCGAACAGAAGCCTTTCAGACAGAACCATCCTGGAGAAAGGGAGGGAGAAGCTTTTTTTTTTTCATCTGGAAAGCCCTTTGCACACATCAGCCTATTGAAGCACTTTGCTTGATTCAGCTATTCTCCTCTCAGGACCTTCCTGGATCATCTCAGCCTGTGGAATCCTGGGTTTCTATGGCAGTTTGTTCTTCTGTTATCACCTGCTGCGGTCTGAATGTTTGTATCCCTCTCAGCCCCGAAATTCCTATGTTGAAATCCCTACCTCCAAGGCGCTGGTATGGAGAGGTGGGGCTTTGGGAGGTGATTAGGTCATAGGGGCGGAGCCTCTTTGAATGGGATTAGTGCCCTTATAAAAGAGGCCCCACCAAGCTGCCTTGCCTCTTCTGCCATGTGAAGATGCAGTGAGAAGGAGCTGTCTGATCCTCATGAGACACTGAGCCTACTGGCACCTGATCTTGAACTTCCCAGACTCCAGAACTGTGAGCAATAAATCTCTGTTGTTTATAAGCCATCCCACCTATGGGATTCTGTTGTAGCAGCCTGAGCCAATGGAGACACCACCCTTCCCAGTTCTCCTTGCACTTGCAGCTACTCCTGCTCGATTAGCCTGTCACTGTTGGGGTGTGCAATTTCCACGGAATCCACCCCGGTGCCTGCCACGGGGTTTTTCCCATGGCCTGGATCATATGTACAGAACTGAAGATGTGGGCTTTTAAGGCCGGAGACTGAATGTCGTCCTCTCTGGGCAGAGTCCATTCCACCAGTCTCTGAAAGGGGTGACTCATGGCCCTCAGCAGAAGCACTTGTTGATAGGACAGCCTTCTCTCACTGACATTCCAGTGGCAAATCAACCGTTTGCTGGCCTGACTAAATTTATAGTGGGCTGCAGCAGCTGGTGGCAGCAGCTGGTGGTTAAAATCTGATAGACTTTTTTTTTCTATGAAAAATATCTCAGTCACTCTAGTCCTAGAACCACCAGCAGCAGAACTTGGAAGCTGTTTATAGTGTCTGAGACGAGCTTTTTAGAAGAATCCCCCCATTTCCCCAGAAACCAGCTCGCTCCCATCCTTAGCCACCTGTAAAATAATCAGATCATTACCAAGTCAGAAAGGCCCTGGGACTGACAGCACAGTGTAAACTGGACAATTTGTTTCTTTTTTAGCAGTCCTATGGTTCAACCTAATGTATATGTGTCTATCCACCTATGTGTTTATTTTTATATCATTACATATAATGATTTGGATTGAAAGGTTTGTAGATCTTTATTCAGAGCCTGTTGACTCTTGACTTATGCACTGTTCTAACACCCTCAGCCATGATTTTTAGCCTGTAGTCTGCTAGAAGCAGAGAACTGCAAGGCATAAACTGGCAGGAGGAGGCAGGTGAGTGAGTGAGCAGAAGTGACAGCTGAGGGCCTGAGAGTGAGGGACAAGGCTGAGTATTGTGTAGTCCCGCGCCTTCACTGTTCCAGACAGAAAGGCTAAAGCTCAGAGAAGTCCCCTGGCTTAGATCCATGATGGGCCTGGACTGGAATCCAATCCCCTCAACTTCACATATAGGGGTTGCATTTGGTGCCACAGCACCAATGTCGCTCACTTATGTCACAGTGGCCTAGGATGACTAAGTGTCATTGAGAAAGTATTTAATTATGTTCAAGATCCTTTGTCTCAAAAAAGTCAGGGAAGTGTTTATGATTTAAAAAATAATTCCATCCCTTGGCTGGGCGCAGTGGCTCATGCCTGTAATCCCAGCCATTTGGGAGGCTGATGTGGGCAGATCATCTGAGGTCAGGAGTTTGACACCAGCCTGGCAAACATGGTGAAACTTTGTCTCTACTAAAAATACAAAAATTAGCCAGGCGTGGTGTTGGGCACCCGTAATCCCAGCTACTCGGGAGACTGAGACAGGAGAATCACTTGAACCCAGGACGTGGAGGTTGCAGAGAGCCGAGATTGCACCACTGCACTCCATTCTGGGCAACAAAGAGCAAAACTCCATCTCAAAAAAATAAATAAATAAATTCCATCCCAAAGAATTTAGATGAAAATGCCATCACGTAGAATATGTGGGCAGATGTCTTCTATTCCACGTCCTCTTCTCTGGGACCTCATTTTCTCCAGTGGCGCCTAATGGATGAAGCCTGACTACATTCCTGCCTTGGAATGAGGCACGCAAGTCTAGGCTCACAGTGGAAAATATGAATACAGAAGCAGGAAAAAGACAGTGGCGTTCTGATTGTCTCCATCTCTGAAGGCTTTCACTGAGTTATAGATGGAAGTTGTTCCCTGGCACTTTAAATAACTTCTTGCATATGTTTTCTAATTTATTTCACTTACGAAAGTAGTACATGTTCAGCATAGAACTAGAAAGTAGACATAAATTTCATTAAGAAGAAAAAACACAGATGATTTCACCACTGAAAGAGAATTACCGTTAACACCTTGGCAATTGCTTGTCCACATTGCTTCATTGTTCTGGCTATTTCTCTCTCTCTCTCTCTCTCTCTCTCTCTCTCTCTCTCTCTCTCTCTCCGCTCTCTCTGTCACATGCTCATGTGTGTGCGTCTATAAGTGGACTGTAGAGATATACATACCCATGAATATTGATATACACATAAAATGTGCTGCTAAGTTTCTTCAATTTATTTTCTTTCATAATGGACACATTTATATCTAGATACAGGAAGACCTACATTATTATTATTATTATTTTTTTGAGATAGAGTTTTGCCCTTGTCACCCTGGCTGGAGTACAGTGGCACGATCTCTGCTCACTGCAACCTCTGACCCCCAGGTTCAAGTGATTCTCCTCCCTCAGACTCCTGGGTAGCTGGGGTTACAGGTGCCGCCACCACGCCTGCCTAATTTTTTGTATTTTTAGTAGAGACAGGGTTTCACCCTGTTGGCCAGGCTGGTCTCCAACTCCTGACCTCAGGTGGGTGGGTCCCACCTCCCAAGGTGCTGGTATTATAGGTGAGCTACTGCGCCTGGAACTTTTTAAACAGCTGCAAACGAGCCCATCCTATGGGTGTGCCTTCATTTGACGTACTGCCCTCTACTGTTGGGCATTTTGGTTGTTTCCAGGTTTTTCGCTGTCCTGATTACAGCTGTGATCAGCATCTTTGCCCATGCCCTTAATTATCTCCTTAAAATAAGTTATTGGAAGAACCATGGCTGTGTCAAAAGAAACAGAGTCTTTTATGGCTTTCAGTGTGTGCTGCCAAAACTTTGGGGTCTGCTTTTCCACTCAGGTTCTCTGACTTTGGAAAGTGCATATTGCCTGTAGTTTAGGATTCCACACTCAGGAGCCCATCCAGAGCTCCTGCCATCCTCACTCTTGTGGGCTGGCTGCTGCTCCCATTTCCCCTTCTAGAGATCTCTCTCTCTGAATCCTTGGGTATGGTCGCACGGCTTCAGGTCTTGTTCTGGAGGAAGTGGAACGGTGAGTGGGAACATGGAGAATGGAGAATAAACAGTCAAGTATGGGTGCACACATGTGCTAGTCCAATTGTATTAAGAAAATAGTTTGCGGAAATTTACCTTGGACCACCCACTCTCATTCATCTCAATGCCAAAGGCACTTCATGGCTGAACATTGGGTTGAAGCTTCAGGCTGATTCTTCTGCTTAGGATCAAGTCCCACTTCTCTGCCCTGGCCTTGTGGTCTGTCTCCTGTCCTCCTTTTCTCCTCATGGTCTCTGGGTTTTTTTGTTTTTTTTTTTTTTTTGAGACAGTCTCTCTCTGTCACCCAGGCTGGAGTGCAGTGACGCAATCTTGGCTCACTACGACCTCTGCCTCTGCCTCTCAGGTTCAAAAGATTCTTGTGCCTCAGCCTCCCATAGCTGGGATCACAGGTGCATACCACCACACCCAGCTAATTTTTCTACTTTTAATAGAGACGGCTGGTCTCGAACTCCTGATCTCAAGTGATCTGCAGCCCACCTTGGCCTCCCAGAGTGCTGGCTGGGATTACAGGTGTTAGGCCCTGCACCCAGCTGGACTCCCCCTTCTTTATCTATACTCTAGTTGCAGTGATTTTTTGCAAACTCCTTCCTGATTCAAGGCTTTCAATATGTGGCTCCCTGAATGGGGGGTAGGGCTGAGGGTAGGGGTATACTTTTCCTTTCTTAAGCTTTAAAATTTTTAGGGCCGGGTGTGGTGGCTCAAGCCTGTAATCCCAGCACTTTGGGAGGCCGAGGTGGGTGGATCACGAGGTCAAGAGATCGAGACCATCCTGGTCAACATGGTGAAACCCCATCTCTACTAAAAATACAAAAAATTAGCTGGGCATGGTGGCGCGTGCCTGTAATCCCAGCTTATCAGGAGGCTGAGGCAGGAGAATTGCCTGAACCCAGGAGGCAGAGGTTGCAGTGAGCCGAGATTGCGCCATTGCACTCCAGCCTGGGTAACAAGAGCAAAACTCCATCTCAAAAAAAAAATAATTTTTTTTCTAGAGACAGGTTCTCACTATGTTGCCCAGGATGGTCTTGACTTTTGGCCTCAAGTGATCCTCTAGCCTCAGCCTCCCAGAGTGCTGGGATTACAAGCATGAGCCACCGTGCCCAGCCCCTCTTCCTTCCTCTTCCTCTTCAACCTTTGGGACAAAGCCACGTGTGGAGATTAAGAGCATGACTCCTGGGGTCAGGCTTGGGTTTGTATCCTGGTTCTGCCACTTACCTGCTGTGCAACCTTGGACAAGCTGCTCAGCCTCTCTGTGCCTTAGTTTTTACATCTGTAAAATGTGTTTAATAACAGTATCCACCTCAGAAGGGTTGTTGTGAGGGTCAAATAGAGCGCTGTCTATATGTACTTAGAACAGTTCCTGGCACGTGGTAAGCACCAGGAAACATTTGTTGTTACTGAGCTGGCCTCAGCATGCTCACCACACCACAAGGAAGTTTTCCACAACCCCCACTGCGGGTCAAGAGCTCTTAGTTTGTGTTCTCATGACCATCTGCACCTTCCTTCTTAGCAGTTGTTACTAAATAAGCATTGTAGAAAAAACTCATCTGGGCCAGGCAAGGTGGCGCATGACTGTAATCCCAGCACTGGGGGAGGCTGGAGTGGGAAGATCGCTTGAGCCTTGGAAGTTGAGGTTACAGTGAGCCATGATGGCGACACTGCGTTTCAGCCCGGGTGACAGAGAGAGATCCTGTTTCAAAAAAGAAACAGAAACAAAAACTGATCTTGTCTGAGGCTGTCCTGCGAGAGGTCCCATGAAGGCAGGTACCACTGCTCTCCTGTTCACAGCAGGGGACTGGTTTTCAGTAAGGGTCTGCTCAAGGAGTGGAAAGAATGGTCCTGCTACTTATGCCTACAGAGCAGAGTTCATCAGAATGCCCTCAGGGACCTCCCCGACGAAAGGATAGGGTAACTGACTACAGGACAATGGGTGTCTGAGGACTGTGCCTCGTCCAGCATCCCGAGCCAGCCTGTGCTTAGAGGTCGCAGACTCTCTCAGTCCCTGAAGGACCAGGGTGATTTTTAAATTTCTAACTCATAATAGATGAAAACTTTAAAAAATATAATTAAGGCCAGATGCGGCGGTTCATGCCTGTAATCCCAACACTTTGGGAGGCCGAGGCAGGTGGATCACCCGAGGTTAGGAGTTCGAGGCCAACCTGACCAACATGGCAAAACACCATCTCTACTAAAAATACAAATATTAGTGGGCATGGTGGCGGGCACCTGTAATCCCAGCTACTCAGGAGGCTGAGGCATGAGAATAGCTTGAACCTGGGAGGCAGAGGTTGCAGTGAGCTGAGATTGATTGCCACATTGTACTCCAGCCTGAGTGACAGAGTGAGACTCTGTCTCAACAACAATAACAGTGTATATATATATATATATATATATACATACACACACATTATATGTATTTAAATGTATAAATTTTTATATATTAATAGACATATATGTAATTTATAAATTAGTTATACATATATAAATGTTTGCATATATAAATATTCATATATATATATATATATATATATATATATATATATATATAAATGAATTACTAGAAAAAAGAAGTGAAACTCAAGGCCAGGGTTTCTCAAGCTTGGCATTATTGATGTTCTGGGCCACATAGTCCTTTGTCTTGGGGACTGTCCTGTGTGTGGTAGGATGTTGAACCTGTCCTTTTACGATTAGATTTAACAGACATCAACATAGTCTATCAAATTGCTACAAAGGGGCCAGGTGCAGTTGCTCACGCCTGTAATCCCGGCACTTTGGGAGGCTAAGGTGAGCGGATCACTTGAACTCAGGAGTTTGAGACCAGCCTGGCCAACATGGTGAAACCCCATCTGTACCAGAAATCCAAGAATACAAAAATTAGCCAGGCGTGGTGGGGCGTGCCTGT
Organism: Saguinus oedipus; assembly: GCA_031835075.1. Taxonomy (NCBI): domain Eukaryota; kingdom Metazoa; phylum Chordata; class Mammalia; order Primates; family Cebidae; genus Saguinus; species Saguinus oedipus. The sequence continues at coordinate 127,912,250 of CM063179.1, forward strand.
AATTCCAGCCACTTGGGATACACTGGTGATAATCTTGTCACAGACAAGACTTAGCATAGACTGGTGACAGACCCTGCTTTGAGCAGCACCACACTCATCCCTCATAGAAAGGGAAACTGAGGCCCTGGTCAGGATCCAGATAGCAAGGTGCTGTTAAAACACATTTAAAACTCATAGGGATATTTCTGAGTTTTGGTTCTTTCCCTTTTCTCTCCCCAGTTCACCTGTGGCAAATGATGTCATCCAGCCAGCTGTCCCCACAGACCTGGAAAACCCATCCTTAGTTGCCTCTTCCCACCACGGTGATGTTGTTGGCCAGGTCTCTACGGATCTGACAGCCCAGAGGTACGCTGGGGGCCTGGAGCTGGTGGTGAGACCCTGGGTGCAATCCCTGAGGCTGCCTCCCTTCCCCTGTTCCCTCTTCTCTCCTGCAATTTCACCCCCTCTGCGCACACATGCAGGGTATGCACATCTATCCTGAACAGGTGTGTGCCAGGGCTGGAGCCTCTTCTTGTGACCTTAGGAATGATCTGAGACACTAGGAAGACTAGGAGACTAGGGTCTCCCCTGACCTGGCCCCCAGCACATACAAGGGGCATTTTAGAGATTTTCCCACATGGTCTTCAGGGTCCCCATTTGAAACAGATGTCCTCCAGGAGAGAGAAGGTGCTGTTTCTTTTTCAGGAAATGCTCAAGTTAGCTGTCTTCTGGTCTCCTGGGGCAGAGCTGCATTCACTGCTCATTTTCTTTCATTTCTTGATGACAGTCAGAGAAGAGGGTCAGCAGCACATGGCAGAAGAGCCAGGGGCCTGGGGTCCTCGCCCCTGCCCTTCTGCCATGTCACCTCCCACCAGCCTCCCTTCTCCTTGCTCTTCACACCCCAGCAACCCCACACTGATCACAGTTCTCCATCTACACTGTGCTTGGCCTGGATTCAGACTTCACTGCTCCCTCTGCCTGCAGACTTGGCATTGAACCTGGGCTTTTCCAGAATCAGCCTCAGGGTCAGCTCAGATGCCCATATATGCACATATAGGCACACGAGTGCACATGTCTGCCTCCATATGTCTCTATACACATATGTACACATCCACATGTCTCTATACACACATACACATGTATGCCCCCACGTCTGTCTCTATACACACGTGTCTATATGTGTGTGTCTGTAAATACACATACACACATTTCAATTTCTGTTCAGATCAGTGAAACAACTGCTTTTTCCCTAACATTGCACTGTGCTGGCAAAGCCATGGTGACTGGGACAGATACTGCCCCTTTCTTCCCAGAACTCCTGACCCAATGGCCCCTCCTTTAAGAAGCCTTCTCCCCACACTGAGGGAAACCTGCCTCTGAATTCCTCCAGTCACTTGTCATGCCCCTATGTCACTGCCCTCCACAGATTCTCATAAATGGCCCATATCTAATTCCATCTCCTTTGCTGGACTGGGAACTCCTGGAGGGAGGAACTGGTCACCTGTCATCTCTGGAACTGCAGTATCCAGGATGGCGTTGGGCAGTCCCTGGAGGAATGGTGGTGACTTGAACCAGATGAGGGAGGACAGGGACCTGGGGGCCAGCCCCTGCTGACCACCTTCCTGGGGGTACAGGTGGATGGCTGACAGAACCAATAAACCTATTTAAAACTAGGAGGAGGTGCCTGGTGGGGGAGAAGGCAGAGGACGGGATAGACAGGACAGGAAACTGCAGTCCGGAAGTGATATTTCAGGGCAGCAGTGCACTGATGTAGACTTTTAGATGTTTCTTTTACAGGTAGGAGCCAGCCATAGTTCTTACTTATGTGTGAATTTAACTTAAAGGAAAAACCCTGGCTGGGGATGAAGGCCCCAACACTCAGGAAATGTACAGAAGTTTCCAGTGGGAAGTGGGGCACCCCTTTCTGTCTCTCCTATTCCTCCTGCTCTGTCCCATTTGGCTCCCTTGACCACCACCATTTTAGGAAGACGAAGGGGCTTCTGGCTGCAGCCCGTGGGACACACCCTTCCTTGGCAAAGCCTGGAAGGGCGCTGAGATCACTGTCACCCAGTGCTCCCATCTTACAGTTGTGGGATGCAGGGGCAAGAGGAGGCTCTGAGCAGAGGACGGCGTTGGACTTGGCGGGATGACTCTTGGAGAACTGCAGTCCAGCGGGGGGTGTGACGGGTGCTTCTGAAGGCCCCTCCCAAGCCGGAAGCTTTTTTTTTTTTTAATTTTTATTTATTTATTTTTATGAGATGGAGTCTAACTCTGTAACCCAGCTTGGAGTGCAGTGGTGCACTCTTGGCTCACTGCAACCTCTACCTCCCGGGTTCAAGCAATTCTCCTGCCTCAGCCTTCTGAGTAGCTGGGACTACAGGCGTGCGCCACCACATCCAGCTAATTTTTGTATTTTTAGTAGAGATGGGGTTTCACCATGTTGGCCAGGATGGTTTCGATCTCCTGACCTCGTGATTCTCCCACCTTGGCCTCCCAAAGTTCTGGGATTATAGGCGTGAGCCACTGCGCCCAGCTGAGTGTGTTTTAAGTGACTTGTCCCAGGCCCCATAGTAGGTGAGTGGCGCATGCTCTTATGGCTCCTTTTGCCTGGACGCTTCCCACATTCCAGGAGCCATGCTGGGTGTGTTTCATTGAGCGTCTCTGTAAATCCTCATGCCGTCTGCAGAAGGAAGGAGCTGCTGTCATGGCTGCCGTTTCACAGTTGAGCGGACCAGGCTCAGATGTTAACATGCCCCAGGGCACAGCTAGTAAGTGCAGAGCTGGGACTGCAGCAGCTCCAGCCCCGCTGCCCACCTGTGTTCGGAAACCTCCAGGGGCAGAGCTGCAGGAGAGCCAGGCTTCCTGAGACACCATGTCCTGGGGCGCCACCTCATCCGTGGTCTCTCTGTAGTCCAAGGAAGGTAATATGTGAGGTAATGCAGTTGTGTTACCTGTAACCCTGACCAAGAGTGGCCACAGAATGCAGGAAGGGACCAGTGGCTAAGCAGAGATGTCAGTGCTGAGAACGTGGCCAGCTTCTTGGCTTTATCTCCTCATGGAAAGACTCAGAACGTGGGGCAGAATGCAGACATGATGAAAACCTAACCTAGGGAAGTATCTGAGTAAGGAATGAGCAATTTGGGTGCCTGTCGTTACTGAATATTTATCCAGAGTTGTGTTGTTGTGTTGTTTTTACTGGATTGGTAGAAAAGAGATAGTTCTGTTAAGACCAAGGATTGGGCTGGGCGCGGTGGCTCACGCCTGTAATCCCATCACTTTGGGAGGCCAAGGCAGGTGAATCACCTGAGATCAGGAATTTGAGACCAGCCTAGCCAACATGGCGAAATCTCATCTCTACTAAAAATACCAAAAAAATTAGCTGTCCATGGTGGCGGGCACCTGTAATCCCAGCTACTGGGGAAGCTGAGGCAGGAGAATCGCTTGAACCCGGGAGGTGGAGGTTGCAGTGAGCCAACATTGCACCATTGCACTCCAGCCTGGGCAACAAGAGCCAAACTCAGTCTCCAAGAAACGAACAAAAACTGAATGATAAAGTGGAGGAATTATTTTTAATTTAGAAAGTAGATCTCCCAAAAGTCTTCTCTGAATAACAGAATTCCTTTGTCCCCTTCCGAGGGTACTTTGACATTCATGAGTCAAATCTGTCAAGCCAGCACCCAGCGTGCTGAGTAAATTGGAGCGCACCTCTGTAATTCTTAGAGCCTTTGAGTTTCCAGTGTCTGGCTGGCTGCTGTTGGGTTGAACCACATGAATTGCCACACTGGCAGTTGTCACATACTGAGAATTTCATATGGTTTACACCAACGAAAGATTCTGTTCTTGTTCTGTTTTTTCATGGTTCCTGAGCTGCTTTATGTGTATAGGTAGATTCTGACTTTCTGAATAATCTTGGATATCCAAGATCAGTCTCCTTATAACCCTTGTCTCTCCACCCCTGTAGCTTCTGTAAACCAGGGCTCATCCCCAGAGCGCTCAGGGCAGAGGCCCACAGAGCTGCTGCTGATGACCAAGCATGGGAATTCATAACTTGGACGATCCAAGCCAGACCGAAGCCTTGCTATGGTTTTTTTGGGATGCTGTTTATTACTTTTCCCTTGGTGAATATTTTCCTTCCTGCTTAAGTTTTGCTTGGGTCAAGTTTGAAAATAACATCGCTCCTCTGAGCACGGGCTCGTGCCGTGAAGGTAAAGTGGATAGACATGTGCCGGGGAAGAACTGACCAGCCAGTTCAGGGTTAACTGCGCAGGCGCCCAGCGCCCGCTGGAAATCTGCAGATCAGCTTGTTTGGGGCTGCTCACGCTTTCACGTGGACTGGCTGGTGCTCGAATGCCGGCGAATCTTACCAGCGACCAGAAATGTCTGGATGTGCCTGCCTCGAAGTTTCCAGCCAGTTCACAAGCACCTCTCAGCACCTTCTGATTTGGGCTTTGGGGCTTTTCAGTGGCCGCCTCTGAGAGATGCCTGTCCAGCTCCCATTACTGAGTCTCATTTTACCAAGTCCCCGGCCTCCGTGGGACTGGCTGTCCGGCGTTTCTATCCACCAAGCCTGGCTCTACAAACCCACAGTTTCACAGCACTTTCCTCTATGCAGTTCGCATCAAGCTTTCAGCATAACCTGAGTCTTTGGCGTTAATGCTCGCCCTATTACGTGATATCATGTGCACTTGGGGATTCGGGAAGAAAAACTCAGAAGGCCTGGGAGAAAGGGCCGTTGTGCTAAATGCCTTCCAGATGGCGACGCGAAATGGGAGATAAGGTGCTGTCGCCCATCTGCCCAACAGGACCATGTGTTCAGCCTGCACCTTGGGGGCTGTTATCACCCTCCCTTGACAGGCCCGGCCACTCTGGTGTTTGTCCTTGCCCAAGGGCTTCCCTTGGCAGCTCCAGCTGATCTCTGAAGTGAAACGTGCTGTCAGTTCAGTGAGAGATCTGCCCAGGACTCAAAAGCCCCGAGCAGGGAATCAAAGGCCAGCAGCTGCTGACAGTGTCTCACTTCGGCCAGACCTGCAGGGCTGTCGGGCTGAAGGTGAACCCTGGAGCGACGACTGTGTGGCTGGAGACCATAGCCTCATGGTCAGTGGGACCAGTGACCAGTTGTTTGTGAGGACCTTAGCAAGGTCCTAAGTCAGGGATAGCAAACTCTCCTGATCCATCGTCTCTGGCCCATTGGAAGTGGTTCCGTAGGGATCTATGTTGAGATGGAGTCTGAGGTCTTGTCCAGCTGGGCTTAACAGGGAAGAACGTCTTGGTCGATAAGTTATGGCTGTCTGCTAAAAGTGTGGTCATTAATATTGCTGTCAATTCTGTCCTAAACCAAAAGAAATAGCAGGTTGAATTTAAGTCAATACATCCTTCCTCTTCCAAAAATATAAGTACTCTACATGAATTTGAATTCAGCTTCTTCGTCATTCCAATAAGGTCTGGAAAACGCTGATGAACTCCTTCAGTGGAAAAAGGCCTCCCGGATGTTTAACCCAGGCTAGCTTCCCGGGGGAGGAAGACAGTGAGATAACGCTAGCAGGTGGAATGAGACCACAGAAAGCATGGACCCCATGTCAGTGCCCTGCCCTCTCTGGGTTTGGCAGCTGTCCGGAAGGTTCTGCAAAGACCTGGGATTGGTGGTGGGTGTTAAGGGCCTGGCTTCTGAGAACAACGTCTTTAAGAGAAGTCACAGCTGGTCACAGGAGGCTTGAACGCAGACGGGAGCTGACCGGGGTTGTGGGCAAGGAGCTGCTCCTGCTACCTGCTTGCTTGCTCTGCTGGGGCAGCGTTGCCCTTTGGCAGCTCAGGGGAAGTTCCATGGACCCTGTCTGGCTCCTCGAGGGCCAGCTTCTGGATGCCGTGGGAAGTCAGGGAGGGCTCCCGTGGAAGGACCTGATCAGAACTGGGGTTGGGTCATTCTGGTGGCTTTGGGGCCTTGGATCTGAGGGGGCAAAACGGAAAGCAGGCACAGCAGGATACTCAGGAGTCCTCAGAGAGAGCAGATTCCAGAAGGAGAAGGAGGTGACTCAGCAGGAAGGAGCGATGAGGGGCAGGGGACTGAGAGAACCGGAAGTCAGTGCCTGGGCCTGGCGGGCTGGTGGTGCCACCTCCAAGCTGGGAAAATTGGGAGAGGAAGAGGAGGGTCAGGAGGGAAGAGGAGGAGTTCTGTGGGGCCCAGGAGGGGTCTGTGGGGGCCCACGTGTCAGCGCTGGGACTGGGATGGTGAGTCACTGAGTGTTTCCTGGTGGAATCCTGACCTCCTTGGCCCCTGGGTATGAGCCAACAGGCCTGGAAGAGGGGGAGGCTCCTTTCTTAAATGAGCTGTTGAATCACACTTGTTTGGTGCCTTTGGCTAATGGGACCCAGCCTGCGCAGGAAGGGCGTGCCCATGGCAGTTGGGGCCAACAGAGGGAAGGGAGGAGGGGGCAACCAGGTGGCCCCTCAGGAACAGGAGCAGCTGCGGGCAGGCGGGGAGGTTGGTGAGTGAGCCTTGGTTGTGCTGCCCCAGGGCGTTCTCAGAGACCGGCAGGGAATGGATTTGTAGCCTGGGGCATCTGCATCAGATCTCAGGGCCATCAGCTGTCACAGAGCTGGCCTTGCTGTGATTACGGCAGGCCCCCAGATCTGTGGTGGCCCCTCCCGTCCCCTCCCCTCTGCCACTGTTTTCCAAGACAGAGATCCTTCCTTGCAGCTTGATAAACAGTACCTTCGAGTCTCAGAACCACATGCAGAACCCTTTCCTCAGTTTGCGTTAAACTAAGTCAAATCTTGGCGGGAAGTGTGTGGTGGAGGGAGGAGCGCACCAGTGTAGTGTCTGGAGAAAGGGAAGTGTTAGGCTAGTAGCTTGCATTTGTACGTGGTCCATTTGCTCATTATGAATACACGTCGGCCTCCAAAGTGTAAAATAGCTCTTGTAAGGAGCTTAAACGCCCCTGGTAGTTTGCATTATTCATTTGAGTCATTCTTGTACAAAATAATTAATTTCAGCCACTGCCCAAATTGTTAGAAATAAAAGTTTGACAGAGGAGGCCAGTCACTCTGTCTGCAAACCCACTTTGCTCTTTTGCGGGGTTTCATCCAAACACTTGTAACTTTTGTTCACCCATGGATTTGCCCTGCGCTGGGCTTTCCTAGGTCGTTACTCCCGGGGCTCTGTTTTTCTCTGTTTGTGGAGCCCCAAGAGAGCAGGCAGCATGGGTCCAGCCCTGGCTCTGCTCCCACACTGTGGATGGCCTGGCCTGGGGCTGGGATCCTGGGGTGGAGGTGGCAGATGTATCCCCTGCCTTCATGGAGCTCTGAGGCCCGGGTGGTAAGGGGCTGGGCAGTGCCTGCTGGACCTGCAGAATCTGCTAAGCTGTGACTGGACTTAGGGGCAAGACTAAGAGTCCTCTGTCCAGTGTGTGGTGTGGGCGCCCATGGCAGCTGCCCTTCAGACCAGGGTGCTAGCCTCTCAGGTGGCCCTCAAGAAGATGGAGTGGGCAGACATAGCAGCCCAGAAGCCCACGCACCCTGGACTCCTGCAATCTGGGAGCTCCCTGTGGGGTTTACCCCCAAAGGAAGCAGTGATCCCTCACTGCAAGGGCTGTGACACCACAAACCCCAGCTAGCCCCTCAAGCTGGGTTTCAGGCCCTCGGTGCTGAGCCCTGTATTCCAGCCTGGCCACCCCAAGACACCTTCAGCCCGGCCAGCCCCGCTGTGGACAGGAGCAGGGTTGGCTGGAGAGGCTGGGAGGGCACCACCCTGAAAGCTGTTTCCCGGCTTAAATCTGAGGAGGCCATTGCTAGCCTTGATTTTTGCCAGTGGAGAAAACCAGAATCTCTTCTGCACACCAAGCTTGTGCCTTTTGGCTTTTGCGGGGAGTGGTCTCCTGTGCTACCCCGAGAGGCCGTTGTGGTTCCCCAGCTGTCCAGCAGGGGGCTCTCGCTCCCTGCCCTAGGGCCACACTCCGAAACTCGTTCCTCCCCCAGGACACGGGCGGCCCAGCTGGGCCGGGACAGGTTCCTGGATTACCCATCAGCCTTTTCCTTTGGATTTTTCTCAGCCTTGGAATTAGGCAAAGCCCTAGGAATTTGTACCATTGTATTTTAGTTCTCACCTCATAGGGTTCCATTGCCTAGCAAAAACTAATGGAAATTATCATACAAAAATCCTCTCCTCTAAATAGAAATCAAACTAGGAAACTCACATGGCGTGTCCCGGACACCTGAGATGCCTCTGTTAAAGGAACCCCGTTCTGCAGGAGCCTAAGGAGGGAGGAGCTGCGATGCCGCCGCAGGCGTGGCTGTGTGGAGTGGAGGCCTGGGTGGGGAAGCCCGGGGGCCGTGTGCCGGGGTTTAAAGAGTCCATTCCATGTGTGGGCGGGTGGGTTGGGTAGGGTGAGTAGGGCCTGATGAATGTGCCATTAATGACCCCAGCTCCATGTGGAATAATTCCACCATTGTGTCCCCAGCACCTCCCCGGCTGCTGCCCACGTGGGTCCTGCTCCCTCGGCTGCAGAACACACAGCTTCACCTTCTGCCCCCGCTGGTGATGGAGTAGAAGCTTCCAGTCCCTCCTGCCCAGATCTGGCCAAGGACCTCAGCAGGTATTGCGTAAGCCCCCTCAGCAGCAGCTGCCCCCAGAGAGCAGGGTCTGGTGGTCTCTGCCCCCTAGGTCGTGGGGCGAGCTGTGTTTTGGATGGTGCCAACAAGGCAGTGACCGTTTGACCTGTGAGACCATGTCTTTGATCATTTGGGCTGTAGCGGATCTCAGGGTTACCCTTGCCCACCTGCTTCTCATGTCACACACGGTGGGAAGCATGGTGTGAGCGAGTGTGTTAGCATTCTGCAGAGAAACAAGCCAATAGGATGGATGGATGGATGATCTGTATGTGTATGTATTTCTATGTATATACATGTGTGTGTGTGTGTGTGTGTGTATATATATATATATATATATATATATATATATACACAGAGAGAGGGATTTATTTTAAGGGATTGGCTCATGTGACTGTGGGGGCTGGCAAGTCTGAAATCATGCAGGGTAGGCTGGCAGGCTGGAGAGCAGGGAAGAGCTGATGCAGCAGAGCCCCAAGGCCATCTGCTGGCAGAATTCCCTCTTCCTTGGGGGTGGTCAGTCCTTTTCCTTTAAGGCCTTCAACTGGTGGGATGAGGTCCACCCACATTATAGGAGGTAATCTGCTTTGCTCAAAATCTACTGATTCAAATATTAATCTCATCTAAAAAAAAATCTTGACAGTGAAATTGAGACAGGTTAGATAAAATATCTGGGTTCAATGGACCAGCAAAGCTGATGCATAACATGAATGATTAGAGCAAGTATGTGAAACTCCTGTTTCCATGCAAGCAATTGATTTTGATTATAAATCATTAAAGCCTCCTCAAGAGCATCCTTAAGCAGTATTTTGTGGAGAGCCAAATGCACCTAGGTGTGCTGAGCACGTCAGGCCTCTGTCCTCAGGGAGCTCCTGCTGGCTGGGACACAGTGCTGAAAGCTAAGCCATGGTAAGGGGCAAGAATATAAGGGGTGCCCAAAGGGTAGGTGACCACTGCCAAACCAGAGTGTCCAGAAGTAGTAGATAAATCAGAGGAAGAGAAGATCGCTGCATGCAGAAGAGATTGTGGAACATGGGGTAATAGTAGGATGGGCCCAGAGCTGGATCAGAGTCTGTCTTATCTGGGTAATGCCATCTAGAGCATTATTCTTCTCTGTCCTGTATCTCGTGGCATCTCCCTGCAGCTCTGTTGGTTCTGAGTCCCAGAGGGACTTTCCATCTTTCAGATTGTTGTTGGCAGAGCAGAAACATTGATTCCACCCCTCTTGGATCCACCGCAGTGCCTTGTCTGTAATCCGTGGCCCAAGGACAAGGAAATGTATGGGAGGTCTGCTTTTCTGCTAGTGAGACAGCACAAGCAGAGGTTGGGGAGCAGGGACATCACCAGGTGTTTGGGAAAACACCCTTGCTTTGCCTTGGACGTAATAGGTGCTCAAAAAAATGTGAAATCTATTCTAGCCCTTGGATAAGCTTCTTTAAAAAAAATGAGGTATAACTTACATACCAAAAAATAGTAAAATTCACTCTTTTTAGGCATATAGTTCCACAAATTTTACAAAACATTTCCATCACCCCCACAAAGATCTCTCATGCCCATTTGTAGTCAATACAAATCCCAGCCCCTGGCACCCACTGATCTGTTTTCCATTTCTTATTGTTTTGTCTTTTCCAGAATCTCTTCTAGATGGAATTATGGAGAAAGGAAATATAATTATTCTTCTCAAATATTCTGCCCCTCGGGTTTTTTATAAAGGTAGACATAAATCCACCATATGACCCAGTAATCCCACTTTTAGATATTTACCTATGAAAGATGAAGATATATGTTTACCTAAAAACTCGTATGCATGTATTCTTCATAATTGACCCAAATTTGAAACAACCCAGGTATCTATCCACTGGCGAAAGGATCAACACATTGTGGTATGTCTATGCTAAGGAATGTTACTTACCCATAAAAGAGGAACAAGCTGCAACTTGTTCCTGATTCCTGCAACTAAATTGATGAATCTCAAATGCATTAGGCTAAGTGAGAAAGGCTGGACTCAAAAGACTTCATTCTACATAATTCCATCTAGAAGAGATTCTGGAAAAGACAAAACAAGAAATGGAAAACAGATCAGTGGGTGCCAGGGGCTGGGATTTGTATTGACTACAAATGGGCATGAGAGATCTTTGTGGGGGTGATGGAAATGTTTTGTAAAATTTGTGGAACTATATACCTAAAAAGAGTGAATTTTACTATTTTTTGGTATGTAAGTTATACCTCATTTTTTTTTAAAGAAGCTTATCCAAGGGCTAGAATAGATTTCTAATGAAATCTAAAATAAAAACGTCAACCTCCAGACCTTTTACTGATGCAGTCTTGGGCTCAGAGAGCAGCCCTGATGAACTCCTGGTACCAGCAGACATAAGTGGTACCCATTTGCTCTGTGTCCTTCATTCCTGAGGTCAGCTGGGCTCACGGCTCTCAACCTGTCATAGAGGGCATACTGGGTGATCTCACCTTTAGCTGGAGCCTGCTGTATGTGGGTTGCTTCTGAATTTCATTCATTTACATATCTGAGCATTCAGCAGCATGAATCTGGGGTTACTCTGGGCCAATCACTGTGCTAGGGACAGGACACAGAGGTCCAGAAGACAGGCACCGTCCTGCCCTTGAGGAGCATCCAGTGTTGGAGAAGACAGATTTGGAGCGATCAGTTACTGGGGGAGAAGTGCAGCACCCAATAGAAAATGGATGGATGTGACCCACAACCTCACTTAGTCCGGGTAGCTGAGGATGGCTTCCCAGGGAAGCAACTGAGAGCTTAAGCTGACTGTGTTTATGCATGGGCTGGACTGGGCGCGCTGAAGTTGCTGAGGAAAGAATAGATGTTGCTGAGGAGGAGCAGCACTTGTGTGGACCCTGAGGGAAGAGAAGGCAGAGCAGGGGAGCCCAATTGAAAGGAGAGCAAGGTGGCCCAGTGGGCAGGGCCAGGTGGCTGCCACGCAGTGGGTGGCAGGAAGGACTGAGGCCTTTATCTTTTGTTTCCTTTGATAGAATTTTTTTTATTAATAGGTTTTTTTTAATTATAGTTTCGATTTACAGAAAGATTGAGAAGACAGTGTCGAAGTTCCCATTTATCCAAGCACACAGTTTCTGTTATTAACATCTTACCGATAGTAAGGTAATTTAGTACAATTAATAAACCATTATTGGTTGGGCGTGGTGACTCAGGTTTGTAATCCCAGAACTTTAGGAGGCCAAGGTAGGCAGATCACATGAGGTACGGAGTTCAAGACCAGCCTGGCCAACATGGGGAAACCCTGTCTCTACGAAAAACACAAAAATATTAGCTGGATGTGGTGGCAGGTGCCTGTAATCTCAGCTACTTGGGAGACTGAGGCACAGAATCGCTTGAACCTGGGAAGCAGAGGTTGCAGTGAGCCAAGATTGCGCCATTGCACTCCAGGCTGGGTAACAGAGCAAGGCTCTGTCTCAAAAAAATAATTGTTATTGATATATTGATACATCTCTACTATAATAATTAAAGTCTATGGTTGTTGTGGTTTGAGTGTTTGTTGCCTCCAAAACTCATGTTGAAACTTAACCCCCAACATGGTAGTATTGAGAGGTGAGGCCTTTAAGAGGTGATTGGGTCATGAAGCTCTGCACTCATGAGTGGGTTAATCCATTCGTGGATTAATGGATTGCTGGATTATTATGGGAGTGGAACTTGTGGCTTTATAGGAAGAGGAAGAAAGACCTGAGCTAGCACACTCAGCCCCCTCATTGTAGGATGCCCTGCACCACCTCCAGCCTCTGCAGAGTTCCCACCAGCAAGAAGGTCCTCACCAGATGCAGCCCGTTGACCTTTGACTTCTCAGACTCCGTAACGATAAGAAGCCAACTGCTTTTCTTAATAAGCCATCCAGTTTCAGGTATTCTGTTACAAGCAATAGAAAATGGACTGAGACAATAGTTGATAGACGTTTCCTTACTTTTTCCCTGACAATAGAAAATGGACTAAGACAATAGTTGATAGACGTTCCCTTAGTTTTTCCCTGACAATAGAAAATGGACTAAGATAATAGTTGATAGACATTCCCTTAGTTTTTCCCTGACAATAGAAAATGGACTAAGACAATAGTTGATAGACGTTCCCTTAGTTTTTCCCTGCCGCCCTCTTTCTGTTCCTGTATCCCATCTAGGACACCACATTTCCATTTTGTTTCTGGAGCTGCCTCTTGGCTGTGGCAGTTTCTTCTTCGACTTGCCTCGTTTTTGATGACCTTGACAGTTTGCAGGAGTTCTGGGCAGGTGTTTCGCAGGATGCCCCACTGTTGGAATTTGCCTGATGCTCTTCTCATGATTGGACTGGGCCTGTGGGTTTTGGGAGGAAGAACAGAGATCAAGTGCCATTTTCATCACACCCTGTCGAGGGTACATACCATCAACGTGACACACACGGCTGACACTGACCTCAGTTGCTTGGCTGAGGTCATGTTTGTTGGGTGTCTCCACTGTACAGTTACCTTTTTTTTTTAATTGAGACAGAGTTTCCCACTGTTGCCCAGGCTAGAGTCCAGTGGTACAATCTCCACTTACTGTAACGTCTACTCCCGAGGCTCAAGCAATTCTCCTGCCTCAGCCTCCTAAGTAGCTGGAATTACAGGCTCCTGCCACCACACCCAGCTAATTTTTATATTTGTAGTGGAGTCAGGGTTTCACCATGTTGGCCTAGCTCCCAGCCTCAAACGATCCTGCCTCGGCCTCCCACAGTGCTGGGATTACAGGCGTGAGCCACCACATCTGGCCAAGTTCCTTTTTTTTTTTAACCCCTTTCAGTACCATAGTCTGTAGAAGAAAGTTACTGCAGGCACAGTTAAAGGGTGGAGAGTTGCCCTCCTCCTCTGTTAGGGCAGAGCATCCACAGAAATTATTAGAGTTTTTCTGTACTGGAGATGTGTCCCTTCCATTTACTATTCAATCAGGTATTTATATCTGCGTGGCCTCCTGGATATTTGTTTTATTCTGTGGGTCATAATCCAATACTACACTGTTTCATTGCTCCATTGTAGCAGCTTTGGTCATGGGCTCCTTGGGCTTTCTTTTAAGAGCGTCCAGAAGCCCAAGGCCGTAAGTGATATGATGGGATTTGCATTGTTAAAGATCTGGCTGGCTGCCTGCCCAGGCAGGAGTGGTTTTAGGATTGAGGCCCTATTTCCTGGGGCTCCCGGACAGCTGTGGTTCTGTCATTGTCTTCAGTGCAGTTTCCACCTTGACTCTCTCCACAGCTTCTTTCAGCCATGGGGCGTGGCCTGGATCCAGGGATCCAATAAACTGTGTTTCTTCCCTTCGGATGAGTTCCTGGAGGTTTTCAAAGCGAGGTTCCACAGATGTAAGGTTGAACATTTTATTTCACTGAAATGGAAGTCGTTATTCACCCAGCCTGGGCCAGAATTTTATTATTATTATTTTTTGAGATGGAGTTTCGCTCTTGTAGCCCAGGCTGGAGTGCAGTGGTGCAATCTCATCTCACTGCAACTTCTGCTTCCCAGGTTTAAGCAATTCTTCTGCCTCAGCCTCCTGAGTAGCTGGGATTACAGGACCCACCACCACGCCCGGCTAGCTTTCGTATTTTTAGTGGATATGGGGTTTCACCATGTTGGCCAGGCTGGTCTCAAACTCCTGACCTCAGATGATCCGACCGCCTTGGCCTCCCAAAGTGCTGGGAATACAGGCGTGAGCCACCATGCCCAGCCCTGAGCCAGAATTCGAGGTTCTGGTTGGACTCATGATTTGGACGTGCATCCTCCCTGGGTTCCCACCTCCAGCCAGGCGTCTTCTGCTGGAGCCAGCATGCCTTCTGGGTGTTAAGTGCAGGCAGCTGCAGTGCCGGCCACATCTGTGGCTTTGTCTTCTCTCTTTGGGCTTGGAAGGGAGCTGTGAGGCTGTGAGACCTGGTGCAGTGACAAAGGAAGCCCAGGGCACTTCTTACAGAATCGACAGATGCTCTGTTCTTGCAAACATGCTGGGTGACTTCCTGCTGCCTCTTCCTGCTTCTCATGGCTGCTTGGAAATGATGACAATCCCACATTTCCAGTGCAAATGGCTTTTCTCCAGGAGTTCTCACACTCCCCTCCCCCACGTTCATTGGTAATCATTAGGCCACAGGCCTTGGGGAGAACAGATGTGACTTCGAGAGGGAGAAAAGAGAGGTTCTGGGAAGGAAAGAGAGTTTCGAGTCTCTGCCTCCTACCCTGCCTGGGAGGGAGACCATCGCTGCCTCGATCACGCTTCTGCCGGGCCTTCCTTTCTTCGCCAGCATAGCCTCCTGAGCCTTGTGGGGTCAGCAGGTCACCCTGACATTTCCAGAGCTGTCAGCTCTTTGGAGAGCTGTTTGAGGCTGAGGCCAGGCGAGGGGTCTGATAATAAAAGTTTTCAGGAATGGAAGTTGAGAATCTTCACCTCACCAAGGCCACCACAGCTGACCTCTGGGGGCTTGTGGCAAAGAGCCTAGAGTGTGGGACATGAGCTGAGAGGGGTGTGAGCTGCACAAATGGCATCTCTCTTCAGGGCTGGCCTCTCACTCCCTGCTGCAGACAGCTGGCCCCTAGGGATTGGTGACTTGGAAACCTGGCCAAGGGCTGTCTGGTGGACCCCGGGAGGAGAAACAGGACGGGAGAAGCAGCTGAGCTTCTTGAGGGAGGAAGCCAGATCCCTGGTGCTGGGGCAGGATGCCCAGGAGACAGCACCCTTGAGAAATGCTGGCCCCGAGCTAAGGCCTGTGGGGGCTGTGGCCATGGCTCTTCAGGCTTTTGGGTGAGACGCCCCCACGCTCCTGGCCCACTCGCCTTGGGCAGGCTGCCCCAAATTGCTCCCTTCCCTCTGTGAACACTTCCCCAAGACCTGAGAGCTTTTCCTGCTCAGGACGGAAGGGCAGAAACCCCCCATTCCCTCCACCCAAGTTAGAGAAGTGCACCCCTTGGAAAACACCATGTATCCTCGCACACTCGCCAGCCTGCTCCACATGCAGCACTTGGCCTTGTAGGGGGGTCCAGATGAGCCTCTCTGTCTCACCGGGAAAAAGGGCTGGGTTGTTGGGCTGAGGGTCTCTGCAGTCTCGTGGCGTCGTGGCTTGGTTACAGAGGCCAAGTTTCCATTGTTCTCTTGCCTCTAAGGCCCACTGGGTTCAGGGCAGACTGAGCATAACTACACTGAGCCGTGTTGCTGGCCAGTGAGACAAGCAGAGGCATCTATGGGTCCCCTGGGTCCTGCTCAGTCCCCTGAATGTGAGCTGCAGTGGGGCAGGTGCTGGGCCTCCCTGGCTTCAGCCTGAAGAGCAAGAGCAGAGGTCATCAGTTAGAAGGTGGCCCCTCAGTCCTGTGGGCCCAGCTCAGCAGTTCTTTTCCTTCTTCTGGGAGGGGAGGGGAAGGAGAAGCAGAGGCAGCAGGGCTCCTCGGCCCTCCTCTGGGGACACAGCTGGGAGGAAGCTGCAAAGCTTCAGCTTGTGACGCCATCTGGGCTGCAGTCCCATGGCTCCTAGAGCAGCCTAGAAGGGATCCCACCCCTAAGTGGGGCTCGGGGAGGAGCAGATGGGGCTCAGGGAAGGGCAGGAGTCTTTGAGGGAGTGGCCAGATGTGCTCAGCACTGTAGTGCTGGGTGGAAGGTTCCAGGGTGGTGTGGGGGCCCTGCTTGCCCCAAATAGGAGCAGCTGAGGCTAGGGGCCCACCTCCTTCCCCCAGCATGGCGGCCTAGGGACAGCCCTCGGCTGCCACTGGATGGTTTTAGGTGCTTCCACTCCAGGAGGCCGCTTTCCTTCCAAGCCAAATGCATGCTCTCCAGCCCTCAGACCCAGTGGACATGCAGAAAGAGGGGTGGCCAGGAGACAGCTGTTTACAGGCTGCCCCAAAAGGAGTGGAGAAATAGACCCCTAAACCAAGGGAGGCAGGGCTCTGGGAGGCAGGGTGGGATGGGATGTGGCACCAGCATGTGCGGCTCGGGACCCCTCCATGCCTGAGTGCCATGCCCATGTTGATGATTCAGTTTCTTTAAGAACACTGGCAGCACATGCTGAGCGCTGGAGTCCAGGTGGAGTCATGCAGCCTTCCTGGGTCCTCTCTTTTGCTTTGTTTGCATTTTTTGATCCTGCCAGCCTGCCAGCCTCTCAGCAGATACATCCTGGTTGATTCTGTGCCACAGACTATTCATAACATGGTGCAGGGGAAGGAGCATGAAGTTGGAAAGACATGCCCCTTGGCCTGATTACCAGCTGTGTGATGTGGGGTAAGTTACTTGACTACTCTGAGCCTTGGTTACGCCTCTTTAGGTTGAGGTTAGTAGTACCCGCCTCTTGGGGGTTATGGTGAGTAGTAAATGTATATGAAGAATGTATCTCAGTGTTTGACAAAAGGCATTGAATTAACACTAACCCTGCCCCCCCCGCCCCCCAACTCCAGCTGCCAGCAGTGATGGGGAAAAGGAGGCAGAGACAGCTGCTCTGGAAACAGAACAATACAGCATGATAAACTGAACATAAGACAACACAATAAACTCTCCAACTGAGCTGAGAACGAAAGACTCAAGAAGAGAGCGCCTGACTCTGCCTGGAGAAGCTGGGAAGGCTTCCCAGAGGAGGCAGCATCGCCAATGAGTTTTGCAGCAGAACTATGTGTTTGCTGAGGGTAAAGAAGGGCAAAAGTGCTTCAGGGAGGAGGAAGCGAATGTGCCAAAGCTTGGGGCTGTGGCGAGGCCCAGCAGGTTCAGGCAGTGGGTCAGTGCGGAGCAACTGGAGGGAGGTGTGGCGGTCTGGTGGTGGTCCTCAGCCGATTTGGAGGGGCCTGCAGCTGGACCGGGGAGTTTGCTGGTGCCCAAGAAGTGTGAAGAAACGTGTCTTCTCTTTTCAAGCAGAGGAGTCAGGATGGAATTTAGTTTGGGGAAATGCCTGTGGTAGCGAGGAGGAGGGTGGATAGAGGAGAGGACAGAGGTCATAGGGCCGTGTAGAGGCTGTTACTGTGGTCCTGGTGGGAGCCTGAGCTAAAGCAGTGGCTGTGGGGATGGAGAGGATCTGGGTCTGTCTTTGTGGCTTGCATTCATTCATTCACTCACCAACATTTAATGAGCATCTGCTGTATGCAAGGCTGAAGGCAGGTGCTGGGGATACAGTGGTGATCCTGTAACGTGGGCCACGCTATGAGGGTGACACTGCAGAGGTGTCTACTCCCAGGCTGGGCTGTGACCCTGGGCAGGGGCTTTCCGGGGCAAGTTGCCCAGGGTCTCCGGCTCAGCACCAGCATTTCCTCCCCTTCCTGCTCAAGGCTGGGGCCCAGGGCCAGAGGGTGCAAATCCCCATGTGATTCCACCAACATGGACACCCCGGAGTATTCTTCTGGGCTAAGAGGCAAAGAATGGTGGGTCTTTGTGGGGATGACTTGCCCACCTTGTGCCCCACCTCAGCGCCCCTGCCCCTGTCTCTGTCTAAATACTCATCTCGCCGAGCATCACTGTCTGGCTATGCAGGAAGAATTACAGGGTCCTGCCTGCCTTTCTTGGGTTTAGATAACGGGGCCGAAAGCCAGCTAACAAAAGCGGAATGATTTCTTAAAGTCGGATGGAAGATCAAGCAACAACAACAAAAAGAAAGAAGCAAACGAAAATGAAAGAGTAGAGTGTGTGCATCTGAAGGAGGTAGCTCAGTGTTCGACAGGTCTTCCAGGTTGGAGGACCTGCAGCCTGACCAGAGCAGCTTTGCTCAAACCACAGGAGAAGCTTAACCTGGTGGCCAGTGCACATGTGCTAACCCCATATGTGTCCCTGACCGGCGCTGAGCTTCCCTTGGTGGGCTGCAGTGATACTCTGTTCCATTCCATTCCATATGTGCATGCTGACACGGCTGACCTGATGGCATGATTCCCTGGTGCATTGTCCCTGCTTCATTTCCAGGAGGAGGCAGGTTGTCCTGAGGTTGGCATGTGGTGCCTGCAGTGCCTCTGCCAGCACAGCCTGAGACATCTGTCCAGACTGACACAGCTGGGGAAGAGGGCAGGGCCATCCTGCGTCCTCACCCTGTGTGACCAGAACGCTGACTGTTGCAATGCTGTTTGGCAGGACTCAGGGTGGGATCTGGGACCTTGTGGAGAAAAGGGTGGAGAGCAACGTAACAAGCTCTGGCTGGGACTGGATTTCAGGTTCTCCCTGAAGCACCACCAAGTGGCTGTAGTTTTCTTCGTTATTCTGATAACACCTGGCCTTTACTGAGTACTTTCTACATACCAGGCACTGAGAGCAATGCTTTTGATCTATCTTTCTTTCTTTATCTTTTTTTTTTTTTTTTTTTTTGCGATGGAGTCTTACTTGCTCTGTTGCCCAAGCTGGAGTGCAGAGGTGTGATCTCAGCTCACTGCAGGCTGTGCCTCCCAGGTTCAAGCTATTCTCCTGCCTCAGCCTATCGAGTAGATGGGATTACAGGCATAGGTCACCACGACTGGCTAAGTTTTGTATTTTTGGTAAAGACAGGGTTTCATCATGTTGGCCTGGCTAGTCTTAAACTCCTGACATCAGGTGATCCTCCCATCTCAGCCTCTCAAAGTGCTGGGATTACAGGCATGAGCCATAGCGCTTGGCCTGATATGTATTTCATCTCGTTTAATGTGCATACCAGTCCCATCAGGCAGATATTTTTATTGTGCCCATTTTATAGATGGGAAAACTGAAGCCCAGCAAAATTGAAACACTGGCTGCGGTCCCAAGCTCTGAGGCCAAAGCTGCGACGGGAACCATTTGGGTTGGGTCATCCCTGTGGACTCCTCCAGGAAGTCTGCCAGCCTCTCACTCCTCTGCCTGATTGAAGAGCTCTGGGCTTGGGGTCCCAGAGATGCTGTGAGAGTGAAGCAGGGACACCAAGTCTCCTCCCCAGGCCAAAGTGATTTCTCATTTTTCCACAAAACAGCCACAGCAGCAGCTGCAGCTAAACATGCCTTGAGCACCTGCTATAAGCCTGGCACTGCAGTGCCTGAGGCTTTTTCATGTATTATCTCATTTAAACCTTGCAACCTTCATGTTTGGAAGAGGGACTGTTATTATTTCCATTGTACAGATGAGAAAACAGAAGCACAGAGGATCTAATAACTTCTCAGGGTCAGTTTTAGGATGCCAGTGAGCAAATAACGTCTGTTGTTACCCATTCATGTTTTTGACTTAGGTGTCTGAGGAAGCGAGTTTAATGCAAACCTTACTGCCAAGCACCCGACCTGTCTTCCCACCCCTCCCCCAATCACAAAAACAAACAAGATCTGCTGCTAGGGAGATTGTCGAGGTCAGGGAGACTGGAGAGCTGGCTCTGGGCTCTGCATGTGGTACCTGGGGTCTCTTTGCAGCCCGGGAAGGGCTCATCCCAGGGAGGGCCTCCTTGAGTTGCCTTCAGCCCTGGCCTCAGCTGGAAACAGTTTGGGTTTCTGCCTTTCTCCTCTGTGTCTGCAAGTACAGCTGTGTCTACCCATTTCTCCATTCATATGTCCGGCCAGGCTCCCTCCTTCTTGGAGCCAACCTCACTGCTGCTAGGACTGGAGCATGGGTGTGTGCATAAATTGTGTTTAAGATCACAGGCACAGGTAGGTTCTGAGGCAGGTAGTCACTGCACAGGGAAATTCTTATGCAAAGTAGCAACCCTTCATGTCTTCCTAGTTTAAAGAGATGCGGAAACATATGTAAATATGCCATGCATTTATTTTTTGCCAAATGATGCCAAAAACCTCTGCAAGCTGTTAAAAAACCTTGTCATGCCTGTGTCCAGCTCTCTCTCACAATTCCATAAACTCAGCAAAGATGAAGCAGGAATTTGGTTAGTCTGTTGTCAGGGGAAGATTTTCTTCCCATGTACACATCCATTGCTAAAGATCTGAGAATTTAGGAAAAATAATCTCTTAGCCTCTGACCCGATTATGTATTAATTGCAGCTGGCCACAGTTAGGCAGGGTGTAGAGGGAATTATACCGACAGGGCCTCTCGGATGATTATGGAAAGAGGGAAATATTTTTAGGGCTTGGTAACACGCATGCAGGCGCACACACACATGCCAGCGTGCGCACACACCCACCCAAGCTGACACGCTCATTCACTTACTCTGCCCACGGACTTTATGCTATCAATAGATGCTCATGGATGCTATTTCTGGCCCGGCGTTCTGGATTTCTGTTCCTTCATGGAGTCTTGAGTCAGCAGTTCTGAGCCTCAGCGCCTGGTTTTTGCTGCCTGGCTCACAAGTAGGGCAGCCCTGTGCCAGGTTCTGTCTCGACTGCTGCTGACAGGCGTGGGAAGAAATTCACCCCAGATGCTGCAGATTCACCCCAGGGCAGTCACAGGTAGCTCTCTCTGCTCAAAATGAGGGAAGGACTGAGAGGTGTGAAGGTTCTGAATTTGCTGTCTGTACTTTCATCTAGGAGGCATCCCTACCACGGGGCCACTGAGGGGGGCCCCTCCCACTGCAGAGGCACAGATCCGCCCTTCTCAACCTGCTTCTCCAGTCTGACCTCAGAAACCAGCTTGCTGTTGATTTTGGCATCTGGGAGACCCCATCTCTGTTTACACCCAAATGTTTTCCTTAAAAGGTCTTTTATTCCTAGTACAAAGTAGCCTCTAAAACCAGTGACTTTAAACTGTAGAGGAACTCAGTGGATTAACACATCAACATTCAAACCAAATGCAATATTAAACCTCTTTAAACAATAACCAAAACATTTTTTGTGGTGCTGACTGAATTTTCTGTTCTTCCTGGAAATAGTTTCCTTAGAAGAAAGATGGAGAACACTGGTTATGTGTTTGATCCTAGACAGATGCAGCCACTTGGCTTAGGTTAGTGCATTGGCTCTTTTACCAGGTTTAGGATGGAAGGGGCTTTCTTTCTAAGTAGGAGCCTAAACTTTGGAGGTTGAGAGTTTATTTGGCCATGTATCTGCTGTGGGCCACCCTCTTGATTTTTTGCCTATGACCTTAAACCCAGTCTATAAAGTTAGTTACAGGAAGGACATCTGGGTTATCCAAAGGAAATTGTTACCTGAGGAAGGCCACTTAATAAATCAAAGTTTTGGCCGGGTGCAGTGGCATACACCTGTAATCCCAGCACTTTGGGAGGCCATGGCAGGTGGATCATGAGGTCGAGAGATGGAGACCATCCTGGCCAACATGGTGAAACCCCGTCTCTACTAAAAATAGAAAAATTAGCTGGGCATAGTGGCAGATGCCTGTGGTCCCAGTTACTCGGGAGGCTGAGGCAGGAGAATTACTTGAACCTGAGAGGGGGAGGTGCACCACTGCACTCTGGCCTGGCACAGAATGAGATCAGTCTCAAAAGAATAATAATAATTAATTAATAAATCGAAGTTTTATGGTTAATAGTGAGAAGAACGTTTAAGATTTCACCTGGAAAAAAAATGAAAAATTACGAAAATGATTTTATTTTATATTTCACAAAACGTGGACTTCAATGGTAACCACATGTGAAATGCTCAGAATGAACAAAGGATTCGGGCATATTTTTGCCAGGTTTTCAAAGCTGCATATTCTTCACTTCACACTGGACTTCTGCAGCTTACACAACAGGGTCGCTTTTTCATAAACAGTTCTGAGGGCTTCTCCTGGTTCTTTGATCTTCACGGTCTCTCTTTGAAGCCACCTTCTGTCCTCATGCTGGCCGACTTTCTCTTCTTCAGTTGCTCACAGGTCTGACTGTGCCAGCTGCCCTTTCTTACAGCTTTTGGGTGGGTTTTGGGTAATTCTCTGCTATCACTTTGACTCCATGACATCCTCCTTCTCCTTCCAGGTTTGCAGTTTTGCTTTCTAGTTGTTGTCATTGTATATTTGCCCCTTCAATCAGCAAGAGACTGCCAGAGACTAGACTTGTGAAGATATGACGGGCCATGGTAGCTCACATCTGTAGTCCCAGTACTTTGAGAGGACAAGGTGGGTGGATCACTTGAGCTCAGGAGTTCGAGACCAGCTTCGGCAACATAGTGAGACCACATCTCTACAAAAACTACAAAAAATTACATGGTGGCACATGCCTGTGGTCCCAGCTACTCGGGAAACTAAGGCAGGAGGATCGCTTGAGCCCAGGAGGCTGAGGCTGCAGTGAGCTGAGATTGCACCATTGCACTCCAGCCTGGGTGACAGAGTGAGACCCTGTCTCAAATAAAATAGACTTGTGAAGACAGGAGGAGCATGTGAGGGAAGATAAAGTCTATAAGTGGTTGCTTTGTTGATGACGTCCTAATGCTGCCCTTTGCATTCTCTTATGTAACCTTGTTACCATGGAAATTTGAGTGGTGGGGACCCTCAGTGCAGGATGGGGCAACTGGGATGGATGCATCCCTGGGAACTTTGTCATTTTGTTGATTGTCAGCAGAGCTGAGGAGCCCCTGCTGTGGGTGCTGACATAGCTCTATGGAATGGAATATTGTATTGGTGGGAGGACATTGCTGAAGGCATCAGCCACCATATACATACAGTCATCTGATAAAGGGCTTATGGGAGAATGCATGTTGAGAAAGTCACATCAGAAGCTGCTTACCCATGGGATGGTCTTTTTTTTTTTTTTTTTTAAATTTTTATTGCATTTTAGGTTTTGGGGTACATGTGCAGAACATGCAAGATAGTTGCATAGGTACACACATGGCAGTGTGTTTTGCTGCCTTCCTCCCCTTCACCCACATTTGGCATTTCTCCCCAGGCTATCCCTCCCCAGCTCCCCCACCCCGCTGTCCCTCCCCTATTCCCCCGAATAGACCTGGGTGTGTAGTACTCCCTTCCCTGTGTGGGATGGTCTTTTTTTTTACTTGTTGGATTTTATGAATTAGGTAACTGATCATAGTTGTTGCCCTTTTTGCTTTAGCTGTTGGGAGACTTGGAGCCAGACTCGCAGCCCACCCCAGCAAGGGCTTAGGTCAGGACTTCCAGGCTCACCTCACTCCCTCTGGCTTTTACCCACCTTTTCTTCCTTTATTTTCTGTGTTCTCTTGAATGATGAGCTTAAATCCTTTTGACATTAGGTAGGGTATATTCTCTCAAAAGCTACCTCAAGAGTGTCTCCTACCGTTTCCATCTCAAAAGAGCTGAAATATCAAGCCAGCAATGGTGTGTTTAAAATAAAGAGAAAGAGCTGAATTAATTTGGTAAAGAAAGATTTTGAGGATCTTATTCAGTCTTTTTGAATATGGTATTTGTGTTACTGATTTTTTTTTTCATATGTGATGATAATTCTTTTTTTTTTGAGATGGAGTTTCGCTCGTTACCCAGGCTGGAGTGCAATGGCGCGATCTCGGCTCACCGCAACCTCCGCCTCCTGAGTTCAGGCAATTCTCCTGCCTCAGCCTCCTGAGTAGCTGGGATTACAGGCATGTGCCACCATGCCCAGCTAATTTTTTGTATTTTTAGTAGAGATGGGGTTTCACCATGTTGACCAGGATGGTCTTGATCGCTTGACCTTGTGATCCACCCGCCTCGGCCTCCCAAAGTGCTGGGATTACAGGCGTGAGCCACCGCGCCCGGCTGTGATGATAATTCTTAATGCTAACAACTCTCATATAGCCCTGAGATTTTTGGGGACTAGCCTCCCTTCCTTCTTCCCTCCTTTCTTCCTGCCTTCCTATAGGAATCAAAGATTACAAATATCTTCTCAATTCTTAATTTAAACATAAAAGTGAATCTTGACTGGGTGTGAGATTACACGTGGCTCACACTTGTAATCTCAGCACTTTGGGAGGCTGAGGCGGGTGGATCACTTGAGGCCAGGAGTTCAAGACCAGCCTGGGTGAAACCCATCTCTACTAAAAATACAAAAATTAGCCAGGTGTGGTGGCATGCACCTGTGGTCCTAGCTATTTAGGAGGCTGAGACACGAGAATTGCTTGAACCTGGGAGGCAGAGATGGCAGTGAGGTGGGATCACACCACTGCACTCTAGCCTGGGTGATGGAGCAAGACTCTGTCTTAAAAAAAAAAAACCCAAAAAACAAAAGTGAGTCTCATCTCTCTTTACTGACTTACTTTCTAGCCATTTTGGGTCACCTCCCTGGGTGTAATAGTAAAATTCCCAGCCCCTCCACTTCTGTCATAACTGAGTCACCTGTAGAGCTGTACTTGCTCGTGAACAACTTTGAACGGTCTCAGGCATAAATATGGTGAAGGTGGCAAGAAAGAGATGCAGTAAATAGATCAGCCCTTTGCAAGGAGAGAACAAGAGAACCTTCTGGAAAAGATGGGACTTCACTGGACCTTGTGCTTAAGCCCAAGAAACCACTCAGACACCCAAAGGTGAGCATGTGAGATTTCATGCTGGCCCATAAGAGGTTAACAGAATATCTGTACCGCTGGAAATAAACAAACACAACCATCCTCTGCCTTTTCTCTATTCATCATAAGACAGAGGGCTTTTGCCAGGACCTTCTCCCCATCCTCTGAGGTCTCATGCAACATGACGGGGCTCTGGCTGTACCTGGGGTACCCTGCAGGGCTGGAGGGCAGAGACGCCAGACACAGATATACCTGAGACTCCAACACAGCAAGACAGCGCCAAGGCATACACCTGCAGGCAGCTGAGGGAGTGGGAAGAGAGAGTTCTGGGGCTGGCATGGAGCAGACCTCTCTGGGGACATGGGGGAGCTGGGATGTGACTTTCTGGAGGAATTGAGAGAGATGGAGAAGCTGAGGAGGGGGCACCTTCTCAGCAGTGATGCCACAGTGAGGACCTTGCCATGCTCCAATGCCAGATCAAAGCCAGGAGATCCACTTGGGACTTTCTTTCAAAGGCAGTGGACAACTTTTGAAATGAGACTGAGGGATGTAGAAGTCTGTCCCCAAAGCCCAGAAAAGAGTGTCCATGGGAGGACTGTGACACCTGAGTGGCAAAAGCCCAGCACTGCATCATTCTCAGCTGAGCCCAGGCGCTGTCCCTGCTCACAGGTCCCATGCTCACATGGATGTGTGGGTGCTGCATTCTGGGCACACAGCTTCCCAGGTCTTCGAGTTTTTAGCAAGGCAGTGAGCGTGCCTAGCCCAGTGCAGAGTTCGGGTGTTCAGGCACTGCTGGGTGCAGAGTTGTGTGACATGGGGGTGGACGTGCGGGGCCTCAGATGGAGGAACAAGGTAACACCCAGAGAGAGACCAGCGCTGGTCTCAAACTCAGCTCCCTGAAGAAAAGTCCCTGGGGTTTTGTTCAGCCTCCCTCTACTCCCCACCATGGTGTCATGGGTGGTGGTGAAGAGCCGGGCTTGGAGAAGCCTGTTCTCCATCTGTGTTTACATTCCTGCTCCTCCAGATGGGTTTTTCTGTGATCTGACCTACTTTCCAGAGTGTGTGTGCTCGGGCTAATTAGCAGCTCGGGGTCCATTGGTAGTGTTTGGAGAGTCTCGCTGCTATGGCAACTGGAGACTCCCTGAGGCCAGAGGCAAAGGTGCAGCCACTCACGTTTGTTTTCCTTGGGGTGTTTCCATGTGCAGTTTCTGACCATGGCTCAGTCCCTTGAACCCCTGTGGGAGTGAAGAGGCTACACTACAGTTTACCTTTGGGCTGCCAGGATTTACCGGGTTTGCTGATCTTTCTGGTAGGTGTCATTAAGTAATGTAAGAATAAGCTGGTTCTCCATTTATAGGCGAGGTACATAATAGGTGGATTAATACATGCTGAACCGCTTTTTAGAAATGATGGATGTATTCTTTGATTTCCCCAGGTTTCTAGGGTGTCTTTGGGGACGTCTGTAGGAAGGTTTGCAGTGGAGCCTAAGTGGGCTTAGCCTGTCTTCTGGGGCCTAGAATATGTGGACTGTGGTCTAAAGGCCCCCAGGGGCTGTTTGAGTTCAGGGTCTCATTAGGTCCATGCTTAGGAGTGGTGGGGTTCCCTAGGTGGCTTAAATAGAGAACATTGATTTCTTCCAGTTCTGAAGACTGGAAATCTGAGATCAGGGTGCCAGCATGGGTGGGTTCTTGATGAAGCCTCTCTTCCTGGCTTGTAAATGGCCACCTTCTTGCCTCACACAGCAGAGAAGGAGGGTGGGGGAATCTCGTGTCCCTTTCTCTTTTTATATGGGTATCATCTCATTGTGAGGGGAGCTTTATGATGTAATCTAATTTTAATTACCTCCCAAAAGCCCCACCTCCAAATACCATCCCACTAGGGATTAGGACTTGAACACATAAATTTGGGAGGGAGGCACAAGCATTCATTCCATAGCACAGCCCTTTCCCTTGCTGTTCATGCTCCCTCCTCATTTTCTTCAGCTTTGCATGTTCTATAGGCTGAGTTACTAGGTCACCAGCTTTGTTTTAAATTGTTTGTAAAGTCAGCATCAAAAGGTCTCCCATGAGGGTCTGAGACTCTTCCATAAATACTTTACATGAACTAATCATACATGGGTTTTAGTTGCATTGACTGTAATGGTGCCCACATTTGATTTCTCTCCTGTTTTGTTGTTGTTGTTGTTTTTTAGACAGATTCTCACTCTGTCGCCCAGGCTGGAGTGCAGTGGCATGATCATGGCTCACTGCAGCCTCCACCTGCTGGGCTCAAGCACATTGGCCTCCTGAGTAGCTGGGACCACAGTTGTGCACCACCACACCAGTTAATTTTGTTATTTTTCTGTATAGACAAGGTCTCATTATGTTGCCCAGGCTGGTCTTGAACTCCTGGGTTCAAGCAATCCTCCCACCTCAGCCTCCCAAAATGCTGGGATTACAGGCATGAGCCACGGTGCCCAGCCTCTCTCCTGGTTCTTGATTGTGTTTTTGATACCAGTGAGAGGGTGTTGTTCCATCTCACTCCCAGGGCATAATATGCCCTGTCACTATTTCATAACTTTTCAGTTGTTGGGATTCTAAGTAAAAGCACTTCACTTAAATGCTGCATTAATTTCCTTTATGGTACTATACTTAGGGGAAATTTTTTTCTTTTAAAGAAGAATCCTGGTCCTAGGCATTCATAGATGGCATTTTAGTTTTTCCAATGCCCTTACAAAATAGATGCTTTTCCTCTTTTGCCAGCTGAGGAAGTAAGGTTCGGTATGGTTAAACAATTGGCTCAGGCCACACAGCTAATGCGGGAGAAGTCAGGATTTGAACTCTGGTCTCATTTCAAAGCCCTATTTTGTTATTGCAGCAGAACCTCTACCTACTGACGGTAATGACACTTAGATGGCCTTGTGCTTTTGCATATCATCTGAAAAACGTTGTTGTTTCTTTGTTTTTTGAGACAGAGTCTCGCTCTGTCACCCAGGCTGGAGTGCAGTGGCGTGATCTTGGCTCACTGCAATCTCTGCCTCCCAGGTTCAAGCGATTCTCCTGCCTCCGCCTCCTGAGTAGCTGAGACTACAGGCGCATGCCACCATGCTCGGCTAATTTTTTGTATTTTTAGTAGAGATGGGGATTCACCGTGTTAGGATGGTCTCAATCTCCTGACCTTATGATCTGCCTGCCTCGGCCTCCCAAAGTGCTGGGATGACAGGTGTGAGCCACTGCACCTGCTGGCAGATGATTTCTGCTTATGGTTCCTCATTTTTCCCCCATGTATTTTCTGAGTACCAGGCTTGGCTGAAGGCCAGTCCCTAGGTGCCCAGGGAAAGGGCCACTTTTCTCAAAATAGTAGGAGCCCAGGTTAGAGCTTCCAGATGTTTCAGCTCCATGTGGTAAGCTTCTTTGGGCCCTCACCTGCATATGGAGCCCAAGAGGTCTGTTTTCTGACAGAGAAACAAACCCCCAGGGTACTGAGAATGGCAACACGATGAACAGGTTGCAGGATCCATGCCACCAAGTGACACCCAGTGCTGACAGTGAGTGACGGCTTCCTCGGGAGGTGCTTTCCAGAGCACGCCTCGTCACGCCACCCCTGACAGCCACCTTCCCTGCAAGATTGACATAATCATTAGCTATTTTCATATAAATGCAAAAGTAAACCTTCTCAATGCTTCCTGGAAATTTCATGTTGTTACATCCCAGAAAGCGATTGATCGCCTGGCATTCTGTCTGACACTGATACTGAATAGCAGCAGTGAAAAATCAGTCCGGGTGAAGCTCTGGAACGACCTGACCTCAAGTGGCAGTCTCAAAAGAGCCCCAAACGTCCATGGCCTCGTCGTTAGTAAACAGTGCACTGGAGGCAATTTTAAAATGCTTTGAACAATTTAGTTGTTACTTTCTTTTGCTTTTGGCCACAGTTTACTTTTTAGGCTCACCACCCTATGGGTGAAGAAAAGCTGGGAAAATGTGGAAGCGTCTTCCACTTACCCATCAGAGGTTCATTTGAATTCGGTTATGAATCTCGGCTGGGAGCGCAGGAAGCGGGTCCGCTCTCTGATGGGGATGGGCGTTGGGAGCTTGGTGATGGGGTGTCACGGACATTCCTGCAGTCCCAGCACGTGTTTAGAATCCCAGAGCTGAGCTGATGCATGTAAAACAGAACTGCCTTTGCCCTGTGCGCGCACCCTGCGTTAGGGGTCTGCATTGGGCGGCTCAGCTTGCTGGGCCTCTGCTAGTTTAGGGTGAGCGTCTGCACGGGGCTTGGCTTTGTGGAGCTCACCTGGTGGCCAGAGATGGTGTTGCAGCCCCAGTCCGCTCGCAGGCCCAGTACCTTTTGCTCCAGAGCTTGCCCCAGCTCCTGCAGACTGTGCGGTGCAAAGGCCCTTGGAGGCCAGGCCCGGCTGGCTGTGAGGGGAGAGCCAGGTCCCGCAGCTCTCCCTGCTACAGGCCTCAGCTACCTGCAGAGCCCGGGGCCTGAAGAAGGCAGAAGCCGCCGTGGAGAAGGGAGCACGCCTCTCCCAGCGTCGCTCCCGCGGCCCGCTGCAGACTGTTTACCTGTTCTGCAGCCACCCCTGGTCCTGGGCCGGGAGAGACCATTTCCTCCTCCTGGCAGGGATGAGCCAAGAGGGCTGAGACCCCCCCCCCCCACTCTCGGTGGTCAGCCCGCCCGGGCACCACGCCCCTCCTTTTTGGGGCCCCAGCTCCCGGCCTGCGGCACATTTGCATTTCAAAGCCACACAATGCGGGCGGTCCCGGGGAGGCGGGAGGGGCAGGGGCAGAGGGAGGGTCTTCGCCTCCCCACCCCCAGCCCCGTTTCCGGAGCCCGCGGTGGAGCTTTGTGAAGATGCTGGCGTTGGGGCTGCTCGGCGATGATGACGTCATCGTGTCACACACAGGAGCCGGCTGCCAGGGGCTTTAAGAGACGAGCCTTTCGGACCACACGGGCGCTTACGCTCACACCCGCACGCCCCGGGCAGAGCCGCGCACGCCGGCCACACTCGGGCGCGCGCCGGCCACACTCGCGCGCACACATCCGCGGCGCTCGCCCCCCGGGCCCCGGCTCGGGCCGCGAGGCGCAGCTCCCCGCCGCCGCCGCCACCACCGCCGCCGCCACGGATGCCCGCAGCCGCTCCCGTCTGCAGTGCAGCAACCCCGGCCGCCGGCCGGCCCGCCCCGGCTCCGGGCTGCAGGAATCGCGCCAGGACGCTGGCCCCGCTCGCGGCTAGCTTGCACGCCAGGGCACAGCAAGGATGGGAGGGTCGCAGTCCCTGCAGCCAGCCCCAGCCAGCGACCTGAACCTGGAGGCTTCCGAGGCAATGTAAGTGCTCGGCCCGGGCTGCCCCAGGCCGCCTGGGGAGAAGGAGAGGATGCCCAGGCTTTGTTAGTGTCGCCTTTCCTGATGCCTGTGCATCCTGGAGCCCAGGCTGGCCTGGGGCTCTCCGCAGCCTTGCAAGGCTTTACTTGGTGGCTGCTCTGGGAGGAGCATCTGGCAGCCCCAAGTGACTGCTGTGGGCAGAAACGATTCCCTGGAATTCGGTTTTGGGCGCTCAGCCGGGTGCATGGTTGGGGGCTTCTCTTGCCGTCGGCATCTTTCCTCTGCACCCCCCCGCACAGTGGTTTTTCCTGCAAGGGAACAGCCAGGCATCAGCGAATGCCTCCTCTTAGGAAGAACCCATGAGCGTGGCAGCTCCGTGCCCGGGAGACAGCCCAGTTTCCGGGCAGGCAGCCGCGCGTGTGGCCGGGCAGATGGCGTGGTGCGCTGTGGTGGACGTTCCGTCCGGCCAGCCTAAGCATCATCCACATATTCTGGTGAACACTCGAGGACAAGGCCGCTTGCTATTATTAGTAAAGACGGCAGAACGGTGTTGTCATTGGTGGAGGCAGTGCTTGACTGTGCATCGATCCAGGAATCCGATCTTTTCTCTCAACCACAGAGCTAATGTGCTCAGAAGTGGCCTTCATCCTGGCTGTTTATTAGAAATCGCGTGTCTGTTATGGTCGTCCCCATTACCTACCCAGGCATGTTTGGACGGTGGGGCGTAGTGAATGGGTCTGCCTGACGGGTCGCATTTCAGCAACTCAGGCTTGTATCCAAAGTGGACCTCCCAAGCCTCACCTGCCCCCACCCCCTTTTCCAGGGAGAAGACTGTGTTTCAGAGAAGAGTATTCTCTGGAGACTTGGGGGTGGGGGTAGTAAAGTGGTGAGTTCTTAAGAGTCATTCATGTGTAGATTAAAAGCTGGTAGAGATTGGTCTGTGTGTTGTAGGAGGGATAGGGCCCCATGGGGGGCTTCCTCCCGGGTCCCCACCCCTGGGCTTCAGTGAGGAGCTGACTTAGCTTGGTGATGTAATGCTAGGCTAAGCCTTGTGGTTTTCTGCGCTGCAGCTCTTAGCAGGGAATTATTCTTCGGAGCAGGTGTGCACCCATCATTTGTCTTCATCCCAGTAGCTTCAGAAGGCATCGTCTTACAGCGGAGGTGCATCTTGTTTGAGGGTTTTCTTTTTAAATGTCATGATCCTTGTGCGGAGCCTGCCTTGTTTCTCTTGCACATGTAGTATTGCTAGGTGCATGGACATACACCTCGAGTCTAGGCAGAAAAGAGCAATTTTAACCTATTTTTTGCAAGTCTCTTTACCGAAGTTGGGTTAATCAGTGACACCACTGGCTAGCTTTCACGGCTCAGACCTATCTAGTAAAGTGCCTAGGAAACAGAAGGGACAATGTGACTGTACGTTTGGGAAGATGTGCTCCTCAGTCATTGGAAATTCAGCTCGCCAGTCCCCAAAGTCCCCGCCTTCGTTCTCAGCTGAGTTAATAAATGATCACTATTTTGTCAGGTGATGGCTGAGTTTAGCGAGCTTCTGTTAGGGAGCTATGCCTTTTTGGATAAGGTCCCTTAAGGTTCTGCCCATTGGGATAGCGGTGTTTAAATAAAATTTCAGGCTGAATGGCCACATGGTGATGGAAGCTGCTTATCAAATATTTTCACGGTTGAGTTGGTCCATATGCACCAGCCTGAGGCTTCTCTCCCTAGAACTGCTGCATCTGAAATGTCTCTAAATATAGATCTTTAAGATAGTATATTCACTCATTCACAAAATCTCACCCCCCAGCCCCTAACATTTTGTTCTAAAAAAAAATGGAGAGAGCGGAAGCGTTTGGGGCCAGTGCCATTGCTAGCATCTGTCCTCTTCAAAACCCGTCTCTGCTCTCTGAATAACTGGGTCTTATTTTCCTACTACAGATGTGCTCTTTTCCAGTCTAGAGGTTTTAAAAATATATATATTCGCAGAGCACCTCTCTTCTGCCCAGGCCCAGGTCTTTCTCGGTAGCGGGTATTTTCCTGCAGCTAAACATTCATGCACATGAATAATACACGAAACAGCAACAGGGTGCGGGGTCCGTGGCAGGAAGGAGCTGGCATTGTAAGATGATGCTGTTGGGGCTGCAGGGACAGAGACAAACAGGGAGCGCACCTGGCGAGGGGGACAGCCCCTGACAACCCGAATCTAGAGTGATTGTTTCTCTTTTTCTCTGCCGGTTCCCTGTGAAAGACTGGCTTCAGGAGGGCCAGGGCATAAGAGTGAAATCAAAAGAGGATTTGGACGTGACTGAAGGATACTTTTTTAAATTCTTTAGCTTTAAGTTTTATTTCCGGCCAGGCGAGGTGGCTCACACCTGTAATCCTGCACTTTGGGAGGCCGAGGCGGGAGGATCACCTGAGGTCGGGAGTTTGAGACCAGCCTGACCAACATGGAGAAACCCTGTCTCTACTAAAAATACAAAATTAGCCAGTGTGGTGGCAAATGCCTGTAATCCCAGCTACTGGGCGCGGGCGCTGAGGCAGGAGAATCGCTTGAACCTGGGAGGCAGAGGTTTCGATGAGCCTAGATCGTGCCATTGCACTCCAGCCTGGGCAAAAAGAGAAAACTCCATCTCAAAAAAGAAGAGATATCTTTCCTTCCAGTTGCAGGTTTGGGGTGCCTTTGGGCAGCTTTTGTAGCTCCAGCTGACAGCAGGAGAGCATTGGGGTAGGGAGGGAGCCTGTCTTGTATCTCCCTTTTGAGAACTGAAGCATCAAGATTGGAGCAGCAGAAGTCCTGTGGGACTGGGGATTGAAGCCTGAAGATGAAGGTGTAAGTGGTGACCAGTCCCTTGATATCCCCAGAGTGGGCCACACACCACAGCAGCAGCTTCCTAAAGGGGCTTATTGGAAACGCCGAACCTCAGACCACACCCCAGACCAGCTGAATCAGAATCTCCATTTCAACCAGGGACTTGTAAAGATGCCCAGGTGATTCGTAGGCATCTCAAAACTTGAGAAGCCATGAGCTCCATGAGCTAGTTCAGTCTTCCCGCCATCCTATCCATGAGAAACAGCTGGCCACTTATCTCACAGCTCCTTTCCTATCTGGCAAAGAAGTTCCTGTAGCAACAGTGGCCATTTGTTTCTAAATAGAATATGAGAGGCAAGGGGAGGGAGAATTTTCCCACAGAAAGCACTCATTTCTCATTATGGATGGCAGGAGACACAGGAAAGGGACAGGAGGTACTTGAGTAAATGTGGTCTGCAGCTATTGATCAGACCTGCTGTTCATCCCTTGCTTCCGTGGCAGGCCCATGTGGTGCGGCTTCTGCTAAGTGAGGCAGCATTAAGTGCTTTGTCCTTTGTGTAGTTGGAGACCCCTGTTGCAGGGGTTCCCTCAGCTTCCACCGAATCCCCACACCCTAGCCACTGAAAACCACCCAGGGGGCCATTATCAGCAGAGAGCGAAAGTGGTGGTTCTGGTGGCAAAGTCAGCCTGCCCCGACTGTTGCCCTACTCTCGAAGTGAGCGCGTGCCTTGGCTCTGAAAACAAATCACAAATACGGAAACCCATACCTCCGTAGACCCGTGGATCAAAGTAGAGAGGCCAGGGTGGGTGGGAGAGAAGTGATGAAGGAGGAAGCAACAGGCTCTGCGACTGATGGGATGGGGGAGGGAAGAGAAGAGACAGTGTGGCAAGTACAAAGGGGAAGTTTCATATCCTGGGAACTAACAGAAAGAAGTGGCATTGGCCAAGACAGACAAGAAAACTGGATTTGGAGCTAGTTTGGGGAAGTTGATGCGTTTGGGCTGAGATTTCAGAAGCGAGTGGGATCAGATGTAGCTGGAGAGAGGCCAGGCAAAAGAGGGATGTTGGGTATCACCGCAGTAGGTGGAGTGCTTGGAGCTCTCCGTGCGTCTGTGGTTAGAAGTGGGGTTCTGGCCCTTTCCCTCATGTGGTTCCTCACCTTCTCTTTGGGAGCAGTAGAGAGTCTGATGACTCTGATCCTGCCCCTCCTGCCTCGCAGAGTTTTTCAGAGGTGAGATGCCACATCTGTAAAGACTCTGAGAAGATGTAAGTGCCATAAAACTGCAAAAGTGGAAATGCCCTGTACCTGAAATTGCCAGCCTCTCAGTCACTCAGAAGGTCAGGAATGGCCGCTGGGGCTCTGAGCAGGAATCTTTCTTTAGCCCTCATTAGATCTTTCTCTTTTTTTATTTTCTTTCTTTTTCCTTCCTTCCCCTCCCTTCCCCTCCCCTTCCCTTTCCTCTCCTCCCCTCCCCTTCCCTTCCCCCCTCCCTCTCTTCCTTCCTTTCCTCCCTTCCTCCCTCACTTCTTCTTTTTCTTTCTCTCTCTTTTCTTTTTCTTTTTTTTTGAGACTGGGTCTCACTCACTCTGTTTCCCAGGCTCATATGTGACAAGTGGCTCACTGCAGCCTTGACCTTCCGTACTCAAACGATTTTCCCACCTCATCCTCTAAAGTAGCTGTGACTATCAGCACACACCTCTATGTCCTGCTAATATTTTTTTGAGACGGAGCCTCACACTGCTTCCCAGTGCAGTGGTGCAATCTCAGCTCACTGCAATCTCCACATCCTGGATTCAAGCAATTCTTCTGCCTCAGCCTCCCCAGTAGCTGGGACTATAGGCATGTGCCACCACGCCCAGCTAATTTTTTTTGTATTTTTAGTGTAGATGGGGTTTCACCATGTTAGCCAGGATTGTCTCGATCTCCTGACCTCATGATCCGCCTGCTTCAGCCTCCCAAAGTGCTCGTATTGCAGGTGTGAGCCACTGCACCTGGCCATGATTTTTAAAATATTTTTGTGTGTGTGTGTGAAGACGGGGCCTTGCAATGTGGTCCAGGCTGGTCTCAAACTCCTGGATTCAAGTGAGCCTCCCAAAGTGTTGGGATTGCAGGCATGAGCCAGCGTACCAGCCGTAGCTCTTTTTCATGGCCTTGTTTCTTGGGGCAACCCTTGGTTAAATCCTTTAGCTTAAATGATAGTGTTTCCTAATGTGGGTTGTAGCCAGTTTCTGAGTTCCCAGAGGCAGATTTTACTTTGGATATTAGTGTTGGACACAATTAGAGTATTTTTCCCCCCTAAAATAGAATAAGCTGCAGAATTATCTGTAGAGTGGGAGGGGGAGATTGAGTCCCAAAGAAAGCTCAGCTGTATTTTTCCCTGCCATTATTCCTTGATATCACCAGCGTGGCCCTGTGTCCATGTTCACAAGGATCCTGGGCCTTCACTGTCTTCTCTGTTGGATTTGCCCGGAAGCTTTCTCTTAGGTAGGCTGAAGGCAAATGTATTCCAGGGTCCTCCAGGTAGCTACCAATCATCCAAGGGGCCGTGCCGTGCTGGGGAGCCTGGGACAAGGTACCCTGTGGAGGATAGGGTGAGCAGCTGGGACTCGGATACTGACTGAGTGTGGCACTGCAGGTGAACATCAGATCAAGGTCGGTGGATTCTGGGTCAGTCTTCTCCATCGACCCTCCCATTCCCATCCCTGTGTTTCTTTCCACTATCTACAGCCTGTTTCTGTGGCTAGATTTTTGGTTGCCTAGGAAACAACTTTATCCTGAAACATGATTGGCTGTTCTTGCCAAATGGATTACCCAAGCCAGGGCAGTGTTCTGGGGGTAAGCAAGCGATGCTGAGCAATTCTATTTCTTCCCTTTAAGATTAATGACGAGGACTTAGGCATCATAAGCAATTATTCTGTGAAAACCAATTGTTCATGGACTGACGCTTTTGTGTCAGGTTGGCCAGGAGTTTAGGGGAGACTGATTGACCACAGGGAACTGACTGAGTCAGAACTGCTCACACACGTCTATCCTGCATTGGAAGCAGTAGCTCAGATGACATTTGTTCTGTTTATATTTACAAATTCACTTCAGCAGTTGTTTCTGGAGTGCAGGTGTGTGCTGTTTGCCATTGCCAAATATGGAAAGAGCTGGATGCTTCAATGGTGAAGCCAGGAGTGAAAAGCCGGCTGAGCAGGCTCAGATTCAGTAGAAACTTGTGTGTCGTGACCGTGTGCTAGTTTTTTTCAGTATAGAAATAACTATATCCCTGGGTCCTGCAAGGTGGGTGACTTTTATAGCTAAGGAAACTGAGTCCCCTGGGTGGTTTGAATTAAGGGGTCAGCACACTTTCTGTAAAAGACCTCATAGTACATGTTTTCGGTTTTCTTTCACTCTTTGTGCATTGTCTCTGCTGTTACATTTCTAATGCAGCCAACCTGTAAATCCAACAGAGACAACCTGTAAATCCATGTTCCAGTGGAGGTTTAGTTATAAAAACAGGCTGCAGGTTGTAGTTTGCTGATTTCCTGGTTATACAGATGATTGATTGGTACAGGGCTGTCAGACTTATCTCCCCTTTGGCCTGGGCAATGTTGGTTTTCTGTTCTCTCTCTCTCTGACATCTCATTTATGCTCATAGATTTAAATAATATGTGCTGATAATGCCCCAATTTATATCCTTCCCTCTCATCTGAGCACTGTACTTTTCCCCTTTTTTTTGAGACAGGATCTCGCTCTGTCATTGGTGGCACAATCATGGCTCACTGCAGCCTCCATTCCCAGGCTCAAGTGATCCTCCTGCCTCAGCCTCCCAAGTAGCTGGGAATATAAGTGCATGCCACCATGCCTGGCTAATTTTTAAATGTTTTGTAGATATGGGGTCTCCCTATATTGCCTATGCTGGTCTTGAACTCCTGGGCTCAAGTGATCCTCCTGCCTTGGCCTCCCAAAGTGCTAGGATTACAGGCGTGAGCCACCGTGCCCGGCCTTACTTAATTCAACTGTGTACTTCATTTCTTCTCTTAGATTCCTCCTGGACAGCTCAGGCTCAACATGTCCAACGTAGAACTCTGATGTCCATCTTCCTCTTAAAAACAAAAACAAATGTACATTCACACGAACCCAGCCCCACCCCCTTCTTCCTCATGTTGACACCTGGCACCTTATCCACCCAGGTGCTCAACCAAGAAACCTGATCATCAAGTCTTTTTTTCTGAGACAGAGTCTCACTCTCTTGCCCAGGCTGGAGAGCACTGGCATGATCTCAGCCACCGTCTCTCTGGTCCAAGTGATTCTCCTGCCTCAGCCTCCCAAGTAGCTGAGATTACAGGCACACGCCACTATGCCCAGCTAATTTTTGTATTTTTTAGTAGAGACAGGGTTTCACCATGTTGGCCAGGCTGGTCTCAAACTCCTGACCTCAAATGATCTGCCCACCTCAGCCTCCCAAAGTGCTGGGACGCCATTGTGCCTGACCCATGATAATCAAGCCTTATCTTCACCTTTTCCCTTACCTCTCTTCTTTCTGGAACAGTCCAGGTCATTGGCCTTCCCTGGTTAAAATCTGTATCTGCTTCCCATTGCATTTAGTCTAAAATCCAAACCCCTTGCTAGTGCCTCCAGGTCTTGCCATCTGGCTCCCGCCCCTCCTCCTCCCGCCTGATGTTTGCCAGGACTCCGGTCGCCTGTCAGTTCTTTGAACACACAATGCTGTCTTGCCTCTGAAACTTAGCATGCTCCGTCCACTCCCCTCCGCAGGCGTCTTCTGCTCTGTCCCTTGCCTTTCTCTCTTTCCACCCAAGGAACTTGCTGGCTGGGTAGACCAGGAGTCCGTGGTATGGCCGTGAGCAGTAGATTACCTTTGTTTCTGCATTTATAGCCCTTACAAAGGAAAGGAGTGCCTGGACCGGGAAGGTGGGTCTTCTGTAGAGTGCGCCCCCAGGGGCTGTGCAACAAATAATAAATGACCGGTGGGGGTGGTGGGTCCCCCGCAGGTTTGGTACCTGCCTGCTCTCCTTATTTAGAAGGACACCCTTTTCCTCTGCTTTCTCCTTAAATGGAAGTGGATGGAGACAGCTCTTCTTGCCTAAAACAGAAGCCTCAGACTCTGGGCAGAACAGTGGGGACCAAGATAAGGGGTGGAGGCCGCGTGGCGGTGGCCCCTCTGCTCAGGGTTTCCCGGAGCCCTGCTGTCAGGCAGGTCACAGTGGCTCTGTGTCCTTATGGGGGTGAGAACTCAGGCCAGCTGCTGGCAAGTTCACCATCAGCATTCCAGCTTCACTTACTCCAAGGTGTTTGTGGCATTCTGGAGTCTGAGGATTTTAGAACTGGAAACATGAGGGTTTTAGAATCGTGGAGGGTTTTAAGTCCCCCAAACCCATCATCCATGAAATATCTCTTAGGCCTTTCCAGCTAGTCATTATTCAGAATAAGTCAGGTAGTCATTTTAATTTTTCCCCTTTACCTTTCAATTTGCTAAAAGAGAATATTTATCGGTGGACATCTCCTTCGGCAAACTCAAATCAGAGGCATCCTCCCACTTGGTGAAGGAGTTAGACTGCGAATTCTTTCTCTCACGAGGAACTGCAGTGGATGGTTAATTTGGGAATAAGAATGGGCCTCCTTGGGCCCTTGGCTCAGGCTCTTCCTTGTGTCTTTCCTCGGAAGTATTTTTTTCTTTTCTGTCTCCATACAGCTCCTTGGGGATGTTCTAGAGGTTGGTTCCAAGGGAGGTGGGTGTTTACTGTGTTCAGCCCAAGTGGAAAATAGCTGTAAGCATCGACAGAGGAAGCTGACCCCTCCTGAGGCCCAGCAAGCCCAGAGGTGGATGGACAAACTTATGGCCTCTTGGTACCTGACACCTGTTGAGACTGGCCTGAGTTAAGACCATCCAAGCCTGAATGTAGGGGCCTGGAGATGAGCTAGAATGTACTCAAGGCTGCAGGGACACAACCCAGGACTTCCGGGGGCTTAATTTTATGTTTTGACTGGTGCTTATAGCAGACTATTGGTCTAGGTTGAAACTTGACATTTAGAAAATACCTGGGCTGAGGCGGAGGTTGCGGTGAGCTGAGATCGCACCATTGCACTCCAGCCTGGGTAACAAGAGTGAAACTTCATCTCAAAAAAATAAAAAAAGAAAGAAAATACCTGGGCTGCTCTTCATCTACTGCTGAGCGAGAGAGTCAGGCAGGGGAGGGCACAGCTTGTTCGTTGCTGCCCACCCAGGAGGGGCTGAGTTTGCTGCAGCAGTCACCACCCTTCCTCGGGCTCAGATCTGGGTCTCTGTACTTGAGAAGCAGCCCACGTCCAAGGGGCTCCGGCCTCACACGGTGGCTCCTCTGTGCCACTTATCGGGGCCTGGTGGAAGCTGCACGTCATTCATTGTTGTGCATTAAAGGGAGGCGCCTACTGTGGTCTGGAAGTATTTTCCCTCCAGGAAGAAGTGGGGAGAGGCTGGCTTTACTTTAGGGAAAACATCTGCGCACATTTAGATCCTGCATGGAACTTCCCAGCTGACCCCTTTTCAGAAGAGGATCCTGTGACTGCCCATTGCCTTTTATGAATGGCCCTAAGATGCCACCCTGGGCGTGGGGCAGCTGGGGGAGTGAGGACCGTCCCTCCCAGCACCAGGCTCTTGTGTGAGGAGGAAGAGGCAGGAAAGCACAGAGGGTGAAGCGAGAGGCAGCCGGGGAGGGGGTCAGGGGCCAGCCACCCCCTTGGCATTCTGGCCTGTGTGCGGGAGTGCTGAGTTTGGGCCCCCAGACCAGTGACTGGCGGAGTTTGTGTGAGCAGGCGAAGGCTTGTGACTAGGAGCCTCGGGTCTGTAGAGGTATTTCCGGACAGAGCTGCACCCAGAACATCCTCAGACAGGCTTTGCCTGTGGCCTGAGCTCGGGTACCTTTGATTACAAGCAGAAAAAAAATCAATTCAAACTGACTTAGAGAAAAGAGGGCATGTATCTCTGCTGCCCAACAGGAGGGATTCCTACGGGGTAATGGCTAGGATGGTTTTAGAAAAATAGGGCCCTCCTCACCCCAGAAAACCCCAAAAAGCCCGAAGCATCAGAGTTTTTGGGCTTGGGCTCACCTCTTGTCTTGAACAGCTGCCCTCCTCCTGTGGCTTCCCGGGGCTGCCCCATCCTCTCTGGAACCTCCTGACAGACAAACTGGCTTCCAGCTGCTGGGGGAGTTGATTCGCCAGCCTCCGTGCCTGCATGGACCCAGAGCCAGGTGGTGGGGGTGGGAGGGTGGGGGGACCCTGAAAGGAGAGCTGGGCTCTGTGCCCTGGGCTTTGGCTTGGTCCATGAATGCCCCTTAACAGCTCAGCTCAGTCTCCTGCCCTAACTGGGGAGGCCGTGGGAGGCAGCTTCCAGGTCTGGCACTTGTCACGAGCATCTTCGGGTGCCAGGGCAAAGCCTAAGAGAAGAACACGAGGCACGGGAGAGGCAAGGGGCTTGAGGAGTGTAGTCATACGTGGCACTCTGTTCCCGGGAGCCCTGCTGCTGATGGCTCTGGGGCCAGTGGGAAGGGCACCAGGCAAGAAGGGAAAGCATGTCTGTGGAAGGTGGTCTTTCACCTGCCCTACGAGATGAGGGGAAGCAGGACTTCAGGAGCCAGAGGCCTTCCTTCTCCAGGTCCTTCCTGTCCAACTGTTCTGGTAACAGACGAGGGAAGAGCATGGCTGAGCGTGCTATGGAGCACACACCATGAACACCAGCTCCCTCTCTAGGCACAGCCATTACCCTCCAGCCCCGTGCACGTTCCAGCCTCCATGACCCAGGGCCAGCGGCCACCTGTTCCCATAGACAGGGAAGGGGGCTGGGCTGGGCTGAGCCAGGCCAAGCCTAGGCTGCAACCAACAGAGCTCTTCTGCCCCCTCCTCTCTCCCTCTGTGGGACAGGACTGTCCCTGTTTCCCTGGTCGTGCCACAGGGCTCTGTGGACTGTCTGAGGGTTCTTTGTCCTGACTGTAGTTTCTCTGTTTCTTCTGTTTTTCTAGTAGGTGCGACTGTCAGTCTGTATCTGTGACCTGCATGTTTTACCTGGACCAACAAGACAGGTGTGTTGGAGGCTGAGGGTGTGCCTGGTAAACTCACCCAGCACTCCCAAGATAGAGCCTGCCCAGATCAGCCAGCCAGCCATCTCCACTGCTAAGAACAGTGCAATGCTGTAACAACACCTCCTAGGAAAATAGCTAGCGGGCACGGGCACTGGCTCAGCCCAGACCTGCCCTAGGTTTCTGGGCATGTGACAGTGCCCACTTATGAGCTTGAGATGATTGGCATTCAGGCCTCATTATGATGTCAGTGAAATGGGATTAACACCCCATCTCCCTCTCTGTTGCTAAATAATTCTATAGATAAGAAAGAAAATGCAAAAAGTGTTTTGGGAACCGGGAGAAGAATTGGTGCATAAAACGTTGGTGAAACACTGTGCTCCTGTTTTTTTTTTTTTTAATTGACATAAAAATTCCATTATAGAATGGCTAAATCAAGCTAATTAATATATGCATTACCTCCTCTACTTTTTCTGTGTGTGTAGAATACACTTAAAAACTCTCTTAGCAATTTTCAAGTGTATAGTACATTGTTATTAACTAAATAGTCACCAAGTTGTACAATAGATCTAACTGTCGAACTGTCTAGTAGTTGAACTAATTTCTCTTATCTGACTGAAATTTTGTGCCTTTGACTAACGTCTCTCCCCCATGTCCCAGCCTCTGGTAAACAGCGGTTTACTCTTTGCTTCTATGAGTTTGGCTTTATTTAGATTCCCCATGAACAAGAGATCACTGTGGGTTTCATTTATTTTTAAATTTTATTTACTTATTTTGAGAGGGGTCTTATTCTGTCGCCCAGGCTGAAGTGCAGTGGCACCATCACGGCTCACTGCTCTGTCAGCCTTCTCAGGCTTAGATAGATGATCCTCCCACTCAGCCTCCCTAGTAGCTGGGACATGCCTGGCTAATTTGTACTTTTTAGAGATGGGGTTTCCGCCATGTTGCCCAGGCTGGTCTCTAACTGCTGAGCTCGAGTATTTCTCCTGCCTTGGCCTCCCAAAGTGCTGGGATTACAGGCATGAGCCACTGCACCTGGCCAGGTTTTGTGTTTTAAATACAGCATAATTCTCAGTGAAGAAAAACATGGAAAAACGGATGCATTGTGGGGAAGGATACATGAGTTCACATGGGAAAGGATGCCTTAGTTATCACTCCTGAACTGTTTTTAACAAGGAAACTCACCCGTGCTAAACCTCAGAAACAAGCCTGCGCAGACCCGGTTCTCTCCAGAATGCAGTTTCAGTTCTTTATCCTCACTCTGGGTTTACATATTGCATTTCCCGATGTAGGCTCGAAATCATAATGAATTTGTATTTTTCTGGATAATGTTTTCCTTCTACTTCTTCAAAGGTGACTACCCCTTCAAAACTTCAGGGCTTAAATGCCCGACAGGGTAAGAGGAAAGGAACCGAAGGTGTGGAGGTGACCAGGTACAGACTTGCCTGGAAACTGTCTGAATTGTTCACAACTCAGGGACCCAGGGAAATATCTTCTTACTATCCAGAGGTAATATTTTATTGGTCAAAAATATTAGAAGATAGGCCAGGTACAATAGCTCAATGCCTGTAATCCCAGCACTTTGGGAGGCTGAGGCAGGCGGATCTCCTGAGGTCAGGAGTTAGAGACCAGCCCATGCAACATGGCGAAATCCCCTCTCAAAAAATACAAAAATTAGTTGGGTGTGGTGGCGCATGCCTATAGTCCCAGCTGCTTAGGAGGCTGAGGTGGGAGGATCGCTCAAACCCAGGAGTTGAGGCTGCAGTGAGTCGTGTTTGCACCACTTCACTCTAGCCTGAACAACAGAGCAAGACCTTGTCTCAAAACAAAAATTAGGTACACACACACACGAAGATGAAATTGGAGTAGTCAGGTTGTCAGACAGAAAAGGGCAAAGTGGCAGGGTGGCAGCTGCAGATGAATATTAGGTACCGCTCAAGCGCACTTTCATTCTGAGTTTTCACATTTGTAGACTCAGAGGTCTGGCTCTTTTAATATATGGGTCCTTCTTCTTAGAAGTTCGAGGCTGGCGCTGTCATGTCGGATTGTTTGGAAATTGGCATTCCTCAAATTCTCCCTTCAGGTCCTCCCTGGTCGATGAAGAACTTTGACTCTTCCACCCCAGATGGACAGTGGTTTTGTGCATCAGAGGCTCCCGCAGGGGA
This sequence comes from Saguinus oedipus, assembly GCA_031835075.1. NCBI lineage: Eukaryota > Metazoa > Chordata > Mammalia > Primates > Cebidae > Saguinus > Saguinus oedipus. The sequence goes on from CM063179.1 coordinate 127,955,389, forward strand.
GTTATTGGGAATAGGCTGGCCCTTGTTCTCTGAGGGACTGGGGGACCGATGCCAGTGCTCACAGCTCATCCTAGCTAAAGAGAAAGAGTCACATCATTTTATTTACTATCCCATTGTATATGTAGACAAAAATAGATTTTTTTCCCTGTAAAATGTGTGTTCTCCTAGATAACCATGCAGATTCAAGCTGCTGAAAGGCCTGATGTGGCCCTAGAAAGCCAGCATTTGAATGAGATTAGTCACAGCAAGTCAGCAAATGTAGGAGATGGAAAATTGGCTTTCTCCACCCCACCCCCCGACCCCCACTCCTGTCTTTGGCTGGACTATGAATTAAATGGACATAAAATAGATTAATGGGAGAAAAAAATACAGTAATTATGTTTATATGCCTGAAAATACTAGACTCAGAAGGGTCAGAAGAAGGAAGCTTATACAGCACCCTGAGTCATAGACAGGAATAGGGGCCTGGGGCTTCTGGTGGGTGGTGGAGATGAGTTATGGAAGGCTGTGGGGCAGAAGTGTAGGGTGAGTAAATGTGGTCTTGTAACGCCCCTAAAATCTCTTGGTTCATCACAGTTGCCTGGAGCAGGCCCTGTCCTGATAGATGTAGGCTTTCTTGACAGATATCAGTGTGTTTTATGCAAGGACAGCATTTCAGAGCTACTCCTGTGTCTGCAGTGTCTCAGAATAACTAGCCCCAAATATGACAAGTGTAGTTTGTGGTGGTATATTTTGGTCTCCTACAGTTGTATTTTGGGGTGGTGTGTCCCGAGCCCCAGAAAAGGGGCAGTAGGAATTTAAGAATTTCAAATAAAGCATTCTCATTTTGGAAGGAGCAGTGGAGGGAGGCTGGAACAGAGTTACCTGCCTTTGGAAGATGCAGTTTGAAAAACAATGGGATGGTTGTGTTCAGGGCCTTTTAAAAATTTTAACGATGGGGAGGATGGGGTTGCAGGGATGATGGTACAAACCTGTGATCCCAGCTACTTGGGAGGCCGAGGCAGGAACATCGCTTGAGCCCATGAATTCAGGGCTACAGGGCACAAGATTCCACCTGTGAATAGCCACTGCATTCTAGCCTGGGCAACATAATGAGACCTATCTCTAAAATAAATCAAATCATGGCCCAGGCAGTGGATGGCTCAGAGGTGAAAGGTTTTCTGAGCAACAGGAGAATGAAGCTGGGAGGAGATAAGACCTGATCTGTGATCACATGCAAACAGGATTATTCTGTTGCAGAAAGAATTGGGAGTGTGGATTTCAGAGGTGTACAGGGGCAAATCTTGCGCATAGCCCTTCCAGAATTGCCATGGTCACTGCTAGAAGCTCCAGATCCTGGGTAGAACAGCATGCCCCAGACTCACTGAGGAGGTGAAGGAGCAAGCCTTTCATGCCTCCGAGAGGCCACTGAGCCCCGTGTCTACCCTGGGTTCAGGTGTCAGGAAGCAAGTCTGCCAAGATCAAAGATGGACAGCATCTGATACACAGTGATAGGCTGGTCGGGCTCACCTCTTGACATCGTAGACTTTTTGGGCTGCTACAACAAAATCCCATAAATTGGGTGGCTTATAAATAACAGAAATTTATTTCTAACAGTTTTGGAGGCTGGGAAGTCTGAGATGAAGTTGGATTTGGCATACGGTGAGCCTGCTTCCTGGCTCAGATGCACTTCTTGCTGTGTCCTTGCATGGTGGCAGGAGTGAGGGGTCTCTCTGGGGCCTCTTTTCTAAGGGTACAAATCTCTTATGATCAAATTACCTGCCACCTTCTAATACTTTCTTCTGACCCTTTGAGTCTCGTATTTTGTCAGACTCCCACACGTATGCGTGTCACCTTGGAGGTTAGAATTTCTATTTATGAACACAAAAACATTCAGACCTTAGCAACTCTAGCAATTCATAGCAATTAACAAGCATTCTCAGCAAGCATTCATTAACCTCTGAGTGTTTGTCCCCTTTTGGTGACACGTACCCTTCCTCTTCTCTTTCTTCCTCTTGCATTGCTGTAAGTCCTGGGGTAAAACATCATATCTCAGAGGAAAAAGGGGGTTTGTGGGATCTCAGTCCCACAAACTTAAGAAGTTTCTGATTTTTCTGTTTGGGGATGTTTCTGTATTGTTTGGCAGAAATGCTTTTTTCTCCACTGCTTATGTCTTTATTATAAACTTTCTATTAAGTTTAGAGGCTGTGGCATGATGGTTTTGTGGAATTATCATCAGGGACCCTGATCATCTGGAGCTGGCCGAATCTGTCAGTGGTCTTGTGATGATTATCACCTGAGCCAAGCAAATGAAACCCCTCTGGTGTTGGCTTTTAAGGAAGTGTGATGTGAAAATGTCAAGTCAGAGTTTTTCCATCTTAATTTTGGGCAAAATGTGTTGGATTCTTCATTCCTGCTGTAGCCCCTAGGTCTTTCACCTCATTGGGCAAGTCAAAACTTTGGCAAAATCCTTGATTCTTTCTTTTCTTCCTTAATTTTTTTCATTTAAATATATATTTACTTATAATGCAGCACAAACAGCATGGTTCTTCCCTCTGTCATTTTCTCCCTTCCTTCCTCCCTCCCCCACTTTCTCTCTCTCTCTTTCTCTCTTTCTCTCTTTCTTCCTTTCTGTTTTGCTCTTGTTGCCCAGGCTGCAGTGCAGTGGCACTATCTTGGCTCACTGCAACCTCCAGCTCCCAGGTTCAAGCGATTCACCTGCCTCAGCCTCCTTAGTAGCTGGGATTACAGGCATATGCCACCACGCCTGGCTATTTTTTGTATTTTTAGGAAGAGACAGGGTTTCCCCATGTTGACCAGGCTGCTCTTAAACTCCCGACCTCAGATGATCTGCTCGGCTTGGCCTCCCAAAGTGCTAGGATTAGAGGCATGAACTACCATGCCTAGTCAGTTCTTTCTTGTTTCTGATGTTTGATCAGTGCATCCTGTCATAAGTTAAGAAAACAGAACAAAGGGTCAGGCACAGCAGTTCACGCCTATAATCTCAGGACTTTGGGAGGCCAAGGCAGGTGGATCACTTAAGGCCAGGAGTTCGGGACCAGACCAGACTGGCCAACATGGTGAAACCTCATCTCTACTAAAAATACAAAAAAAAATTAGCCATGGGGGTATGCCCCTGTAGTCCCAGCTACTCGGGAGGCTGAGTCACGATATTCATTTGAACCTGGGAGGCAGAGGTTGCCACGAGCTGCGACTGGGCTCAGGGTGCACGCCTGTAATCCCAGCACTTTGAGGAGCCATGGCTGGCGGATCGATGGAGCACCAGGGATCAAGACCAGCCTGTCTACAAAAAAATACAAAAGAAAATTTGCTGGGTGTGATGGTGTGCCTCTGTAGTTTCAGCACCTGGGAGGCTGAGGTGGGAGGATGACCTGAGCCTTAAAGTTTGAAGCTGCTGTGAGCCATGATCAGGCCACTCACTGCACTCCAGGCTGAGCAGAGTGAGACCCTGTCTCAACAAAACAAAACAGGAGAAACCCCTACGTTTTAAATACAACTTACATTAAGATTCTAAGTGAAACCAGAAGTGTGACTTTTAAACAGCAGTAGCATTGAGATAATGGAAAACTTTGAGCCTTTGATGAAAGGGATTTGAGAAAACGGAGCACAGAGCTGCTGTTTAACACCTTGCCACGAAAGTCACAGAACGCTAAGCACGTTTATAAGTCAGAGGCCTGAAAGTCAGGGTGAAGAGGAAGAGCCAGGTGACTGCTGCCAGATTCAGTATCTTATTCTGTTTCTTTTATTATGAAATTGAGAAGTTTGTTGGCAAGAAGAAGGTCAGCTCTGAGTATCTATTTTGACTCTTAACCTTGAGACAGTGATGCTTATGTGATGTGGGAAATGGTATCTGTTCGTTAGAGCTCTGATATATGTAATTGAAATCTGAGGTTACTTATCTGCCTTGTTATATTTAAACCACTGATTATGGCTCTGACACTTTTGTTACTCTTCAATCAACCGGTATATAATGCATTCAGAATCTCTTGGAATGAAGAAAAAGCGATTATATTTCTGGTGTCAATTGTAGTGCAAGTAAAAAGCAATGCTTTTTTTAGTCAAAACTTACCAAAAGTACAGGCTGGGATCTCAGATCTTTTCTTGATGCCCTTCACTTTAACCCTTGCCTTTACGTGACTCAAATCCGGCTGCTTCTCACCTTGGCAGCGAGCAAGCTCCATACCCTTCTGCTTCCATTCCTGCTCCTGCTGCTGTTCTCACAGCTGTCAGAATGGCCTTCTAAAAACAATGCAGGGGCCAGGCCTGGGGGCTCATGCCTGTAATCCCAGCACTTTAGGAGGCTGAGGCAGGAGGATTGCTTGAACCCAGAAGTATGAGACCAGCCTGGGAAACACTGGGAGCCCCTGTCTCTAAAAAACATGTTTTAAAACAATTAGCCAGATGTGGTGGCTTACACCTGTAGTCCCCGTTATTTGGGAGGCTGAGGTGAGAGGATCACTTGAGCTCAGTAGTTTGAGACCAGCCTAGCCAACATGGGGAACCACCATCTCTACAAAAAAATTTTTAAAAAAGGCCGGGTGCAGTGGCTTCCGCCTGTAATCCCAGCACTTTGGGTGGCTGAGGTGGGAGGATCACGAGGTCAAGAGATTGAGACTATCCTGGCAAACATGATGAAACACTGTCTCTTAAAAATACAAAATTTAGCGGAGTGTGGTGGCGTTGTGCACCTGTAGTTCCAGCTACTTGGGAGGCTGAGGCCGGAGAATCGCTTGAACCCAGGAGGCAGAGGTTGCAGTGAGCTGAGATCATGCCACTGAACTCCAGCCTGGTGACAAAGTGAGACTCTGTCACACACACACACACACACACACACACACACACACACACACACACACACAAAGCCAGGTGTGGTGGCATGTACCCACTCAGGAGACTGGGACTCCCGAATGACTCCCAACCTCCCTGGGAGGGGAGGCTTCTCAAAGCTGAGACATGAAGAGTGAAAAAGGAGTCAATCATTAGAGCTGGTGGGAGGAAGGTTTCAGGCAGGAAGAACAAAAAGGTGAAGGGCTGTGAGGTGGGAGGGGGAATCACTTGAGCCCAAGAGGTTGAGGTTGCAATGAGCCATGATCCTGACATTGCACTCCAGCCCGGCCAACAGAGTGAGACTGTGTCCGAAAAAACCAGCAACTCAGGGCGCATTCTTGCCCTGTGTAACCCTTAGTGGGTTTTAGACTCTTCATGGGTCTCAACGAGGCCAGGTCATTGTCGTTGTTACCCGCCTCACTGGTCTCCTGGCAGACTTTCTCCTCCTTGCCCACTTTGTTTTCTTAAACATCCCTGCACCTGCCACCCTCCTTCCCCCATTCCTTGCACCTGCCACCCTCCTTCCCCCTCCTACCCCAGGGCTCTTCATCTTTTTGTTCTCCCTGCCTGCAACCTTCCCCCCAGCTCTAATGACTGACTCCTTTCTCACTCTTCATGTATCAGCTTTGAGAAACCCTCCTCCCAGGGAGTGCAAGAGAGAAAAAGTTTTTTTTTATTTTTTTAATATTTTTTGAAATGGAGTCACTCTGTCACCCAGGCTGGAGTGCAATGGTGCAATCTTGGCTCACTACAACCTCTGCCTCCCAGGCTCAAGCGATTCTCCTGCCTCAGCCTCCTGAGTAGCTGGGATTACGGGCAAGTGCCACTGCGCCCAGTTAATTTTTGTATTTTTAGTAGAGACGGGGTTTCACCATGTCGCCCAGTCTGATCTTGAACTCCTGACCTCAGGTGATCCACCTGCCTTGGCCTCCCAAAGTGCTGAGATTACGTGAGCCACAAGAGGAAGAAATTTTAAGACATCCCAGAGCCTAGAACAAATAGCACCAGCCCTTCTTCTGTTTGGCTGATTACAGTTCCTCTCGAGTGGCTGTGAATTAATTTGGTAAATATTCACGTGAAATTTATTGCTTAGTTTTACAGTTCCACGCCCACAGCCACTTTAGCAGTATGTGTCTGTGTGTGCGTGGTGAAGGGGGCATTGTTGGATGCGTGGGAAGAGCAAGAAAATCACATTCCTTTTGCATCGCTCTGTAAACTCATGAATCACTAGTACAGCTGTCCCCTGGCTACTGGGAGCATGGCTGGGCTTTATCTTTCTTTGTTGCATTACGGTGAAGGATGCAATCATTTGGGCTGTAGAATTTTAACGCTTTAAGGACTGGAGCCGGTCTTCTAAGTGCCAGGCATTGTGCAAGGTGCTTTATAAATATAAGCTGAGCTCTGAAAGCAACATCTACTACCTACTATTGCTCATTGCAGAGAGAAAGAAACGGAGGCCAGGGATGTTAAGTAACCTGTCCAGAATTACTCACCTCACATGAATTTGGAACCAGATCAGTTGATGCTCATATTCGATGGCTGTGGTGCGGGTTTCTTCTACAGGATGTCAGAATCATGTAATTCATATATTAATATGTGAAGAAAGTGCTTTCGTTTAGACTTCATCATTTCAGAATTTTTAATTAGTGGGTTGAGTTGAGGATGCTGCATTATGTATGAGAGAATAGTGTGAAAACCTGCAGAAGCAGCAGAAGCACATTTTCTAAGCGTTGAACAATACTTATTCCCTACAATTAGTGTGCTGTTTACAAGCTGAGCTTTTCTTTCTTTCTTTTTTTTAATCATGTAAAGAGGTTAGAAGAAAGGGAGAAAAGGTTTAAGTCTTCCTTCCTTCTGCTTGGACTGCTTTTTTGCACTGCTTGCAGACTGCGGTAGAAAATAAGCTTTTAAAACTTGCTAGATGTTCAGGCTTTCTGTTAAGCTGTTGTAGCTTCTCCATCCCACGTCTTGGTTTGCGTACTTTATGTCTATGTGCCAAATCGTGGTTGAGACTCGTTGAGACATGCAGTAGACCACAGGCTGCCGTATTTAGCAGAGCAGGGAAAGAACTCTGGAGTTTGCCTTCATGATTAGGAGAAGTGTTGTGGGAGGTATTTGTTGAACAGCTACTCTGGGCAGGACCCTGAGAACTACCAACTTTTGAATAAGTGAACTAGACCAAACGTGGAACCTACTCTGGACGCAGGTTCTCTCTGAATCGGGCAAAGCTTCTGAAGGCCTCATTCAGGTGCATGTTATCCGTGGCAGGGAGGGTGTGATGTCTGATTAAAATTCCAGCTGCTTGGTTTCCACCAGGAGCTCACCACGCTTTCTGAGTTGCTTGGGATTTAGCCACCTGATTTGAAAACTGCATGTAAGGTGTGTCTGTATTTGTTAAAAACAATGACTTCTCAGCATGACTCAGTAATGGGTTTACACAGAGTGAAATATTACCAAGAGATGAATGCACGGGTAAGATTGTCCTGTGCACTGGGAGCCTTCAAATCTTTTCCCCATATCTGCAAGGTGTTGAAGTACCGCTTTTAAGGCAAAACTCTAAATGACAAGTTACAAAGTCAAAACATGTAAACTTTAATTATTGATGGAACATGCGGGATTCTCATCTGCAGGGTGGCCACCAAATGTGCCTTTCCTCATTTTGACCGGACAGAAGAGTGAGGGGCATGGTGTGGAGAAAGAAAGGTAGATATGTAAGAGGCAGGTTCAGAGACACACACAGACGCGTAGGTAAGGATACATTCAATGTAAAGAGCTTAGGAGCCAGGCTGAGTGGGGTGGCTCCTCAGCTTGTGTCTATAATCCTGGTTCTTTGGGAGGCCAAGGTGGGTGGATCACTTGAGGCCAGGAGTTCGAGAGCAGTCTGGCCAACATGGCAAAAACCCATCTCTACTAAAAATACAAAAAAATTAGATGGGTATGGTGGCGAGTGCCTGTAATCCCAACTACTCGGATGGCTGAGGCATGAGAATCACTTGAACCGGGGAGGTGGGGGTTGCAGTGAGCCAAGATTGCACCACTGCACTCCAGCCTGGGTGACAGAGTGAGACTCTGTCTCAAAAAAAAAAAAAGGCCAGGCGCAGTGCTCACGCCTCTAATCCCAGCACTTTGGGAGGCCAACGCGGTGGAGCACAAGGTCAGGAGATGGAGACCATCCTGGCCAACATGGTGAAACCCCATCTCTACTAAAAATACAAAAATAAGCTGGGCATGGTGGCACGTGCCTGTAGTCCCAGCTACTTGGGAGCTGAGGCAGGGGAATTGCTTGAACCCGGGTGGCAGAGGTTGCGGTGAGCCGAGATCACACCCCTGCACTCCAGCCATGGAGACAAGAGTGAGACTCCAACTCAAAAAAAAAAAGAAAAAAGAGCTTGGGAGCCAGGATTCCAAGGCTAGAGCTGCTCCTGCTCTGAATCCTATGGCCTCCTCTTTGCAAGTCTACCCTGAGATTAGTCATCCTCTCAGTCTTCCCTTGGCCCTGTGATGGTGTTGCCCTTTGCCCAGGATATGAATAAAGACAGCAACAGAATTCATGGTTGACATGACTCTCCTGCAGAGGTCTAGGAGGACCTCCATGTGACAACCTTCCCATGTCGCTCCCTGCAGGTTCCAACAGTCTCAGGTCTTTGCAGTTGGGATGGCATGGCATGGGCACGTTAGACAACCCCTCCTTGTTTGTATGAGTGAATGGGCCAAAAGAACAGAGTGAGGGCCTGGCTAGCTGCCCCCATGGGCTGCAATGGATCTAGATGCAGAAACTCTCCTGATTTGTTCCCCCGGAGGTGAGGCTGCTCTGGGAAACTGCAGCTGCCAAACCTGCTAGAGACTCATTTGCAAATGAGGTCTCCAGCCTGTTCACATACAGGAGCCTCCGTGAGCCAGGAGGGCGCCTGGGTCAGGCTGAGGCTCAGAAGATACGTATGCTAGTCTTGGCTCTGCCCCTGCCCCTAGGTGGTTCTGAGCCCACAGGAAGGATGCTGAACCACTTGGCTCCAAGTTTTCTCATCCTCAGAACCCAGGAGAACTTGAGCATCTTGAGAGCGGGACCTTATCTGTCTGGTTCACCAGCCCAGGTGCCTGCAGGTGATACGGGATAGGTCCTTCTGAGATTGTGAACAGTCAGGGAATGACACCCACGTGCCTCTTCTGTTGTAATGATCAGACATGAGGAAGCTCTGAAGGTCTGTAACATGTCAGCTGAGGTCAGCAGCCACGGGGTTATTCTCATTCCTGACACTTCGCAGCCCCTGGCTGAGGCACCCCCATCTTGGTATTTGGGTACCTGCCTGCGAAACCACACTTGAAATCAGGACACTTGGTGAGTGTGGGACATGAACCTCAAATGTGGAATGGATGTGTGTTGCTGGCTGGGGGAACACCTGGAGTGGGTCCCCGATGCACCCCTGATCGTACAGCCTGGGAGTTGGGGGTGTCTGGTGGGTATGTCTTCCCTGGCCAATGCAGATGGGGACAGCTACATTTTTGCCACTCTTCTGCTTCTTCCTAAGTCCTCGTTGGCTCCTTCCCTTAAGCCATGTTGCCCTGGACATAATCCAGCTAACCAATCCCAACTGGATTCCACGTGTATCCAGGACGTGGGTGAAATTTGGAAGAACTTGGTGAGCATATCTGGGAAGACCCTTGTGTCCCCAGCAGTCTGTGAGCTCTGCCTCGTTGGGGCCCGCATCCTCCTTTTACCAAGGTATTCTCGTTTCTCATACCTGTGTTTTAATATCTTTTTCTGACTTACATAAACAGCACTTAGGTGGTATGCCTGTCTGTGGACATCTATGTACGTAATTGTACATATGTATTTATCTTTGTGTAAGTTTATATATAATTATTTTGTCTGAAATAGGGTCATTATATATACATTTCTTAATTTGCTGTTTTTTTTCCTACTTATCACCTAACTTGGAGCTCTCCTGACTACACATGTAATCCCACTAACCTTCGTTCACAGCTGGGTGATACTGATGGGGGAGGATCTGTCTCCTGCCAGGTGCTTGGGGAAGCTCTAGCCAGAGGTGGCTGCTCTTTGCTGAGTTCCCGAGTCTTCTTTATGGTTTTTCCGTCTCCTCTGTCACTCTTTTTTTTTTTTTTTTTTTTTTTTAAATGAGCAGAGCCAGGTTCTCATCACGTTGCTTAGGCTGGTCTTGAACTCCTGGACTCAAGCAGTCCTCCTGCCTTGGCCTCCCAAAATGCTGGGATTCAGGAGTGGGCCACTGTGCCTGGCCTAGCACCTACTTTTTTTTTTTTGAGATGGAGTTTTGAGTTTTGCTCTTGCTGTTGTCCAGGCTGGAGTGCAGTGGCGTGATCTTGTGATCTTGGCTCACTACAACCTCCTCCTCCTGGGTTCAAGTGATTCTCCTGCCTCAGCCTTCTGAGTAGCTGGGATTACAGGCACATGCCACCACGCCTGGCTAATTTTTATATTTTTAGTAGAGATGGGGTTTCACTATGTTGGCCAGGCTGGTCTCGACTCCTGACCTCAAGTGGTACACCCGCCTTGGCCTCCTAAAGTCCTGGGATTACAGGCATGAGCCACTGTACCTGGCTGTACTCTTTATCAGTGCTATCTATGTGTCTGCCTCCAACATCACCCTGCCCCTTCTCATTTGATTTGGGTTCTGAAGCCAGATACCCAGACTAGACTATAAAAGAAGGCTAAGAGTGTTTCCGGAGACGACTAGACGGGGCTTTTTTTTGAGTAATGTGCAGGATCCTTTAGTGCAACCTCTATATCACATGACTTGATTGAACTGAAATTTTTGTGTTTTCTGGGGTCCTGGTTGTGTTTCAGATGGGCAAGGGGGTACTCATTTGCTTGTTAAGTGGCTTGTGAATCAGTAGGGCATTACTGTGATTCTCCTCTCAAGAGAAAATACAAGGACTTTAATGACAGCCTGTTGAAAGCGGCTTCTTAGGTTTTTCTGAATTCAGTTTTATATTCTTTTCTTTGTAGTGTCCATAAGCAACTCATTTTCTATTATATTTTTTAAGCATCTCAGTTTAGTGGTCAGGTGCAGTAGCTCATGCCTGTAATCCCTGCAGTTTGGGAGGCCGGGATGGCAGGGTCACTGGAGGTCAGCAGGTTGTGATGGCACGCACCTGTGGTCCCAGCTACTCGGGAGGCTGAGGCAGAAGAATCTCTTGAGCCCAAGAATTTAAGGTTACAGTGAGCTATGACTGTGCCACTGTACTCCAGCCTAGGTGACAAGCAAGGCTCAGTCTCTAGGGGGGAAAAAATCCAAGATTTTTTTTTGTTTGTGTGTTTGTTTTGAGACAGAGTCTTACTCTGTCACCCAGGCTGGAGTGCAGTGGCACAATCACTGCTCACTGCAACCTCTGCCTCCTGGATTTGAGTAATTTTCCTGCCTCAACCTCCTGAGTAGCTGGGATTACAGGTGCCCGCCACCACTCCTGGCTAATTTTTGTATTTTTAGTAGAGACGGGGTTTTACCATATTGGCCAGGCTGGTCTTGAACTCCTGGCCTCAAGTGATTTGCCCACCTTGGCCTCTCAAAGTCCTGGGATTACAGGCATGTGCCACCGTCCCTGGCCAAACCTGAGTTTTAAGATTCCAATTAAGTCACTCAAGCAAGGAGTTTAGCTGCAAAGAGAGTTTGGGGATACGGGTGTGTGAAGGAAACTAAAGGGTGGTAGGAGGCTTTTCTTCCTTTATTTCTCCTGACACTTGATTCACAGTCTGGCCTTTCTCCAGGAAAGCATAACAGGATCCACTTACAAATTGGTGAAATCATGAGCCCGAGTTGTGGGGGCTGGCTCAGTGTCACTCTGCACGTCCTGGAGTGGGCCCACGGCCACTAGAAGGTCACTTCGCTTTTGCAAAGAGCCTTGTGTTGTCACAAAGAAGCCGATTTCAAAACCAAGTATGTGTGTGTTAGGGGAGTGAGTTTCAGCAGACGCACGCGTATGCACACCCACATGGGCACAGCGCCACACTGATGCCCCTTCATTCTGGAAGCAGTCCCCTAGCCCTGGATCTGGTTGTATGTCCCTTGAGGGGAGGTTGAAGTTGACCTCAGCACCACCCAGAGCTCACCCTTTCCCAGCACCCTCTGTTGTCCACCAGCGGCCTGGCTTGGCACCAACCACAGTTTGTACCTGGCCTCCAGGGTCTCTTTCCTATCCAGCTCAGCAGCTTTGACCAAGTAAAACAGAAGACTTGGTCTGCTTGCTAGCAAAATTACATTTCCCCAAATTTATTATTATTATTTTTGAGACAGAGTCTTGCTCTGTCACCCAGGCTGGAGTGCAGTGGCACAACCTCGGCTCACTGCAACCTCTGCCTCCGAGGTTCAAGGGATTCTCATGCCTCAGCCTCCTGAGTATCTGGAATTACAAATGCACACCACCACACCCGGCTAATTTTTGTATTTTTAGTAGACACAGGGTTTCGCCATCTTGGCCAGGCTGGTCTGGAACTCCTGATCTCAGGTGATTCTCCCCACCTTGGCCTCTCAAAGTGCTGGGATTATAGGCATCAGCTGCTGTGCCTGTCCCCTATTTCCCCAAATTTCTAATGCTTGGAGGCCAAGAGCAGAGTCAGAGCTGCAATAATGATGGGGAGGCAGTATCCATACAGTTATGCATGTCCCCAGTTGTGTGACAGTCCCTAGGCCTGGGAGGTCAGGTGACTTGCCTAAGGTCGCGCTTGTCCAGGGGAGCTGAGAGGGAGTCTGTTGTGGTCTCTGGCTGTCTGTGGGCTGCCTGCCCTCCATCCCACCTTCTGACTGCCTTTTGGGGAAGTCTGTGTCTCCATTCCATTGAGTCTCAGCAGGTTGCTCATTTATGAAGTTTCCCTGCCCTCTTCCAGCCAAGAGACCCAAAAGAAGCCAAGTGGATGCTCCCTCCCTGGAACCTAAACCATGAGCTGAGAGCCAGAAAATAGTGGCAGGGCTGAAGTGCCCTCATTTCTGTCTCTTCAGATGTGGCTCCTTAGCCTCCTTGGGTTTTCAGGAAATCCCGTTCTGCTTTAGTTTATTTATTTATTAAGAAAAAAAATTTTTTGAGACACAATCTCACTCTATCATCCAGGCTGGAGTGCAGTGGTATGATCTTGGGTCACTGCAACATCTGCCTTCCAGATTCAAGCGATTCTTCTGTCTCAGCCTCCGAAGTAGCTGGGATTTTTGTATTTTGTATTTTTTTTTTTTAGTAGAGATGGCGTTTCACTATGTTGTCCAGGCTGGTCTCGAACTCCTGACTTCAGGTGGTCTGTCTGCCTTGGCCTCCCAGTGATAGGATTACAGGGGTAAGCTGTGGCGCCTGACCATGGTTAGTTTAATTCCAGAAGTGGGTTCCTGTTTCTTGCAGCTGTATTCGATTAACACCTGGCCATAGCCCAGCCATGGGACTCCTTAGTCTGCGGTGCTGTTTCCTCTTGGTATGTGGCCGCTATAACCTAGCAACGACATGACCGTTAGAACGGTGGTGGCTAGTGTCCTGGGTACCCTGGAAATGTCACAACATAGCCACAAAGTGATAGCTACTTGATTCTGAAAGTAGGACCTGCTGGGAATCTCGGGGTAAACGTGTTGCCATATGCTTTGATTTTTCTTGAGGCAGCCATAGTTGTCAGCCTGGAAAATTCTAGCAGCCTGGCTTGCCAGAGCTAGCTCAGTGTTTGTTCCTGGAAGGCAGCACCTGGCTGGCTGCTTCTCAGTCACCTGACCGTCCACTGGGTCTCGGCATCTGCTTGTGTTGAAATCATGTTCTTATTTGCCTAGATATTGATATCACAGAACAATTCCTTTTCTACATGCAGGACAGATGAATTAAAGTAAAAGACCATTTTGTCAGCCCTTAAAATATGACCATTCTGATCGTACCATTTTATGCCAGAGAGGTGTGTGTGTGTGTGTGTGTGTGTGCATAGATTGGGGAGGGGGGGAGCTTTTATCGGCAAGACTATCTGAAGGTCTCATTCAGTGGAATATTTTGTTGAATAGAATCTAGCATGCAGCCGTTTCAAAAATACCCACTTACTCACAGATTCATCAAACTCTTACACGAGATGAAGAGATGAATGAGACTGTCTGATCTGTCGCTGCGGGCTCAGTTTTGTCTCTGGAAGGTCTCTCTCTCTCTTCGTGGATGGCAGCTGGTCTTTCAGCCTGGACAATGCTGACTGGTTTTCCCCAAGCCGGGGCTTTTGTCCCGAGCTGTTGCTTTTACCTGGGCTTGATCATCAAGGGAAAAAGAGGTGGGAGGCGGAGGGGAGCTCAGAAGAAGGAAGCCCCCGTCTTTGGCCTGCACTGTGTCCTTTCACTCTGAGGGGTGGTCCTAAGACCCTCCCTCCAGCTCCCGGATCCCTTTCATGTTCAGAACTGCAAACTGGAATTCTAAGGAATTGACCTAGATTCGAGTATGGAAGTCTCCTCGTCCCCTTAAGCAATGCTTAAGAAGGAATTATTTCTTGATAATCAGGTAACATTCAAACGTTATATAAACTATAGATTTTTTTTTTTTTTTTAGATGGAGTTTTGCTCTTGTTGCCCAGGCTAGAGTGCAGTGGTGTGATCTTAACTCACTCCAACCTCCACCTCCTGGGTTCAGGCAATTCTCCTGCCTCAGCCTCCTGAGTAGCTGGGATTACAGGCATGTGCCACCACACCCGGCTAACTTTTTCTATTTTTAGTAGAGATGGGGTTTCTCTATGTTGATCAGGCTGGTCTCGAACTCCCAACCTCAGGAGATCCGCTTGCCTCAGCCTCCCAAAGTACTGGGATTATAGGCATGAGCCACCGCACACAACCCCTATAAACTTTAAGTTTCCAGGATGGGTGTTGTGTTTAGAGCAAAGGCTCTTGTTTAGAGGAAGTGCTTAATGAAGGTAGGCCCAGTTCTACGGAATTTCCAGCTATGGCTGTCAAGCATGGGCTGGTTACCCTGGGCAAGCCACTTCGGCTCTCTGGGCCTTAGCTAGGGTAAGTGTATTGGAATAGGACATGATCTCTAAATTTGCTTCCAAAAGATGTTATGGCCTTTGCAATTTATCATTCCAAGGCGTGGAATTATCTCCAACAAAACTTGGGCAAATATAACCATGTAATGATATACTGGAGACTACATATAGTACCTCTTTATTAAAAAATGTTTATGTTTTAGTTAGAGATACATTCACACGTTCACACATGTGTCTGTATGTGTGTATGTGTATATTATATATGTGTGTGGATGCTGATCTTAAACTCTTTTGTTGTTGTAGTTCATAGAAATAAAAACCTGAAAATATTTAAACCAAATCACCAATTCAGGGAAATGGGCCCTTGGGGTCTGTGTTTCCAGCTCCCTGCCTCTTGCTTTGGGGCCAGTTTCCATGTCCTTCTTTGACAGTGTCAACTGTGGAGCTGCTTAGTTCAGTATTGTGTGGAGTAGAGGTTTCTCTGTGGGACTTTGAGACAAAGAAAGGTTCAAACAATGTTTTTAAGCCATGCTAATTCACAGTGGAGGGGCTCGGCAGGGCCCTGTTCCAGTGGTAGTAGTCTGTCCACATTGGGTCACATGTTTCTCTCTTCCCTTGTCGTTTGTACACACTGCACTGTGTGCTATTGGATACCATCAGCACATTGATTGCCTTGTACTGATACATTAGTCCAGTTTGTACAGCTGGTAGACCCTCCTGCCCTGTCTGCCTTATTCAAAAATATTCCACAATCACAGGACAGGCTGTTAAAAATCCGGGGCTGCGTGGCGATTCCTCAAGAATCTAGAAATATAAATATCATTTGACCCAGCAATCCCATTACTGTGTATATACCCAAAGGATTATAAATCATTCTGTAAAGACGCATGCACACGTGTGTTTATCACGACAGTGTTCACAACAGCAAAGACTTAGACCCAACCCAAATGCCCATCAGTGATAGACTGGATAAAGAAAATGTGGCACCTATACACCATAGGATACTATGCAGTCATATAAAGAAGGATGAGTTTATGTCCTTTGCAGGGACATGGATGAAGCTGGAAACCATCATTTTCAGCAAACTGACACAAGAACAGAAAACCAAACACTGCGTGTTCTCACTCATGGAAATTGAACAATGAGAACACATGGACACAGGGAGGATAACATAATACACTGGGGCCTGTTGAGGGGTGGGGGACTAGGGGAGGGATAGAAGAGGGTAGGGGGATTGGGGAGGGATAGCATTAGGAGAAATACTTAATGTAGGTGACGGGGGATGGATGCAGCAAGCCACCACCATGGCACCTGTATACCTATGTAACAAACCTGCACGTTCTGCACATGTACCCCAGAACTTAAAGTATAATTTAAAAAAATCAGGGGCTCTTTGTAGTTACTCATGGATGCATCTCAGGACTCTTTCCAGTGACGTGCAGCCTGGGGAGAGATCAACAGGCTTCTGGCTGCCCTTCGTGTCTCCAGCCCCGAGTCAGACTTTCAAGTTCCTCCAAACAACTCAGTTGCTCTCCATGATAGCCCTTATAATACAAGTATATTGTAAATTGAACTTGCTAAAAATATTTGGAAGCCACAGATGTAGTGAAAAGGGCACAGATTTTAGAGGCAGGCAGTTCTGGATTTGAGACTTCGCTTCCATCATTTGGTAACCAGAGGGCCTCTGGCAAAGGAATTCGGCCCCCTAATTTCGAATTGTCTCATCTGTAAAATGGGCCTACTCTCTGGCAGCCAGGATCTTCTTTTTAAGAGTCAAGGTCTTGCTGTGTCCTTCAGGCTGGAGTATAGTTGTGTGGTCATAGCTTGCTGCAGTCTCTAACTCCTGGACCAAAGGGATCCTCCTGAGTCAGCCTCCCATGTAGCTGGGATTACAAGTGCGCACCACCATACCTGGCTAGGCAGGACATTTTTGAAAACTTTAGATATTTTGTGCCTGACACATAACAGTATATTCAACAAATGGTAGTTATTATGCTTTTCATGCTGATACTAAAGTGTTACAGTTCAGGGGTGTCCAATCTTTTGGCTTCCCTGGGCCACACTGGAAGAAGAAGAACTGTCTTGGGCCACACATAAAATACACTAACACTAATGATAATTGATGACCTAAAAAAAAAAAAAAAGAAAGAAATCACAACAAAATCTCATAGTGTCTTAAGAAAGTTGACGAATTTGTGTTGGGCCTCATTCAAAGCTGTCTTGGCCACATGCAGCCTATGGGCTGTGGGTTGGACAAGGTTGGTTTACACTATAGAAATAGAGATATTTTATTGCATTTGCATATTTCCTTCTGTGGTGGACATAGCATGTGCATATCCTGGTAAAGCTATTTTCCTATAGTGGAGAGATTTCCGCAGATTGTAATGACAACATTTCTCTTTCTGCTACATCTTTTGCAGCAAATTTATTTTCTTTCATTTTTAAAATGTGTGAAGGCTTAACAGAATAATTTCTTATACTTTGGTTTTTTTCTAGTAGAAAAAAAAATCAGAGCCGGTTGGAATTGCGTTTATACACTGGGACCCCAAAGTGCTGCTTTATTTTTATGTACTGACTCGTTGGGGGTTGGCTGTAGAAATCCTTGCTCTTAGAAATGCATTTGAGCCCCTGGGAAACTGAATAGGGAAAAAAGAGCTAATTAAAAAAGCTGCCATCCACCTCCTCTAATTAACTTGCTCTCTGCTCCTAAGAGAGGGTTCAGAGATATGAAAACAAGGCAGGCAGTACCGGAAGGAATGCCATCCTCGTGGTCCATGTGGCCCCTGGTGTTTTGATGCAGAAATCGTTCATAGTGAATAGGCAAGGGACCACAAAGGGGCTTGGTGTGCCCTGGCCACCCCATGCTCTGCCTTCCACACAGGGTGATAGTGAGCGGCGGTCCCTGTGGGCAGGTGCTCGGGCTGGGCAGCTGCTGCAGCGGAGACCTCATTGGAATTCAGCAGCTAGAACCGAGGGGTATCCGGCCCTCCCTGTTGCTGCTTGTGCTGTTGAGAAAGAGCAGGGCCTTTTGTGCTTCAGAGCCTGACGTCGCCAGTGCCCAGGAATGCAGGAGCCAGGGGACGGATGAAACCTCAGGCTTTCCCCCGAATCTCTGCATGAGTGGGGCAGCCTCGGGGCCTCTGGACGCTGGAGAAGCTCACAGCATCTCCTGCATTCCTGGGCTGGTGGTGCAGCTAACTTTTTTGGTGACCCGAAAGAGGTTTGGATCCAAGAGATATCAGCAGGGGAATTAGGGGTGGGAATTTGGGCGACAGAGGCTGTTCTTCAGTGGAAATGGCCTATGCCTCCTGGCAGACATGGTCCCCTGTGGAATGGGCCCGGTGGATGTGGACAGCGGTGACCAGCAGTGGGGACTCCAGTCTCCTGCACCAGGGAGGCTCTGGAAAAAGGCAAGTTAACTCTGTATCGTGTCAGTGTTGCTCATGATGGTGCGGTGTTCGGGGCCTGGTGAGGAAGCTGGTTCCTAGGGCTGCACGCAGGGTCCTGCATCGGCCATCAGGCTGATCCGAACTCTCATTCTTCTTTGCGACTTAGCTGTGTGACCTCCTTTTGTTTTCCACATGGATAAACAGATACTTCAGGTACCTCGATCTGTTGTTGTGCAAGTGTGGATCTTACATTCTCCCCACAGACAAAAGCTAAGCCCTTTGATATTCATGAGTGTTTGTAAGAAGTCAATATCTTCTGTTGTGTTTGCATGAATTATTTTCTCATGAAATTTAATAGTAGACTGGCTTTGGCTCATTGGACCCCATCAAAAGCAGCGATGATGTTTCTTTTAAACTCTTTGGTTCCCTGGAGGCTTTGTGACTGGTTGGAGGAGCCAAGGTCCTTGGGGGTAGATGGGGGCAAGGGGGTCTTTGACGCTGATGAAGTAACTCACTAACAAACTAGTTGTAAAAGCATTGATAGAGACTTTCTGAGGGGAACTCACCAGATTGCTGTTTCCTCTGGTCCCAGCGGATAGTGGAGGGATTGGTTTGGTTCCTGGTTCTCTCTGCCAGCTGGCCGGTGGACTTTAGAAGATGATGACCTCTCCTGGGGTCCCTGGTCCTTTGGTCCTTGTGGAAGCTCGCCAATGTGAACATCTCACAGCATTGGGTGGCATGGCTCGGTGACACCGGTGCAGCTTGGTGCACACACTGTCCATACTCACCTGCCAGGTCACCCTGATTTCATGTCTTCACCAGATGTGCTTGCTGGGATAGTTTGTGCCAGTCAGCCACCCTAATTGTCCACCCTCTTGATAATTAACCCCCTCTTTGCAAGACTAAATCAGTATTTTGGTCCGTTTAACCCTTCCAAAATGGACTCACCCCAGCTGCTGCGGCTGCCCAGTGCTAGCTGTCCTCTGAGGCAAGGCTGGGCTTGGGACCGCACGCCCTTGGCATCTTCAGCATAGGTGGAGCCAGCTTGGTACTGGGGGGAGCCTTATTCTTTTTGGCTTAAAATTGAGTCACCGATGGCAGCAGGGTGATGGGGAGGGCTGTCTGTTGGTTCTTCCTCATCTTTTTTTAATTTTTTTAAGAGACAGGGTCTTTCTCTATCACCCAGGCTGGGGTGTATTGGCACAGTCATAGCTCACTGCAGCCTCAAACTTCTGGGCTCAAGTGATCCTCCTGCCTCACCCTCCCTAGTAACTGAGACCATAGGCATGTGCCACCAAGTCTGGCTAATATTTTTATTTTTATTTTTTATAGAAATGGGGCCTTACTATGTTGCCCAGGCTGCTCTCAAACACCTGACATTAAGCACTCCTCCCTCCTCAGTCTCCCAAAGCCCTGGGATCAGAAGCTTGAGCCACCATGCCTGGCCTATTGGTTCTTCTTCAGCACAGGCCAAGGCTTGGCCAGTGGCTTTCCTTGTTAGTGGGCAGAGTTTCTCCAGATGGATTTTCGGTCCAGTTTTCTGGATGAAGAGCCTTCCTTGAGAGCAGACTTTCCTGCAGACCAGCGAGGGTCATTTTTTTTCACTGTGTCGGGGTTGGTGGCTGTGCTTTGTGTCGGTCTGATGCACCCTCTGCCTGGCCGGCTTGCTGGCTTCATTCATTCACTCCATTTACCCACTCACTGGATGTTCATTCCCGGCCCTCTGCTGTAGGCTTGGGGATGCTGTGATAAACAAGACCAGCTGCCCTCCCGTCTTTTGAGCTCAGAAGAAGAGAAAGACAGTAAACACTAACTAAAATAAGTCTATACTCATAAGTTACAAGAGGTGATGAGACGGCAGGGCAGTGGAGAGGATGATGGGGTGGGATCCTCTGGGTGAGTTGGCACCATGGCATTGAACGTGTAAATGCCTCTCTCTCTCTGAATCCACACCCAATAGCGAGCGTGTATGGAAGTTCATCCAGAATCTGCCCTGTGTATATTTGCCACTAAGGCGAGAAGCGTGTATTTCCAGTAGAGCTGAGTTCAAAGAATACATCATTTGTGCACAGTCAGAGCCACTGATGAGATTCACCCTTGGGAATCACGACTGAGAAAATTACTTTCCTCTCATCTGTCCCTGCACAGTTTAATTGAGCAGCGAGCTAGAACCCACCACTGGCTCTGGGTCCGAAGGCCATGCTTTCTTAGCAGAACTGGCCCTGGGCCCCTGTCTAACCTGTGCTGCTTCTCCCTCTCTCTCATCAGGAGTTCTGATTCTGAAGAGGCATTTGAGACCCCGGAGTCAACAACCCCTGTCAAAGCTCCACCTGCTCCACCCCCGCCGCCCCCCGAAGTCATCCCAGAACCCGAGGTCAGCGCACAGCCACCCCTGGAAGAACCAGGTAACCAAGGGCAGGGAGGCTGCAGAGAGCTGTGTGCCCGTGAGCCCCAGGGGAGATTAGCGACAGTTCCTCGTGGGGCAGGCTGCAGGCGAGTACCCACCGCAGGGGACCAAGTCGGCCTCTTGGCTTTGAGTTGTGCTTGATATGGCTTTTGTAGTTTTCTTGAAAATAAAGGGTAAACAGATACATTGGATTATTTCTGCATTTGCTTTGCAGAATTTGAGGGGCGGCCTCTGGGGCGACCGGGTTTGGAGGAGGGCAGTGGGTCTCGGAAGTTCACAGTAGTCTTGGATTCCAGCTCTTGGCCCCTTGCTCTTGTAAGAGCGTTTGTTCTGGACAGCCCTGTAATCTACAGGTGTATTTCCAGCACCCGGCTTGGGGAAGGAAGGTAGTAAGGGAGGAGGATAGAGGGGTAGACATTCACAGCAGACCATGGTGGTTTGGTTATTCCCCATTAATCTCATGTCGCCTGATTTCTTATTACTTTCCCACATTTCTTCTCCCTTAATGTGAGTGAAAACACCTGATCCTTTTAGACGGGTCATTAGTGGACAGGTGGAACAGATCCCCTCCCCACGCCACCCCTGGGGGGCATTCTGCGCCTCCCACAGTTATACCAGCACAGAGAACCACCTTTCACATGGAAGATGAATAGGCACCTGGAAGAAATGGGGCCTACCAGAGAGGGCCCCGTAGGCCGGCCAGGGGGCCAGGTGGCATTGTCCTTAGACCTGGACAGCTCTGGGCCCCACACCTTAGAGGACCCCACTGTGGTCTTCCTTGGCCCACAGCCCTCCTGTGTGATGAGGAGTCTGCAGGGCCAGACCCATTCTAGACCACACAGTGGATACTTGGGAGCGGCCACCGCCAGGGTCCTCCTTGTCCCCTTCTCCTGGCCCTTCCTCCTGAGGGCAAACTGTACCTAAGAAGGAGCCAAGGATGGGGCTGGGCGCCTCCACTGTGCTCTTGCCCTGGCCGGGAGCCAGGTAAACTGTACAATAAAATAACATTTTGACTTTGATGCTGGTTTTGGAAAGAAATGGGTGGAATTCTTTTTATCCGCCCTGGATTCTAGCAGCCCATTGTTTTGGAAAGGATGTACACTCCCAGGGCGTTGTTCCTAAACCAGTAAGTCCCTGTGCTGGGGCAAGGAGGCAGGACAGTGTTCATGAGAGCTGATGCCTTTGCTGGAGTTCGACAAAAACTGCTCCTGTGTTCCCCCATCTGTGACAGCTCACCAGCCCACAGCAGTATCTGGATTTGGCTGACTAGTGTAGACACCGGACTCTGGGAGGATAGTGACTGGTATTTCTTTGATTTGAAGGTAGAGAAGAGCCAGGAGTGCTGTCTATAGTTCTAAGAAAGTTATTTGCATCTCTGCCTTTATTTCATGTAATAAAGCACATAAAACTGTATTTCCCATAATATTTTTTTAAAGTCACCCATGATTTTTAATGGAAAGTGGCTAATGACAAACACATTGTAATCTCTAGGTCAAATGTGTGATTAAGAATAAAGTATTCTTGGCCAGGTGCGATGGCGCACACCTGTAATCCCAGCACTTAGGGAGGCAAGGCGGGCGAATCACGAGGTCAGGAGTTCAAGACCAGCCTGTCCAACATAGTGAAACCCCTTCTCTACGAAAAATACAAACATTAGCTGGGCGTGGTGGTGCACACCTATAGTCCCAGCTACTGGAGAGGCTAAGGCAGGAGAATCACTTGAACCTGGTAGGCAGAGGTTGTAGTGAGCCGAGATCATGCCACTGCACTCCAGCCTGGATGACAGAGGGAGACTCCATCTCAAAAAAAGAGAAAAAAGAAAAGAAAACAGTTTAGAAGAGAATGATGGCATATTACAGGGCATGTTTCATCCCCAGACGCCAAGGAGTGTGCAGAGAAAGCCACTTCTGGCCACGGGCATGTCTCCTGGGATTCCCAGTGTCCTTCCAGCTCCTGGAGAACAGGATGCCACTCTGTTCTTTTCTTTGGTACGGTTCTTCTTCCTTCTGCCAAACTTCCTTTCAGCAAAGCAAAGAACAATCTCCATTCTTTTTTTTTTTTTTTTTGAGACGGAGTTTCACTCTTATTACCCAGGCTGGAGTGCAATGGCGCGATCTCGGCTCACTGCAACCTCCGCCTCCTGGGTTCAGGCAATTCTCTTGCCTCAGCCTCCTGAGTAGCTGGGATTACAGGCATGCGCCACCGTGCCCAGCTAATTTATTTTTATTTTTATTTTTTTAGTAGAGACGGGGTTTCACCATGTTGACCAGGATGGTCTCGATCTCTTGACCTCGTGATCCACCCGCCTCGGCCTCCCAAAGTGCTGGGATTACAGGCTTGAGCCACCGCGCCCGGCCAGAACAATCTCCATTCTTAAAAACGAACACACGCAACACCCACCTCTCTTTTAGATGGCAGTTACTAAAAGAATGAGCATTACTGAGGATTAAGAGATAACCTCCACCCCAAGGGAAGGGGCTGGAAAGTTAATTGCTGCGGAGTCACAGCCCCTCAGAACCTTTGATTACACCAATTGGAGTGTTTGAACGGGGACTTTATGCTTCTCCTTTGAAAACGGCAGCAAGCCTAGCTGTGTAAGGGTTGTACACTGAGGAGACTTACGGTTGGAACTGTGTCTGCTGAAAGCCCCCCTAGCTTGGGCTGTACAAAGATCCATTTGATTGACTGCCTTGGTAGAAAACCACCTCCCAGATGGTGGGTCCCCTCGTCCATTCTACAGACCAGCATGGGGCATTACAAAGGCATGGGAAGGCAGCTGTGCTTGCTAGCGTAGGTGGCTGTAGGAGAAGAAAGATTCGTTCTGAGAACCACAGGAAAGAAGGGCGCCGGGGGGAGTCTATTGTTCACTTTCCTCTGCACAGTGTCTGGGATGTGGCAGAAGGTGCTGCGGTGAACCACGTGAAGAATAGACAAGACCTTTGGCTGTGAATAAAGATGTGGTTTTTCCTCCTGCCAACCTACATTTTATAAGGCACTCACTTGCCCTACATTGGATCCTACCAGCGTCTCTGTGCTCTCTGGGATGGAAGATGTGGGCCGGAGCAGCCCCACCAGCCTGTCTGGAGAGCTGTAGCCTGGTCCACACTCCCGAGGCAGAGGATGGGGCAAAGGATTGCACCTGCTGCCAGCTGGGGCGGGCCAGGACTCAGCTCATCTGAGCACAGTTCCCTTATCTGTAAGATGAAGAGGGAGATCTGTGAGTCCCTTCAGATCCTTCCTGCTCTGGCCTCCCATGGTCATGTGAACAGAATGCTTGGCTGATGTACAGTGACTGTGTTATTAAAACTCAAAACTGGCCACTGCAGGGTGTAATGACACGTCATATAATTAAATAATGGCTCCCAATCAAGCATTTGCCTTGTAAGGGCTGTGCTAGGTCCTCTGTTTCATCTCCCACACGGTGAGGGAGGATTGGCCGCATGCACACAGCATCTCTGTACAGGAGATGTCTTCCCCTGATTCCCAGTGACGCGTGGAGGTTACGGACCTCGTGCACTGTCTCATAGCCGATGAGGAGCTCTAGTGTCAGAACCCAGGCCTGTCCACCTCCAAGCCCAGCTCCCTTCCATTTGGAGCCAGACTGCTCTCCGTGAAGGTGCAGTGAGCTGGTGCCTTTGTGCGCCTACCCTGGGGCAGGCACTTAGTAGGTGCTGAGCGAAAGTCGTTGCTGAACCTGCCATTGCTCAGATGTGTGCTGGGGCAGTCCTGCCAGCCTGTCCTGAGAGCTGCAGCCTGGGCCACGCCCCCGGGGCAGAGGATAGGGCAAAGGATTGCAAGTCAGTGGATGGTCAGTGGGGGTGACATGGCAGGAGAGCCGAGGCAGGTCCCTTCAAACAGAGCTCACCTGCCCTTCAGGGACATTGATGAACATTGGGGAATGCAGCTTCTTTACTCGTTCTTTCAAGAAGACTGCCAAGCCCAGGGAAAGGCCCATGCTCAGGCCTTGGAGGTGATGGGAGCCTCCCTGTGCCCTGCGTGCCTACACCTTTCCTCTCTCTCCGAGACATGGTCCCGCCAGGCACTGATTGTGGCACTGCACTTGGGGGCCCAAGCCATTGAGCCAGGAGTATATGGGTTCACAGCCACCAGATGCTAGCCAGACACTGACTGTGCTCCAGGTGGCTGGTAGTGGACGGCTCTCCTCACATTGACTTGGAATGGAGCTCAGTGCCCAGCCTGGCTGCAGAGCACCCGGTGGCTTCCATTCTCCTGGGTCTGCTGCTGGTCATTGTATACACTGTCACCTGCCTTCATCTCTGAGCAGCCCACGTATGGGTGTTCCCTGAAGCCACAGGAAACTTCCCGTCATAGGGTGGGGCAGCCCAGAACCCAGCCGAGGTCCTTCCAAGCCTGGGGCAGGGACATAGAAGTGGGTGTCACCATGGCGTGTGAAGAGCTGGGGGCCATGGCTGCCTTTTCCTGGCACCTGCTATGCCCTGGGCCAGGTGCTTACGGACTCTCCCACCTCACCTGCACAGAATGCCCTGTGACAGCTGATGACAGCACACTGTCTTAGGTCTGACCAGGTGGCTATCACAACATAACCACAGGCTGGGCACCTGTTAACAACAGAAATGAATTGCTCCCAGCTGTCTGAACTGCCCCCACAGCACAGTGGGGCTGTCACTCTGACAGTGCTCCTGGCTGCCTTCTTACTTCCTACCCTACCTAGCAAAGCCTCCCCTTAGGTTCTCCCCATCCTGACTGTGGCTCTGTTACTTAGATGCTCATGAGGCTGACTCTGCTGGGAACAATTTGCTTTATGTAAAGAGAATTCAATTTCTTCATCATTAAGTGAGTTAACATGATCAGCAGTTGTCTGTCCGCACAATGCCTCCGCAGCACTTCTCCCTCTTGATTTCTGGGAACCGAACAGAAGTTGAGAGCAGATATACGAGAGCAAGGTAGACCTCAGTAAGCAGAGGAGCACAGACCCAGCCGGCGGGGGTTCCGGGGACCCAGCGGGGTCTCATGAGAGCCTGAACACCCACTGGTCTGAGGACAGAGGCAGCCATGGCACAGGCCTCCTGTTGTCTTGCTGGTCAATTTTGGGTTTGGTTTCTCGAGCTCTCTGTTTTGGCCCACATCAGCGGACAGTGGGCACTGAAGGACAGCCTCTGCCTGGCACTTCTGCAGCCCTGATGCCCCACAATTCTGAGGTGAAATCCACACAGGGAATTGGAGCTCAAAGGCCCATCCTCAAAGCCCACTCATTTTTGTAGTCAAATACTAAAGTGTTGCCCACCGGAGGTTTTAAAAGTGAGGCTAGGCCCAAGGTGAGCCAGCCCAGTTCCAGACTTCCCGATGAGCAGATGCACCTGTGGCACCTGCTACTCGGGGGGGTGGGGGGGCTCTGAGCCTCACCCCAGCCCTGTGGAAGGAACTGCTGCTCTGCAGAGGGAGGGACGGGTGGAGATGGAGTCTGGGGTTTTAATGAGTGTCTCAGGTGTGTCTTAGGCTAGGCAAATTTGGGAAATGTTGAATTCATCATGGACTTGCTCTGAGCTGCCCACAGCCACCAGCAAAATGTCACACAAAGACCAAGTAATGCTTTATTTTTGTCTTGTTAGCCGACTTAAAATGGAGACCTTTTCCCAGAATAAATATTACTAATTGAAGGTAGTGTTCATATACTTAGAAGATATAAAGCCATGTTCCCTGTGTATGAGACCCTGTACCCATGACGTGTCAGCTTAAGAGGAGTCTGTGAGTGCTGGGCCACACCACTGGCCCTCTGGGTGCCAAGGATCCCTGCCCAGAGCGAACTCATTGGGGGATGGGGTGAAGAAGGGGAGGATGGAGAGGAACCAGTGCAGTGACTGGCAGCAGGTGCTCCTGTGAGAAACAGCCCAGCAAGGCTAAGAGTGTGGCCTTTGGAGAAGGTGACATCAGCTGGGTGATGTCGGCTGCCCTGTCCTAGCTCTCTCCCTTTCCTGGGAATCTCCTGTCATTCTAACACATTGCCTTTCCCTCAACTTGGGGGTTGTATTGCCCAGTACTGGTGCTGTGGGCTGAATTGTGGCCCCCACATTCGGATGCTGAAGCCCCAACCCCCAATGCGATTATTGCAGGGAGGACCTTTATAGGAGGCAGTGAAGGTTGAATGGGTTCATACGGGTGGTGCCCTAATCCCATGGGAACAAGTGTTCCTATTCGAAGAGGAAGATACCAGGTGTGCGCACAGAGAAAAGGCCATTTGCAAACCAAGGAGAGAGGCCTCAGGAGAGACAAACCCACTGTCCAAGACACCAGCCACCAGCACTGTGAGAAAGGCATTTTTGTGGTTTAAGCTGCCCAGTCTGTGGTCCTTGGTGATGGCAGCCCAGCAGGCTCATGTAACTGGGATACCCTAGTGAGCCTTTTTATCTGATGAGCCGAGGGTGCTGACTTGTCATCAGACTGAGCCAGAAACCTGGAGCCTTCGTGCAAGGCACTGTTCTCCGGGGCACTGCCCAGATCTGTGCCAATGGAGACGTGAGGTAGAGGAAGTGTTGTGGATGGAGTCATCTGGGGTCCTGTCCTTCCTTACCTCTATGTCCATGGCACACCCCACAGTGGCTGATGTCTAGGAGGCTTCCTGGGTTATCTGTGGAATGAACAAATGAATCACACAGTTGATTGCATCTGCATGTGTCTTCATGCAGATGTGCTGTGTGGATGTTTAGAAATCCAGCAGGGAAGGCCAGGCGTGGTGGCTCATGCCTGCAGTCCCAACACCCCAGCACTTCAAGAGGCTGAGGTGGGCGGATCGCTTAAGGTCAGGAGTTTGAGACCAAAAATTTTTTTATTTTTGTAAAAATACAAAAATTAGCTGGGCATGGTGGCACATACCTGTAATCCCAGCTACTTGGGAGGCTGAGGCAGGAGAATCACTTGAACCTGGGAGGTGGAAGTTGCAGTGAGCCGAGATTGCACCACTGCACTCCAGCCTGGGTAACAGAGTGAGACTATGTTTCCAAAAAAGAAGAAAAACCCAGTAGGGGAGCAGGGAGAACTGGGAACCCAGGTGACCACAGGGGACCCTCTAACCCTGTGAGGGACTCCACCGAGCAGCCTGCTCTGTTGACCAACACAATGAGACATTGGTTCCCAACCAGGGAGGATTCTGCCCCCTGGGTTGCCCCAAGGGTACATGGCAGTGTCTAGAGACAGTGTTGGTTGTCACAATGGGGTAGGGGGTGGGGACTGCTGGCATCCAGTGTGTGGAGGATAGGGTTGCTGCTAAGCATCCTACAGGGCACAGGACAGCTCCCAGGATAAAAACCTGACTATCCCCAAATGTCCATCATGCCAAGGATAAGAAACCCTTTGGCAAGATGAGGTTTCCTGGCTCATGATGATCTAATGAGAGCCTGTCAGTGTTAAGGAGGAAAGCCATGCTAAGCAGGCAGGGAGCTCTTTCTTCTGGAGGAAGCAATGAGCAGTTGGTTCAGCTGCATATCCGCTCATTGTTGGGTGATTACTGCTGACATCTGAAGGGCCTCTGAAGGCCGCCTCCTGCAGGCACGTGTAACGGCGTGAGAGGGAGAAGGCTGGTGTTGGTGGGCCTTGCTTTAGAAATGACGGGATAGGCTGAGGTTCATTCTTCCTCCTGCCAAAGCTCATTTGAAAACACCTGGTCCCCCTCATCATCCCCTGGTCCTCTGTGCCCTCCGTGTATCCAGGGGCAATTACAGAGCAGGAAGATGAGGTCACTGCTGGTGGGAGGATGGGGTACTTGAGAGTACCAGTGCCTAGAGGAAATTGAGAGGGAGTTGATTTTAGAAAGAAGGGAGTCAATACTTTTGGAAATGAGAAGGAAGAGGGGTGCTTGGAGAAACCATGTGGTAGAAAGAGCTCTGTATTTAGGACAGCTGCACCAGGTAGGCCCTGGGTAGAGAAGAGGAGAGTGAGAGGCTTGAAACCAGGACCAGCTCAGAGATGTGCTTCCAAATGATGCTTTTAATCCAAGGGTTTATTGATCCTGTGAGAAAAAGTGTGACCAGTCAAGGTGGAAACAAAGCTAAGGCTGGTCCCTAAACTCAAGAAGCTTGAAGTTTTTTTGTGTTGTGAGCTGATTTCTCTACCAGGTACTCCAGGAGAAAGGTGATTAGGAGCCAAGCTTGGCAAGCACTGTGCGCAGTACTCACTGCCCCAAGATTTGCAGTCGTGAGCATGAATTGCTCGGAGGAAATCGACAGGAAGAGACCAGTTCATGGGGTTAATTGTGCATTTCCCAAACCTTGTTGTTTGTTGGGGTGAGAGGGCAGATTTAGCAAATGAAAACACAGGGTGCCCATTAAATCTGAATCTTAGATAAAGTGTCCTTGAGACAGGGGACATACTTACATTAAAAAACATGTTCATCTATCTGCAATTCAAATCCAGTTGAGCATCCTGTCCTTTGTCTGGCAAAGGGGGAAGGGGGTTGGGGGGCAGCCCACCTGTCATGAGGCACACATTGGACACGCTGTCCCAGGTCTTATCTGTGCAGCGCTGTTTAGTCCTGGCTCTGCATTCTCCCAGTGCTGAGGCCTGCAGGCCGCTTCATCGTGTTTGCCCTCTTGTCCAATGACACACTATTAGTTTTCTGGCAAATCATTTTCTGGCATTCTTGACTGCCTGGAGCAGCTGTGAACTCAGAAATGCATGGAAGATGTCGCTTGGTGCCAGCGGAACCCAGAGTAGCCAAGCCAAAGCTGGGGCCGGCCAGATCCCCATGGGGCGTGGGGGGTGGGACCTTTGAGAATCATTTGGCCAGTGTGTGCAGCAACTGTGGCGTGTTGGGGAAATAGGAGTGACCTCCTAGGCACAGTGTTTGATGAGGTGGAAAAGCTGAGAGGAAGCAGCTAGGAGAGCAGTGAGAATAGGCGAGCGGCAAGGCCGAGGAGAGGCAGACGGGACTAAAGGAGAGGTTATGTCTGGAGCTGCAAGTGGCAGACAGCAAGTTCCACCACAGGTGCGGGGGCCTCCATGGAAAGGCCCCGGTTCTTCACAGTGGCTGAGTCATCCAGAACAGGCTTGCTGGTGGCCGTGGCTGCTATTAATATTTATGGAAGACACCCTATGCCTTCCTGCAGTATTTCTCTGTCCTGCTGTCCCACTCCTGACCCTTGCTTTAGCCACACTGGCCTCCTCGCTCTTTCTGTAACACACAAGGGGTGCTCCTGCCACAGGGCCTTTACACGTGCTGTTCCGTCTGCCCAGGATGCTTCCTCCCCAGGAGTCCTCCTAGTTCAAGCACTTACCTTCATTCTGGTCTTTGTTCAGATGTCTCCTCAGAAGATCTTGCCCGATTACCTTATTTTAAAAGTGAAACTCTCTATCCTGCCTTTATTTTTTCCTTAACGTGTGTCACCCTCTGAAATTCTGTACAGTTTGTTTTGTTTTCTGCTTTTGTTTGTTTGTTTTGAGACAGAGTCTCATTCACTCTGTTGTCCAGGCCGAAGTGCAGTGGTGTGATCTCAGCTCTCTGCAACCTCCGGCTCCCGGGCTCAAGGGATTCTCCAGCGTCAGCCTCTGGAGTAGCTGGGATTACAGGTGGACACCACCATGCCTGGCTAATTATTGTACTTTTTTAGTACAGACAGGGTTTCACCATGCTGACCAGGCTAATCTCAAACGCCTGACCTCAAGTGATCTGCCTGCCTCGGACTCCTAATGTGCTGGGATTACAGGTGTGAGACACCAGGTCCCGCCCTGTGTATCGCTTTATTCACTGTCTTCCCCTGAAGAATGTAACTTCCGGAAAGGGAAGGATTTTGTCTATTTCTGTTCATTGTTGAATCTCTAGTACCTAGAACCATGGCTGGTCCTAATTAGGCACTTGATGAGTATTTTTTAACGAATGTTCTGAGCTGTTCTTTAATCAGTCCTCATCACCCCCATTGTACAGATGAGGGAACTGTGGGCAAGCCTTGCCTGGATCTCCAGCTAATAATGGGTAGGTCAGGATCTGTATCCAAGAAGTGCACCCAGTAGTGGGTGGGGGGGTCTGGGACCGTGGCTTGTCAACCCTTCACTAGAGGGTGATGTTCTGACACAAGAGGAGAGGTGACCCAGTGTGTCCTATGTCTGTAATTGATGGCTTTTCTCTATTTCCTCAGGATGTGGTTCTGAGACAGTCCCTGTCCCCGATGGCCCACGGAGCGACTCTGTGGAAGGAAGTCCCTTCCGTCCCCCGTCACACTCCTTCTCTGCCGTCTTCGATGAAGACAAGCCCATAGCCAGCAGCGGGACTTACAACTTGGACTTTGACAACATCGAGCTTGTGGATACCTTTCAGACCTTGGAGCCCCGTGCCTCAGACGCTAAGAATCAGGAGGGCAAAGTGAACACACGGAGGAAGTCCACGGATTCTGTCCCCATCTCTAAGTCTACACTGTCCCGGTCACTCAGCCTGCAAGCCAGTGACTTTGATGGTGCTTCTTCCTCAGGCAATCCCGAGGCTGTGGCCCTCGCCTCAGATGCCTATAGCACGGGTTCCAGCAGTGCTTCCAGTACCCTTAAGCGAACTAAAAAACCGAGGCCGCCTTCCTTAAAAAAGAAACAGACCACCAAGAAACCCACGGAGACCCCCCCAGTGAAGGAGACGCAACAGGAGCCAGACGAAGAGAGCCCTGTCCCCAGTGAGGAGAATCTCACATCTGAGACGAAGACAGACTCTGCCAAGACGGAAGGTCCTGGCTCAGCCTCATCGGAGGAGACGCCCCTTGAGCCTGCCACGGGGCCCAAAGCTGCCTGCCCTCCGGACTCAGAGAGTGCGGAAGGGGCTGTCCCCCCAGCTTCTGGAGGTGGCAGAGTGCAGAACTCACCCCCCGTTGGGAGGAAAACGCTGCCTCTTACCACGGCCCCAGAGGCAGGGGAGGCAACCCCATCAGAGAGCCGGGGGCAAGAGGACTCTCCAGCCAAAGGGCTCTCCGTGAGGCTGGAGTTCGACTATTCTGAGGACAAGGGTAGTTGGGACAACCAGCAGGAAAACCCGCCTCCTACCAAAAAGATAGGCAAAAAGCCAGTTGCCAAAATGCCCCTGAGGAGGCCAAAGATGAAAAAAACACCTGAGAAACTTGACAACACTCCTGCCTCACCTCCCAGATCCCCTGCTGAACCCAATGACATCCCCATTGCTAAAGGTACTTATACCTTTGACATTGACAAGTGGGATGACCCCAATTTTAACCCTTTTTCTTCCACCTCAAAAATGCAGGAGTCTCCCAAACTGCCCCAACAATCATACAACTTTGACCCAGACACCTGTGAGGAGTCTGTTGACCCCTTTAAGACATCCTCTAAGACCCCCAGCTCACCTTCTAAATCCCCAGCTTCCTTTGAGATCCCAGCCAATGCTATTGAAGCCAATGGAGTGGACGGGGATGGGCTAAACAAGCCCGCCAAGAAGAAGAAGACGCCCCTCAAGACGTAAGTTCAGGGGTGGAGGTGGTAAGGATCAGAGGCGGGGGTGCGCATTGGCTGTGACCCTTGGTCATGTGCCTGGATAACCTTCGACTGCCCTAGCCTTGCCCCTGGGTGCTGTGATGATGCCATGCTTACGGTCGTTGCACCAGGCAGACAATATACGTGTTTTCCTTCCTCTCTGCCAGCAGAGTGGAGGCATTTTCCCATCCACATACCCCTTTGTGTCCTTGGTCTTTTGCTTAATAAATCAGTGGTCTAGAGCTTTACTTTTAGCCAAAGACCTGAGGTTCAACTCCAGGGCAATCTGGGAGATACCATGGCTCAAAGCTCCCTTGAAGATCTGGTCGATCCCCCTGTTGGTAACTAGTTGCTTTTTGGAGAAGCTAGGAGATATACCCTTTAAAATATTAAAATTTATAGAATTTGTTTCTGCCTATTAATGAGACATTAGCCCAGGAAGCAAACATAGTAGATTCCAGAAGGCCCAGGAATGAGAGATGTGGCCTGGGCCCTTTTGTGCTGCATGCCGATCAGCCCATAAGAAATACCCCTCTTTGGCCGGGTGTGGTGGCTCATGCCTATAATCCCAGCATCTTGGGAGGCTGAGGTGGGTGAATCGCCTGAGGTCAGGAGTTTGAGACCAGCCTGGCCAACGTGGTGAAACCCTGTCTCTGCTAAAAATGCAAAAATTAGCTGGGTGTGGTGGCAGGTGCCTGTAATCTGGCTACTCGGGAGGCTGAAGTAGGAGAATCGCTTGAACCTGGGAGGCGGAGGTTGCAGCAAGCCAAGATCAGGCCGCTGTACTCCAGTCTGGGCGACAGAGCGGGATTCCATCTAAAAAAATAAATAAAACGAAATACTCCTCTTTGTCTTCTTCCCTTTCTCCAGTCATCTTTTGTAGACAAAACCCCTGTAAGTTCTAAAGAGATAACTGGAACCTGAAAGTAGGGAGCAAATCCCCACAGTCCCCAGGAAACCATTAATCCTCGGCTCTGTGGTCCACAGACACTTGGCCAAGTACATTGTGTTTAAATACCAAACACTCATGGCTCCACAATTCATCCCAAGACTTGCTCTCACTTGGATGGTTGCTGGCCCTTTATTATTTGGCCCCTGTGATTAATAGCTTGGCGATTTCCTTACTCTTATGGGAAGTATTGTCAATAATTTTAAAAGGCTGTGGAGATCCGTCCCCTGGGGAAAGACCATATATATCGCTGGCCCCTCTGGGTCTGCCTGGCACGAAAGAGACAGAGTGACATGTTTACCTCCCATTCTGGGCTCCCCCTAACATTGAACATCTGAGAAGAATGCAGGGCCTCCCGAGAGGAGATTTGACAGACAGCAGGGTTTGACCTTGGATTACCCTGCCACTGTCTAGTAGTGGCTGGAGGCCATCCTGGACAAAATGGGGACTTTTTTTTCAGTTACCCAACTAGATCCTTCCTAGAGCCAGCCTAGAATTCATGTTGGAAACTTTATTTTAAGCCTGGAATAGAAGTCTGACATGCCTAGACTGCAAAGCGATGCTCTCCCACCTGTGGAATGAGAGCCGACCGCGGCCACCACCTCCTCCTCCGAGATATATTCTGTGTCTCATAGGCACCCCCAGCCACTTTCTTGTTTGATCATCAGAGCGAACAGGGATCAGGGAAGTTTACCCAGCTTGTGGTCTCACCT
Organism: Saguinus oedipus; assembly: GCA_031835075.1. Taxonomy (NCBI): domain Eukaryota; kingdom Metazoa; phylum Chordata; class Mammalia; order Primates; family Cebidae; genus Saguinus; species Saguinus oedipus. Next base: position 127,989,056 of record CM063179.1, read on the forward strand.
CTAGTGCAAATAAGGACTTTGGCTCAGAAGACCCTGCACGGGTCTGGTAAGGCTCTTGGGGCACCAGTGCTTTGTGGGATCATTAGAACCAAGAGAGGAAGCTGTTCCCCAGCAGCCCCTTCCAAAAAGTTGAGGCACTGCCCAGCTTCAGAAGTAGACCCTGTCGCGATGGCTGCCGTATCCTAACCCGTTAATAACCAGTTGCCTGCAGATTTATCTTTTTTGTCAGTTCCTTCTGTCTGTCTCTCTTTTTCTTTGTCTTCTTGTCTTAGGATGGTTGAAGATGTGATGTCTGTGTGTTCTCTGTTGTAAGTAAATTTAATGCAATCTGCCTCTTATGCCCAATGTGCTTGTTTTTCCGCCTTTTGTTTCTGCTTCCAAGCTCTTTTTAATTTCCTCTCTATGGCTGCCACCGATGTATTTCTGTGGTGGGCCTGGGAATGATGTGGCATGGGGCTCCCCAGTAGCAAAGATTACTTTTCTGTTTCATAGTGATTCGCCTAAGAGACTGCTTGGCTGTGAAAATGTGATCATCCAGCATCTGCCTGCTTGTCAGGAATGGAATTTTTTCCCTCCCTTGCATATTGGATGTCTTCATCTGAAATCATACAGTTTTTTTAAAACTCTTCATTGCATTCTTTCATTTTAAATTGGGCTAGTGGGCGATTGCTTTCAACACTCCTGTGGCTTCACGTTAAAATAACAGGCCGGTCTAACCACAGGCAGTGACGGCCATGGCTTTTCCTGCTAACATGTAAAGCAGAAATGTTTCCAAATTGAGGCCTGCAGAGCGCCCTGAAATGCAGGGTCAGCACAGAGTGGAGCACACAGCTGAGAGCCATCGCCAGGCTGCCCCGGGCCTGCACCCTCCTTCACCCAGGACCTGGCTGGGTATCAGCATGCCTCATCTGTCATCTGTGGGTTACCCTGCCACCTGTCAGTAGAAACAGAGCTGACCATTTCTGTGCCTCTGTTGCTTTGCCTCCCCTGGCCAGGAGGGATCTGTGGGCAGCTCTGGGGGCTCCATAGGCATACACCTTCTCCCTGTCCTTACAAGGGAAGCTGGCCTCATCCCAGGTGGCCAGCAGTCCCAGGCTAGGGTGGAGTCTGTCAGGCTCTCTTCTGCCCAAGGGATTTCTTCAGTCTTTTGAGCCACTCAGCAACTATAAAATATATGGTTATATATTTATATGCATGAATAAATATATGCTTCAAGCTGTGGTTGCACTGTTTTAATGGCAAATGTTATCAATGCTGTAAGTAGCCATTTATAGTATTTTTTTTCATGATTATATGCCATTGTTGGAGTGATTTGAGAGAACACAAGGAAGGAACTTGAATGCCAAATTGCTCTGCCCACCCAGTTAATATGGAAAGCAGGGGAGGAGGTGGGATCTTAGGATAGGGACCACCCCCACAGAGCCTTTGCTTTGCTGGTAGTGGGGCCATCCCAGGGAGGGGCTGGGGACAGGGGCAGGGGCCAGTCCGCAGGGTGGAAAGAGCCCCCATTCTGACATCTGCGCAATGGATTGAGTGGAACTGCTCAGGCTACAGTCACCCCTTCCTCCTGGGATCTGCTTGCTTGAGCCTTCAGGAGTCGATCTGGTGTTTCCTTTGCCTCACAGCCCCCCATTCATATGAAGGAGAAAGAAAGGGAGAAAAGAGCTATGAATCTTGTCTGTTCACCATGGTTGGGAAAAGACATAAAAGAATCACCTCTCCTGGCCCTACCTTTAGTCAGGATTCTACCTAGAAGCCTTCAGAGCACGGGAATCCATTGAGCTCAAAGACCCTGTGGTCAGGAGGATTCAGCAGGTTCTCCCTGAGGACCCCGAACTTTCTGTTTCTGTGTGGGCCCCTTCAGTTGTTTGTTAAGTGAGGTGTTGCCTTGCCTGTCTGTAAATTGGTGTCCTGAGCATAGAGCCCCTCCCCTAACCTTAGTTGGGTTGACATTCCTGGAAGACTCCAGATAAATTAATCTGCTCACCAAAAATTTGCTTTATAAAATAAAAACATTTAGTTAAATTTAGCTTCATTTTCTGGGTCAGTTCTCCAAAATGGCATCTCTTTAAAGATTTCCGGCTTGATGGATCTCTCCCTTGGGGGCAAAAATAATAGCTGTTAAAAAGTGAGAATGGGTAGTGGCCATCTTCTCACTGGTGCTGGAGTGGCGGAGGTGGGAGGGTGGCCTGGGCCAGATGGCTCCACAGAGGCAGTAGCTTCGGTCCGCTCTGTACTGCTCTGGAGTGTCCCGTTCCTCTGCTTGTTGTGTTTACATTTTCCATTTTGTTTCCAGTGACACATTTAGGGTGAAAAAGTCGCCAAAACGGTCTCCTCTCTCTGATCCACCTTCCCAGGTACAGTGTTCTTTGATCGTGATGGTTTTATGTCCCCCCCCACGGTGGTTTTCCTTTCTTGTTGAAGCTTTGCTTTCCGCTCATCTCGGGCTTGCTTCCGAGATCATGTTTCCAAGACCACCTTCTTGCCTCCAATTGGAGGGTCCCTCACATTTGCAAGATGTTGTTTTGATCTCTTCACTTTGCGGAAGATCATAGTGTGTCCCAAGAGTAGGAAGACATTCAGTAAAAACGTTAGTTGGGTTCTAGAGGACCCGTTCTCCATTCAGCCTGGTGGATCTGCTGTGAACTTCTAGTACTGTTGAGTGGAGAAAGACTCTTGAGATCAACGAATACACACTGAGAAGGTAAAAAAACTCAGCATGCGTCAGGAGCACTGCATTGTGCAGCCAAATTGGAGTGGGAAGAAAAGAGAACCCCACCCCAAAGAAGTGGGGCTTGGGTTCTTTCTTTATTAGAGTCCCTCTCACCAGTTCCTCCATCAGATGTATTCCGTTTCTTCTATGCTGTGTCCAGACCAAGGAAGATTATCCCCAAGCCTGTCAGCCATACATCTAGGGCTAATTTCTGGGTCATAGAACAAGTAGACCTCCCACCCCTCCAAGTCTGAGCCAGCAAAGCCCCAGCCTGCAGACCCTGGCCAGGGTGAGGGCAGTGGAGGGAAGCACTCAGCCCTGGGGATGGGGGCTCAGGTCTTGGCTGCAGCTCTACCCTAACCTCTCTAGGTTCCCACCCTGCCCTAGTCCACGTCACACTCTCCAATGGAAATGGAGGTAAGATCCCCCTTTTCTTCCTCCAGCTACTAGTGTGATGAGTGTCCCGTGACTCTGGTGATATTGATGTGCAGGCCTGAAGCCCCATCTGAGTATCGCACAGTAATCACAGTCATAAAACTAGCAGGAACGCTCAAGTAACCAAGGCATAAAATCCTGACTTTTAAAAAAATCATGGTTACTCCCTGAAACAAACCATCACAAAAGGAGATTCATAGAGGGAAGAATCTGTGTGTCCATCTCTTTCCTTAATGGACTGTTTGGAGCAGAGTCGCAGAAGAGCGTGCCGAGGACTGTGACCGGGACCTGTCCTGACTCACGGGGCCTCAGAACTGTGGTTGGAAGCAGTTTCTGACCCAGAGTCTGATGAGACAAGAAACTGCTTCTTTTCTCTTTGCAGGACCCCACCCCAGCAGCTACACCAGAAACGCCACCGGTGATCTCTGCAGTGGTCCACGCCACAGATGAGGAAAAGCTGGCGGTCACCAACCAGAAGTGGACATGCATGACGGTGGACCTGGAGGCTGACAAGCAGGACTACCCGCAGCCCTCGGACCTGTCCACCTTTGTAAACGAGACCAAATTCAGTTCCCCCACTGAGGGTAAGCAACTCCATGGCCAGCCGGACCCCCATTCTGCCTCGGAGAATACTGGCCCTGGGGACCCCAAGGCCAGGAGAGAAACTTCTCAGCCAGGTAACCATGGGATCATTACGCGAGAGCGTCTGCATGTCTCCTGCTGCACTTGAAGCTCAGGCTGCGTTTGAAAACGGCCCGAGACTTGAAACCAGCTGTCCCTTGACCCATGACTCCTGCCAAGAGCTGGCGCAGTGCCCTCTAACTTCACCTCAGGACTCCATCAAGTGGGTCCTCAGCGCCCTCTTGAGCTTGGCTGTGTCTTACCTCCCCTGTGTGATTTTGATAAATAGCTCCAAGGGAGTGTCATTCAAGTCAGACTCTCAGTGTAGGTCACTGACCTGGAGTCGCTGGGTGCCACCATTATTTCCAGGTCCCATACGGTGTTCAGACACCATGGCCACACCTTTAAATCAAGCCTCAAACCAGAGATTCACCCTAGACTTGCTAAGAGGACTGATTCTCTCCTCAGAAATGGGCTCCAGACACTGCTTATTCCATTAATATCCTCCTTCCTCCTGTGTGTATTCAGTTTCAGCGTCTTTTTTTTTTTTTTTTTTTTTTTTTGAGATGGAGTTTCACTCTTGTTGTCCAGGCTGGATTGCAGTGGTGCGATCTCTGTCACTGCAGCCTCCATCTCCTGGGTTCAATGGATTCACCTGCGTCAGCCTCCCGAGTAGCTGGGATTACCGGCATGTGCCACCACACCCGGCTAATTTTTTGTGTTAGTAGAGATAGGGTTTCACCATGTTGGTCAGACTGGTCTCAAACTCCTGACCTCGTGATCTGCCCGCCTGGCCTCCCAAAGTGCTGGGATTACAGGCCAGCCTGTACCCAGCGGACTTCTAACAGTTTTTTTTTTTAACTGAGTGGAAATCACTGTGAAGAAGATCACACATGAACGTCTGGTCTCCACTTGTTTGCTGCTAGTAGGGGACTAAGATCCCTTTAAACTGCCTCCTCCCTCCCCGTCGGGGTGGGGTGGTAGTGTCGTGAGGGTGCAAGTAGATTTTAATTGTAACTCAAAAACCCCCCACCTTCTTCTGGACGCTTTTCCATAGTCAGGCCTCTCTCCCTGGTTTGCTTTGTGCCCATGAGGTCTTGGAATGGTACCAGTGTACATTTATGGTAGATCTATTTCATATTTTTCAGAATATTGGATTCTTCTCCCTACCCAGAACTGCCTTTGTAAAGTTGACAGTGAAAAGATGATCCAAATTATGTATACTTGTACTTCTTGGCATTTTGTTTTGTGTAAAATGGAACCTTTCGGTTGGCTGTCAGGTTGGCACTCTGGCTTGGGGTTTGAGAGGTCTAAAAGTGACCATCTTGGCCAAGCGCAGTGGCTCACGCCTGTAATCCCAGCACTTTGGGAGACTGAGGCAAACAGATCACTTGAGCTCAGGAGTTCAAGACCAGCCTGGGCAACATGACAAAACCCTGTCTCTACCCAAAGTATAAAAAATTAGGTGGGCGTGGTGGTATGTGCCTGTGGTCCCAGCTACTCAGGAGGCTGAGGCGGGGGGATTGCTTGAGCTCAGGAGGCAGAGGTTGCAGTGAGCCTAGATTGTGCCACTACACTCCATCCTGGGTGGCAGTGAGACTCTGTCTCCAAAAAAAAAGAAAAAATTAAAGAGTGGCCATCTTGCTCTAACCTGACCCCAGAGGCCCTACGATATGGCCTCAGCCTCCCTTGGATTCTCATTTTCCTCTGTACCTGCATCTGAGGCAGGAGCCGTTTCCCAGAATACCCCTCATTCAGCTGCCTCTGCAGTGTTGCTGCAGACCCCATGTGCTGAAACACCCTTACCCCAACCCACGCTGCACTCCCCCACCTCATCCCTGTTTCCCACCCTTTCCTTAGTGCTGTCCCCTCCCAGCCTTTCCCTGGACATCTGCTCCTGGCTCCGCTTGCCTTTAGCGCTTGGTCTGGGCCGAGCTGGGGGTACATAACATGATAATGATAGTGTGTGTGCATTTCTTGCTTCCCAGCGAGCTTGTATATTTCCTGAAGGCAAGAACTTTGTCAGGTTCATCTTCGTCCCTCACAGCACCCTCAGCATCATAGGGGCTAAAGACAGGTTTGTGAAAGAAAGTTAATACAAGGTCAGGCAGGTCCACAGCTTAGTAGTGTCAACCCAGCAATTTGATCTTGTGATGGGTATCACCTGCATCAGGTGTGGAGGGCTGCGGGAAAGAGGTTTTATATCCCAGAGGCAGCAAGCGACATTTGAGTACAAGCATCAGACTTGGCCATTTCGATAGCACCTACGGTGGGTCACATCTCTTGAGCTTTATAAGAAATTTCTAAATTCAGAGAAAAGCATTTAGAAACCACCCTGAAGTTGGGGCTGGGCGCCGTGGCTCACGCCTGTAATTCCAGCACTTTCGGAGACTGAGGCAGGCAGATCACTTGAGGTCAGGAGTTTGAGACCAGCCTGGCCAACATGGAGAAACCCCATCTCTACTAAAAATACAAAAATTAGCCAGTCATGGTGATGGGCACCTGTAGTCCCAGCTACTCCCTAGTAGCTGGGGCAGGAGAATTGTTTGAACCTGGGAGGTGCAGGTTGCAGTGAGCTGAGGTCACGCCATTGCACTCTAGCCTGTATGACAGAGTGAGACTGTCTCAAAAAAAAAAAAAAAAAAAAAAAAGAAGCCAGCCTGAACTAGGCATATGATTTTGATGTATGTCTTTAGTTTTATGGTCAGGAACCAAAGCATTTTTTTCTTAGAAAAACCTAAAAATCGTAACAGTGCTTTTAGACCTAACATGTACCTCATTCACAAGTCTCAGTGAGTCTTTGGTGGTCGTCCAGTCTCCCTGTATCCTTTAACACAGCTCTGTTAGTCCCTTCTTCCCACCTGTCACAGAGGGGAACGTGCCCTCCTTGGAAGCCCAAGCTGTTCTATGAGGTCAGACACTGCCACTATCACACTGCAGAGCTCAGGAATTCAGGCTTGCCATCTGAATGGGCGGCATCTCTTGAACTTGAAAAGAAATTTCTAAATGTCACCCTTAGAAGGGTGACAGTGGGGAAGCTGGAAGCAGCCTCCCTGCCTCTTTCCCTGGGCTCTTTTCTTCTCCCATAACATGATGTTACTTAGGTTAAAAGTTCCAGAAATATTAGCCATGAGCAGGAACAGATCTGATCACACTCCTTTCCATGTGTGTCACCCATTGAAGGGTTTTTATTGTACAGCATTTCATTTCAGCCTACAAAACTAGGCACTTTGAGCTCCACTTGGTAGATAAGTCAACAGGCAAGGAGACATCGGGGGAGTTGGCTTCCCTGATCCTGGGAACGGAGACCGGGACTCAGCAGCCTCCTTCTGGCTTCTGCACAGGGCTCTTACCCATTCCCAGCAAGCCCCCAACAATTAGAGTCAGATGAAAGAAACACTCCAGCCCTCTCACTGTGCAGTGCCCCCTTATGAAGTGATTACCAAAAGCAGCCCTCAGGAACGCCAGGACCCATGAACAATAGCTGAGGCTCTTCCGATAGGAGCAGCCACGCACGTTAGCAAGGGCCATCTCCTCCAGTTGAGAATATGATGTGCCACTTGGTATGTTGGTATCACCCTTCCTAGCCTGCCAGCTGTGTGTGGCATATGAAAATGGGGCTGAAATTGGGTGTGGCTTCACCCCTGGGTCTGCCCTTTGAGGCTTAGGATTTGAAGCAGATGAGTGAGATCTTGAAAACCAACTTTAGAAAGATGTTTCTTCAGAATATATCAGAGACCACCCAAGATGACAGGAGGTACTTACTTTTCTTACAACCTATCCCGGCCATTTTGGAAATTATAAATCAGGACCCCAAATGACTGTGATTGCAACAAGCAGGGGGTGTTCTGAAGGAGCATCTCCAGGTGCTGCCACTCAACCTGGGATTGACAGGGAGGACTGTGGGCCTCCTGACACCAGGCATCTTACAAATGCAAACACTTCTCTGGGTGTCAGAGAACCCCACTTTTGCACTGTCAGTTGCTCCTTCTAATGGGAGGAGTGGGGGACGCGGGACAGTGGGAAGGGATTTCCTTTTGGCAGGTAGCAGAGAAGGCAGATGAGTGAGCTCCATGACCTAAAACTCACCCAGATTCAGCCACCAGAAGAGCTGAGGTTCCAAGTGGGATGCTTCACTGAGGCAAGGTGGTAACCAGAGCTGGGTGCTCACCTGGGGCCACAGTCCCTGAAAAATCTCTGCAGTGGTCTGTTGCTCATTTGGTGCCTCCTGGGTGCCCTGTGCTGCATTTGAGTATGGTGAGAGATTTCTGCTAAATAATTTAGAGCATATAATGCCTTGGCAATTGTAATGATACCTTGGAAGAGGCAGCTGATTCACTATTATTTTCTCAACTTAAACAGTTTATAATAGAACAGTAAAATGATAGTCCTGGGGTTCTATACCTGGGAAGTGATAGATCAGGAGGAGACCCTAAACATCACCTCATCCATCCCTGTTTTTCTCCTCCTTCCCCATTTTTTTTTTTTTTTTTTTTTTTTTTTTTGACAGAGTCTCGCTCTGTTGCCCAGGCTGGAGTGCAATGGTGCAATCTCAGCTCAGTGCAACCTCCACCTCCTGGGTTCTGGTGATTCTTCTGCCTCAGCCTCCCAAGTAGCTGGGACAACAGGTGTGCACCTGGCTAATTTTTGTATTTTTAGTAGAGAGAGGGTTTCACCGTGTTGGCCAGGCTGGTCTTGAACTCCTGACTTCAAATGATCCACCAGCCTCAGCTTCCCAAAGTTCTGGAGTTATAGGTGTGAGCCACTGTGCCCTGTCCTGCTTCTCATTTTTAAGGTGAGGAGGAGATTAAGTCTTTACAAATTGATGCTTCTGTGTCTTCAGTTGGGGCAGACCCTGGGGTTCAGGCTCGGTGTGAGAGTCAGAAACACTTTCTCTACTCATCTCTATTTGGGATGAAACAGGTCTTTCTGACCTTTAATCCGCAAAACTGTTTTCAGTCTCATGAGCTGGCCATGCAGACTAGAGGGATATGTTTAGCTCACGAAGGGAGATTCAGGGATTCCAGAAAGATCGTCCATGTGTTTAAGTAGTTGAGGTTATTCAGCCATTTGCAGGTTTTAAGAAAGTCTTCCAGGAAATGTGTCATTTTAAAGCTCATATTTTTTTGATGATGCTTTTAACAATAGGTAGAAATAAAGGGGCTTTAAACCAGATCTTCTATTTATATTTATTTTCATCTTTTAAAAAGTTGATAGATTAAACTTTATGGATTGCCACCGATGCTTTTTTACAGTGGGTCTCTGAGCAGGTCACTCTTCACCTCTTGGGTTTCTTTTTAAGTAGAAAAAGGGCATCTGGAAGCTCTAGATTGTGGCTTCTAGGGCAACAGAAGTCCATTCTGGTCTCATTCACCACTGTATCCACTATGCCCCGCACGGTGCAGAGCATATAGGAGGCGCTCCATCTCTTTGCCGGACAGGGAGTTAGTTGAGTGTCAGCTCAGTTTCCAGGTACTGGAGGCAGGCAGTGGTGTTTCCCGTCTCCATTGAGGGTGTGGGATTTTCTCCCATCATTTGAAACAGGACATTTCTCCATCCATTGGACTTTACTAGTCTTTGAGTTTGAAAATGGATTTGGACCAGTCCTGTAGACACTGGTAGACCCCTGGGAAAGGCTCCAGGTGACTTACAAAGCTTCTTTTACCAGCTGCACTGAAGGAACGATACCGCTTTTCCCTCACTTCAGAGTGTGGCCACAGCTGAATATCCAGGGAGGGACAAGTAAGGGTCCAATTCCAAAACGTCATGAGGATGTGTCATTCCATGTGTTGCACATGAAGAGTTACAGAGGACACCAGCACCCAGAATGCACGTGCTCTCTTATAGGAACACAGCGCAGAGTGTTCAGGTCCGGCCACACTCTGGCTGTGTTTGGTCATGCCATGGAATTCCTCAGCTTCCCTAATGGCAGAAGTGCCTTGACAGCAAAATATTTACCGATTGTATGAAAATAGCCGAGTTGAGCCTTTTCTTCAGGTTACATCAGAAGTCTCTAGGCAGTGGGCACCGTCCGATAGCCCAGAGCCCCGTGGTGGCGCCCACCCTGCCTGGCGCACATCTTCCCATTTTTTTCCTCTGGCACTAACGTCATCTTTTGTTTTTGTGTTTGTTTTTGGTTTTCTTGCAGAGTTGGATTACAGAAACTCCTATGAAATTGAATATATGGAAAAAATTGGCTCCTCCTTACCTGTAAGTTCTTCTGCCTCGGGCCACTTAGGGGACTTGCTTTCCTGCCTGCAGGGGCCTCCTCCCCTGTGCAGAGCATCTCTGGGAGCTCAGACCCCAGATTGAGCGCTCTCTGTGCACACAGCTTCCTGGGTGCATATCGATGATAGACTGGGGCTGGGGAGGTGTGAGGTTTGTACTCATTCCACTTTGTTTGGCATTTCCAGGGAGAAAATGATAGAATGCAATTAGATGTCCTGCAGAATTACTTTCCTAGACTGAGAAAGACCTAGGGATTTCCTTAAAAAAAAAGGTGTTGGTTGTTTTTCAGGTATACTATTAGCTGTTTTTGAGAAATTGTTTTAAGTAACTGAATATTTTCTCTGGACAATAAGCCTTTCCCTTTCTCCTTGCTTTTTCATTTTTCTTTTCTTTTTTCTTTTTGAGACAGAATCTTGCTCTGGCCCTCAGGCTGGAGTGCAGTGGTGCGATCTCAGCTCACTGCAGCCTCTGCCTCTGGGTTTAAGAGATTCTCCTGCCTCAGCCTCGTGAGTAGTGGGGACTACAGGTGTGCGCTACCAGGCCCAGCTAATTTTTACATATTTTTAGTAGAGACGGGGTTTTACTATGTTGGCCAGGATGGTCTCAATCTCTTGACCTCATGATCCACCTGCCTCAGCCTCCCAAAGTGCTAGGATTATAGGTGTGAGCCACCATGCCCGGCCTGCTTTTTCATTTTAAGAGCTTATGATGGGCACTGTCTTTCCTGGCATAATACCTGCTGCCCTTGGAATAATTCCAAGCTCGACTTCTTGCTGTTGTCTGGCAATGCCCTCGGAGACGTGTGGCATGCAGGAGGGCTTGCTTGCAGCACCGCACGGCCCTGGGCATGTTGTTCTTGTCTTTATCTTTCTTTGCATCAGTCATAGATGCTGCAGTGGCTGCTTCCAAACTGCAGGTTGCTATAAGTTAGACCTGATGGTTAGGCAGGAGCATGTCCCCATGCACAGGCTTAACTCAAGCGCCAAGTCAGTGAGATTATAGCTCCTTGGGTGAAGTGCCTGGGCTTTGTCATCATCCCCTGGTGCGTTGCTTAAAGAGCTTACCTCCGTAGTCACTACTGTGCCCCCAGAGGCTGATGCCACATACACAATACTGAGGATGAGACGTTTTACTGCTGAAGTGGAACTGTCATGTGCTTTGAGGTCTTTGATTTAAATGGATTGAAACCACAAGGGCTCCCTTCCTCTTGTGCCCACCCACTGCCCAGTGTGTTGGCAGGCCTCGTGGATGAATTTCGTGAGGAGCATGCCCTGCTCAGGGATAGGAGAACCACCCAGAGATGGCATGCCATGCAGAGCAGCATGCCTGCTGGCCATTGCAGGGACTTCTTTGGGGATCCCAGCAGGGCAAGTGGAGGGGTCTTCCAAGGTCTCGCCATCACTGAGAGATGCCAGTGGATGCGTCTTGGCATCCCACAGCTCCTGTTTCTAGTCTGGTTGAGCTGTCTCCAGGCTCCGCCCCTGCCCTGGGCTCATTCAGCTATGATCAGCCCAGGTCTGGTCTCTTGCCCTACCTGTTTGTTTATCTGCAGTGGCCAGCGCAGCTCCTGGCTCAGAGAGGGTGCTCAGTAAACATTGGTGAATTGAACAGAGTCCAGCTCTCCAACGCCATGGGTGTCTTTTCCGCTGGCGCACGTTCCTTCTTGAACTCAGTTGTACTTTCTCAGCATCCTCCTTCCCTCCCGGCCTCCCCACCACGCTCCTAACCGGGCCCAACTTCCTCCTCTCTTCTGGTGACTCCAGAACACTGAAGGCTTTTCCCTGGGCTGTTTGTTCCCTGTTGAAAGTGCTTTGGTTTTCATCTCAGTTGCACTTTCAGGCCAATTGTACCCATGCTGATATGTGACTTTGATCCCTGCAGCAGGACGACGACGCCCCGAAGAAGCAGGCCTTGTACCTTATGTTTGATACGTCTCAGGAGAGCCCTGTCAAGTCACCTCCCGTCCACATGTCAGAGTCCCCGACGCCGTGTTCAGGGTACGACTTCCATGATGAGAGAGTTACAGACCGCGCTGGATGCTCCAAAGCCTCTGAGCACCTTCATGTTATTTCAACTTCGTTTCAGTGCATAGATTCAGGCCATGCTGTGTGTGTGTGTATGTGTGTATCTTTTTTTAAATAGAGACAGGGTCTCTCTATGATGCCCAGGCTGGTTTCAAACTCCTGGGCTCAAGGGCTTCTCCCTCCTCAGCCTCCCAAAGTGCTGGGATTACAGGCATGAGCCACGGTACCTGGCCAGCCCACACTTCAGTCTCTGTGAATGTCCACAGGGACATAAACGCATTGGTTTTGTTACTGGCTGCCCTTTGGACTAAAGTGAAATCCTTCAACAGCTGAATGTGTGACTCACCCCTATAATCTTGCCCAGTACGCACACACTTTATTCCATCATTTGTCTAAAGGGAGACACTGTGGCCCAGCATTCAGAGCCCGAATTCCACCTGTCCCCCCTCCTGGTTATGTGACCTGATGGGAGGTACTTGGCTCTCCTGTGCCTCAGTTTCCTTGCATGTAAAGTAAAAGTAATAATGAAACGGACCTTGCAGGGAGTTTTTAAAGATTAAAGGAAGCTGTCACTCTTCCAGAGCCTCCCCCACCTGTGCGACCGGGAGAGGGCAGCTGCCTTCCAGAGAGATGCCGTATGTAAAGCTCTTGTTGAAGTACCTGGCACATATCAAGTGCCTGGGTACACTGTTGATGTGGGTGTTCACGTTTGCATTCATCAGGGCTAATGTTTGGAGCAGTGCATTGTTTGATCAAGTAAGTGTGGGCATTGCTGTAAGATTTGGACCAGCCTATCTGTCTGCCTCCCACTTTAAGCAGGAGGAGTGAAAGCTCTTGCACTGACTTCTCAAACTTAGAAAAGAGACTCCGCAGGCTGCCCAGAATGGTGAGAAAAATGAGGATGGTGGTGACGTTATTAATACAGTAGCAGCACCAGTACTGCATTAAGTGCTTTACAGCGGAGCAGAGTCTCATTTAATCTTCACAGAGAGGCCTGTTGGCTCCATCTTTTAGAGAAGGAAATGGAGGCATGGTACCCATCACTTCCCCGGAGTCCACAACCAAGCAGCTGGCAGTCTGCCTCGCTCCAGAGCTCGGGTCTGCAGCTGGTGGCATCTGTGCTTCTGCCTCTCCTTTGTCACTTGGCCCTGGGGTGACTGCCCAGCTAGAGGCTTCATGGCCACTGGAGACCTGGCCCGTATCCCTCTCGAAGTCCAGGACTCCTTGTGATACTGACTTGGTCAGGGCATCCTGGTTGATTTCAGTGGGTTTCCCTGTGAGAAGACTCTAAAGATGCCCTTTGCTTCCCCCAGGTCAAGTTTTGAAGAGACTGAAGCCCTTGTGAACGCTACTACAAAAACCCAGCATCCTGTCCCACGAGGGCTGGCCCCTAACCAAGAGCCACACTTGCAGGTGCCGGAGAAATCCTCCCAGAAGGAGCTAGAGGCCATGGCCTTGGGCACCCCTTCAGAGGCAATTGAAATTGTAAGTGGGGTTGGAGGGCCCCAGATCACAGGGGCTGGGGTGTGGGCCAGCTGCGTATTGTCACCGAGAAGGCCAGGCCTTCAGAACAACATTCACCTGGCACCTGCCGTGGGTCCCACCCTGACTCCCTCACCACAGACGCTAACCTGGGAGATCCCATACCATGAGGATGAGGGGGAGATTCTCTGTTCACACCCGTGTGGTTTTGCATATTTCACTTAAATACTTCATATGCCTTCAGGGTTATTTATTTTCTGTATTTCGCTTCTTAGGCCCTGACTGTTGCTTTGGAGCAGTCGCTGAGCAGTCCTCTGCCACTTCATCCTTGATGGCAGCGGGCAGGGGATGCCTCATGTGGGACACAGTTAGTTTTCCTGGGACTTAGTGATGGGAATTTCTCCTGTTTAAAGACCAGGACTTTTCCTCTCCCCAAGCCCTGCTGGGGTCTTGCAGAGCAAATAGAGCTGAGCTGAAGGCCTCACCTGCCCCAGTCCCTGCACTGCACATGTGTCACGTGGCCTTGTGCATGCCCCAAAGTAAGTGATGCCCATGCCAAGCTCTTCCACACATCTGGAATGCACCATCCTTCTAGGTGAATTTTATTTTTTTTCCCCTCTACCTCCTGCCCAGCAATCCCCAAGCAGGGGTGAAGCCCTTGATTTAGTGTGTTATTTTTGTTGTTCTGTGTTAGTAGGCCATTTCTCTCATGCATCAAATGTCTATTGAGCACCTACTGTGTGTCTGGCAGTTGGATGATGGGGTGGATACTAGAAAAATAATAGTAAAAAGAGGATCTAGATGTGAATCGATCTCTCACATTAATACTCTGAAACACACATCCACGGTTCACTTTCTACAAAGCTGGCTTCTGATTCTGAGGTCTTTCTAATCTATCAGAAGACACTTTTTCACTGGAAATCATCTTTCCATGATTTAGAAAATGACCTTTACCAAAACCTGACTTTTTTTGATATATGTATATACTTTAAGGTATTTCTTGATGAGTTATGTTATGTTTGGAAAACCCACCAACTAACTGGCCTTTCACCTTCCACTAGCTAGTTCCCACTCATCAAACAGGGAGCGAGGGTGGCATGGGGGTGGGAGGACACTGAAGGCTGCGCTTACGGGGAGCGGGTTGGGTCTGCCCATCTCAAGATGTCCATTGTCAGCATGTGGGAATTAGTTCAGATGGCACCTCAAGTAATGGCAGCTAATTGATACTCTCTTTAGCCTCAAGGCAGAAATGTCCAGCAAATGGCAGCATGGGCCTTGCTTGGAATCAATGTCACTCTCTGTTCTCCTCTATTTTTCTTGTGTGTCCTCTTCTCTGCCGGTGTTCAGACAGCTCCCGAGGGCTCCTTTGCCTCTGACGCCCTCCTCAGCAGGCTAGCTCACCCCGGCTCTCTCTGTGGTGCACTTGACTATCTGGAGCCCGACTTAGCAGAAAAGAACCCCCCACTATTCGCTCAGAAACTTCAGGTTTGTAGCCCATGTGTGACCTTTTGGGAGTTTGTCAAAACCTCAGTAGAGAATGAACCCCCGAGGCCCAAATGAAATGAGGCAGGATTTGATGAGGAACTGCTGAGAATGTTCCCAGTTACCTAAAGAATGGTATATGTGACGTTCTTTACCCACTATACCAAAGTTATGCAAATTGTGTGGTTACATATTGAACAAACCATTTCTATTTCAATTTGGAAACTGGGCCCAAATCGTCAGTTTTTAGAAGCACTGATAGCCTCAAAAGCAATTTCTGTGATTTATTCACTGAACCAAGAATGTCAGATCACCATTGAGCCAAGCCGTTTATGTACACGTGGCTGTCTCAGACTCCCATCGAGATAACATCTGGGCTCAGTCTTGCATCTGGAACAAAAAACAATGATGTACTCTGGGCTTTAAATTTGGCAACTTAATTTGATACCCTCTAGACTAGGATGTTCAGAGCAAACCTAGAGAGACTGTTAACAAACAGCCACCTGAGAGGTGCAGATCCCTTCATGGAGACTGTTGGCCAACTTCGCCTTAAGAAAGCAAAAGGGAAAGAAATCAAAAGAAAAAAGTCCAGTACAAATTTTGATCCCATTTGAAAATCGTTTCATATTCAACTGCACAGTACTCCCCGACAGACATTCAAAAGGGTGATATTTTTTAAAAAAAGGAAATTAAATGCTTATTTCATGATCTGCTGAGGTGTTAACTGTGAGAGAAAGGCGGAGCGTGTGTTTTTCCCGAGTGCCTGTCTTGACACATTTTCATGGCACATTCATTTCTCGGATGTGGAAACCATTGACGTCTGTCTTGATGCATTTCCCTGCGGTTTGCCCACACCCCCGCGGGCAGGAGGAGTTAGAGTTTGCCATCATGCGGATAGAAGCTCTGAAGCTGGCCAGGCAGATTGCTTTGGCTTCCCGCAGCCACCAGGATGCCAAGGTACCGGTTTGCTGCCGCGTGCGTCACCTCCTGAGAATGTCGTGTGCTGCTGGGGTCCAGAAGCTGCTTTGCTAACCATCCGCCAGGCGGGCATCATCGGTGTCCAGCAAAGGGTCATTTCCAAAAAGCTGAAAGCGTCACTCTTGCATAAACACACACTGAGCATGTAGCTAAGATCTGTTTAACTCAATAATGCTAAACCAGTGGGATGGTAATGCTGGTTAAATGGAGGATAATAGAGAGACCAATGTATGGGTCAGTGGGGTGAAGAAGGATAGCCTAGGATGGCAAAGTTGGGTAGAAAGCTGGTTAGCACCGATTCAACAGAGCGAAAAAAAATTATGACCTTTGAGGTTTTTTTCCTACAGATGGCCATTTGCTTCTCTATTGAACAAAAATAATTTGCAACTTTTCTATTTTCTAGAAGTTAACATATAACTTTGCTGAGACGAGACCCTAATCAGTAATACATAGTAAGTGAAACCAAGACATTTGCTGATACCCTAGACCAGGCCTACACAATCCTTTCTGTAAAGTGCAGATAAGTATTTCCAGCCTTGTGGGCCATACTATCTGGCACTGTTCCAATAAAACTTTATCTATTCATTTTTGTTGTTTTTTTTACAAAAATGGGCAGTGGGCCATTTGTCCCATGGAGTTTCCCAATTCCTGGTTTCAGCATGGAGTATGACACTGACAGGGCATGCAGAAATCTTTTTGCCTGGCTTCCAAGTTTGGGGTAACTTTTCTTGACAACTTAAATGAGTTGCTGATGATGTGCAGAGCGTGTGTTTGTCCCCGGACTGTCCATGCAAACCTTGATCTCTGAGGGTGGGCTCATTCCCATCCCTCACCCCACCTGGAGTTGGACAGCCCGATGAACCTGGTGTGTCAGATTGTGCTCCATGGCTTTGAACAAGCAGGTAAACCTCTCTGGGCCTTAGTTTTGCCATTCATGAGATGGGGCCGATAATAGCCAGTTTACAGGTGGCTGTGAAGATGACAGACAGCTGATGTGCAGAGAGTGGCACCATGCTTGACACATAGTAGGTGTGTGATAAAAGAAAGCTGCTGCGTCAGCGAAGACTTCCCTTTTGCTTCTGTTACTGGATCAGGTGCTCCCAGCATCTCTCCTTGGTAGGTGGATCTGGGTCCCGTTTTACAGATGGGAACATGGAGCCACTTGACAGTGATTCATCAGCCTGTTGGGGAGTAGAACTCAGGTCTCCAAGTGCGAGGCCCCTAGCTGGGTGTGGTGGTGTACACCTGTAGTTCTAGCTACTTGGGAGGCTGAGGTAGGAGGACTGCTTGAACCCATGAGTTCAAGGTTACTGTGAGCCATGATCACGTCATTGCACTCCAGCCAGGGTGACAGAGTGACCCCCTAACTTTAAAAACAAATGTAAAAATGGGAGCCCCTGGCCTGCCTGCCTAGAGTAACAGCTCATCTGCAGAGGGGGCAGTGGCATCTGTGTCTGTCATCCTTGGTGCAGGACTAGGAGTCCAGCTGCTGCTCCGGCCCTGAGGGCCTCTAGTGTGATCTCCTTGGCCATACCCAAAAGAGAAGCCCCTCCCAGAGGCAGGAGGTGGTTACACTGTGGGTGTGCAGGCTGGGAACAGTGAGACTCAGGGCAGGGACAAGAATATAAATACAGATTGGGGATGTCCTCATTCTTGTTGCCAAACCATAAGCTTAGGTTGAATTTCCATGAAAGCAAGATTTTTAGAGAGCGTAAAGCAGTGAGGATCCCCCAGCCCCACCACTAGATTTATTTCTAGATATTCTTGGGGCTTAAAGACAGAATGAATTATGTGTAGTTTGTCCACTGTAAGTACCGTGTATTCCTGTCCAGAGTTTGAGGTGGAATTGAGCATGTTTGGTGAATAGCTCAGGGTGGAGATGGAGTGTGCTGAGTGCCCTGGTCCCCCTGCCGCCTCCTTTGGAGAGCAGCCAGAGAAAACTGTTGGCAAATAATGGCCAGGAGTTGGCTTTTTGTCAATTACAGGCTCTTCTCAGAATATGTGCCCAATTCTGAGTTAGAAAATAGTGTCGTGTGTGTTCATTGTGTGTGAGTCGCAGAGGCAGCCCAAGCCACCTCTTTTGTTTCAGAAGTGTATGCTCAAAGGAACATTCATTCTCTGAGGGTAGAACTGTCTCGGGTAAATAGGGAAGGTTTTTCTCTAACAGAGTAACTTGTATTGCTTTTGTGAAAAGTACATTACCTGCTGATGTTGGCCTGTGGAAAATAGATGCTGTCCCTGTAGCTACCCAGCCCAAGGGTGGTCCATGAGCCTGACCTCAAGTTGGTCCCTGTTGGTTTCTTTTACATATAGAAAGATCATCCCTTGCTGCATTGGATGGAAACTGCTGATGTATAGGAAGAGAAAACAGCAGCTGTGTATCCCATTTGCCTTTTTTTCTGGCCATATATTTTCAGCTGTAGGTAACACAGTTCCGTCATTTTGCCAACATGGTCTTAAGTTGTTGCTAACACAAAGATGAAATCACTTGGAATGAAAAATATCGTATTGCATGGGTGAAAATCACCATGAGATAGAGTGGGGAGTGATTTTCTGGCTGTTCCCTAGAGCAGCTTTGACTTCCATTTGTCTTTAGACCGATGGAGAGCTGAGTCAGCCCTGGAGGAGCTGCAGTGGGGGTTTCTACATCTCAGTTAGAAAATGTGAGAAATGAGGAAAAGTCCTTAGGGGCTGGGGTGTCAGGCTGCGGTCTTATCATTATTTTCCTTCCACATCTTCTGGTCAAATGGAATTTGGCTGTGTCCTCCTGGGGGCAAACCTGACCAAGGTCCCTGGAAATGTGGTGCAGCAGCCCTGAATTGAACACTCAGCCACGTCAGATGGAACGTGAGTGTTGTGTCTGGGTGGCTCTCCAAGAAGTGCAAGCTATGGGCCTTTCTGGATGAGGGGGACCCAATATGAAGACTGAAGGATATGTCTGGGTTACTTAGGAACAAAGCCACACAAATAAGATTCGGGGGGGGGGGGGGGCTGAATCCTAGAAAGAGGCCCCCAGGGTGGGTGAGTGGTGTGGCCCCTCAGTCCAGGCCTAGAAGAGGCCAATGCCTGGAACTTACATGAGCAGGAGAAGGAGTTGGGGCGACCTGTGTTGTCATAGAGCAGCCTGGCACCATGTCTGTGTTCCCCTCTCTATTGCTGTGTCACAGACTATCTCCCCATACATACACATTAAACCGAGGTTCAAAAGGAGGGAGATGCGATGCCCAAAAGCCACAAGAACAGCCTGAGAAGAGTGACAAGGACCAGCTCGCGAGCACCCGTGTATTTGGCTCTTTAGAGCACCTGTGGTTATTGCGTAGAGGCTGTATCTTGACTCAGTGGGCAGGAGCAGCTGGCTGGTGCCAGTGTTGGGAGTGGCATAAGGCATGATGCCCAGTGCCTCCCCATGATTGCCACTCCTCCTGGGCTTGGGGACTGCCTGTGGTCAGAATTGGGTAGGGCAGCACTGACGGAGGCCACTTTCCTGCTTGGGTGGCAGCATATGACCTGGACACCCTCTGAGTGCCAGGCCTATGTCTATGCGCCGTGCCCTTGACCCAGGTGGCTGTCATCTCCCTCGCTCATCCTGACTCCTGGCCTCACCCCTCCGTGGCCCCTCTGGCGTGGCTCTCCCAGCCTCAGATGTGCAGATGCTCTCTCCAGAATTTGCCTCTGTCTGCTCCAGGGGACAGGGATCCTGCCCCAGTGCCAGCCCCTCCCCCCATGTCTGCCAGCAGGGAACTGTCCACAGGGGCCCTCGAGCCAGGGCAACCCCTGGCTGCCAGCAGGAAGGACCCAGGCACAGCCTGCAGGTCTGAAGCGGGTGACAGTGGCCAGAGGTTCTCGCAGGTTGCAGGACTTGAGTGGAATGAAGGTTGAAAATTGTTTGCAAAGGCCCATGCCTTCTGCGGCACAGCCATTTCACATTTCAATTTGTGATTCTAGTGGCTTTTTCGGCCCCTCTAAAATAGCAAGTAGGGGTTATGTGAGAGAAACAAAGTTTAATCTAAAAATATCTGATCTTAAAATACCAGCGACAGACAAAGCTATTAATTTCAGTTAAAAACAACTCTTGGTCGTAAGGAGAAACCAGAGTGTACACAATGAATTTCATCAACGTGCAGATACTTGGGCAGTAATTCAAGAGGGCTCTGAAGTCATCGGTTCCTTTATTGAAAACACCAGGTGGCTGGGATGAAGGGGGTCAGTGAACAGTCTACAGGGTAGTGTCCGTTTGCATTTTCTTACAAGACTCACAATTTTATTGATTTTTTTTACATTCCCTTTCTTGTTTTACAAAGGATTTTAAGCAGCATGAAGATTATTAATTCCTTCATCAGTCATATTTAGTTTCTGCCCAGTATGATAAAGTTAGTTTTAATTAAATAATTTTCTGCACTACAGGGAGGCTGCTTACTTTGGTCAACATTGAATCTCATTCTGGGAAACCCTCTGGCCCAGTCTCTGAAATTCTCCATTTTTTCATCTTCAGAAGGTCCATGCTGAGTTTGATGGTGACTGATGTTGCTCATTAAAACACACACACACACACACTTGTTGACTTTAAAAGTGATGGGAACAGTTTTTATTTTTCCTTTTAAAATCCTTTGCCTATTTTTTTTTAAAGACAGAGTCTCACTCTGTCACCCAGGCTGGAGCAATCTCAGCTCACTGCAATCTTTGCCTCCTGGGCTTTAAGTGATTTTCATGCCTCAGCCTCCCGAGTACCTGGGATTACAGGCATGCATTACCACGCCCGGGTAATTTTTATATTTTTAGTAGAGACAGGGTTTTGCCATTGGCCAGGCTGCTCTTGAACTCCTGACTTCAAATGATCCACCTGCCTTAGCCTCCCAAAGTGTTCAGATTACAGGCATGAGCCACTGCATCCGTCACCCCAATATTTTTTATTAAATTTTTTTACAGAGATAGGGTCTCACAATGTTACGCAAGCTGTTCTCAGACTCCTGACCTCAGGGGGTCCTCACACCTCAGCCTCCCAAAGTGTTGTGATTATAGGTGTGAGCCACCACACTCCATAAAATTCCTTTTGGAATTGTGTGTTTATGAACTTTCTCCATAAAGACAAATGTTGAGTCTTGATCTCTGTGTAATTTTCCAACTATTCCCTGAGGAGTTTCCCCATGACAAGCAGAACTATGAAAACCACTCTCAAACAGTAGAGGTGAAGCCCTGCACGCGAGAGGCTCTGGCCCCGTGGCCTGGTGGTGCCCTTGCTTCTGGGAGGTCAGCCTGCCTCTACTGAGGGCTGTTAATGTATATTCTGGTCAAGTGTCCTTGAAACAGAGGCTTCTTGGGAGCCTGAGCCTGCCCTGTTCTCACATGAGCGAGTCTCTGGGATCTGGTTGAAGGGGACTGTGCACTCCCATCTCTGGCCAGTGGATCATCTGGGTCCCACTTCAGGGCTACCCCAAGTATGCAAGGCCAGGCAGGCGCCATGAAATCCAGGCAACAGGCGTTCTCTTCCAGGACAACCGAAACGATGTAATTTCACCCCGCATGTCTACAGCTAACTAACTGGTCCTAACTCGGTCATCTCCGGTCCTATCCATTAAACTTCTCCTTGAGTTTTCTAAGCTGCCTCCCTTCTCGGATTCATTTCCCCTGATGCTGTTGTGGGGTAGACATGCCTGTTCTTGTGGTGGAAGAGACCATTTCTGTACGGCTACCTTGAGGCCACTGCCTTCCCAGTTACTGCTGGCTCTTTAATCTTACCAGCTGTCCTTGAAAGCCCTCATCATTCTTTCCCCAAATCTCCCTCTCTCTACTACACCGTGGTGGCCTTTCACCATTCAGTTTCCTCCCATAATTCCCCAAGGGAAGAGGCAGTCCTACTCTGCCTGTTAGAGCACTCGAGGATTAATAACTAGGGTAGAGGTTCGCCTGAGCAGCCATGGCAGTCCTACGAGGTTAATGCATAGGACTGAGAGTGTGGTTGGTTTGATGTTTCGTTCGCAGTAGAGGTAGACTGACAACCCGGCTGTGCTGGTCGATGATGCTGCTAACACTGCATTCCAACTGTGTTGCAAATTGCCGAGCATTTTGTGCAAAGGGAAAAGAATAACCACAGACTCCTCATTACCTCTGGGAGGCTACTGTCTGTCCTCCACAAAAGGCTGTGAAGCCTCAAATCAGTATCTGTTGGGTGGGTTGGTGTGGTGGATCACGCCACTTGTTCAGGGTCTCATCAGCAAATGTGGATATTGTCATTGACCCAGTTTTTAATTTTCCCATTGACGTAACAGATTTCAGGGCAACAGAATGCCAACATAACTCTCACATCCAGAAACTGTACCCAGCCAAAGGTGATACTGGTTGACGACTACAGTAGGCCTTAAGCTTTGTGTGACTCAGCATCCTTTCAAATGGAGCTAAGCAAATACCCCCAAAATTGAAATGTAAACAGTCTTACCGAAGTGATCAAATCTGTGGTTATTCAAAACTCGGCAAACGTAGACTAGAATTCAACATTATTTGCCATTGAGATCTTATTTTGGAAGTGGAGCCTGCTGAATAGTGCCCTGGGTTCTCAGGCGCTGTGCCTAAGTGGCTCAGCGTGTGATAAATGGCAGAGATAAGCAGGTACCAGACACACTGGACTCCAAGGCCTGGGAGCCGCAGGGGCCTCTGCCATTAGCCCCTTTGTCTGCCTGCACAGGTGCAGAATGATAGATCTCCATCCATAGACTCTACTCGGCATTTCCCTGTTCATCAATCTTTGCCCTTTCTCATACTTCTGATGTTCTTTGTTTCAAAACCATACAACTGGCCCATTCATGAGAGGGTGAGTGTAATCCTCTTTGTCATATGATTAATGTTAACTCTTTTTTTTTTTAATTAAAAACCATTCCACAGAGAGAGGCTGCTCACCCAACAGATGTCTCCATCTCCAAAACAGCCTTGTACTCCCGCATCGGGACCGCCGAGGTGGAGAAGCCTGCGCCGAGCCTTCTGTTCCAGCAGCCCGACCTGGACTCTGCCCTCCAGATTGCCAGAGCAGAGGTACTGTGGCATGTAGTGTGACCACCCTCTTCCTGCCACTTATTAATATACACATATGCTCATAGTCCACAAAGCCCGTGTCTTTGGAGACACTTTGTCCTCTGAATGCTGCAGGCAAAGGTGTGTGGCAGACTGTGGGTTTTGATCTTCCTGACACTGTGTGTAATGGGCCTTTTGGGCCTTGTTGAATTTGTAACAAAAAGCATGCCTCTTTCAGCTGCTCCCCAGTGGGCACTGTGAAAGTCTGATATCTGACTTCTTTCTTTTTCATGCTCAGGGAAGTTCTCTGAATGTAATTATCGTTTGTTGTAGGAAGTTTTCGTTCCCCATTGATTCACTGTCTCCTTTTCTTGATCTGTGAATTGCTCAGAGCCGAATTCACTCATCTGGGGCTAACGTTTCTCTTCTTCTCCCTGAACTAGATCATAACCAAGGAGAGAGAAGTCTCAGAATGGAAAGATAAATACGAAGAAAGCAGGCGGGAAGTGATGGAAATGAGGTGAGTTGGGGAGCCGGGCCTTGCTTGTGCCTGAGGGATGCTTTTACCTGTGGTTTGATGATGACTGGACCTGGTGTGGTCCACAGGGGAGTGTCTTCTGTAGAAATTCTCTCTCCTTTATTACACATGGTTCCTATTTTTTAAAGTATTTTTACTCTAATACTATGACTAAAATAGCATGCACATGAATTAAAGAATGCATTCAAATAAATACATCTACTATGCAAAACAGATCTTCACACTCAGCCTCCCGTTCCAAACCTGCAGGTGACTCTTCTGTTTCTGGTGGCTCCTTCCAAGAATTTTCCATTTTTCATCACAAATGTGACAGTGAATCTAAAAAGCCTCTTTTTTCTCCAAAACAAAAGAGAGCGTGCAGTATGTATTATTCTATACTCTTTTTTATTTATTTATTTATTTTTGAGACAGAGTTTTACTCTTTTTCCCAGGATGGAGTACAGTGGTACCATCTTGGCTCATTGCAACCTCCAACCCCGCTGGGTTTAAGCAATTCTCCTGCCTCAGCCTCCTGAGTAGTGGTGATTACAGGTGTCTGTCACCACACCTGGCTAATTTTTTATATTTTTAGTAGAGATAGGGTTTCACCATGCTGGCCAGGCTGGTCTTGAACTCCTGACTTCAGGTGATCCACCTGCCTCAGCCTCCCAATGTGCTGGGATTACAGGCATGAGCCACCGTGGCCAGCCCACTCTTTTAAAATTTATCTGCATATCTTGGACATATTTTTTATTCCTCTCTGCCTCATTCTGTTTAGCAGGTGCTTAATAGTCCATTGTATGGATGTAACATAATTGATTGAACCAGTCTCTGTGGACAAACATTTAGGATGTTTCCTGACTTTAGCCTAAATGATTTAATTTCATTTGTGGTATATCGTAACAGAAGTATAGTCACTGCGTATAGTGTACATAAGTACAATGGCGGATACTAGTTGATTATCAGATCAATTGCATTCCTGGCCACCATTTTAAGTAGAAAGCAAACTTTAGGTAATCGTATCCCATTTTCTAGGTCATGGTAGGATCTTCCTGAAATTCTCCTGTTCGTTCCTTCTTTCTGCTGGTGGTTTCCTGTGACCACCTCTGGACATTAAGCTTAGTGTGCTATTTCACATTCAAACGAGAGCCCTGCAGTGCATTATTTTTAGACCTCTTTGTTTTGTCTCTTATTTTGGGGGCATGGGTGGCTCTAGTTTTTTACATGCACTGAACATGAAGCATGGCATGCCGGGAAGGCTGGAAGTTCTGTCTCTAATTTCTTTTGCCTCCTGGGAGCTTTGCCTTCTTGGTGCCTGGGGAGTGCTTATTTGTGGTTTGAGAAGTTGTACCTCTGAGGCACCCCCAGGAGGTACCATTTACTAGCTGATGTGGTAGGATTTCAAGATGTCACCAGCTGGTGCAGATGGGCCAGCATTTAATGGCCCGAATGTCAGCCCGTCAGCCTCTGGAGCTAGACTAGGTGAAAACCAGGCTCTGCTTCCCAGCCACTCCAGGGTGCCTTACTTAACTCTGTGCCTCGCTTTGCTTATCTTTAAAATGGGAGTAAATAACGGTGCCTCAACGGAGTAGAGCAGAAGGATTATGAACAAAGGCTGCAGTGTCTTATGCTTGGATTCACATCTGGGCTGTGCCACTTGGCAGCCCTGGGATCCTGGAAGAGTGTCTGGATCAGATTTACCCCAGTGTCCTCATCAGTAATGTAGGAACAGTGAGAGCGCTGCCTCTTAGGATCATCGTGAAGGTAGAGTGAAAAAACACACAGCTAAGGTATTTTCAGGTCCCTGGTCTCTCCGCGCTTCCTGAAGAACACATCCCTTACCTCCTTGTGTCCTCAGCAGTGATGGGGTTAGACAGGGGAGCCTCAAAGATCTATCACAGTCTTGTGATTCTGAGATGCAAGGAGATGTTATTTCATTACAGAAAACACAGCAGTGCTTCTGGGTGGGATTCGGAACGAACCCTCAGGGGCTCATTTCCTGCTTACCTTTCTTGGGAGTCCATCCTGGGGTGAGACACTGACCTTAGGACCAAGGTTGAGCAGCCAAGGACAGGCACCCAGCATTAGACCCTGCAGAATGCATTCTACCTTCAGCATCCCTTTCATCCTCATTGAATTTCCCATACAGCCCTGAAAGTCGGGGTCTAGGAAAATCCTTACTGTACCAAGGAGTAAGCAGAGCACCCGCAGCTTCTGTGAATGTTGTGCTCAGGGTCACACAGCTGGAAGGTGCAAGGCCAGCGGGAGCTCAGGCCTCCTGACCTGGGACGGGGCTGTCTCTATGGTCTCCTGCCGTTAGGGTCCTGGATCTTCAGCAGTTACCCGTCCTTGATTCTCCTGTGGGGAATAATTGCTGGGTAATGTAGATGAATCCCTGATTCTTTTTGAGAAGTTTCTTCCAGCAGGTTGGTTTTCTTTACACATGGGTCCTTCCATGTGGGGACAGCTCTGAGGCAGTATGACAAGCAAGGGATCTTAATGCTTTGTGCAGTGACTGTTTATCGAAGCTTCCCAAGAAGTCTACTCTGGGCCAGTAGGAGATAAGACTTGTGTTCAATGATGCCAGATGCATGAGATGCTTTGGAGAAAGATGAAAGGTGACAGAGTTCCAAGGAGAAATCAAGGAAGGCTTCCTGAAGGAGACAGCATTTCAGTTGGACCTCGAGAAACAGACTGTGAGGGGTAGAAATAGAGAGAGGGAAGGTGAACAATGTGGGCAGAGGCATGGGGATGAGAAGCCGAGAGCAAACAAGAAATCATTTGTTCTCATTGAGCCACCATGTTCATGACATGGCATGGAAGGAGGTAAGATGGATGAGGGAGGTTGGGCCTTGATTGCAAAGACGTCAGTTATCCGACTGAAGGTTTGGCTTTATTTTCAATTGCCAAATTTGTTTGGGAGTTGGAATCTCACTCTGTTGCCATGCTGGAGTGCAGTGGCTCGATCATAGCTCACTGCAGCCCCAGACTCCTGGGCTCAAGACCTTCCCACTTTAGTCCCGTGAATAGCTGGGACCACAGACGTGCACCATCACACCTGGTTAATCCTTGTATTTTTTGTAGGGACGGTGTTTCACCATGTTGCCCAGGCTGATCTCGAACTTGTGGACTCAAGCAAACCTTCTGCCTTAGCCTCTTGAGTAGCTAGGACTACACGTTCACAGCACCTTGCCTCATGAATGTTTTTCATTTTTGTATAGGCAGGATCTGTTGCCCAAGGTAGTCTCAAACTCCTAGCCTTAAATAATCCACCCCATCCTTCTCAGTATCTGGGATTACAGGCATGCCCCACTCTGCCTGGTATTATTTTTTTCTTAGTGGGCAGTGAGGAGTGTCAAAGGCTTTGCATAAGTGAGTGGCATATTTAGAGTCAGGGACCGGGAGAATGAGTGTGCGGGGCGAAGACCGGCTTTGAAGGTGACCCGGGAAGTCGGGACCCCACTGGATATGGGTCAGGCTGTGGCGTCCAGCTGTGAGAGACAGAAAAGCATTCTGCTGTCATGACTCCATGCCTTTACTTCTCTTGTAGGAAAATAGTGGCCGAGTACGAGAAGACCATCGCTCAGATGATAGGTAGGTATCCTGACCTGTGGGGGCTCAGGCCGGCCCCGATGTTTCTGAACTATGAGGGGGTCTGGGAAGATAGGAGGCTCAGGGTGGGTTTCTGGTAAAGTGTGAAGGCTTTCAGGGAGGGACCAAAGCATTCCAGAAAATATGGCTTTGCCCCAGGACAGAGAGCCTGGGGCTTCCTGGAAACCCCCTGGACTGTGCCGTAGCATCACTCACACCCGTGGGAAGTCATGACAGTCACCTGCCGGCCACCATTTGACCCAGCCAAAGACTCTCCACCTTGTGGGGAAAGAGATTTCTGTTGGTTGGGATATTTGGGGGATTTTTTTCTTTTTGCTTATGGGAGAGGATAGGAAACAAATACCTAGACCCTGACTTAGTTTAGATTCCAATGACAAAATACCCAACTTTCCACAAGGACCCGAGGACAAGGGCGGTGGACCATGGCGTGATTGTCTGCCCCCTTCCTCCTGTGACCGTGGCAGGTACTGTTCACTGACCCCAGCATTGTTTCTCACTGAGATTGGACACTGCCTTGGAATCCTTCTTAACACAGCGCCCCTGGCAGCCAGTACTGGCAAATTTGCTTTGGCCCACAGTGAAAGAAGTCCTCAAGTGATCAGCTACACACGCCTGAGCCTTTCTTTTCTTTTCTTGCAGAAGTTCTAAACCTAAGTTTTTACGCTGATGATCACTATTCAGAAATGATATTGTGCCTGGGGCTGTGGGGTGCTTATTTATCTATTTATTTATTTGCTCAGGTTCATGATAATCTGTTTTTTGTTTTGAGATGGGGTCTTGCTATATTGCCCAGGCTGGTCTCAAACTCTTGAGCTTCAGCGATCCTCCTGCCTCGATCGCCCAACGAGCTGGGATTATAGGCGTGAGCTACCATGCCCAGCACATGGTAACCAGCTTTTGTTTTTGTTTTTGGAGACAGAGTCTTGCTCTGTCACATAGGCTGGAGTGCAGTGGCGCAGGCTTAGCTCACTGCAACCTCCACCTTTCAGGTTCAAGCAATTCTCCTGCCTCAGCCTCCCAAGTAGCTGGGATTACAGACAACTGCCGTCATGCCTGGCTAATTTTTCTATTTTTAGTAGAGACAAGGATTCATCATGTTGGCCAGACTGGTATTGAACTCTTGACCTCAAGTGATCTGCCCGCCTCAGCCTCCCAAAGTGTTGGGATTGCAGGCGTGAGCCACCACACCTGGTCTGACAACCAGTTTTTAAAAGATCTTTTTCTTCTAAGGATATATGGAGTAAAAACTCCAGGTCACTGCAGACCACACTTTATGTGTCCAAGCTTGACACTGCTAGCACCTGGCCCTCAGCCCCAAGCAGTTGGATGTATGAGCCACGTCACACCTCCAGCTTGTCCCAAGATAAATATAATAGTAGCATATGTACCCCAAAACCTAAAATGCAATTAAAAAAAAAATATATATATATATAATAGTAGCCTCAGGAATGGTGAAGAGCCCAACAGTTGAGTGATTTTCATTCAAAGTAGCTTTAATTGTCATTCATTGTGACAAAGTGCATTTCACTCAGAAAAAAAAAGCCTATTCAGGTTGAGCCTTACGGCACATGCTTTCTATCAAAATGAAACTTCTTTATTAAATTGGTATAAGAATTTATGAACACATATGGATAAGATAAAAAAAAAAACTCTTGGAGTTGAAAATGCTGGCAAAAATGGTCAGGCTGAGGGATTTATGTTTTCCTTATGCAGAATTTAGCAAGTCGAACACAACTTTTTGGCCTCCTGGAGTCTTGGGATGTGAGAACCTCACTCAGGCCCTCCATGGCTCATCTGGAAGCATCCTGCTCCATCTCAGAGCCATACACTGTGATTTTTGCCCTTGGTGATGACATTTTGGTAAATGTTGAAATGCGGGGGCAAGGATGTGAGCTTTTGCTCCTGAGAGGAGGCTACCCAAGCCATCTTTTATTGCTCAGCTGGCCAAGTTGATATAAACAGACATTCCCTCTTGAAAATTAAAAGTGGAGAATGTCTCTAGTTGGCATAAATGTCCTGTCCTTGTCATGGCAGAAAGATTACTCAGCTCCCACGGTTTTTTCAAAGAATATCTGCAGGTGACAGCAGTAAGGACCTTTTCAATCCTAGGCAGTGTGAGTCCCTTCCAAGCCCTGAAGAGAGTACCACCTGCCTTCCGCTCACCCTGGCTACAGGGATTAGGGCCACACATCACCCCCGATCCCCACCCCTGCTCCCAGACCTGACGTGTTTGGCTTGAGGGTCCCTCTCTTCAAGAGCTGTACACACAACCCCTTAGAGTATTTTCCTGTCCTTGGCGTACTCTCTGGGTGGCCCCGTGAGACCCCTCCAGTGTCCCTGGCTAGGAGCAGCATTGCCACACAGACGGATATCTCACTGTGTGTCCGTTCCCTGTTCCCATCCTCATTCACCCATTCACTGTCCTCTTTGTCATCCCAAGGCTTCTCTCATCAGAAAGGTGGCGGGCCTGAGGTCGTCATTCCTTCAGCCACTGTTGCAGGTCATTGGCCAAGGTCACCATAGATTTCAAGGTCCTTGTGGAAGACAGCAGGGGGCTGAGGCATGGCCGGACTCACTGTAGCTGTGGGCAGGACGTGCCTTCTTTCTGGCACGGTTCGGGTCTCCATGCATGGTAGCATGCCCAGGAGTCCCACCTGGGTTCCATGCTTTTCTTTCCATTTTCACTCACCCGACCAGCATCCCTTGTGAAAGAGGAAACTCGGGCCCAGAGAGATTGGCAGTTCAGGACCACAGTGAATGTAGTCGTATTTTGAGGTTAAACCGGCTCCACTCAACATGTGCTAGCTCTTCCTGGCTCCGCTCCATACAGCTTTCACAGATGCTCCACACCAGGGTGACATCAGCCCTGCTATTGTTATTCATTGGCATCCAACATTACGTTACTGGAGAGGATATGTCTTTTAAGCTCAAATATTGACTATGTAGAATTCAGAACAAAAAGAGACTTCTGTGCTTTCTGCATTCCAGGTTGTTGCAATTGATTTTTTTCTGCTTTTCTGACAACTGCCCTGATTATCTGTTTTGCTTCCATTTTTCTGTTGCTTCTTGCCCTTTGCTTGCAAAACAAACAGGCAAGCCTGGTAAGTAAATGCTTCCCCCAGTTTGACACCTGCCCATCGCAACCCTTTGTTTGTTTGTTTTTCTATTTTTTTTTTTTTTTGCTTTGTGTATTGCTGCATTCCCCCCACATGATTTCATAATGTGAAAAAGCCAGAAAAAAAAAAAAAAAGTCTCTGGAGCATTGTTTTGTCGTTGAGTGCAGGGTGTCTTTTTCCTGATTTGAAGAACCTAACTGCATTTGTCACTTACAAAAGGATTTGTGAAGCATTCTTGCCTCCTGGGAATGGAATAATTCTATTTTTAAAAGGGTTAGGCCCAGAGGAAAGGAAACCTGAGGTCGGCAAAGTCTTGGATCCAGGAAATCAGATGGACTTGGTCTGGTAAACAGCTCCTTTCCCAAGTCAAGTGAAACATACACATGGGCTCAAATCAGCCCAGAATGTCCACCATGCAGCATACTGGGAACTGAGGAAGCAGCCAAAATTCAAAGCATTTGATTAGGAGAGACATTTTGAAAGGCCCTTTCTTTTAGGAGTGTGGGTGTAGCAGGCAGGTTGCTGGCGATTCTTCTCTCTCTCTCTGTGTGTGTGTGAAAAATCTCCCTTTTCATGAGCCACTGCGACACTGTTGCACTCATTCCGCGGGTTACAGAGTTCATTATGGACCATGGTGCTCTTAATAACGGGTTGCCAATACGGGACTCTTCCTCCTCGTCGAGGACTTTATGTGTAGTTTCTCATTCAATCTCCTAAAAAGGCCAGGAGATAGAAATACTCTTTTTCCCTATTTTAGGCAAAGAGGCTGAGACTCAAGAGAGTTTAAAACTCTGCTCAGGGTCACTCATGGGCAGTGTCAGAATCAGGGCTCAAACCCAGGCAATCAGACTCCACAGCCTCTTAGCCACTGGCCTGGGCAGCTCTGGGCTGCTGGTAGTGAGAGCTCTAGGAGCTGTAATCCCACGATTGGAGGCAGGGTGGGAGGGACATGAGGCATCTTCAGGGCCACTGGTTCTCCAGGCAGAGTCCCTGCCCCAGCAGCATCTGCGTCACTGGGGAACTTGTGACCTGTGCACAGTCTCTGCCCCACCCCAGACACTGTGGAGTAGGGCATAACAGCCTGTATGTGAACAAGGCTTTCAGCTGAATAAATGCACACTCACGTGGGAGAGTTTTTGGAAATGAGGCGCTGGGACTCCAAGAGGTCAGAACTTTATGTCAAGACCAGAGCTGAAACGTAGGAAATGACTCCACCACACCACACGGTAACAGTAAGGGTTATTGCCTTGTGAGGTTTATTGCTGACTTTAAAATGAAGAAACTGAGGCCAGCATAAGAAAATTAAATGCCAATTTACTTAACTCCCAGACGAGGTTCCGTAGTCCTGTGGGAATGGACCAGGAAAGTCGGGCCCAACTCCTCTCAAGTGTGGGTGTTTTATAGGGAGGGAAGCCTTTTTGATTGGCTGTGGAGAAACAGGACATGGATGGGGCAAACTGCTATTGGTGGGTAGGCGGGATTTCCAGTGAGTGGGCTGTGCTATTGGGCAGCTTTTGGCAGGGCTTCTTTTAAATTTTGGCGGGTTTTCCAAAGGCTAGCTAGGTGCCGAGTGCAGAGTTTAGTGTTGAGTACAGATCCTGGTGCGGAGTGTAGAGGTGGGCGTTGGTGCAGAGTGCAGAGTTTAGTGTGGACTGCAGAGGTAGGCGTGGCGGAGCTAGATGCTGAGTGCAGATTCTGGTGACATAATTTTCAGGGATGGGCGTGTCTGAGCTCCCCGCGAGGCATCCGGCCTTACAGTAACAGTGTGCCTAGACTGGGGTATGGCAAGAGGCTGATGTGTCCAGAACCTGTGGGAAAAGAACTCCCACCACAAAAATCTCCTCCTACTAAGGGAGCTGCATCCTTCAAGCTCTGTCATTACAAGAGGCCCATGTAGAGACGTGGTGGTGATCACAGTTTCAGGTTTGGGTTCAGGCTCTGCAATTTTCTCTGAACAGTGAGACTTGGCTTCTCAAACCCTCTGTTTCACCTTCTGTGAAATGAGGGTAGAAAAGCTGCCCTGGGTAGTTGCAATGCCATAGTCATTCACTCATTGCATGGACGTGAATCAGGTATCCTGTATGCCTGGCACTGTCCAAGCCCTGGGGCAGAGCGAGCAGACAAATAGCGTGCATTCATCAGGGAGATGAGCCGCTGATGCCCTCGCATAGGCACGCGTGTACACATGCGTGCACACTTCTGATACAATGATAAGGGGTGGCTCCTGCTGAAAAGAGAAAAATAAAGGACTCTAGAGGGAGAGGAGGCATTTCTAGCACCTCTGGGGAGGTGACATGGGATCAGAGACCTGAGCACATGTTGGGGAACCCTGGAAGAGTAGTCAGAACGCTTTTCCCATAAGCGTAGAAATGATTTTCTAGGTAGCCACAAAAAAGAACAAAAGTCATGTCCTTTGTACCAACGTGGATACAGCTGGAGGCCGTTATCCTCAAGGAATCCATGCAGACACAGCCAAACACTGCGTGTTCTCACTTACATGTGGGAGCTGCACATTGGCTGCACATGGACACAAAGATGGAAACAGAAGACACGGGGGAGTCCAAAGTAGGGGCGGAAGGAAGGCGGACAATGCTTGAAAAACAGGCTTGTTAGAAGCCATACCCCAGCATCAATCACACTGTGTGGCCTTGTAACCAACCTGCACATGTGCCCCAAATTGAAAACATTTTCTAGATATTTAGGGCAAGTTATTAGCTTGGGATGGCCAAGGGCCAGAGAGGTGGGGCAGAAGACGATGTTCCTCTCACCAGGATCAGCCACTCTGAACTGGGCCCAAATCGATTTACATTGTGCATCACTGAGAAACTCACCTTGACAGAAGTAGCTCCAAGTTTCTTGGAATTACGACACTTGCTGTATCGACAAAGCTCTCTGTGCCTGTGGGAGGGAATTTCAGAGGAGATGGATTTTGGGCTCCGGGTTTCCAGATGTGTTAAGGATCCCCAAAGACCTCCTCTCTGTCCTGATACGAAGGAGGGTCCACCCTTCACAGCCCACACGTCAGCACCCTTTAATCGTCCCAACACAAAATTCAGTAGCGATGTCTTCTTTTTTACTTTCTGGATCTCTCTGCTTGCTGTCAACAACCACATGGCATCACTAGGGATGCCGGCCCAGACCATGAAGGGGCTGCATAGGTTAGGGAATAAAAATGGCTCATTTCTACTTCATGTGAGGCTGCAAGGCCTGGGTCTGGGAAGCCGGGGCTGTGGGTTTTGTTCTGTTAGAAGCAACTTGGCAGGGCTCTGGGGAGTGGGTTTGTCCCAAGAAAAAGCTGGGGTTTGAGGTGCCCCCGCTGGTGAGGCTGAGTTGCATCTGAGGCCTCAGCTGGCCCCAGAGACCCAGTTTCGAGGCTCTGGGCTCCATCGTTTGGCTCCTGGTCTCTCCTGCCAGAGGATGAACAGAGAGAGAAGTCGGTCTCCCACCAGACAGTGCAGCAGTTGGTTCTGGAGAAGGAGCAGGCCCTGGCCGACCTGAACTCTGTGGAAAAGTCTCTGGCCGACCTCTTCAGGAGATATGAGAAGATGAAGGAGGTCCTGGAAGGCTTCCGCAAGGTGGGGCTGAGTCTGGTGCCCCTGGAGAAGGCGGATTTGGTTGGGAGAGATTGTGGGGAGCACTGGGTGGGTTTAGGGGTTCCAGAAGTCCATCTTGAGCCACATGCAAGGAGGGGGTCCATGCAGGCTGGGAGGCAGACTTGCCTGCCTGGGGTCGCACCTGCATCCGAGAGTTCATGGAATTCCCACCACTCCTGGGCATTTGTTCTCGTGGGCTTGACAAGCTTGTCCTCTGCCTGCGTGTCAGAATGAAGAGGTGCTAAAGAGATGTGCCCAAGAGTACCTGTCCCGAGTGAAGAAGGAGGAGCAGAGATACCAGGCCCTGAAGGTGCACGCAGAGGAGAAACTGGACAGGTAACAGCCATGTGGGGCTGCTCCCAGGGGTCTCCCAGCAACCCTTTGCCAGGCAGGCTGGGATCTCTGGCAGCACCTGTGACATTGGCTTGGAAAGGGGGAATCATCCAAGTGCATGTTTCGGTAAGACTCGTGAGAAGGCACACACACAGTTAGCAACATTTAATCAGTGGAGGATGTGTGTGCAATGTCCAGGGTGTTGTGGCACCTTGGCCTCAGGGGAATGGAATTGGGTTTGGTGTTCTCATGGGCTCCTGTGTTCCAGCTCCATTGGTTGGGAGCTGGAGCCATATGAGGCTGCTTTCCCCGCCTGGCGCTGGGAAGCAGGAGGTATCTCTAGTGATCCACAAAGAAGAGTGATCATCCCAAGCTCCCTGTCCCTGCAGGGCCAATGCTGAGATCGCCCAGGTTCGAGGCAAGGCTCAGCAGGAACAAGCTGCCCACCAGGCCAGCCTGCGGAAGGAGCAGCTGCGAGTGGACGCCCTGGAAAGGACGCTGGAGCAGAAGGTAACAGGGAGTGGTGTGACCTCCAGGCGGGCAGGGCTGCTGCTCTCTGTGCTGCTGACCAGTCCAGACAGGCTGGGCTTCCCCGGCCACTGCTGCTCCCGAAGATGCGTTCATGCTTTATGAACATACCCTTGGCTGCTTCTGGACGTTCCAGTTTTATGCCAGCCCTGAGACCAGCTTCCTCTCCACCATGCCCGGAATTGCAGCCTGCGTGTGTTTACTGCCGTTTTCATTCCTTTGCAACATTCATTTATCTGTCAGATATTTATTAAGCACCTACAGTGTGTTAGATGTAGCCTTTGAACCCCTGCATCCGCATGCTTACTGGTGAGTGGATGGGGTGCCCACCAGGCCCTGGTAGCAGCGGCCAGCTGATGCAGAACATGGGCAGTGTCAGGTCTGGAAGGCCCAGATGGCCTCTAGTTCCAGGGACAGGAGTGATCTTCCCAAGGACACTCAGTTTGTGCCCAGGTTTCCTGCTTTTGGATCTGGCACCCATATATCTACTGTGTACACTGACTCCCTGGGTGTCCAGACAAGAAGCTCCCTCAGCCCAGGAGGGCCCTCTGAGCGTTGGGCTGTTGAGTCTGTGTATGTGTGAGTGAGGTCAGTCTCCCTCCCTGGATGTTTCTCAAGGAGAGGATTTCCAAATGTGCAGCCTCCTTCCAGTCAATTTCCTGAGCCGTGGGGTTCCCCTGCATGTTCATCCATGAGCCCCGCAGCCTGGGGCAGTAGCTTATGCATTTTGGTCCTTGACAGGCTGTGACAAGGCACCCTTTGTTGGCATCAGGAATCCATGTGCCTCCCGAGTGGCCTCTGCTCCTCCAGGAGCGCCCAGCCAGCCCCAGGGGATTGGCCGTCCTCCTTTGCCCACTGTGGTTGGCAGTGGTCTCGAGGGGCATTTGGGCGAAGCAGTGGTGATCTCTGCCCTGGGCAAGTGCCAGCCCTCACTCCGTTTAAGTGATGTTGGGTAAAGAGCCCTACAGAGCAAGAATCAGGGCTCCTGGCCCCACTGCACCAACTGTCACAGCCCTGGGCAAGCCTCACATCCCACCTCAGGGTCTGGGTTCCCTCTAGCTCTGAAAATGAGAAGGCTGTATGATTGGGCAGATGGATTTCCCTGAGGTCCAAATCTGACACTTACCTAGTCTCCACTGGGCCCTGTGCCCTATGGTAGGATGCTCCTGGTTATCCAGAATTCATTCATGTTACAGATCATTCTTTTCATTCTTTTTCTTTTTCTTTTTTTTTGTTTGAGGCAGAGTCTTTTTCTGTTGCCCAGGCTGGAATGCAGTGGTGCAATCATGGCTCACTGTAGCCTCGAACACCTGGGCTCAAGTGATCCTCTTGCCTCAACCTCCAGAGTAGCTGAGCCCACAGGCACGTTTCCCCCTATCAGGCTAACTTTTTAATTTTTGTTTTTGTAGAGACGGGGTCTCACTTTGTTGCCTGGGCTGGTCTTAAACTTATGGGTTCAAGCAATCCTCCTGTCTTGGCCTCCCAAAGTGCTGGAATTATATATAGGTGTGACATTAATTTCATTCTCAACTTTCTGCTTAGGATGAAAAAGACAGATGGCTACTAGAGAGAATTTAATATCAAAATTGCACTTAATAAAGTCTGGACTATGCCAAATATGGCAGATGTGTTCAACCACCTCTGTTTTGTAGGTTCTCATGATTGTTAGCAGTAACCTCAGAACAAGATGTGTGGTCACAACTGCCCAGTGCAAGTTTTTACTCACTTACCCAGCATTTATTATCATTATGGTTTTAGTGTTGAGTGTGCTTTTTTTTTTTTTTTGAGATGGAGTCTCACTCTGTCACCCAGCCTGGAGTGCAGTGGTGCGATCTCAGCTCACAGCAACCTCTGCCTCCCGGGTTCAAGTGATTCTCCTGCCTCAGCCTCCTGAGTAGCTGGCATTACAGGCGTGCCGTGCCACCGCATCCAGCTAATTTTTGTGTTTTTAGTAGAGACAGGGTTTTAACATCTTGGCCAGGTTGGTCTTGAACTCCTGACCTCCTGATCCACCCGCCTCAGCCTCCCAAAGTGCTGGAGAGCATACATTTTTTATTTATTGTATGTTGATAATCCCTGTGTGGCATATTTGGTGACTTGAAAAATGGAATGTTCCATTAAAACAAAAATCATTAGAAGCCGGGTGTGTTGGCATGCTCCTGTGGTCCCAACTACGTGGGAGGCTGAGGTGGGAGGACTGCTGGAGCCCAGAAGTTCAAGGCTGCAGTGCGCTGTGATTGTGCCTGTAAATAGCCAACTGCATTGCAGCCTGGACAACAGCAAGACCCCATCTGGAAAGGAATAAAAACCATACTTGATAGTCGTTTTGGCTATTGTAGCAGCTGAACATAAAATGTTTCTTGGTGAGAAATGTAGCAATGCATGTGTTTGAGGTGGTTCCCCATTTCTATCAGGGTTTGATGATGTTTATTTCTTTATTTTTTTATTTTGAGATGGAGTCTCGCTTTGTCACCCAGGCTGGAGTGCAGTGGCACGATCTCGGCTCACTACAACCTCCACCTCCCGGGTTCAAGCAATTCTCTGCATCAGCCTCCTGAGTAGCTGGAATTACCAGTACATGCCACCATGCCCATAATTTTTTTGTGTTTTTAGTACAGACGGGGTTTCACTATGTTGGCCAGGCTGTTCTTGAACTCCTGACCTCATGATCCACCCGCCTTGGCCTCCCAAAGTGCTGGAATTACAGGCATAAGCCACCGCGCCTGGCCAATAATAGTAATTTTAAGATTAGTGGTCAGTGCTGCACCCTATTTAGAGCCCCATCTTCCAGCTGGTGTTTCAGTGTCTCTCTCCAGCTGTTGACCTTAGAGATGCAAATTTGAGGCAGGAGGTGGGCCAGGGTCTTGTTCAAGGCAGGTTTCTCTCCCAGCGGGGACTGCTGCTGGGGAGGACTGGAACTTCGCCTCTGCTGAGGGGAGCCACTTCTTCCCCAGCACTGGCACAATGATGAGCAACAGCAGGAGTTCTAACCTACAAACAGAGGGCGCAGGGCTCTGGGCTGGAACATGTCTCAGGAGTTCCAACGTTTTCAGGGAAGGGCTCTGCACAGCCTCAGGGATGGGCTTTTGGTGAAGACTCACCTTCCACAGGAACCCCAAGGAAAAGCTGGCCGTAGAACAGCCCCAGTATGCTGGAGCAGTCCAGCCCCCTGGAGAAGGCCATTGGCGAGTGTTTGCGCTGTTGAACCAGATCAGCATCAGGGCTGGCATGTAACCGATCCGAGAGCAAAGGCACAGTGTCCGTGATGGAGGCATCGCCCTGCCGGATCCCCTCACCCTCTTGAGAGGATGGACAGTGTAGGATCATTTGTGATAGACAAACGTGTGGTTGGTTCCCCCTGATTAGACAGGCAAGGTGTGGTGGGAGGATCACCTTAAAGCCAACCCACATCTGCCCCCACCCCTCATCATGACCCTGTAGCCACAGCGCCACCTATTTGGCATCTCTGAGCAATGTGAGTGATCCCACTCACACAGAACTGCTTAGCTCTCATGTGCTCCTGAAGGGTTTACCCCAGACCCTCCTCATATGAGATCATATCCTTCCCAGGCAAATAAAGGGAAAGGAACCAGACTAGTTAGTCCTTTACTCTCTGCTGGTCACTATCAGGAAACTACCTGTTTATAACCTCATTTATTTCTCAGAAACATGTTATCACCTACATTCTAGAGATAAGGACACCAAGGCTCAGAGAGGTCGTGTAACCTGCGGGAGATCACACAGCTAGAGCTGGGATGTATACTCCGATTGTTTGGCTCCAAGTCATTTGTCTCACTGCTTTAGATAATGTCAGTGGGGACCAAGGGGCCTGGTGGACCCCTAACTCCCCACAAAACCCCATGGCCATTTTGATTGGCCAGATTTCAACCATCAGCCTTCTTTCTTGTCTTCACTTGCAGAATAAGGAAATAGAAGAACTCACCAAGATTTGTGATGAACTGATTGCCAAAATGGGGAAAAGCTAACTTTGAACCGAATGTTTTGGACTTAACTGTCGCGTGCAATATGACCGTCAGCACACTGCTGTTCCTCCAGTTCCATGGACAGGTTCTGTGTTCACTTTTTTGTATGCACTACTGTATTTCCTTTCTAAATAAAGTTGATTTGATTGTATGCAGTACTAAGGAGACTATCAGAATTTCTTGCTATTGGTTTGCATTTTCCTAGTATAATTCATAGCAAGTTGACCTCAGAGTTCCTGTATCAGGGAGATTGTCTGATTCTCTAATAGAACACACATTGCTGACCTTGGCCTTGCCCTTTGTACACGAGTTCCCAGGGTGAGCAGCTTTTGGATTTAATATGAACATGTACAGCGTGCATAGGGACTCTTGCCTTAAGGAGTGTAAACTTGATCTGCATTTGCTGATTTGTTTTTAAAAAAACAAGAAATGCATGTTTCAAATAAAATTCTCTATTGTAAATAAATTTTTTTCTTTGGATCTTGGCAATAAGTGTGGCTCTAATTTATTTTCTACGAAGGGTTGAGTCTTTTGTGACCTTTGTCAAATATCAGATTCGGGTTTGTGCTCTTCTCTGTCATTGCTTTGTCCACAGACTTAAATAACATTTCCTTTGTTATTGTGGCTGCATTTGTAAGATGAAGCTAATAAGAAATATTTACTTGCTACTTAAATAATTAAGTGAATGCATTGGATTAGCTGAGATTTTGTTTTGTTTTGTTTTTTTGGGATAGAGTCTCACTCTGTCACCAGGCTGGAGCACAGTGGCATGATCTCAGCTCACTGCAACCTCTGCCTCCCGGGTTTAAGCGATTCTCCTGCCTCAGCCTCCTGAGTAGCTGAGAGTACAGTGCCAGCCACCACACCCAGCTAATTTTTGTATTTTTATTAGAGACGGGGTTTCACCATGTTGGCCAGGATGGTCTCGATCTCTTAACCTCATGATCTGCCCACCTCGGCCTCCCAAAGTGCTGGAATTACAGGTGTGAGCCACCACGCCCAGCCGAGTTTTACAAAGCCTCTTTGACTTTAGGAAGCAAATCTATTTCCGGTTATTCAGTCAAGGAAGTAACAGGCTGTCACCCTTTCTGTCCAGTCTCTGAGTGTGTGAAGGTCAACCCCAAAACCTCCATTCCCCTCTAAAGAAAGAATGGGGAAAGGGTGAGCAATTGCCAATGGATGGCAGGAAATGAGGCCACTTTGGAAATTAAACCAGCAGTGTGCCTGGCTTAGATCGCTTCACTGCTCCTGACTTGCTCAGGGCTCCCAGGTTGAAGGGTGGGTGGATGGGGGACATTAGGGGGGTGGAAAGGTATGATAATTTCCTAAGGCTGCCACTAACAAATAACTGCAAATATTGACAACTTCGAACAGCAGAAATTTATTCTCAGTTCTGGAAGCCAGAAGTCCAAAATTAAAGTGTCTGTGGGGTTAGTTCCCCAAGGAGCTCTGTGGGAGTCTGTCCCATGCCTCTCCCAGTGACTGGTGGCTGCTGGCTCTCCTGGGCATCCCTAGACGTGTACCTGCAGCACTCCAATCTCTGCGTCTGTCTTCACGTGACCTTCTCCTCACTGTGTCTGAGATTTCCCTCCTTTCTTACAAGAACACCAGCCTTGAATGAGGCCATCCCCAGTCAAGGATCATCTTATCTCAAGATCCTCAGTTACATCGGCAGAGACCCTGTCTCCAAATAAGGTCGCATTCGCAGCGGAGGGATTAGGATGTAGACATACCTTTGGGTACATGTGTGTGTCAATGGGATGTGTGGTATGGGCTGTGAACCTGAAGGCAGACCAGAGCCCCTCACTGCCCAGAGCTGGACTGTCCCTCTTCCTGCCTCAGCACGGTGGCTATGGAATACTCTTCTCAGTAGGACAACCCCCATCCATAACAGGATAGGCCTTAGGCAGCCTCAGCTTTTTGGGGACAGGGTGGGGAGTCCTTTCTGTGATTTACGAGGTGGATGAAGTTCGGCTGTGCAGACAGCTCCAAGGAGAGAGGCCCACACATGCACTGCCTGGCAGCCTGCTCTGGGTGCTGGGGGGTGGCGCGGTGATTCGTGGCATCTTTTGTGCTGAGATCCTTTGTTTTCTTTCTGCTACACTTTCGAGATCCATCCATCAGAGCCTGCCTCTGGTGCCACTGAGACCCTCACCCGCCAGGCACCCTAAGCTGGGGCAAGGAGACTATCTCCTTCCCATTGCCAGCATCCTTTGCTTTGCCCAGCCTCCCAGTCACAGCATGTTCTGGGACCCAGCCGTGACCCCTCACCCAGGTGCTCGCTTCTCTCGGCCAAACCTCTGCTCTGCCCTTGCTCTGGATTCTGACCTTGACTCTGTTCTCAGAAATGCCCCGCTTGTATCTCTTGGAAACATCTTTCTCATTAAGTAAAACATTTCCATTGTGAAAAAATTAGAAAGGAAGTAGGAAAAAAAAACATTACAATCTCCAAACCAAGAAACTGTTAATGTTTGTATGTATATTTTATGGCCTTTTTCTCCATCTATAAAATATCTTACTTGTTTGTATTTATAAAAGTGCCACCCAGTCCACCCTGTGCAGTGTCTGTGGTGGTCCTGCATACAGTTTTGTAAACTTTTTTTCACCTAATACTGTACTGTGACCATCATGTTATGGTAAACTTTTCATATCAATAAGTATAGCGCTTCATCATTTTCAAGGCTGCATAGCATTCCATTGTACCAAAATGTGTTTAACCAACCCCCACCCTGTACTGATGGGCATTTATATTGTGTCCTGTTTTTCCATCATTGTGTGTGCCACAGGAATATCCTTGCATATGTTTATGAACTCGAATATTCGTTAGGCTAAATTTTTTTTTAATTTCTGGGGCACATGTGCAGATCTTGCAGGATTGTTACATAGGTATACACTTGCCATGGTGCTTTGCTGCCTCCATCCCCCTGTCCCCTACAGTACGTATTTCTCCAAATGTTATCCCTCCCCAATCTCCCCACCTCCCGCTATCCTTCTCCTAGCCCCCCAACCCCCAATAGATGCCATTGTGTCTGTTTCCCTCCCTGTGTCCACATGTTCTCACTGCTCAACACCCACCTATGGAGTGAGAACATGCAGTGTTTGGTTTTCTGTTTCTCTGTCAGTTTGCTGAGAATGATGGTTTCCAGATTCATCCATCTCCCCGCAAAGGACATGAATTCATCCTTTTTTTATGGCTGCATAGTATTCCATGGTGTATATGTGCCACATTTTCTTTATCCAGTCTATCATTGATGGGCGTTTGGGTTGGTTCCAAGTCTTTGCTATTGTAAACAGTGCCGCAATAACATACGTGTGCATGTGTCTTTATAACAGAACAATTTATAATCCTTTGGGTATATACCCAGTAATGGGATTGTTGGGTCAAATGGTATTTCTATTTCTAGATCTTTGAGGAATTGCCACACTGTCTTCCACAATGGTTGAACTAATTTACACTCCCACCAACAGTGTAAAATGTTCCTATTTCTCCACATTTTCTCCTAGGCTAAATTTTTAAGAGTGGGTCACCTGGGTTAAAGATGTCACTGCACTCCAGCCAGAGACCATTGGGACCTGTGGTTGAGCAAGTGGGGTTTATTGCTTGTTGCAAAAGTGAGCCAGGGCACACGCCAGAGGAGGCCCCGAGCTTCTCAGTTGGAGGGTCTCAGGAAGGCTGTAGGCATAGGATTCAGACTTGGGTTAGTGATTCCAGCAAGGGTTTCAGGAAGCTGGGCTTTGCTCTGCATTGAATGCTGCCAAGACACGGAGGCAATTCTAAGACTGAGTGCCTTGATAAATCTGACCTAGAAGAAGAGAGGACTAGAATAAGAAAAAGCTGAAACTGGTAAAGAGGCAACAGTCACTCATACATATTAGCCAGGACTGAGAGCGAGCGAGCTGCTCCTTATTGTGGTTTGGATGATGTCCCACACGGATGCAGACATTTGTGGAGTGGGCTTGTTTTTGTTCTAATTCACTGCAGTCCGAGTGGCCTGTCTGGTGCTGATGCTTTGTGAAATGGTTTATGGCCTAGGCCTAGCCATGAGTGCCAGGTCAGCTCCCGGATGCCAGCAGCTGTTTTTCTCTTTCTCAGAGGGTTTGCACATTTTTAAAGTTTGGGAAGCTCGTTGCCAAATAGCCTTCCTCTAAGGTTGAATGGCTGTACGGCCCCTCCCCTCTCAGTAGTCTATGTATTTTTGGGTATGTGATCCAGCCCCTGGGCTGCGCTCTTTCTACGTGTCAGCCCAGCCCGCAAGAAGGAGGGAAGAGACATTGAGAATAGTAGTTAAATAGTATAACTGACTACGAGAAGATGTTTACAGTTTTCCCTCCATCCTGTGATTGAAGTTGTTCTTAACTAATTTGTTGGGCCGTCTCTAAAGCCTCCAGTGAAAGAACGTTTCTACTTGCTGTGATAGATAAGCATCTGAACCGAACAGACCTTGCCTGACTGCGGTGAAAATTACAGTGCCCAGAGCAGATAAACGCAGGGAAGCAGTCAGTTCCCCTGCAGAATTGTGTCTTAACAGAGCTTATTTCTCTTTGGATAAGTGTAACTCAGGCGGAGAAGGGAGTGGCCCCAGAATATAACGGGTCATTCCTGTAGCCGGAGACCTGTGTGATGGGGGTAGCAATGCCCATCCTGTGCAACTATTATGAAGGTTAGGGAAAATGAACACAGCTGCTGGGCACACAGTAAAGCTTCATCAATGGTGGGGATAATGACAACGAAGGTTATGGAGACTTGGCAAAGAAGTGGTAAAGGCCTTTGTGGCCCGGGACCCTGGAGAAGTGGGCCAGCTCTCTCGGCTCTGAGGAGTTTGTGGCCTGGGATCCCGGAGAAGTGGGCCAGGCCTGCCTCATGTCCAGGGGGCAGGGGCCAAGCCACAGAAAGGCTCCGCCATAGGGAGAGGGGCTTGCCTCAATCCCCCTCCTACCCAGGGTCTGCATGTAGGTGCCTTGGGGATGGAGACATGGAGGTTGGATCAAGCTTGTGCTGTGTGCAATTACAGCCCACACAAATGCATGGAAAACTAAATCCCTGATTCCCAGGCTTGGCCTTGGGCCCACCTCCATGCTTGGCTGCCTCGCTACCCCAGTACTGCCCAGGCTGCGGCTCTGTCCCTGGGATGGTCCAGGAAGTGGTGTGCCTCAGCCCACCCATCATTTGTTAGCACGCTTTGCAGTGGTGCCTGAGCAGTGTGTTTCTATTCATCTGGCTTCTCCTTTGAAACCTTTAAGGCCTGTGTCAAGGCAAGCAGGGATATGAGACGGGGGAAGCCCCCACAAGAGAGGGCTGGGGTGATGACTGGACCCTTTTCCTCCTCCACCTCCCCCCGTGGGCCATCTGGCTGGAAAGTGGAGAGGAAAGCTCACCCCGATGAAGGGCTGAGCTACGGGATCTCAGCTCACTGGAGTGCAGTGGCGTGATCTCGGCTCACTGCAGCCTCTGCCTCCAGGGTTCAAGCAGTTCTCTGCCTCAGCCTCCAGA
The DNA here is from genome assembly GCA_031835075.1 of Saguinus oedipus. NCBI lineage: Eukaryota > Metazoa > Chordata > Mammalia > Primates > Cebidae > Saguinus > Saguinus oedipus. Next base: position 128,033,194 of record CM063179.1, read on the forward strand.
GTAGCTGGAATTACAGGCACCTGCCACCATGCCCAGCTAATTTTTATATTTTTAGTAGAGATGGGGTTTCACCATCTTGGCCAGGCTGGTCTTGAACTCCAGACCTCGTGATCCACCTGCCTCAGCCTCCCGAAATCTGGGATTACAGGCATGAACCACTGCGCCCAGCCAGCTCTGCCACCTTCTAACTGTGACCAGGGTAGGTCACACCGGCTCTGGGCCCACGGTGAAGATCCCTACTTACGCACAGGGCCATTGTGAGGCGTGCCTGGCCCCAGGACCCACAGGGGCTCAGATGAGCTGCTTTTTCCCCTGCACTTACTTTCTCTCATGCACGTGTTCACCCTCGGGATAGCAGCTGAGAACTGTTTACATTATTTGGCTTTGCTGAGTGGGAGCTCAAGAGCAGGCACCTGACCCCATTTGAGGTTCCCCCTCCCCCATGCCCCGGGAGCTTTGGGATTCTCAGCATTCTTAGGAACTTGGGTTTGCTAAGTCAGCTGAAATCTTGAGCTTCTAACTTTTTTTTCCCTGGCTCAGCATTTCCTCGGGGCTCTCAAATTAAAGGTAGCTTTGTTGAGACAGGAAGATTACCTTGTGAGGGCAGGGCGTAGGTGTAGGTGGAGAGGGACCTAGGAAAGAGGGGGTAATCATTGAGGACAGCAGCCTGGGGCTGGGGATCCTGGGGATTCCTTTTCTCAGCCACTTGGGTGTAAGAACTGAGGGGCCCAAGGGCCATGCCAGGGAGCCTTCCCCTGCAGACACCTCCCCATTCCCAGCTGCTGACCTGGGAGAGAAGCCATCCGGGCTCTGCATGAGACAGGTGAGGGAGGCGGCGGGGTCAGAAAGAACTGCCTGGCTGGATGGCAATTACTCCTTTCACCTGCTCCTTGGCCTTGGTAAGGTGCTGAGGTTTCTTTCTTTTTTTTTGTTTTGAAATGTGAATTTTAACATTTCAAATTACTGTTTCTTCTAACATAGTTATACTTTTTTTAAAAATTAAGGTTAAACAGAATTTACCATCTTAACTGCTTTTTTAAAAATTCATTTCACCTTTTAAATTTTTTTATTGTACTTTAAGTTCTGGGGTATGCAGATCTTGCAGGATTGTTGCATATGTACACACGTGCCATAGTGGTTTGCTGTCTCCCCATCACCTACATCAGGCATTTCTCCCAATGTTATTCCTCCCCAACCTCCTCGCCCCCGACTGTCCCTTCCCTAGTCCCCCACCTGCTACTTAACTGCTTTTTAAGTGTACAGTACAGGATTAACTATATGCACTTTTTTTTATTTCAAGAAAAGGTCTTGCTTTATCACGCTGAAATGCAGTGGCACCATCAGGGTTCACTGCAATCTTGATCTCCTGGGCTCAAGTGATTCTCCCACCTCAGCTTCCTGAGTAGCTGGGACTACAGGTGTGTGCCATAATGCCCAGTACATTTCTTATTTGTTGTAGAGACAGGGTGTCACTATGTTGCCAGGACTGGTCTCAAACTCCTGGCCTCAAGCAATCCTCCTGCCTTAGCCTCCCAAAGTGGTGGGATTACAGGCATGAGCCATTGTACCTGACCCTAAGTGCACATTATCGTGCAACAGACCTCTAGAACTTTATTATCTTACAAGACTACAATTCTATATGCAACCCCCTTTTCCTCTCCCCACCAACACCATTCTACTTTCTGCTTTTAGGAATTTGACTACTCTAGATACTTCATGTAAGTGGAATCAGGCAATATTTGTCATTTTGTGACTGGCTACTTGGGGTCCTTTGAGATCTCATATGAATTTTCAGATTCTTTTTTCTATTTCTGCAAAATACGACGTTGGGATTTTTATAGAATTGCATTAAATCTGCAGGACACTTTTAACATTAAGTTTTCCAATCCATGAAATGGGTTTTCTTTCCATTTATGTTTGTCTTTAGATTCTTTCAGCAATGTTTTGGAATGTTTAGTGTACAAATCTTTCTCTTTGGTTAAGTTTATTTTGATGCCATCATAGGTGATATTGTTTTCTTAATTTTCTGTTTAATTGTTCACTGTTATTGTATGGAAATGCAACTGGTTTTTTTTGTGTTGATTTTGTAGCCTGCAACTTTACTGAATTCGTTTATTAGTTCTATCAGCTTCTTTGTTTGGAATCTTTCGAGTTTTCTAAACATAAGGTCATGGTATCTGTGAACAGAGATAATTATACTTCCTCCTTTTCCATTTAGATGGCCTCAGTATCACAAATTATATATTTTCATATTTTGTAACTATTAGCATAGGTTTTTTGGTTTTTTTTTTTTTTTTAATTTGGTGGAGAGAGCCCTATCACCCAGGCTGGAATGCAGTGGCACAATCTTGGCTCACTGCAGCCCCAACCTCTGGGGCTCAAGTGATCTTCCCACTTCAGCCTGCTGAGTAGCTGGGACCACAGGTGCATGCCATCATGCCTGGCTAATTTTGTTTGGTTTTTATAGAGATGAAGCCTCACTATGTTGCCCAGGCTGGTCTCAAACTCCTGGGCTTGTGCAATCCTCACGCCTCAGCCTTCCAAAGTGCTGGGATCACAGGCATGAGCCACCATGCCCAACATGACATAGTTTTATAGTTATTTTTATACTTTTATCTTCTTAATTCTATACAAGAATTAAGTGATTTATACAACAGTTACAGTATTACAGGATTCTGAATTTGTATATGTATTTACTTTTACTAGAGAGCTTTATATTTTTGTTTTCTTTCATGTTGTTACCTAATTTTTTTTTTTCATTTTAAGTTGAAAACTCCCCTTAGCAATTCTTATGAGGGAAGTCTAGTAGTGATGAACTTCTTCAGTTTTTGTTTATCTGGGAAGGTCTTTATTTCACCTTCATTTTTGAAAAAAGCTTTGTCAGATATAGTATTCTTGGTTGGCAGTTTTCTTCTTTCAGCACTTTAAATATATCATTCTACTCCCTTCTAGCATGTAATGTTTCTGCTGAGAAATCTGCAGATAATCTTAGAGTAGCTCTCTTGTATATTATGACTTGCTTTTCTTTGCTGTTTCATGATTCTTTCTTTTGTCTTTTAAGTTTTATTCTGATATATCTCTGTGTGGGCCTGTGTTTAGCCTAGTTGGAATCCTGTAAGCTTCTTGAATGTGGATGTACATTTTCTTCCTCAGATTTGTGACATTTTCAATTACTATTTCTTCAAATAAGCTCTCTGCCTTTTTCTCTTCTCTTTCTGAAGCTCTTATAATATGCATATTGGTCTGGTTGATGGAGTACACAGGTCTCTCGGATTTTCTTCAGTTTTCTTTTTGCTTCTTTTCTTCCCCCTCTGACTTGATAATTTCAAATAGCCTCTCTTCAAGCTCCTCTGATTCTTACATTTGCTTGATCAAGTATGCGATTGAATCTGTCTAATGAATTTTTTATTTACATTATTGTATTCTTCAGTTCCAGAATTTCATTTTGGTTCTTTTTTAGTTTCTATTTCTTTGCTATTTTCGTTTTATTCATACATCATTTTCCTGATTTTGTTTAGTTGTCTCTTTTTGTTCGTTTATAGCACATTGAGCTTCTTTAAGATGATTGTATTTATTTCCTTATCAGGTAACTCATAGATCTCCATTTTTTAAGGGCAGTTTTTGGAGATTTACTCTATTCCTTTGATTGGATTATGTTTACCTATTTCATGTGTTGTGGGTTTTTGTTTTTATTTTATTTTTTGCTATGATTTGTTCATTTGAAAAACAATGGTCACAGCAGTCACTCCTCCCAGTCTTCCTCAGGGAAAAACCTTTACCCGTCAGTTCAGCCAGTGATTCTGGGGACCTCACAAAACATTTTCTGAGAATATTTCTTCTCCGGACTTGTGTGTATAATTTCCCAAATAGAAACGTTTGCTGGCTTCTTTTTAGGAGCTTGTAGGCTCTTGTTCCTTCTGATGTACTGCAGGTTCTCTGGCACTGCGACAAGACACTCAACTCTCTTTTGTTCTCAGCGACCCCCAGGCATCCAAAATATGCCAGTTCCTCATAATTGCTCCAAGTAAGATGAGACAGAAAATAGTCCTGTGGGCTTCATGCCAAAAAGCTGAAATGTTGAGTATACATTCCATTCTTTTTTTTCTTTCCCGGTGGAGAAGTCATGAGGTTTTTGCTCCTCATTGCACCATGTTGTGCTGGCTTGGAGGAAGGGCTATCTTGTTTCTATATGAAATGGTTTCTCTTGCCTGTTTCAATGTGATTGTTCTTTGCTTTGAGCTTGCATAGGGGTACAACAACTTCTTAACTGATTACTGGAGTCTCAAAGGCTTTTGAACTGTATATTGTCAAGTTAGTTTCCCTGTCGGGGAACAAGATTGGGAGCTTCCTATTCTGCCATCTTGCTCAGATCCTGAGCAAAGCCTCTTTGTTTTTCGTGATGTTCTCACTAGAAAAAAATTGAACAAAGCAGGGTGGAGATGGGCATGCACAGGGTCAAAGTGTGTGTATGCACAGGGATTGCTGGAAGGAGGAAAGGTATTAACATTTGAGCACCCACAGTGGCTCACTCAGGTTAGTGCTGTCTCTTTTTAGCCTGAAATGATGTGGTGAATGAAAACTATTTTTGATTTCCAAAAAGGAAAGAGGCTCAGAGAAGTTAGACTTGCTCAGGTCACTCAGGAAACCAGGCAGCCAGGATTCAATCCCAGGACTTCAGGATGGAAAAGCCCACATCCTTTACAATCGCGGGAGAAGTGTTTACAAGGAAGTCCAAGCAGAAGGTGGTGGAGAGATGAGGTAGAGGGGAGAGGATGCTCCCAAGAGAAGGTGGTGGGTCCTTATAGCCATTCTTTAGTTGGTGGCACTGCCTTCCAGTCTGGACTTGACTCCTCTATTGCATTTATGGACTATAGAAAGCATTCTTCTTGTTCAGCGGATGGAAGCGGCAGTGGGACTCACCAAGGGTGTACATTGTTAGACGCGTTTGAGTGACTCTGTTCTTCCTCATCTTTGTTTGTTTCCCTTGGGTGGTCAGTGGATCCGCGGTACCTCCCCAGGTTGGTGGTGACCAGCTGGGCAGGGCTTCTGCACTCTCAGGGCTGGATTCTCAGTGATAGAATCTGGAGAGTTCATGGACTGTCTTTTGGGTTTATTTGGAAAAGCAACTTGGAGATCAAAAGAGACAGAACTGGATAAAACTCAGACTCCTTGGCCTCTATGAGTCCTGGGATATCAAGGCCCTTCTCCCCTTCCTTCCTTGTTCCTCTGTTCTCACCCTGCACTGCAACCAGACTGCATGGATCATTCCTTCAGTGGGTCCTTATTTCTCCACTCCAGCCTAGGGCATGATGTTCTCTCTGTCTGGGACACTCACCCTTATCCCCATCATTTTGTCTCTCAGCTAACTTCTATTCTGTTATGTCACTTCCTCCAGGGAGTCCTCCTTGAACCCTTGGGCCTGGGCCAGTGTTTTAAAAATGTTGGTTTTTTTATTATTTTGTTACAACTGAGATATGGTGAGGCCAATAGATAAGGAGATAATTACCTTTGAAAAGATCATTTGTTACAGTTCCCAAGAGGAGGGGGCATATAGGGAAGCAGTAGGGTTAGGAGGCAGAAGGAGTGAGGGGAAAACATGGGCAAGAGCCTTTACTGTGGATCCCATGGGAAGAAATGAGTGAGGCAGTGTAGTTAGGTTTAGAATTGGTGAGATGGAATAACTTCGAATAGGGATTGTCTTTCATCTGGTAGTACCTGACCCTGGGTGATTAGGGCAAGTGGATAGTGGCCCTGAGTTTGAGAGCCTGATAAAGGGAGGCGATTGGGGTATTGGCTGTAGCTTAATTGGTTTGTGTATGAAAGGCATGCTTGTAGGAGTCCTTTATTATCTCCAGGAATTATTAATAGCCCTGGGAGGGGCAGTCTCTCCAGAGTGAGCAAGGTTCCAGATGTCAACACCTCAGAATGGAAAAGCAGGCTAATACGGTCCATTACCCTGCCTGTGAGTTCCTGCGGCTCACTGACTTGACTACACTGTGAGTCTTAGAGCGCAGAGGTTGAACCCCCAAAAGTAAGGTGCCCAGGCACAGAAAGTGATTTTCAGGGGCAGCTCACATATAACTTTTTTAAAAAGTTATGTAGTTATTTTAATGTATATTCCAAATAAACAAGCATACCAAATATGATACTTCATTGATAAAATAAAGTTACTTTAAAAACATCTTAACAAAATGTTACATAAAAATCTAAGTCCAGACTGGGCTCAGTGGCTCACGCCTGTAATCCCAGCACTTTGGAAGGCTGAGGCGGGTGGATCACAAGGTCAAGAGATCAAGACCATCCTGGCCAACATGGTGAAACCCCGTCTCTACTAAAAGTATAAAAATTAGCTGGGCATGGTGGCACATGCCTATAGTCCCAGCTACTCAGGAGGCTGAGGCAGGAGAATCACTTGAACCCAGGAGGTGGAGGTTGCAGTGAGCCAAGATTGTGCCACTGCACTCCAGCCTGGGTGACAGAACAAGACTCTGCCTCAAAAAAAAAAAGGTAAGTTCGGTAATGTACATTAGGAAGCTGTGAAGGCAGTGCACATCCTTCTCTGCCCTCATTTTATCTCCAGCACCCGACACAATCTTCACACTCAGATCTTGTCTAAATGAGTGAATGAAACAAGCCCTGGGCCAGCTCCATTGGCATCACCACTCTCCAGAATATCAACAGTGGATGGAGTGAAGGAGCCGTTTTGTCTGAACTTTATTTTGCAGATGAGAAAATTGGAAGCCAGAGATAAAAAGAGGACTTCACATCACACCTATTCATAGGTTTAAATGAAATATTGATCGGCCATTATTAAGCACAATTATTGGCATAAAAGAGGTTTTCAATACCCATTTTTAGAATAAAACAACATTCCTTTTCTCTCTCCCTCTTTTCCTTCCTCTGTCTTCCTCTCCTTCATTCCTTTTTTCTTACTTTCTCTCCTTTCTTTAAAAAAAAAAAAAAAAGAGGACTTCTTCAAGGTTCCACAGCAAGTTCATGGCCAGTTCAGTTTGGACCCAATCTTGTTCTCTCTTTCTTTTTTTTTTTCAGATGGAGTTTGATTCTGTCACCCAGGGTGGAGTGCAATGGTGCTATCTTGGCTCACTGCAACCTCTGCCTTCTGGGTTCTAACTATTCTGCCTTAGCCTCCCAAGTAGCTGGAATTACAGGCGTGCATCACCAGGCCTGGCTAATTTTTGTATTTTTATTAGAGACGGGGTTTCGTCTTGTTGGTCAGGCTGGTCTTGAACTCGTGACCTCAGGCGATCCACCCACCTCAGCCTCCCGAGGTGCTGGGATTACAGGCATCAGCCTCCGTGTCTGACTCTGTTCTCCTTTCTTATCACTGAGATCAGCCGTGTTGCCATATAGGACTCAGTTCCAGGGCAGGACCCTTTGCTCCTCCTTCCTGGAAGCCCCTGTCTTTTGGCTCATGCAAGGCCTTTGCCAGGGCCTGGTCTGGAGGCAGCCCTCCCAGCAGCAGCCTGGACCCTGGCTGGGTGCGCTGGGGCTCCCGGGCACAGACTCTCCAATCTTCCAGGCCCCTGGGGCTCCGGATTTTCTCTTTTCATCCATAGAGGTTAAAGATGTGTCCAGGGCCACACAGCTAGCCAGTCAGAACCAAGTCAGAATTGGGTGTTCTTTTCAGTGTACTCCACCACCTCCCCATGTGGGCGACTGGATGGAGTGGGCAGAAATGGGCACTCTGGCAAGGTAATGAGCTCCCCATCCCTGAATGTTCAAGAAAAAGGTGGATATCCCTTCATAATCCCCCAGAACTATGACACAGGAGATTTGGCATAAGGTGGTTCCAGCTAAGGGCAGTGCTCAATGAGGTTTGATGTCTGAGTCGCCGAAGACCTTTGCTCTTGGGATTTCCAGCTTCTGGGCTGCTTCATAGGCTGGGCCCAGCACACTGACACCACCAGCAGAGAGCTCTCAGGGAAACATGCTGGGGACTATTTCCATTTATTTGTATTTGCTGTCATTGACTTTGTCCAATAGCTCAGCTCCTGGGAGATCTGTGGAGGATGTATGCGTTGGGGGTTCTGGGGTGAGCTGAAGGCCCCGATCCTTGAGCCTAGACCCTGTAGAAAGCCTGGGATTCAGCCAAGGCCAGGATTCTGCCTAGGGCCTGCTGGGAGCGTGGCATCCTGGGACGCTTCCACAGAGTGGCCACTAGAGGGAGCCCGCTCTCAGCTGCACCCCAGAAGTGTTACCTGGAGGGCATCCTAGATGCCCATGATGGCCCATGATGGAGCAGATGGGATATCAAAATGGTCCAGGGTCTCTCAAACTTGTTAACTGAAATCTTACATGGGGCGTCACATTCCAGGGACAGTTCGCAGGGAAAAGTTTGGGATGGAGGGGAAGGAGCAGCGTAGAGAGGAAATCTGTCCATTTGTACATAGACTTCTGCCCAGCTCCTCTCCACCCCTACGTTCTTGGCACTGGGCTAGGAGGGAAGCCATGGACCAGACCCAAGGAGGGGGAGTGGAGAGCAACACGATGGCCAGGGAAGAGAGGAGGTGCGCAGTGGCTGTGTGCACACACTTGTGCATGGGTGCTCGGATGAGCCTCTGTCCCTGCCCTGGAGAGGAGTGCAGCCTGATGGGTGGGCTGCACCTCGAGCTGCCGCATGTCCCCTGGAAGGGGCTGCCTACCCTAATCCCACTTGCCTCTGCACTACGAAGCACAGCGTCGCCATTAACAGTCATGCACAAGAGCGCAGGAGAAAACGTCTAGTGAACAAGTCATGTTCAGGAGTAAGTGCAGTAGGACCGTATTTTCAAAAATGCGTATATGCATACAAAATGTCCTTGTATGATTAACGATGCTGAATTTTTGGCTTTGGAATCCAAATGATTTTTATTGTTAAGAATTTTTGCCTCTGAATTTGTGCCTGTAAATGCATTGCATTTGTAAAAGGAAAATACACCGACAAAAAGTGTTTGCTTTTCAAGCATGAGAGATGGCCCACCCTGGGCTCAGGGGTGCAGCCTCTGCCTCGGGCTCCTGCGCCCCTGCAGCAGCTGTTGGAGGCCTGCTTCCTGTCTCGTGCTGCCCCTGAGGGTCTAGTGATGGTGGAAAGACCCCGAACTGGGGATCCTAACCCCCCTCTCTAAGACATGCCAGTGTGTTCAGCCCCTTGTTGCCTGCATTCTTCTCCCACCGGTTCTCTCACTGTACACGTCCCTCCCTACCTCCTGATCTCCAGAGGCGCTGGGCTGAGAGGTGAACAACAGTGGATTCCTTCAGATCTCACCTCAAATCCTGACTGTGGTGCCAGCTGCTGCTGCTTCTACTAAACACCAAAAACCTGACAATTGGCTGCTTCTCTAACCAGGTGGCAGTTGCTGGGATCAATTGTATACTACCATGAAACCCCCTGTCATCTCACTCCCAAGCCCAAATCCAGTGCTCAACCAAGAGACATTGCTCTCCACTGACGTGCACCTCTGGAAGCTACTTGAACAGCCAAAGATGCTCTTAACCACATGCATACATGGATGTGATTGCAAATGAGGACACCAGCAGGTGGGTACAAACACAGGGGCCATGTTTGCACCCACAGACACAGAAGCAGACACACACACCTATGCATACATGATCACATGTGCACACATATACACGTGGCGCTCAAGCACGTGCACAGGTAGAATGTTGGTTATGGACTAGTGCATCCGATTACCCAATTCTAGAGATGTTTGTTGAGCGCTTTTTTTTTTCTTTTGAGACAGTTTCACTCTTGTTGCCCAGGCTAGAGTGCAATGGCAGGATCTCAGCTCACTGCAACCTCTGCCTCCCAGGTTCATGCGATTTTTCTGCCTCTACCTCCTGAGTAGCTAGGGTCATAGGCATGCACCACGATGCCTGGCTAATTTTGTATTTTTAGTAGAGATGGAATGTCTCCGTGTTGGTCAAGTGGTCCTGAACGCCCGACCTCAGGTCATCCACCTGCCTCGGCCTCCCAAAGTGCTGAGTTTACAGGCGTGAGCCACTGTGCCCGGCCCTACTGAGCACTTTCTAAAGTCCAAGTTTGGTCGCTGGGCTCTGGATGCAGAGATGGGCAAGCCACCTACAGAACATTCCACAGTGATCAGCTTCTCTGCAAAGCTGATGTTGGGAGGGGTAGAATCACAGGATTTGAGAGCTGAGTGGGAGATAAATTCAGGGGTACCTTCCATTTACAGAATGTTTCATAGTTTCTAGATCACAGCCACTGGAGGCAGCACAGTTACTTTCCTGCTTTAGGATGTTTGTGACTTAGGAGAGGCTGGTCTTGGGTCTTACAAGCTACACTGCCTCTGGGTTCCTAGTACTGTAACTAGGGATTTCTGTGATCCCTGGAGTGGTGGTCCAGGCCTTCGATGGACCCGTGGTGACCCATGTGACCCTGACCTGTGTGGCCTCTGCCTTCCCATCCCCTAGTTCGGGGTATGGGCTTCACAGGCCACGTTGCTGAGGACACTGTAAGATTGAACTCAGGGCCGGGCGTGGTGGCTCATGCCTGAAATCCCAGCACTTTGGGAGGCTGAGGGGGCAGATCACCTGGGGTCAGGAGTTCAAGACCAGCTTGGCCAACATGGTGAAACCCCATCTGTACTAAAAAGACAACAATTCACCAGGTGTGGTGGCGGGCACCTGTAATCCCAGCTGCTCAGGAGGCTGAGACATGAGAATTGCTTGAACCTGGTGAACCCAGGAGGTGGAGGTTGCAGTGAGAGGAGGTCACACCAGTATACTCCAGCCTGGGCCAAAGAGTGAGATTCCATCAAAAAAAGAAAATTCCACTCTGGATGCCAGCTGGACAGCTCTTGGTCTTGTCCTTGACTTTTAGGCAATTCTTAGCTCCCAGAGAGAGCTGCATTAAAAATCATCATCAACAAAGCGCCTCATTAGGCATAGTTTTAATAATGCAGAACACTCCATTTTTATTGAAATATTTTTGTCAAAACACTGATAGTTAGAGAAAGGTAGAAATAGAGCACCCCAGAATGCCAGAGCTGGGAGGGATCTGAGGAGCTTCCAGTCTAATTTCATTTTACAGATGAGGCCTGAGGATTTGGAGTTGATTCTCACTGAGGCTCTGTCCTGGGCTGTCCCAGGTGCCGTGAGGAACAGAAGCAGAAGCACATGGCACCCACGTTGGTCTCTGAGATGCCATCACTCACAGCCTGTCCCCATCAGCCAGGACCTGAGCTGAAACCTGTCCTGGAACAGGAAGTGCTTGGAACCCTCGCTACTGTCGCCATGGTGCTCACAACTGCCCAGGAAGCCAAAGGCCAGCTCCCCCTGCCAAAGCGCCTTTGCCCATAAGAAGGAAAAGGTGAGCCCCAGATGTGATGAGCGCTTCCAGGCTTCAGGCTCAGAAGGCACTCAGCCCCCAGCTCTCCTGTAACTCAGAGGCCAGTGTGATGGGAGCTTCTTCACTCAGCACACGTCCGCTGTAAACACGCCTGTGCTGGGCGAAAGGGCTTTGGGACAGTAAGTACGATGGGTACTTTTCAGCCACTTCAGAGGCCAAGAAGGGTGTCCTAGTGACAGGTGCTGCTTCAACTTGGGTCCCTCTGGAGGGAGTTTGGGGGAATCAGAAGGGGTCTGGGAGCCAAGACACCATTGCAGGTAGCTCCTGCCCACCCACAAGGACCTAGACACAGACTCTCAAAATGCATAAAGGGAGCAGGGTGTTTTCAGGCGTGAGCCTGTAATCCCAAAACTTTGGGAGTCCAAGGTGGGTAGATCACGAGGTCAGGAGTTCAAGACCAGCCAGGCCAACATGATGAAACCCCCGTCTCTACCAAAAATATAAAAAATTAACCAAGTGTAGTGGCATGCACCTGTAATCCCAGCTACTCAGGAGGCTGAGGCAGGAGAATTGCTTGAATTCAGGTGGCGGAGGTTGCAGTGAGCCGAGGTTGCGGCACTGTACTCCAGCCTGGGCAACAGAGTGAGACTTCATCTTAAAAACAAAAACAAAACGTATGAAGGGACAGATTGCCTGGTGGGATAAAAAAAGAACAAACACATTTCCAGGTCATTGAAATGTCCCTGGATTTCAAGATCAGCTACCAAAGTTCTTGGATATTGATCTAAGAAAGCAGGAGCTTTAGGTAGCTTAGTGCAAACCCCAGCCTTCCTCTCTCTGTAACTGAAGCGGTGCCCCATGGGCATGGCGAGCCCTGTCTCTGTGGGGTTTATTCTGTGCCGGCCAGATCACCTTTAGAATAGAACCCTCTTCTCTCTTCTCAGATTCCTTTAGGCCACTTTGAGGATTTGGGGTCTGCCTAGGGCAGCTGGTGAAGGATTCTAAGCTGAGGAGTTCATCATTCTGGCTCCTATAAGGTAGAGCAATCAGAAAAGCATGTATGTGTTACCTGAGGTGGGAGAAGCCTCCTCATGCAAGGTGGGAACTCAGCCATCAAGGAAAACACACATTGCTCTGAACTGAAATGCACCTCTGGAAGCTACTTGAACAGCCAAAGATGCTCTTACCACACATGCATCCACAGATGCAATTGCCAATGAGGAAGCCAGCAGGTGGGTACAGACACCAGGGCCATGTTTGTACCCAGACACGTTTTCTTTTTCTTTTTTTCCTTTTTTTTTTTTTTTTTTTTTAGTTTTTTGAGATGGAGTTTCACTCTTCTTGCCCAGGCTGGAGTGCAGTGGTGGCAGCTCAGCTCACTGAAACCTCCACCTCCCAGGTTCAAGCGATTCTCCTGCCTCAGCGTCCCAGGGAGGTGGGATTACAGGCATGTGCCACTGCATCGACTAATTTTTTATTTTTAGTACAGACAAGGTTTCCTGTTGGTCAGGCTGGTCTTGAACTCCTGACCTCAGGTGATCTACCCACTTCGGCCTCCCAAATGCTGGGGTTACAAGCGTGAGCCACTGCAACTGGCCCCCAGATATGTTTTCAAATTAGAGATTGGCAAAGGAAATACACATGACACATTTTCATACCTAATAAAACAATTTGTTTACCATAAACAAAGTCAAAAGACAAATGATTCACTTTTGCAACATGTATGGCAGACAGAATGTTAGTGTCCATAGAACATAGAGAGCTCCTAAAAAAACGCTGAGGTAACTACGGTAACCCAGGAGAAAAAATGCAAAAGGCCTGTGATCAGGCAGTTTGCAGTAAAGAAAAATTGAAGAGCCAATAAGTATATCAAGGAATGCTCATCCTGACTGGTAGCCAGGGAAGTTCAGATTAAAACAATAATCTGAAACCATCTCGCACTCACCAGCTTGGCAAAAGTAAATACGATGATACTACCTAGTCCTGGAGATGTTGTTAAAAAAAAAAAACACTTGTAAATTGATGATAGGAGCATTCATAGCTGCAATTTTGGGGCAAGTGAGTTGGTATTAACTATTTCAACTGAAGATACATATTTCTAACATAACTATACCACTTGGAAGACTAAAAGCAGTAACACGAAGATACATGTATATACACACACATACACACATATATTTAGATGCAGATATAGGTAACATATGCAGACACGTGTATGCACACATGTACACAAACTGCCCTAATGTGTATGCATATTGTTCCCATTGTTATGGTAATAAAATATAGGAAACAACCTGAATGACTATTGGTGGAGGAATATTTTAATAATAACATATCCACTGTTGGAAATGTTATGGGGCCAGGCACAGTGGCTCATGCCTATAATCTTGACACTTTGGGAGGCCAAGGCAAGAGGATTGCTTGATGTCAGGAGTTCAAGACCAGTCTGGGCAACCCTGGCTCTAGAAAAATTAAAAATTAGCCAGGTGTCACTGATGCCTTTAATGCCAGCTACTCAGGAGGCTGGAGTGGGAGGATAACTCGAGCCCAGGAGATTGAGGCTGTAGTGAGCTTTTATCACACCACTGCACTCCAGCTGGGCAACAGAGCAAGACCCTATCTCCCCCAAAAAAGAAAAAGTAATACTGTGCAGCTTTGTTAATTTTTTCTTGTCCTGTCATTGCATTGGTTTGCTCATTACAAGCATGTATTATTAATATTTTTGTAATTAAGAAGTCCAATTAAGGTAATTAAAAGGAAAAGAAATGCCTGTCTGCCCAGGTGGAATGCAAATTCCATGACATGCATTTTGCTCACTGCCGTCTCAGAAACGGCTGACACCTCGTTCCATGCGGCAACTGCACAGGAAATGCTTGTTGGTGGATGGAGGAACCGTAGCTAGGCTGTGATGCGGGTGAAGTGCTGTTTGGGGAGCAAAGGGCAGGTCATCTGAGGTTCTTGGTCATCAAGTGCCATGGATTCTGCTGGTTTTACTAGCTTGCCCACTTCTTCACTTCTCTGATGTGGCTCTGGGGAACTACCCAGTCCCCAGTGCATGGTCTTGTTGGGAGAATTAGTCAAGGTGTCTGCCCTCAGGGGTGAAAGAGTGGGCCCCTGAGCTAAGCCAGGGCAGTTGGGGCCTCTTGTTGAGAATCTGGGTTGAGCAGAACCCCGCATAGACGGACTGTGGGAGAGCCGACCCGTGCTAGAGGCACCGTCTGACAACAGCCACCAGCTGCTGGTGTGAGCCACGCAGATCCCTGCAGCTGCTTCCTCTTCTTACCAGAAAGTTCTCCAGTTTCCTTTTCGGTCTATGAGACCCTCCTCCCATCATCATCCTTCCAATCAATCTTAACCTCCCCCTAACCCCGTAATCAAATGGGTTTCTGTTGCTTGTAACCCAGCTGCCCTGTGAATGTTCAGAGACAGCTGGAAAGTCCTTTCACTCTTCCTCTTTCAGGGCTCCGGAAGCTAGGGTGACCATCAGTCCACCGGGCTCCAGGACAGCCCTGGTCTACAGCCATTGTCCAGGCCTGATTATTAATATCGCCCCTTTACTCTCCTGGTCTGAATGATCAATTATGTAATCAGCCTACTAGCTATCTTTTGGTCTTCCTCCCATTGGCAAAGGATTATCTTCTGTTTTGCTTTATCTGAGCCACTTTCCCAGAATAACAGCAGGGATCTGTCTACTAGTGTGCTTACAAACAGCAACAAGATATTCTCTTGACTGATAAATAACCCACATTCGAGGCTTCTTCATTATTGTTCCTGTGGCAAAATACAGATTCTTTAGGCCAGTCTCCTCCATAATATTTTGAAGAAATCCCTTGGAAAAGCATGGAGAATTTCACCTTTACCTCTTTTGTTTTCTAGGTTGCTTCTCTTTCTCTCCCGTGTAATCTCCACTGTCATTCGTGATAATGTCGAACGTGGTAAGTAGATCGTTTTCTCAAAAAGGTAGGTGATGAGGGAAGCACTTGGTTATGGCCATTTGGACCAGTTTCCACAAGGGCTGGGTCCTGCACCACCGAGGACCTCCAGTGTATTGGCTGACTTGGCTGGAAAGAGTGCATCCAGGCAGTGCCATCCAGAGAGCAGAGAGCAGGCTTGTGGTCTGAGCTGACGATGTTTTCCTTCTCATGTGACAGCAGGACTACGTCTAGACTCAGATTCCACAGTCTTTAATCACCCACCATCTTCTCGGCCCTATACTGAGGCATATTTCCCAAACTTTATTCTATTTTCTACTTTTCACCACACTGGAAACAAGATATCCCCACAATCCCCACCATGGCCATCCTCACCATCTTTGTCACAATTGCCATTACTGTCACCCCCCCATTACTCCCATTTTACGCATGAGACCTGAGAGCCTCAAAATGTTAAATAACTTGCTCAAAGTCACACAACCAGAAAGTAGCAGTAACAGGATTTGAACTCAGATCCTCTGGTCCATGGCCCATGGTCTCACCACCTCTCCATTGGTGCTGTGGGTGGCTTGGGATCAATGACATCCATTTCTGTGGGTCCCTCCTGGTGCTTTTTTCCTGGCTAGGTTGCGTCGAGCCTTCAGTCTAAGGTTTATATCCGTGCTGAGTATCGTCCTTCTCCCTTAAGGAAATTGCTGAATTTCCCCCGGAGCCTCAAGAAAATGTCTAAGTAAAAGTCCCTGCCCAAAGACTCAGCAGTTCCACTCCTAGGTATATAAGCAAAAGAATAAAAAGACAGGTGTTCAATGAAAAACTTGTCCATGAATAGTCACTGCGTTCTTCACAAGAGCCAAAAGGTATGAGCAACCCAGGTACACACCAACTAATGAAGGAACAAACAAAGTGTGGAATATTTAATATTTACACAATAGAATATGATTTAGCCTTAGAAGGGAATGAAGTACCAGCACACAGATGAACCTTGGAAACGTTATGTGAGAGATGCCATTCATGAACGGCCACATACTGTGTGATTCCACTTAGATGTAATACCCAGAACAGGCAAAAGCATGAAATCAGAACTTAGGCACTAATCTTAGAAAGCAGATTAGTGCTCGTCAGGGGCTGGGGATGGGGGACCAGTGAGTGACAGTTTCATAGGTATGGAATTTCTTTGGGGGGTAATGAGAATGTTCTGGAATTAGATAGTGGTAATGGTTGCATAACATTGTAAGTGTACTAAATGCCACCAAAGCGTACACTGTAAGACAGATCAAATGTTATGTTTGATGTGTTTACTGTTAAAAAATTCCTTGCCCAAGATCTCCACAGTTTCATATCTCTCTGTATGACAACTTAGGGTAAGAACAGTACTTAAAGCATAATGTTATCCCTGCTTGTGGATTCTTCAGAGAGCTACCTGCAAAAAACAACCTTTCTCCCTGACCTCTCGCCTCCGACACCCCTTGTCCTAGATCTTAAATTCCAAATTATTTTATAGCTTGAGACCCTTGGGCAGTGGAATACTGCGTCTTTGGCTTGAGAAGGTATCTCGTGAGAAACATTAGCCATGTTCAAAAATTAACCAGCACTGTAAAATTTGTCTTGTTTTCCTTTCTCCTCTACAATTTGGAAAGTCTGGCATTCATGTGAGGCTAGAAAAAGATGTCTTCTCTTTCTTTGATTACCAAGCAGCACAAAGCTCAGCTGGAACGCCGGATCGCTGGCTCAACCAACCGGTGGCGTTTCCCCAAACAGCCTTTTTCTGGGGACCTGCTCTCACTTTCCCAGAAGTGCAAGGCTCTGAGTGTAGACTTTGAGGAAGCTCTGAGGAACCCAGACAGGTAGGGAGACTCAAAGGTTTGTGGCACGGAATGGCCCATCATTCCTGGGCGGGGGAAGGTGCCTAATGGTTGGGCCACTCTGATTGGCTGGAGTGGCTGTCACGGGCACATCTGTAAGGAAGGCTCACTCTGGAGCCAGCCGTTAGGCATGGACAGGGTCATAGTGACTACTTCCTCTGCGAATGTCCGTGGCTGGTGACAAAAGCACAGAGAAAGACTGAAGTTTTTTTTTTTTTTTTTTTTACAGTTTTTCTTTCCATGGGAACGTTGAACCCAAAAGGATTCTGAGTTTATCATTCAGGAGCCAGTTGATTTCTTGACAAACAAAACCTAGTTAGTCCTGGCTTAGTGTTTAGACAGCTTATGGGGGATGTCCATTTTCACCCAATCGATCGATCCTCTCTCAATCTCCTGGTATTCCGAGCAGTAGGCTGGACCTTCACTTCCCTATGTGATGAGTTCTCTCTTGCCTCTCCTGGGAACACAGAGCTGGACCCTTGCCTTAGTCTGTTTGTGTTGCTACAAAGAAATACCGAAGGCCCAGAAATGTATAAAGAAAAGAGATTTATTTGGCTTAAGGTTCTGCAGGCTGTACAAGAAGCATGGCGCCAGCATCTACTCAGCTTCGGGTGAGGGCCTCAGGCTGCCTGTACTCATGGTGGAAGGTAAAGAGTAGCCAAGTGTGCAGAGGTCACATGGCAAGTGAGGAAGCCAGAGAGAGGAGAGAGGGGAGGTCGTGGGCTCTTGTTAACAACCACCTCTTGTGGGAACCGAGAGAGTGAGAACTCACCCCTGAACGAGGGTGTTAATCTATTCATGACGGATCTCCCATTAGGCCCCACCTCCAACATTGGGGATCAAATTTCTACATGAGATTTGGAGGAAACAAATGTGTAATTTGTAGCAACCCTATTGCAGAAGGCACACCTCATTTTGCTGGGGCATGGACCTGGCTTGATGCCACTGCCGTCCCTAGGCTGGCAGCATCTGTCTGTGGGCTCACAGCCAAATCGAAGTGAGCATGGACTGCACTCCTGGGGCAGCACCCAGCACAGAAGAACTGCTTGCTCAATCTTTGCTCAGCGAGCAGCCAAATCTTCCCTCTGGATCCACTGGCCAACCCTGTTCCATTGCCCAGTTCCTTAGTGTTAGGGGTGCAGGTGCTGGAGCTATGCCTGGGCCTAGGGGCAGAGTGATCCTAAAGCTGATGAGAGGGTCTGGGCAGCAGGAACTAAGTCTTCAGGAGTCACTGAGCTAAAGTGGAAGTGGCGGCCTGAGGGGTGGGATGCAGAAACGGCATTTGGTGCTGGGCATTTGGACTATTAAAAGCAGTCTATCAACAGGGATGGAATCCCCACTTCTTCACCTACTACTTCTGTGACCTTTAGTCAGTGGTTAACCCTCTTTGGGCCTCAGTTTCCTCATCTTTAAAATGGTTATACAGCACCTTCTTCAAGATGAAGAGTCATCTTGAGGATTGAATGAAGCCATATATTGAAAATGCTTAGCACTGTTTCCGGCAAGTAGTAGATGCTTAATAAGCAGAACTTTTTTACTGCCTGAGTAGCATGTTAATAGTTGATCCCAGTGATTTTATTTTGGGGCTGCCAGCCAATACCCCCAATATTTCATTCTGCCTCCTTGCACCTTCCCAAGTTCCTTCCTCCAGGACAACACCTTCCTCCAGCACAACAGCAGGGGCAGAGGAACCGGTCTTCCCGGGAGAAGGTTTTACGCATGTGACCCGCTCCTTTGTGATGTCGGGGAGCTGTATGTCCAGAGGCAGCAGATACTCTCGGGTGTTCTGGGCGAGTCTACACCCATGCATCTGGTGCTCAGCTGATCAAGGCTCGGTTCTGCCTGGGCACTTGGGCTCTGTTCCCTGAGCCCCTTGTCCTCCTCCTGAGATGGTGGGCTAGCCTGGGCACATGCTTATTGTTGATTGTGATGACAGCAGAGGGCACAAGGGTAAGCCCAGGAGCACATGTGTGTTTTAAACCTTCCACCATTTCACATCCACTAGCATCCCACGAACTGGGGCAAGTCACATGGCCAAACTCACAGTCAAGGGACAGAAAACACACTCTATTTCCTTATGGAGAGATGCTTTGCAAGACGAATGCAAAAGGTGTGGACACAGGGTGGGATGAAGAATTGGAGTCACTGGTACAGTCTACTGAGTGTGGGAGAAACTGATTTTCTGTAATAAACACAAACTTGTCTGGGGATGGTAGCTCATACTTGTGATCCTAGTGCTTTGGGAGGCCAAGGTAGGAGGATTGCTTGAGGAGAGAAATTTGAGACCAGCATGGGGCAACATGGTGAGACCCTGTCTCTACAAACTATTTTAAAATTAGCCAGGCATGGTGGCGGACACCTGTAGTCCCAGCTAGTCGGGAGACTGAGGTGGGAGGATTGCTTGAGTCGAGGAGGTTAAGGCTGCGTGCAGTGAGCTATGGATTGTGCCGTTTCACTCCAGCCTGGGAGAGAGAGCGAGACTTTGTCTCTAAAAATAAAAAAGAGAGAAAGAACACACACACACACACACACACACACACACACACAGAGCGAGACTTTGTCTCTAAAAATAAAAAAGAGAGAAAGAACACACACACACACACACACACACACACACACACACACACCCCTTTTCTTTGTCTTTACAATAGGCACTTATTCCATGTGATTGTGAGGAACATCTTAGAATAGAGGTTGTGTTTAATTTAGATAACAACATGAAGGGCTTTTTCCTGATAACTCTTGTAAACCTTCAGGCGTCAGGCAACTGTCAGAGGCAAACTCCACTGTCAGTAAGGGTCTGGAATGTCCCATGCCACATACGTTATGTCCCCCAAAGCGCTCCATGGCTGTTCCTGCCCCGCCCGGCAAGCTGTGTTTGTCGTGGATGCTGTCACTGCTGCTTTTCCCACATGGGGGTGCTGTCCATGTGGACGGGAGCGGGGACCAATCTTTATTTCTTGAGTTATGGAAAGGGTCATTCATGGTGGAAAGCTGAGGGACCGGGCTCCCAGTTTCCTGTCTGTTTCGGGTATGTCATTGTGCCCCACTGGCCAGCACTTCGTTCTGTTGTGTCTGTGGGTTTTCCTGATGCAGGGAGCTCATAGTCAGCCAGTCAAAGGTGCTGATCTTCTTGCCTTAGTCCTTTGGCAGGTGCTGGGGCACCGAGTGTGGGAGAGGAGGCTGAGAGGAGGACATGCTAACTTCCTTGCAGGCACCCTAATCTTTTCATGCCTTAGTTTATGTGCAAATCGGGGATGCCGTCTTACAGGGTTGCTGTGAGAAAATTATGATGTAATTCATGTAAGGAGCTTAGAAAAGTGTCTGGCACATAAACGCTCAATGCACATGTGTCAAGCGTGTCACTGGGCTCCACTGGTGTATATGGATGCATGGTGTCATGGAAACCCAGAGATCCAGCATGGGAGGTGTGACTCAGGCCAGACTGGGGAGGGGGTGCCCCCACAAAGGCTTAGGGGATTATGACCCTAGGAAAGACCCACAGCCCTCCCTGTCCCCCGCTGCTAAAGTGCCTGGTGGTTTCCCCCATTTCTGCCCACAAAGCCAAGTCCATTCTAAGGGTGGGAGGAAGTCACGCTTAAGAGGTGAGGATGGGAAGAAGGGACCGTATATTTTATTTTATTTTTAATCAGAACGTAGTTCTGGGAGAGTGAGACTACAGACCAATGACCCATTTATAGAAGTGTTAACCTAAATAATAAACAGAGAGGAGAGGAAGGCTCTCTAAAGAAGTTGATGTTTATTCTGGAACAGGCATTTCAATGGAATACCGGTGCCACTGTAAGCTGTGCGTGTTCAGGGAGGTAAAGAAAAAAAAAAGGGTTTTGTTTATTTGTTTCGTTTTGAGCATGGTCTTGCTTTGTTGCCCAGGATGGAGTGCAGTAGTACAATCACAGCTCACTGCGGCCTCAACCTCCCAGACTCACTTGATCCTCCTGCCTCAGCCTCCCAAGTAACTAGGACCACAGCTTTTGCCACCACATGCTAAATTTTTTATTTAATATGTTATAGAGACGGAGTCTCTCTGTGTTGCCCAGGCTGGTCTCAAACTCCCAGACTCAAGTGATGCTCCTGCTCAGCCTCCCAAAGTATTGGGATTATAGGCATGAGCCACCGTGCCTGGCAAGACAAAGGTTTTTAAAGGAAAAATGAGGAGGATTACCTCAATGCTCTGGGATAATTATGCTTTGCTACAAGGATCCATGGCAAGGGTGACACCAGTTCGAGTTGCCAGGCAGATGCCCTCCCAGTACTTTTGTGTGTGAGGTTGTGATGGCCTTTGTGTACAGTTGTAGGTTTTGCAGTCTTTTGTGATAGTTCTTATGATCAGGAATTCATGAGTGAGAATTCCCCCTTCTTGGCCTTCCTCACCTCTATTTGTTGGGTGGGGTTCTTTTTGTTTTGTTTTTTTAAAGAGATTTAGAGCAAGGTCTCACCCAGCTGCCCAGGCTAGAACACGATGGCCATTCACAGGCATAATCACAGCTCACTGCAGCCTCGAACTCCTGGACTGAAGCAGTTCTCCTACCTCAGCCTTGTGAGTAGGGGCAACGGGAACATGCTACCATGGCAGGATCCATCAGGGTTTCTAACATGTCATAACTCCATTTTTATTTTGACACCTTTCCCAGAGATAATGAAAGGGAGAATGGATGAGAGGGGGAATGAATGAAAGAGAGAATACTAACTGAATGCATGTCTGTGCCAGGCGTTCCAAACACTTTCACTCCCCCCTTCCTCTGGGACCACGAGGCAGAAAATGGAAGAACTGGGGTCCAGCCCCAGATCTATGTAATTCTTCCTAGTTAATCAAATTGGCATTTTGTTCTTTGGATAGTCCGTATGTCCATGAGAAACTTACTTCCCCTTCTTCCCCTTCTGCCCTTCTCCACCATGGTCATGACTTGGGGGAGTGAGCTCCAGCCTAACAGCAAGTTCCCAGCATCCCTGCACCAGGCGTTGCAATGGGAGTTCATCTCAGACCACTAGTCCCAAACAGTGAGACAACTCACAGATGCCATTTGTTCTGTTCACGTTTCCAGTGATCCTAAAATGAACCCTAGCCCTTGGGAACTGCAGAGCCTGCAGGATAAATAGTATGTCTTGCGAAGCAGCCCTCACACCCAGGAGGAGGCAGCGTGCTTGCCTCTGCTTCCTGGCATCCCTTGGCTCAGCTGATGACACTGATGTTTGTGTGGGTAGTTGAGTTCATGGACTTTGTGCCATATTTTCCAAAGTCTGTGGCTCCATTTTGAGATCACGGTCTGAACTCTTGACTCTGGCCAGCCCTTTCCAGACGTGTCACCCAAGCCATGAGGGGGATCAAGGGAGGAAGCGAGGGTGGCTTGGGTCAGATCCCCACTGCTCCTGTTGAATAAACAAGTCCAGCTCCCACTGCCTGCCTTAGGCTGAGTCACTGGCAGCCATCCTCTCCCCTTGGAAAGGGCAGCACGTAGTTGGTAATTTTCTGTACACAGGCTCCCACCCATGCTTCCTGCATGCACCCTGGCCCATGAGGTCTCCTGGGATTGTTGGAGACAGCATGGTGAAATTGACACGGCATGACACAGACCAGCTGTGGTCACAAGTGTCTCTTGGCTGGCTGGTTGGCTTTCTGGGATGACTGTCTTTAAGCCACGAATATGTGACTCAAATTTTGTTTCACTTCCTTGCTTAGCATGGTGAGTCCATGGTGTTTATGTTGTCATTCGTTCGTTTAATGAATATTGACGGAGCACCTGCAGGATGGCTTGAGCTAGGGTCATAGTCTGTCTTGCAGAGGATGCACAAGTAAACAGGCAGCCGCAAGACACTCCAGAAGGAGTTTTAAGGGGGGAATTCCAGGATGGGCAGGGGTAAAGCCACTGGCCTAGCATCCCCAGAGAAAGCAGCAACGAAGTTTATCCACAAAGGATGAGTAGAATCTTGGCTAGGTAAAAGGCGAGGAGAGCATTTGAGAGAGGGAGTAGTGCATGCAAGAGATGAAAGCAGCTGTTGGCAGGTCTAGGTGCAGGCTGCTGAGAAGGGCTGGAGTGGGGACCGTTGAGGGACCAGGCTGCGTATCCTGAGATACGCAGGAGCTGGTTAGCCATGCTAAGAAGTTTGGGCTTTCTCCCAAGAGCAATGGGGACACACTGGAGGATTCTCAGCAGGAGAGATACAAGACTGAATTTGCTTTTCATGGGAGGCAGGCATCCGAGCAGAGCAGGGCTGGAGCCTGGGAGACTTTGGCAGTGACCAGAGGGAGATAGCAGGGGCTTGAACGAAGGCTCTAGCAATAGCAACAAAGAGAGATGGACAAATTCAAAAGATCTAGGCAAGTGATGAGATGTAACAACACTCAGCATGCTGGCTTGGGCAACTGCAGCGTGGTGGTGCCATTTCCTGAAATGAGAATCGGAGCAGGGTAGGATTTGGTGTAGATGCTAAGTTTAGTTTTTGGATAGACTGAGAGTGGGACCTGTATGACCTCTGAGCAAAATCGTCGGTGAGTTAACATCCCAGAAATGAGCAGCCCCTCTATTCTTTTCTTCCAGCAGAATATTTACTGAGTACCTACTGCATGCCAGATAATGTTTTGGACACTCTATGTTATCAGAGGTGTCATTCGGCAGCCAAGTATGACCTCAGATACCTCCTCAGTAAGGCCCACCCACAAACTGAAAACAGGAATCAGCATTATGAGCCAGCGATCAAAAAGCGTACTGTTTTTCAGATCAGCAGACAAACAGCGACCTGAAGATACTCTTCCAAAAGCAAGATATGATTAGATTGACCAGTGTGTGCTTTTTTTTTTTTTTTTGAGACGGAGTTTCGCTCTTGTTACCCAGGCTGGAGTGCGATGGCGCAATCTCGGCTCACCGCAACCTCCGCCTCCTGGGTTCAGGCGATTCTCCTGCCTCAGCCTCCTGAGTAGCTGGGATTACAGGCATGTGCCACCATGCCCAGCTAATCTTTTGTATTTTTAGTAGAGATGGGGTTTCACCATGTTGGCCAGGATGGTCTTGATCTCTTAACTTCATGATCCACCCGCCTTGGCCTCCCGAAGTGCTGGGATTACAGGAGTGAGCCACCGTGCCCGCCCCGCCAGTGTGTGCTAAGGAGGTTTACGCTAGAATGATGCTGCTGTAGTTGGAGGAAAATGTCAGTCTAACTCCTGGATTTCATGTCTGTATTTTCCCTTGAGGTTATGCATTTCACAAATTCAGAAGCTTTTCTGTGGGAATTTGAAGGACAAGAACATCCAAAGTGGGGAAGCAGGTGAGTTTTTGTTATCTGTGGATTAAGCCAGAATGTTGCTGACTCCAGGGGCATCTTGTGGTCTTTATGGAAGAAAACCAGCCCATTAGCCAGGGTGCTAGTCTGTAAGTTGCAATTCTTATCCTCTCCTCAGCATCTAAGAAATAATAAGTTCACTGTAATTACTTGTCAAATGTGCAGCGAATGAAGCCACACTTGGTAAACACATTTAAGCTCTTAGCTGTGATCAAGACAAACGTGTTGATGTCAATCAATAGCCCACACCTGTAATCCCAGCAGGGAGGCCGAGGTGTGTGTATCACTTGAGGTCAGAGTTTGAGACCAGCCTGGCCAATATGGTGAAACCCCATCTCTACTAAAAATACAAAAATTAGCCAGGCGTGGTAGCATGCACCTGTAATCACAGCTACTTGGGAGCCTGAGGCAGGAGAATTGCTTGAACCCAGGAGGAGGAGGTTGCAGTGAACTGAGATTGTGCCATTGCACTCCAGCATGGGTGTTAGAGCAAGACTCCATCTCAAAAACAAGAGAAGTAGCCTTTGTACTGAAAGACTAAACCGAGTGTAGCTAGCATAAAGCAGCTGTCTCTTCGGCTCTAACCAGTCATGGCCTGGATGTTCACAGCTGCACTTGTTCAAGAGGACTTCTCTGAGATAAGATTAAGAATCAGGATAAGTCCTTCCAGCTAGAAAAAGTTTCATTGAGCCTCATGAGGAGGCTGGACAGTTTCTTAAAGCA
Source organism: Saguinus oedipus (assembly GCA_031835075.1). Lineage (NCBI taxonomy): Eukaryota > Metazoa > Chordata > Mammalia > Primates > Cebidae > Saguinus > Saguinus oedipus. The sequence goes on from CM063179.1 coordinate 128,058,315, forward strand.
GCTTTTTTTTTTTTTTAATAAAGCCTACTGCATGGTGTGGCTGCCTGAGATCAGAGCCAGCCTCTTTTCTGAAGAGAGGCTCATAAATTTTTTCCCACCTTCAACTCTGAACAAGAAAAGTAGTCTGAGACCATCTCCTGGCATGAGAGAAAGAGCTCTGAATTGATTAGTGATGGCTGCCGTGCATTGACCATTCTGAAAGTGGGAACTGACGTCCAGTGAGTGAATGTGCTGTATCCACAATTCCGTTCCTGCCTGTGATCACCCTAATGGGCTGAGACTTTTTCTAACTCCGCATAACCAGACCACCTAAGGTGATGCAAGATTTGAGATACAACCCCCGCCCCCCGAACTCCAGCACCAAATACTATCATAACATTGGTGAATAACAATAATAATACCAAGAAGAAAAATCAGGTACCCAAGGTCACACCGTGAAACTAATGGCAAAACCAAGAAGTACTTAGATGGGGCTAGTGGCCCTTCAGGTCCTGTCTGGCACTGAAATTGAGGGTCTTAGGCACATCTCCTTCCCCCAGCTCTGTACTAACAGCACAGGAGCTGAGCCATGCAGAGTCCTCTCCCCACAACCTCTTGAGTCTCCCCTGGCCTGCTATCCTCGGTTCCGCCCTCTGCCCTCCTATCAAAAAGCACCTTTTTTTGTGATCATTGATTTTGTTCTCAGGATAGCTGCCCCTGAAGAAAGTCTTCTGCAGTTTGCAAAGAGCCTTCTTTATATTGTCAAGGGAGGGTCACGAGAATCCTGCCTCTTTGGTGGGCCTGCTATTGCTTTTCAGATGGGTCGTGCTTTGATACCCATAGCCCAGCAACAGGGAATTGGCGGGTGATCTGGCTTCATGGGGGACACGTGGCAGTGTCTGGAAACATTTTTGGGTGTCACAGCTGGAGAGGAAGTGCTATGGGCATGCAGTAGGAAGATGCCAGGGCTGCTGCTGGGCATCCATGGTGCAAGGGACAGCTCCCCAACAGACACGTATCTGGCCCCAAATGTTTACAGAGCTGGGGCTGAGAAATACTGTCATGCGGAAGCCAGAATAAGGCCCCCCCCCCCGAAAAGAGTCCCTGCCACCTTACTTCCCTGTTCCATGACCTTTCCTCATTACCCACGCTGAAGGGCAGCGTGAGTGCCTCTGAAATCCTACAGCTGTTAGTCGACCGCTATCCTGGACATGTGTCATGTCCTGGGGGACCTTGTAAGACTGCTTCGGTGTCTCCCTCAAAGCCCGTGCACCCCCGAGGCCCACACTTCACCGCTTCCTCTCTGAGATGCCTGTGGAAGCTGCTTGCCTGCTTCATCTGCTTAACGACCCACCTAGCAAAGGAGACGGGGGAGGAAGCTGACGAGTCTTTGAGTGGGGACGTTATTGATGCATTTGCTCAGCATTATTTTCTCTCCTCAGATGTGATTCTCGAGTGCCTGGGCTTCAAATGGGAACTCCATCAGCCCCAGCTTTTCCAGTCTCAGACCTTGGCCAAGCTCTACTTAGAAGCCCTGGCACAGGGCAGCACATCCCCCCTGACGGAGCTGGAGAAGCCTCTGCGAGGTACTTCCTCCCTGGTGCCCACTGCTGGAGCCGCGGTGCCCTCTATCTTGACAGTCCCCAGCTGGGAACATGGTTATCTGTTTTGAGACCACAGTCACTCTAGCAGTCAAGAGCAAGGCTCCATAGTGTTATCTCATCCCATGACAGCCTCAGTTTCCTCAACTGTAAAGTGGGGATAATATATCTTAGGATGCAGCTTTGAAGAGTAGAGGGGGTACTAGGTGTGAGGTTCTAGAACAAGGCCTGGCACACAGCAAGCACTCAGTACATGCCAGTTACTATCCTTGTAATAACCCGAGTCTCATCTGGCCAGCCCAGACATAGAGGCTCTACCTACTTCTTTGAGAAGAGAAACGGGCTGGGCACAGTGGCTCACACCTGTAATTCCAGTGCTTTGGGAGGCTGAGGTGGGTGGATCAACTAAGGTCAGGAGTTTGAGACCAGCCTGACCAATATGGTGAAACCCCGTCTCTACTAAAAATACAAAAATTAGCTGGGTGTGGTGGCAGACACCTGTAATCCCAGCTACTCAGGTGGCTGAGACAGGAGAATTGCTTGAACCCAGGAGGTGGAGGTCGCAGTGAGCTGAGATTGTGTCACTATACTCCAGCCCGGGTGACAGAACAACACTCCATCCCTCCCCCAAAAAAACGGGCTGTGTGGAAGGAAGGCAGACTTCTGACATCTGCGCTTGTGTGGCTCTCAGTGTGCTGGCTCGAGGCCCGTGTGTGTGTGTGTGTGTGTGTGTGTGTGTCTGTTTTGTTTGTTGTCTTTGCTTTTCTTTCCTCTTCTCTTCTCTCTTCCACCTCATTCCAAACAGAATGTAGGCCACTTCTTTCTTTGTCTCCTTGTCTAGTCCTGACCACCTCGGCCTCCTCTCAACAGCTCTCTAAGTCTTCTCCATCTGCACTGCCAGCTACTGCTTTGGGCTACAGGTTGGGCTGACTCATAAGCAGGTGCCATGGAAAATGTGAAGGCCCCAAAGCCAGCCAGCATACCAGTCAAGATGGACTTTCATTTCCGAGACATGCCAGCAGAGCCCTGTTATTCCAGAGCCAGACAGGCAGCTGGAACCCCTGGTCATTCCCCTCCCTGAGCCCGAGCCCGAGCCCGGAGGGAGAGCCCCGCCGCCTGCGGGAATCTGACTCAGCCCTTCCCCGCTGCGCAGGCAGTGAGAGCCAGCTTGGCTCCCGCAGAACTGCAGCAACCTGGGTGCTGGCTCATGAGCTTCGGTGCTCTTCTGAAGCCTTTGTTCCAGCATCTTCAAGAGCCAGACTGGGCTCTTCCGCCTCCCCTGTACCCAAGTCAGAACACTTGCCAGGCCAACAACGAAAGGCTCTGGTGAGCCAGACAGTGAGTTCATGGAAAAGCAGGAGAGTTTGGAAGGGGAAATGGAGTCGTTAATGTGACGGTCTCTAACATGTCTAGAATGGGTTCCTAAAATGAAAATATTTGGCCCTCCTAAGACAGCCACTCTGATCCAAGCCTCCCTGAGAGAGGCTTTGCCTGGCTAGGAGCCAACAGGGAAGGTGCAGAGGTGAAACCCCAGTGCCCTGGACTGTCACGACTCCAGCGTCTCCTCCGAAGCTCCGTGGACTGCTGAAGCCCTGGGATTCACGTCTTTCGATAGGAACAGTCACAGTCCTTCATGTGCCTTTAAAAAAGAACGTATCTGACAATGGTGGTTTGTATACCTGTCTCACAGTCAGCATTTCCCTGTTCTTGAGGTCATCCGCATGGCTATCCTGGAATTTCTGTCCCAACCCTGGAGTGCTAGGCTCCAGAGATGCACAGGCTCTCCAGCTGCTCGATTTCCTTCCATGGAGAGGACATGTTTATTCTCCAGTGTGGAATCCAAGAAGGAAGTGGCTCACTTACTAAAAACAAACTAACCAACTTAGCTTTGGAGAACCTTGGAGAAGAGTATAATCAAATTACTGATACCTTATCCAATTTGGGGGTTTTACTTAAGCTGGAGGGAATATTGAATGTCTGTCTTCCACTTACTCTGACATAACTGATTCCCTCCCTCCCTCCCCTCCTCTCTCCCTCCTCCCTTCCTTCTTTTCTTCCTTCCTATGTGGAATGCTTAGCTTATGCTAGGCATTGTGCTAGGAGCTTACCATCTGAGGGTACAAACCCACAATGATGGCAAAGCATGGCAAATATCATGACACATATTAACCACCACCTCCTGTGTACCTACTATGTGCTGGGCACTCACGTGCATCCTCCCGTTTACTGTCTGCCATGGGGTGGATGGTAGGCTGGCATGAGTAGATGAGAGGCCTTGTAGTCATGCTGGAGAAGAATGTGATCCAGAGTGGAGCAAGCCTGGCACTTAGTAGGTTCTCACTGAGTATTTGCTGAATGAGAGCCAGCACAGAGTCAGGTGATGGAGGACAGCGAGGGGAGACTGAGGGAAAGGGACTCTGCTCTCTCTTTCTTTATCGTTGCACAGGATGATGGACTTTTTGGCTCTGGCTCACATCACTTTTCATTGTCTGGAACCTTGAGCTCCCTGGCAATGGAATCCATGCGCTGCATTCATTCAGCCAATATTCACTTGCACCAGTGTGTGGAAGCCTGGGGTGGGCCCAGGGGATGGAGCAGCGAGCAAACCACCTTAGCTGAGCTGTGGGAGGGAAGAGCGCAACAGGGACACAGAATAATACATAAAAGGTCACCGTCAAGTTAGTCTGTGAAGAAACATAAAGCTAGTTAGTGGGGGAGTGGGGTGCTACCTCACACATGGGGTTAGGAAAGGCCTATCAGATGGAGGGACATGTGAGAAGGTCCCTGATGAGGGAGGGAGGGCAGGAGGTCCACACCATCCTGAGGAGCATGGTGAGAGGAAGCAGGTGGGAGGATGATGGGCAGAGCAGTGGGCAGAGGCTGCAGGCCGTGTGGGATTTGGGGCTGCTAGTAGAGCTTTGGCTTTGGTGCCAGGAGTGTGGGGCACCTCTGGAGACCTGAGGGGAGTGCAACTCTGTAACTCACGTTCTAGAATGACTGAGTGGAAGGAATTGGCTAGCAACGAATTGGGCTACCTTTTTCCTTGGAAATCCTTGGTGGCAGGGGTCCCTAGAGTGGAGCTCTCTGGGCCAGAGTGACAATAGCCACCACATGACACCTCAGTCCCATGTTCATCCTTCAGCAGGTGGCACTCCCACCATCTGCCTCTGCACTGCCCCAGGTGCGCGGGGCGCAGAAATGACTGAGGTTCACTCTGCCCTCAAATTGCTCACAGCCTAATAAAAGAGAAGGTTGGGGGAAGTCATAAGTATGTAAACTGCAGTGTGAGCATCAGTTTCTCAGTTTTGACAACACACACGGCAATGCAGGATCGTTGTGGGGAGTTAGGCGAGAGACACGTGGGAATTCTGCACTATTTTGGCAACTTCTTATGAGTCTTAAGCTATTTAAAAATAAATTAATATTTAAAATATGTCTGTGGCCCAGGCGCAGTGGTTGACACCTGTAATCCCAGCACTTTGGAAGGCCTAGGTGGACAGATCAACTGAGGTCAGGAGTTTGAGACCAGCCTGGCCAACATGGTGAAACCCCATCACTACTAAAAATATAAAACTAGCCAGGCATGGTGGCGCATAATCCCAGCTACTTGGGAGACTGAGGCAGGAGAATCGCTTGAACTCATAAGTTGGAGGTTGCAGTGAGCTGAGATAGTGCCACTGCACTCTAGCATGGGTGACAAGAGTATAACTCCATCTCACCCGAAAAACTAAATACATACATACATACATACAAATATATCTATGAAACAAACAAAGAAAATATAGTGTGATTCCTGTCTTGAAGCCTCACGGACACGCAAGGGTGGTGGGTGCCTCCCACTGTGTCTTCCCCCTGGTTATCTCATCCATCCATCATCATCTCATTTCCTTTACTAGCTCAATCACCTAAGAAGACCAAAGAAAGATCCCCCGTAAAGAAGATGATCATTTCCTTGAAGATCAATGACCCACTGGTCACTGAAGTCCGTATGTATACACTCGTCTATATTCTGAGAATGCCATTGAACAAATGGTCCTCCCAGATTTAAAAATGAAACAAGCAACAGCAAAGCAAAACAAACCAACAGTCCACAATGTTCAGTGCTTTCTTCTTAGAAAGGCCTGAACATTCACAGAAAGAAGGGGTGAGGAGGCTAGGGTGACTCGGAGGAATGGAAGAAGGTGGAATACTACTAGAGAGGTTGTCATGGAGAAAGGGTGTGAAGGATGCAGAGACTGGGAGGAAATAGCAGCCTTCTCAGAGATGGACCCAGAACAAAAGGAATTGCCCTTCTAGGCTCACACCCACCCAGGAAAGCCGTGAGGCCCAGCCTTGCTCCCAAATAGCACTTGACCCCCCCAATCACCTCCCCTAACTTGGGCTCACTCTCTCCCCATCCCTTCACAGCCACTCAGAGGCACGCTTCTTTGTGCAACACGCGTGATGTCATGTGATGGCAGTTGTTTAGGAATCGCTAGGTGAGGAAACTTCAGCATTAGTTGGGCCATGTTGCCAGAGGACATTGATGGCATGACAGCATGATTTGCGATCACGTGAGACTTGGAATCAGCCAGGTCCACCTGGCCCCTAACCAAGGCAGTTCAGTTCCTGAACCATCAAATTATTCTGGCTCTTTCTAAGAAGGCTTTAACCTTTTAGAAGTCCCCAGACTCTAAGGAGAATCTGCTGCCTCTGCACCCTCCCAAAATAAGTACTACTTGCACACAACATTCGGAACCTATTTGGGCAGTCACATTCCTGCACAGGCCACAGACCCCAGGTTAGAGAACCCCAAGATGGTCTCACCTCTGAGAGCAGGCTTAAGAGAGTATCCTTTCAGCAGAAGCTCAGCTTTCTTTAGCTTCACTCAGCTCCTTTGGAAAGGCTGGTAGCACAGATCGTCAGCTTCCATGCATTGCCTGCATCTGGGTCAGAGATGGTGCATTTTCTTTAAGGACCCCTCTGCCCTCCCAGCTGCAGGAGTGAGGGAGGGCCCCGGGTGGTGTCCTCTGTGCAGAGCCCCATGCTGATGGCCCTTTTGGCTGTGCCTCCCCAGCCTTCGCCACGGCCCTGAAGAGCCTCTGCATGAGTGAGGTGGAGATTCGCTTGGACAACGTGCTGGGGGTCCTGGCTTCCGCCCATATCCTCCAGTTCAATGGCCTGTTTCAAAGGTAAGGAAACAAGGCTGACTTCGGGCAGGGCCAGGCCTCGGGGAATCAGAAGGACAATTCCTGGTCCATTTGGTAGAACATTCCTCTTCACTGGGCTAAGACATCTCAGGTGTCTCTATGCCAAGCATGGCCTTGAGCCTGAAAAGGAACTGAGACACTCATTCACACTAGCAACATATTAATTTTAACCAAACGATTCTCAATTCTTGACTCACAGGAACGAAATGCAAATGGGAGGATTTCTACCATGGGGAGAGACTTTGTGCATATACGCAGTGACTTCCTAGTAGCCCTCAAGCCAGGCTTGCTTATCAATTTCACCTCTTTTCACTGTTGGCTAAAAAAAGCATCTCTCTCCTTTGAGTCTTACAGATACACAGAGGCTGGCCATTGGAGAACAAGCTGACTTTTCCATCACTGTCAGTCCTCATTTTTCCTGCTCATTTGAGATAGTCTTGTTTTTTCCTGTAAATAATATTTTGATTGTTATAAATGTTACATATTATAGCTCTTTTGGAAGAGAGGAAAATGCAAAGATCAAAGTTAAAATAGCCCCCAAATCACCCCTGCCCATTTGCGGCACAGCCTCTCTTTTGGACATTCAGACCCCGCTGGCCCACCTAGGCTGCCAAGCAGGATGGTTCATCAGGGTGTGTCGGGGGTGTGGAGAAGAGGTGGCGGGGGACCAGGAGGCATTCAAAGTGGGTTGGCATTGAACATGAACGCTTCCTCATCCTGACAAAGGTTGCCTGGTCTCATGGATGCAGAAATCATGAGCATGAGAGGGTAACAGACATTGCTTGGTGTTTCTGCCTGCATTCAAGCAGCCATGGAAATGCACCCTGGAGGGGTGAGAGTCAGAGCTCTCAATCTGCACTGGGCTTTTCCTACAAAGTCAAAAGCAACCTGGGTCCATGCAGGGTCTGTGCTCAGTTCTGAATAAGGTGCCCTTTAGTTTCTGTGTACCTTGGCGGTCTCCGACATAAAATGTGGTTCAAACTATTTGTCCTATCTGCTTCCCAGGACTTTGTTGGGGATTAGGAGATGTCAGCACATAGGGCTTTGGGATGGAGTGTTTCTTTGCCTTTCAGTTCTCAGCTCTTTGCAGGGATGACCTCATTTCATCTTCCCTGCAACCCTAGTAGGTAGGACTATTACTATGCTCATTTTACAGATGAGAAAACTGGGGCCGTGGGAAGTAAGTAACTTGCCCAAGGCTACATAGCAGCCAAGTAGAGAAGCCAGGACTCGAAGGTCGAGGGGCCCTGGGACCTGCACATCTAACACTGTGCTTTTCACTTTGTACTTTGGGTGAGGTGGTAATGTCATCATTTGCTCATTTGTGGTTCTGACCCTCCCTTCAATGGCATTTAGTCAGGAGGGGTTTGCTTAGGGTCACTCACTTGTCAAGTTATTCACTCACACCTACACTCATTCATTCACCTGCTTCAAGGACAATTTCTTGGGCTTCTCTGGGAGGCCGAGGAGACAGTGAGGCATCAGATGGGCAGGATCCCTGCCCTCTAAAGTCTCCTGTCCGGCAGTCTCCAAGACATCAGAAGTGAATAAAGGTGGACGGAATGAAGTTTGGGAATTCCTAAATGGAAAGTGTTGTGCTATGTATTATTAAGTTCAAGTAAAATTAGCACCTGTAATAAGAAAGAGCATTTCTTGGAACTCCCCCTCCTTTTTTGTATATCCCATAATATTCCTCCATTCCATGAATGCTTGTGAAAGGGTAAGTGAACCAAGTGGAAAATCATTCATGGGATTCATTTCTCTAGAATATTTTGTTTCTTCTTCCGGGCGCTTTCAGGGACGTGTGCCTACTGGCTCGACGTCCTGAAGACAGAGGTGGTATCTCGTAGCTTTTTTTCCTGATTCCCGATGCAATTCAATATAAAGAAGAGATCAGGGCAGGAGCTGGTCTGCCTGGTTTGTTTACTTCTTAAAGCTCAGTCTCTTTATCTGAGTGAATGAAGGAATGAATGAACATTCCATCTAAACCAAGAGAAGACATTAGCTGCTCTGCAGAGGGAAGAGATGGATTTCTCCTGGGGATCTTACAGGTTTCAATTCATTTTTTTGTAGAGTTCACACAGTCAGATTCAACCCCATGAATGTTTTTGAGCTGGTGCCTCATTCTGGGAATCCTGAAATGACTGGGGCCGGACCTTTGATCTGGAGCATCTGGCAGTGTTGTTGGGAATGCAGGTGCCTGGACCTCTCTGCATTGAGGAGGGGCCTGGAGTCTTGAAGAGGCACTCCAGTGTGGGGTTAGGTGGCTGTGGCAGATGAGAGATGAGTAGTTGCAGGCAAAGCCAACTGGTATAGCCTCTTAGAGCCATCTAAGGAATCTGGCCTTGACCTGAAGGTGGTGGGGTGAAAAGTCCAGGTTTTCCTGAGATTCCTCATGGCCCTTCCATTGTATGTGTCACCCACTGTCAGCCCAGCATAGTCTTGTGATGTATAACTATGAAATCATAGCTCCTTTACACAGAGAATTTCTGAGCGGCTATTTTTTGGTGTGGTCCAGGAAGGTATCTCTGACCTGAATGCTGGAAGAGCAGCTTCCCTCTTGAAGTGGGGCCTCTGGCCACTTTCTGTCTCCAAGCCTCAGCTGCCCTACGTTAGGAGCAGACTGGAAGCCACATCTAGCCTCCAGAACTTTCCCCGCCGGCTGATCCAGAGATGAACCAAGTATAGCAGGTCCTTCAGTCTCCTTTCCCCTCCCCCTGCCTTGTTTTGAATGCCAGAGCAGGAAGGGCTTTGCAGATACTGAGCCAAACCTTTCATTCCACTGATGAGCAAACACAGCCTTGCCTGAAGTTGATGGGACCTGCCCAAGATTCTCCAGATAACTGTGGTGGGGCTGGGATTCTAGAGCAGAGGCCAGGGGCCTGCACACAGCTGGGCTGGGTCTTGCCTGCCTTTGAGAGGCTGATGGTGCAGTTGGCAGGGTGTGGCACCATAGGGTCTGTGTGTGTGTGTGTGTGTGTGTGTAACAGAAGTGCCCCAGGTCACTCTGAAAGCTTCACAATGTTCAGGTACTAAATGAGACCTCACAGGTTATCTCAGCTGAGCTCCCAGACAGTGGGGAAATCACCAGATGACTGCTTAATTCTGAATCACACGTGCCCGAGGCCTCCCATCTTTGAGGTATGCAGTGTGTGCACACAGCTTCTACTGGGTGATATTCCTTTGACTCTCATATCAACATCTTCATTGACACTTGGGCTAGAGTCACAGCTGGGATTATGGCTGTCACACGTATGTACCAGCACATATGTGCACGTATGTGTATGCACACACATGCTCACATACATCCACATGGAGCACCTCCCTGGTTGTCACTTGGGCTCCTCCAGGCTCACAGGCCCGGAAGAGCATTTCCTTGCCTCCATGCAGGGCTGAACTTCCTCTGTGCGCAATTGCCTCGTCCTTTAGAATTTCTGGAAATGGAAAGCCCCCACCTGCCTGAGCCAGAGGTGAGCCTGGGTGGCTTTCTTTGCTTCTTTTGTTCTGGGAAATCTGATCATTCCAGTCCAATCCAGCCAATGGGTTTGACAGTGTGGATGAGGAAGCATAAGAGAAGGTGCCAGCCTTCTGGGGCATTCATTTCTTCCTGCCAACTCCAAGCCCAGCTAGTGTTCCCTGTAGATTTTGACAGATAAAAGCTGGCACCTAAAGGCTCCTGTGCCCCGTGAGGGTGGGGCCCGAGCCTCCTGTTCAGTCTCGTCACACCTTGGGCTTCACCCTCTGCTGACTGATGAGGCCATGTGCTCCAGGAGGAAAGGGCTTCCATCTGTCCCTAGTGGCATTTCCAGAACCAGCAGCACAGGTTGGCACAGAGCTGGCACTCAGGATGCATTTGATGGGGAGGGCTGCGGCCTGTCAGTCTGTTCTTTCATGGGAGATAGGGGGAGGCAATGAACCAGGTAGAAGAAGGCATGGGAATCAAAACTAAGGCAATATGTGGGGAGGAGCAATCAGGGTGGCTTCCAAGAGGAGGTTGTGCTGGAGCTGAGCTTGGAAGAATTACAGCAGTCAAAGAGGGAGAGAGGGGGGACAGGGCGGAGCAGCAACAAACTGGGATGGGCCTGGCCACTAAGAATCAATGCAGCTTCGATGGCCAGAGGTTTGGATGAGCCCAGGTCATGCAGGACCTTGCAGCCACATGAGTAGGTCTTGGTTCAGTCAGCAGAGCGGGGAGTCTGGGCGTGGGAGCGGAGAGTGGCAGAGTCTCTGCAGTTGAGGCTGAGCCCCTCCTGTGTGAAGGATGTGGGATGGCTGCAGGGCAGGGAGGCCAGCTGTTGAGAGGCTATGCCGAGGCTCAGCTGAGAGACCAGGAGGGTCTGAAGGAGGCAGGGGAAGTGGGAGCAGGAGGAGGGCAGGCTCAAGAGACAGCCAAGGTGTGGGATTGACAGGACCCAGCAGTCCTAGAAGCCAAAGTGCCCAGGAGATGACAGCAGCGCCCCGTGTTTCCTTAGCACAGGTTTCCCCAGTACTCAAGACACCTCATGGATAGAGTCGGTCTCATGGTTTGAAAGGCCAATCCTAGCACACGAGGGGGTAAAGTGCCTTGGTCGTGACCGGATTACTTATTCACTGATAATTTCTTAACTACTTCTAGTAAAGGCTTTGAGTGGCTTCCATGAATACATGAAATAAGGCAACAGAAAGCCAAATTATTATTTTTTTAAGGAGAAAGAAAAAGATGGAAAGGCTAAAATTGTGTGCTAACTCTAATAACCTACGCTCTTCCTGAAATGTGCCGCACCTCCAGCTCTGGACTTGCTAGCAGCAGATCAAAAGGGAAACTTGATCAGTGACATGAGATAGAAATAAAAACTAGATAAAAGTTTAAAACACAAATCACTTGGCCAGGTGCAGTGGCACGTGCCTGTAGTCCCAGCTACTCAGGAGGCTGTGGTGGGAGGATCGCTCGAGCCCAGGAGTTCCTGGCTGAAGTGCGTTATGCCAATCAGGTGTCCGCACTAAGTTCGGCATCAATATGGTGACCTCCCAGGAGCGGGGGACCACAAGGTTGCCTAAGGAGGGGTGATCCAGCCCAGGTCAGAAACAGAGCAGGTCAAAACTCCCATGCTGATCAGTAGTGGGATCACACCTGTGAATAGCCATTTCACTCCAGACTGGGCAACATAGTGAGACCCCATCCCTTAAAAAAGAAAAAAACACCTGGGAGAAGTACAGCTACTGTTAGTATTAAAACTGTGAATGTCTTCAGCAGATGACCCCAAACAACCTAGTGATCGATGTCCTCAACAATATCCATAGAATATCCGTAAATAGAACAATAAATCTTGTAATTTTTTTTCCCCTGATGTTGGCAAAAGCAGAACATCAAAATATAACTCAGTAAAAGCTGCCCTTCAGGGATGTGGTTGTTGGTGGCAACGAGACCCCAGCTGCCTTCTGGTCTGGCCTCTTGCAGGATACATTTTAGAATAAGTGCAGAAGGTGCTAGATGTCCTTTAAGCCTCTGCCTGTGAGCAGTGTGTGTCTCAACTGAGCTTAGGACAACCATTGAGTTCAAAGTTGTGCTTCAATATGAGATCCCAGTGGCTATTCTCAGGTGTCCTGTTCAATGAATGAACATCCTATGAGGCAGTTTTGCTGAAGAGAGGTCACTATTAGCTGTGAAAGTTCAGTCACTGAAACGTCTGTGACCCTAACTGCCACATAGCACACCAACCGCATTCCATCTGCCCCAGCCCATGCCCTTCTTGGAGGGAGGCAAGGAACCAGATAGAAGGAAGTCATGGAAATCAAAGCTAAGTGGGTATGTGGAGAGGAGCAATCAGGGAGACTTCCAAGAGGAAGTGGTGCTGGAACTGAGCCCAGACGAATTACTGTAGTCAAAGAGGGAGAGAGAGGGGGCAGTGTGGGGCAGTGTCAAACTCACTGCCCTGCAGCTAGGCCAGCCCTGACATCCCCTCAAAGCGTGGCAGCTGCTCCTGCCCCAGGAACTTTGCACATGCTGTTTCCTCTTCCTGGAAAGCTGGTCTTCCAAACCCTGGCCTGACCGATGCTTCATCCGCCTCTTTCAGGTTTTAAGTGCCATTCTCCTGACTTCTGATCCCTTTTCTGATTTGACCACACTAAGCTGAAGTCCCCATTTTCTGCCTTCTCATCACCTGTTCTTTAACTTTTTAACCCTTAACATAACTGTTAAATGTGGTTATCTGTCTGAAAGTTGACTTAACATGTCACCTCACTGGCCCATCAGTTTTGTTCTTTGCACAAGGACCTTGCTGGGTGCCTAGCACCTAGTATGTGCTCAGTGAATAGATCCTTCATGGGTGGGTGAGCCAAATCAACAGGTCCTAGTCATAAGCACACAGAGACTTTCATCCGAAAGCTTCTCTTTGATTCCATTTGTGCACAGAGTGGAAAGGGGCCTAAGTCCCCTCTAGTGGCACCATAGGCTCTGTACAGGAAGACGGTCCTCAGGAAGGGGGTGTCCAGAGGGCCAAGTCGGCTAAAATCGAATCTTAACTCAGCACCTGGTGGCACTTCAGCTTTGAGCAGTAATCCTTGTTCCTTGCTATAGGGTTTTTGTTTTGTTTTTGCCTGAAGGATGTGATCTCTGGCCTCATCTCCCAGCCCAGAGCTATTTCTAACAAGCCATGCTGGTCTTGTCCTCTGGCCAAATGTCCATATCACTAAAACAAGGCTCCCTTCCATGTGAAGGTCTCTGTTGCTTTTACACTGTTGGTGGGAGTGTAAATTAGTTCAACCACGGTGGAAGATAGTGAAGACGGTGTTGGTGATTCCTTAAGGATCTAGAAATAGAGATACCATTTGACCCAGCAATCCCATTACTTGTATATACCCAAAGGACTATAAATCATTCTTCTATAAAGACACATGCACATGTATGTTTATTGTGTCACTGTTTACAATAGCAAACCCTTGGAACCAACCCAAATGCCCATCAATGATAGACTGGATAAAGAAAATGTGGCACATACACACCATGGAATACTATGCAGCCATAAAAAGGATGAGTTCATGTCCTTGGCAGGGACATGGATAAATCTGGAAACCATCATTCTCAGCAAACACACCGGAACAGAAAACCAAACACCACATGTTCTCACTTATAAGTGGGTATTGAACAGTGAGAACACACGGACACAGAAAGGGGAACATCACACACTGGGGCCTGTTGGGGGTTGGGAGGCTAGGGGAGGGATACCAGGCAGTGGGGGACAGGGGTGGGATAGCATTAGGAGAAATACCTAATGTAGAGGACGGGGTGAGGGATGTGGCCAACCACCATGGCACGTGCATACCATCGTAACCTGCACGTTCCGTACGTGTACCCCAGAAGTTAAAGTATAATAAAAAGAAACAAGAAAAAAAGAACCTCTGGGACTTCTCGCTTCTCCAAAAGCGGCATGGGGCTCCTCCAGAAACTGCAGTTTTCTCTATAGGTGCGTGGACATGATGATGGCCAGTCTCACGCCAACCACCATCAGGAAATTCTATGAGGCTGGCTGCAAGGTGAGAACAATCCGGGTAGGGCACGGGGCCCCTGGCGGGGGGGCCTTCAGGAGCAGCCCAGATGCTGGGATTTCACCCACTAGGCCAAGTTCTCCCCAGAATATCTATTTGACGTCACCACATAGTTTATTTTGCCACACGAACACATTTGTTTTAAAAAAGACTTTTTATTTTTAAAAGGATGTTTTAACATCAAAAAAGTAGAAAGACTTTATTCTGAGGTGGGGAAGAAGCAGCAGAGCCTTTCTCACTGAAACAGCAGAAGAGCTTCCAGGATGTTCTTGCTGGAGCTGTGAGGTCTGGACCCACCTGGGTCTAGTCAGTGTGCCCGAGTTAGAACTAAATGATAGAACCCAATGCTTATTCTCAGAGGAGAAAACAGAGCCAAGGAGCGCAGCAACCTCAGTGCCCAGGGAAACCAGCTGGGTCCAAACCCCAGGCCTCGTGACTCCAGCTCCCCCTGTGTGGCCATTAATGACCTGGGGGGTTACCAGTCAGCATGCCACAGTTTCCTATTGTCACGTCCTCCCCTTCACCCCCCTGGCAATTCCAAGGCCACTTGTGGTGGCACCTGCATTCGGGTCAGCATTTCTCAGCAACTCTTGGGCCGCAGAAGAACCCCAGGCCCTGAAGCTATTCGAGGTGTGCTAAGACTCTCTCAAGGTCCCTGGGAAGAAGCCTTTTCTATTTCCCCTGCCCTTTAATTCTTGCTTTTTGGGTGTGTTTACACCGTAGCCTCAGAACTCCCTTGGGCACACCCCCTGAGCCCTCCATGATCAGCCACTGACTTGGGCCAGTGTGCAAGGCCTATGGTGGGTTCGCATCCGGCTCTGCCACTTTAACACAGGCAAGAGCAGGAACCTGGGAGTATGTTTCCTCACTAGTAACATAGGGAAGACAATGAACCCATCTCATAGGTTTTCAGTGAGGATTGATTTAAATCAACCAAGTGCAGCGGCTCCAGTGTAGAAAACATGTTGAAAACGGTATCCGCTGTAATTCACCTATTTTGTAGAAAACATTTGAGCATGTCTGCAGCGACTCTCCCACTGAGCACACATGTAGCGTCCTCGCAGGCCAGCAGAGGGCGCCAAGAGTTCAGGACTCCTTCATTAACTGGCTTTTCTTGTCTTAGTACAAGGAAGAGCAGCTCACCACGGCCTGCGAGAAGTGGCTGGAAATGAACTTGGTTCCTCTACTGGGGACAGACGTCCACCTCCGCAGAGTCCCGCAGGACCTGCTCCACAAAGTGCTGAAGTCTCCCAGGTCAGAGCTGGCTCCCAGGCTGCGGGCCCTGAGAGGGGCTTGGGAGAAGGTGGGGGCCAACCTGGGGGGGGGGAGGGGCTCTGGGGGAGGCTGCACCCGCACCTTAAGCGTCCTGGCCTCCTGGACAGTTGGGCTTCGGCTGGGGCTGGAACTCGGGGTGCTGTGTGCGGGGTTGGAGACAGGGCTCCCTTTATGCTCCTTCTTATGGGTAGGGACCCTCTGAGTCCCTGTTGTCTCATTACTCACCTGGGTACGAAAAATGAAAGACTTAATTACCTAAGTAATTTTTAGAAAAAATCCTGACAACATTAATGCACACTCATTGTAGAAAGTAAAATCTCTCGCCCTGAAGCATTTACATCTCCAGCCCTGACTCCTCTGCTGAATAATTCTAGACCCACATGTCTGACCGCCTGCTTGACCTCTCTGGCAATTAGAGTTAAAACCCAAATCTCAGTGCCCCTGCCCTTTCCTGCGCCCAAGCCTGCCCCCAGTGTTCCTCCACCATCTGACTAGCAGATCAAGCTAGAGCCTTGAGAGTCCTGGACACCACTTTGGCCGCACGCCGACCCTGGGGTCATTTCTCCTTCCAAATCAAGTCGGCGCTAAGGACCTCTCTCCACTGGTAGCAGCCCCAGCCCAAGACTGGAGCTCCAGTGTCTCTTATTTGGACCAAGGTGACCTCTAACGGTCTTGCTTCCGGTCTGGACCTCCTTCTAATCGCATCTCTAGCAAACGGCCTTTGCCTCTGGACCTGGCTCTTTGATCTCACACAGCGTGAGTGCAGCCGTGGGGACCCCCGGAAACTTCCCTGCTGAACACCTCCCCATACCAGGCCCCGGTTCATGCCCATCCTCCTGCCTGAAATGCCTGTCCCCTGCCAGCTCTCCTTCTCCCTTGCAGAAATTCAAGGAGATATTCCGCCATGCCAGGATTTTTAGGTTATTTCCAATGTTTTGCCAATACAAATAGCACACTGGTGAACATCCTTCAACATTTATCTTCACCTCAGATTCTTTCCCCACATTGAATTCCCAGAAGTGAAATGACTAAGTCAAAGAACTTTCTATTTTATATTTGTGTCTTAAACATTTGTATTTGAAAATAATTTCCAAACTTACAGAAAAGTTGCAAGAATAATGCATAGATTGTATAAACCCTGTGCCATCAGTCACACTAGAGTTCAATTTCTGCCCCGCTTCTTATGTCATCTGCATCTCTGCGTGTATCTATGTACACACTTGTTTTTTCTGAAGTATTGATATTTGGGGTAAGTCACATTTATTAAGGTCCTTTACTCCACATGCTTCAGTGTTTATTTCCTAAGAAGAAGAATTTTTTTAAAAATTACAGTGCAGTTATCAACTTGAAAAAATTTACATCGATGTAAAATTATACTTGAACGTCACTTGCCCAATACTGTCTTTCATAGCGTTTTTTCCTCCAGCGCAGGATTCTGTTAGGACCACTTCATTGTCATATCTCTTTAGGACTTTATTCAAAAAGATCTTGGTACTCATGTCCAAGTTACCAAAATTTTATAACCTTTGAGGAAATTTCAAAAGTGAAAACTACATTCCGCTGAAAATCCTAGTAGAATATTAGAAAATGAGTGTTTACTCATGTTTATGTGTGGAAAGTGTTCTGGTTTCAGAAATTAGATTTGGAAAGATTTATTCCACTGTTGGTTTGAAGTGGCTACGTAGCATGTAATGCCCTGACATTTGCAGAGATGGGCGGCAGGTAGAACGGAGTTCTGGGATGGAGGGAAGGAGACCGTATTCTCTAGGAAGCCCCCGGGAGTCCCAGCTTCTGGCCAGCCCAGGGCATTGGGCACACTCCTAAAGTCATTCCGGGGTGTTCTCTGCTTTTCCCCACTCAGGCGCTCCCCCACTCCCCAGTGGAGCAAAGTTGCGTAATTGTTGAAGAAAAGATAAACATGGCATCTCTTAGAGTTTTCATAACGTCCCTCCCTTGGAAAGGCTGAGCTGTCACACCCTGGCAGCATTAACTTGGTTAAAGAGAAAAAATGTCTGACCACAACCAGAACGTTAGTGGTGGCATAAGCTTGACAAACGCACGCTGGGCAGGAAAAGAGGTCAAGAGCATTACGTGTCAAGCGTCTAGACTCACCGGCCTGGCAGACATGACTGATGTGGAAAATGGGTCCTGCTCCTCCAGCCCCCCCGCCAGAAGCTGTCTGAACAGACAGTCCAGGGCTATCACTGAAGAGGGAAGAGCCCTGTGTGGCTTCCTTCAGGAAGGAGGAGGCTGGTTAGAAGTTTCACCTGCTAGGGCTTCTCGTATAGGGTGCTTGTGAGTTTCGGGCTGCTGGCCCGTGGATTTGACACCAGGGTCCACAGCTGGTTCAGAATGCACCTTTCTCGAGCTAACATTGCGGCGTGTGCCGTGTGCTATGTGTGCTGTCCCTTTCTATCCTCACCACCCCCTGTGGCGAGCACAGTTGTTATCCCTGATATAAGAGGGCTAATGATGGGCAAGACAGGGCCTCCACTGGCTCCAAAGTCCACATCTTGCCCTGGGTGCTGCGCCCCTCATCGCTGGTCACGGAGGCCAAGGTTACCAGCAACTGAAAGGATGTAGCGAGAACTGATGGTCCCAAGGAGCCATGTGGCCCCAGAGTGGGATGTGTGGAAATGCAGACTCCAGCATCAGGGATGGAGTGGCCTTTGGCCTGACTTACCTGCCCCTCCAGCTGTGGGGCCAGTCCCCCAGTTTGTGGTCACAGGTGTTTGGAACAACGTCCATTTTTTTTTTAGCAGAGGCTGCAGCTTCTGGGCCATTTGGCTGTGTCCATCCGAAGTCCCTCGAGCTCATCTTCCTTCAGGTTTTGTTTTTTTACCCCATCGTGTAAACCACCTGGGGTAAAACAGGCAACAGTTTTTCTAACCTCTTGGGCCTCTGGATTTAATTTACTTGCCTGGCATTTGGTTTTCAGTTAATTTTCTTCGTAGAGGTCACTGCTGGGTTGCCCTGTTCGACTAACTCTAATATTAAGAAACTTTCATTCCAAGTTGTTTTCCTGGAAGCCTAGCTCCTTGCGGACTTAGGAGGTTAGAGACCTCAGAGCACCATCTAGCTCCCATCTCAACAAAAGATGACCTTGCAACCAGCAGCACTGCCTGCCTGTGTTTCCAATTCTCCCTGACTTCCCGTCTGTGACCCGAGAAGTCTCGGGGTCTCAGGAATTCCCCAAGAAGAGCTATGCATGTCCTCCTTGTCACATTTGTTCCACAACCTGCCCTTCAGCATGGGACAAGTTTCCCATGGGTGTCTGGGACACCTCTGGGCAACCATCTCAAATGTAATAGTCCCTGAACCCAATGCTTCTTTAGCTAATACTAACAGTACCCACCAATTATTAAGCACTAGTTGTATACAGAACACTCTGGGTGGGTTATCCAGACTGATTCCTATAGCAGCCTTATGAGGTGGATACTGTTATTGGTGTTTCTTGCCTGTGGGATAGAGATGATAGGAAATGACTGGATCAGCTGACGGTCTCTCCATACAACATGGGAGTTGGGGTTTGAACCCACATCTGAGTGGCTTAAAGCCCATGGTCATTACAGGCCCACTGATGTGCTGTGCATGAGGCCTTCATTTTCCTTACTGATGGTCAAGAACAATAAGGATATTAATATTATTTTTACTGTAAAAAAGTATAAAAGTAGGATGATAATGCAAAATGCAGGTGTTCTTATCTCCCCAAATGAATGAATGTTAGTATTTTGTCTTAAATTGAAACATCAAACATTTCCAGTGAAGCAGAAGTCAGCTATGTGCCCCTCCCAGTCCCATTCCCTGCCTCATTTTCTGCCTCCTTCCCCTCCTAAAGACAATTAAACCACTGTTAGGAACTTGTGCAGATTTAATCTACTTGATTTTACTCTTGCCACATAAATAATACTGGCTTGAAAGATTTAAACTTGAAATACGTGTTCTCATCGTGATTGCAACATTCTGCAACTTATTCGCTTACATCGTGTGTTGTGTTCTCTCCATGCTGATATTTACATATCTGATTAGCATTTTAACTTTTAATTGTACATGGTTCTGTTGGATGAATGCACAGTGATCTCTTTTCATTCCCTTCCTAATGGCCTTTTGTTTTCTTTTGTTTGTTTGTTTGCCAAGACAAGCGATGCAGCAGTGGGCATCCTTGTTCATATCTTACTCACATGGTCATGGCTTTCTCTATGGTCTATATGCACGAGAAGGCCTTTATTGTTTATATATAATTTTCTCAGTAAAAAATAGAGGACAGTGTATTATGAAGAGCATTGTTTTTTTTCTCCTAAAGAACAGATATCAGTTACATTCCAATGGCTGCTTACGAGTGCTAGTAAACACACATGGTGCAGCCCAGGGAGGGAGGTTTAAGCCCTTGTGAGTTCTGTCTTGAATGAGGCCATCAGAGCTCTTAGTTAAATAAAAAGTTGTATGAATGTCTTTGGTGTGGTTATCTGTTGCAGAAACGAATACTTTCAGGTCTGATATTGACCTAAAGACAGAGGAATTTACTTTAATAATTACCCTTCATAAATAATAGAACCAGGATTCTGATTCATGGAGCTCCCAAGGACTCCCTCATGTTGTTGCTAGCTCCTCTTTTGTAAGACCTCAAAGGACCTTCTAGGCTTGAAGACCTCAGGTGTGGAGTTTCCATTGGAAGTCACTCCATTTCGCCAGCCCCGCTGGCAAAGTTCTTCATGGGGACATCATACCGAGTGGCTCTGTGGAGAGTGTCCCCTTCCTGCCTCACGATGATTGCCCAGATGGTGACAAACTTGGTCCTGTCTGGCCGGAGTCAAAGTCCGTGCATTTGTGGGTGGTCTGAAAACCAAAGGAGAGGACAGAGACAGTTTTACTCTGTTGAGAAATAGCATGAGAGGTGGGTGACACTTCCAGTATCCTTTAGAGTCACGATTTGTCTTTCGTGCCACCCACCATAACCACAGACAGTGGCTGAATGAAGAAGTGGTGACATATTTTAAGGCCAGGGTGCTATGTCCATGGTCAGAGGCTGAAAATATCAGTGGGTTTAAGAAGTGTTGAAATGGCTGCAAAGGTAACCGTCAGAGGCTGCTAGAGAAGGGGTTTGGGAAACAGCCACACTTACAGAGCTGCCATAATGGGGTAGCAGCTATTCTTTGGCAATGCTCATTTATGGAGGAGAGGCCTTATGCAGCAGCAGGCACTGCACAGGCTCTGGAGCTAGGACCTGACCCTGCCATGTATGCATAAGAGCTTCCAGTCACTGAGCATCTCATGATGTGCCAGGCACTGTACTAGGCACTTTGTATGTGTGCAGTCATTAGAATGATGGCCCCACAGTGTCCACATCCCACTCTCTGGAACCCATGAATATGTTAGGTTGTATGGCAAAGGAAACTAAGGTTGCAGAGGGAACTAAGGTCACTAATCAGCTGATTCTTTTCTTTCTTTCTTTCTTTTTTTTTTTTTTGAGATGGAGTCTCACTCTGTCGCCCAGGCTGGAGTGCAGTGGCGCAATCTCAGCTCACTGCAACCTCCGCCTCCCAGGTTCAAGCGATGCTCTGCCTCAGCCTCCTGGGTAGCTGGGATTATAGGCATCTGCCACCATACCCAGCTAATTTTTGTATTTTTAGTTGAAACATGGTTTCGCCATCTTGGCCAGGCTGGTCCTGAACACCTGACCTCATGATCCACCAACCTGACCTCATGATCCACCCACCTCAGCCTCCGAAAGTGCTAGGATTATAGGTGTGAGCCACTGTGCCTGGCCCTTCTTTCCAACTTTTATTTTGGGTTTGGGGTACATGCATGGGTTGCTACATGAATACACTGCATGCCACAGAGATTTGGTGTACAGATAATTTTGTCACCCAGGTAATCAGCATAGTATCCTTGATATAGTTTAGATGTGTGTCCCCACCAAATTTCATGTTGAATTGTAATCCCCAGTATTGGAGGTGAAGCCTGATGAGAGGTTATTGAATCATGGGGGTAGATTTCTCACTAATGGGGCTTAGCACCATCCTCTTAGTGCTGTTCTCCTGATAGTGAGTGAGTTCACTTGAGATCTGCTCATTTAAAAGCGTGTGGCACCTCCTGCCTCAGTGTCTCCTGCTCTTGCTCTAGCTGTGTGACATCCTCCTCCCACTTTAGCTTCTGCCAAAATCATAAGTTTCCTGAGGCCTCTCCAGAAGCCAAGCAGATACCAGCATTGTGCTTCCTGTACAGTCCATGGAACTGTGAGCCAATTAAACCTGTTTTCTTTACAAATTATTCAGTCTCAGACATTTCTTTATAGAAATTAAAGAACAGAATAATACCACCCTATACATAGTTTTTCAATCCTCACCCTCTTCCTACGCACCACCATCAAGTAGGCCCTTATTTGTGTCCATGTGTATTCAATGTTTAAGCTCCCACTGCATAAGTGAGAATATGCAGTATTTAGTTTTCTATTCTTGTGTCAATTTGCTTAGGATAATGGCCTCCAGCTTTACCCATGTTGCTACAAAGGACATGCCTTCGTTCTTTTTTATGGCTGTATAGTATTTTATGGTGTATACGTACCACATTTTTTTTTACCCAGTCCACTACTGATGGGCAGCTAGGTTGATTCCATGTCTTTGCTATTGTGAATAGTGTCAGCTTACTTTAAAATGAGGAGCTTATTCTGGATGATCTGGGTGGGCCCAGTATGATCACAAGGACTTTGTAAATGTGAAGAAGGAGGCCAAAGAGTCAGAACCATAGAAAGATTTGAAGATACTGAACTGCCGACTTAAAGACTAAGAAAGAGGCCACAAGCAAAGGAATGTGGGTGGCTTCTGGGTGTTGGAAAAGGCAAGGAAACAATTCTCCCTTGAGCCTCTAGAAGAAATACAGCCCTGCTGACAGCTTGATCTTACCTCGTTTTGTATTTCTGACCTCCAGAATGATAAGAAAATAAATTCGTGTTGTTTCAAACCACTTGGTTTATGACAGTTATGGGAGCGAAAGGAAACTCACCCACTCACCTCATCCCCTCTGCACCACTCTCCTCTGAGCAGCTGCTGTGGTCACACTTTCACAGATGAGGACATTGCAGCTGCAGGGCAGTTAAGCAACTCGCAGGAGGTTCCACAGCCAGTTTGGTGAGGAACTGAGATTCCAACCTGGCCTGTACCCAGGTCTGAGCCCAGAATTGTGTGACCTTGGATAAGTTATTCAGGGTTCAGCCCTCAATCATGGCTAGAACTGAGGTGGAGCAAGTGAGGCACTCACCTTGGTGCAAAATTTAAGGGAGCATCAAAAAAACTTAGTCAACAAGATGTAGTGTATTTTAGTGTAATGTATTAGAATTAAAATTGATGCAAAAATGCCATGATGAATAAAAAATACTAAAATTTCAAATAAACATAGGGTTAATTGCAATTTCTACATCTATAAAAGTGAGGACTATATCGTAACTTTGCAGGATGGTTGTGTGGAATTAAATGAAAAAGAATCTACAGAAACATCTTGGGAACATCTGGCACATAGTAAGAGTCCATTAAATGATGATTGTTGTTTTGCAGGGGCACAGAGGGTGGGTGAAAACACTGGCCCCAGTGCCAGGCTGCTGAGATTCACATCCTAGTTCTGCCATTTCCCAATTGAGGGTCTTTGAGCAAGCCGTTTAACTGCTTAAAGTCTGAGGCTACCTTCAAAGTCAAGGGTGGTGTCACCTCATTCTCAAACTCATTCTAACCATTTTCTTACAAGCAGCATGATTTTGTGCTATTTCTAAAATTTCTTCTCAATCTTTTTATTTTGGCCAGGTTGTTTACCTTTAGTGAATTCCGTCTTCTGAAAACGATACTTTTTTGGGTCTTCTTGCAACTAAACCACAAGATTATGGCAATTCCGACTTATGAAACCATGCTGACGTTTTTTAAGAGGTAACATAACTTAGTGTTCATTGATGAAGTGCACAAATACTGAAATGTAAAACACTGCTCATAATGTCACAGGGGAAAAGCATTGGTGATATAATTTTTCATAGCATCATTCAGAGGGCAGTTTTTTTGTTTTTAATGGGGCCTAGGATTATAGGATGCTTTCAAAACACCAAATTACCTAGAAAAGTAAATAGCGAGTAGGTGTTGGACTATGAGATGATCAGGTGCTTCTGGGAACTTGTGATACAAAAGGTACTCCTCTGTTCAGGAAAATGACCACTCTACCCGCACCTTTAAAACTTCATTAAAAAAAAATCAGCTTTCTCAGGTTGAATAAAATTCATTTTTTAATGTACCTAAATCAGGCCAGGTCATTCACATTTATATTTCTCTAGGTAACACATAAAATTCTGGGTTTTCTGGACAAAAGAAAAAAGCAATTGAATGAGCAAAGGTTTAACAGCATTAACCCGTTTTTTTTTTTTTTTTTTTTTTGAGACGGAGTTTCGCTCTTGTTACCCAGGCTGGAGTGCAATGGTGCGATCTCGGCTCACCACACTTTGCCTCCTGGGTTCAGGCAATTCTCCTGCCTCAGCCTCCTGAGTAGCTGGGATTACAGGCACGCACCACCGTGCCCAGCGGTGTATCTTTAGTAGAGACGGGGTTTCACCATGTTGACCAGGATGGTCTCGATCTCTTGACCTCGTGATCCACCCGCCTCGGCCTCCCAAAGTGCTGGGATTACAGGCTTGAGCCACCGCGCCCGGCCTAACCCAGTTTCTTATACTCTCTAAACTTCTCCATTTTAAAGGAAGATATCAATTAATGATAATAATAGTGGGCACCACTGAAATATGCTTTACTGGGTACTGTAGCTCTGATAGGCACTGTCAATTCATTATCCCATTTAATCTACATAATACCGATGGCTGGTTTGTTATTCCCACTTCACAGATGGGAAACTGAGATAGAAATGCAGTATCTTGTCAGGGATCATGTAGGTGATAAGGAGTAGAGCCAAAATTGAGCCCAGATCTGCCAATGCCCAAGATGCTTTGCTGCCCATTCCTGGAACAGCAGATAGGATTGATTCCTCTCTTGTGCCCACAAAAGCTGGTGTGGTAGTAGCTCGCTGAGGATCTGCCTCAAACTGTGGAAGTAACCGGTGGCATAACCTTGTCAGGTTTCTGTTTCTGTTCCCCACGTCCTCAGGAATGAGGGCTTCCAAGGGTGATGAGGCGAGTTGAAGGAAGTGTAGTAAAGATGCTTCATTTCTTTTGCATATGTGAGTTTAGCAGATAAACACACCTTCACATCTTAATCGGTGGATTGACCTGTTTAAGCCAAGTTTCATTTGCATTGTCTTGAAGCATTTAATTCATTTCTGGAACATCTGTGCACTGTGTTAACTAAAGAGCCCATTTTTCTGGCTGTCTTGTTATTTGAGGAAAGCAGTACTCAGTGTCGGAATTATACGTACTTTGTTTAGTTTCCATATAATTTGCTTTGAACCCAAATGTTTTACCTGCCCTCCCCCACTCTTTTAATAGCCTATGAGACACTTTTTCCAATGAGTCATGCACACCAGGAGGAATTGCTCTTTGGCTCCAGGTCAGCTCTTGTACTGGAAATGTCTTAACACTGGGAGATAGGAAAAGAGCTAGAACGTGGTGATTCATTAGAGCTGTGTTTTTAATGCGGGAGAAACAAGTGAGGAGGAGGGAGTGCAGGTATGGGCCCCCTGCCGCAGTTGCTCACACTACTGAGCCAGAGACTCCACAGCTCCTCCGGAGTGCCAAGCACGTGGGTGTCTCACCACCACAGCTTTTCTATTTTCCTTTTGAATCTACGTTGACTTGTCCCAGACCTCACATCTCCATGCACTTCCCCAAGCCCCCGATCCTGTACAGTCTTCTTTGTTGGAAACCATTTGCTTCTTTCCAAGTCATGTCATTGCCTCGACCTAAGCAGTGACGACAAATCTTTCAACAGGGCCTGCTGTGTCCCTTCCCCGACCTCCCCCTTCCCTGCTCAGCCCTCCCCTCTCTCCAGCAAGCTTTGGATCAGACTGGGAGAAAAGATGGGAAAATGAGGGTCTTGGGTGCTCTCCCCGGCACGCTGTCCAGGCCCACTCTGCCAGCACAGATGACCCTGTGGCCCACTCTTAGCATTGCGGATGGTTCTCCTCCTGCTCAGCTCATCTCCTGCTCCAGAGTGGTAGCACGTCGAAGTTGTGCCCTTGTCAATAGCCTCCATCTCCCAAATGCATCTCCTGAGTCCCGGGCTCCCTCACCTGGGGTCTGTCCTGGCTGCTCCTGCTTTCTCCAGCCCCCGCCTGCTCTGCCTCCTCTCTCTGTTGTGATGGAAGCCTCCCACAAGAGCTGAGCTGCCCAGCCCCTGATGAACCCTGCAGTTCATGTATATGTCCTGCTTCTCCCAGGGACATCGTAAGCAGCTTCAACAAAGGGCTTATGATCCTTCCTCTTGCCCCGACTTGCCTGGCACCTCATTGGACATATATAATGGCTTACTGAACTATGAGTCTCCATCAGACGTTTTTTCTTTTCTGGTTTTTTTTTTTTTTTTTTTTTTTGAGACAGGGTCTTGCTCTGTCACCCAGGTTGGAGTACAGTGGCATGATCATAGCTCACTGCAGCCTCTACCTCCTAGGTTCAAGCGATCCTCTGGCCTCAGTCTCCTGAGTAGCTGAGACTATAGGGGCATGTCACCACATCTGACTAATTGTAAAAATTATTATTTGTAGAAACAGGGTCACTCTGCTGCCCAGGCTGGTCTCAAACTTCTGGTATCAAGTGATCCTCCCTTCTTGGCCTCCCAAAGCACTGGGATTACAGGCATGAGCCACTGTGCTGGTTACTATTTTTTTTTTCTTTTTTGAAGCAGGGTCTCACTCTGTCACCCAGGCTGGAGTGCAGTGACGCTATCTTGGCCAGCTGCAACCTCTGCCTCCCGGGTTCAAGCAATTCTAGTGCCTCAGCCTCCTGAGTAGCTGTGACTAGAGATGCATGCCACCACACCCAACTAATTTTTGTATCTTTAGTAGAGATGAGGTTTTACCATGTTGGCCAGGCTGGTCTCAAACTCCTGGCCTGAGGTGGTCCTCCACCTTGGCCTCCCAAAGCACTAGGATTACAGGTGTGAGCCACTTTGCTGGGTTCATTTTTATGTAGCCCAGTTCATCTCAGAGAATTGGGTTTTAAATGCTGATGGAAAATTCACAGAATGCCATGTGTGTGGCAACTTGAAATCAACTTGTAATAGTAGACAAATTTCTATTTTTGTTGATGGGGGGTGCCCACTGAGTGCACTAGCTCAAGAAAGATTCTCAGCTTTGCTCTAGGCTCTGAGAAGCAGTAGATGAGCGGTATCTATCCTGGATGCCCAGGAGCCAGGCTTGGTGGCACCCTGATTCCACATTTGCCATTCTCTGCAGAGGATCCCCAGGGCTGACCAGCGGTAGTGTGGAGGTCTTGTAGCTGCTGGCCTAGCAGGGTTGGTGGCTGGAGGGCTCGGCTGCCCTAAGGCGCCTCTGCTCCCTGTAGAGGTGGAGGGAGACTGCAGGGAGTCACAGCCTGGGCCAGCATTGTGTCACCAGGGGAGTTGAGCTACAAAGTTCAAAGGGGCAAAGGGAACAGCTAATCAAGGAAGCTTCAGTGGTCACTGACCGGGATGTGCCAGGAGCATTTCAAAGTGAGACAGAGGAGCAGACCCCCAGGGAGACAGTATACAGGCTGGGGAATGAGAAGAGAGGAAGCTATTTGGCCCAATTTTTAAAATTGCCAATATTGATAGAATAAATGACAGAGCAATCTACTTCCAGCAGAAGGGGACATTTTGAGGCCATCACATTATGGGAACTCACAAGATGGAACTGCTCTTTCCTAACGTGTCAGTAGTGGGACAAGCTGAACAAATATTAGCTCACCCGGCCCTTGACCCTGCTAGGAAAGAAGCTGAGCAGCAGCTGCCGGCATGGCCTCAGCCAGCCCAGCATCCAGAAAGGAGGGTCGAGAGCCATCCCCTGAGTAAAATGAGTCACACGCCCCTTTCCTCATCTGTCTCAGCAGAGTCCGGAAGACAGGCTAAGAGGGAATGTAGCTGAATAATTTACTTTTCCAGCGACAACTGTACCCAAAAATAAAGACATACATCCAAGTCTTTTCAACTCTCCCATTTTTTTTTTGTTCATTGAGTTTCTTGGTTAATCTTTCATTCATTCAAAAAATATTTTTTGAACATGTGCTGTGTGCCTCAGACACTGATCTAATGTTGAAGAAGTTTCTTTGCCTAGTCAGATGTTTAGAAACAACTTCAAGTTTATTGCAATCCAAGAACATCAGTGTAAGAAGGAAACATAAACACACATGCACGGTCATTTATGTTGCTTGCAAATGCATGCAAAGATACACCTATGTGCAGATAAACGCATACACAATTACACACACCTAAAGTGCACGCGCGCACACACACACACACACACACACACACACACCCCTCTACACTCTTCAGTCTGTTTTCCTGGCAATAGCTAGTTTAGAAAAACAAATAGGCTGTCCAGAATTAAATTTAACATCTCCTTGTAGGAAAAAACAAAAAATGTAAGCAAAGCTGTTGCCTTCATCCATGAAGGAAAAGTCATCATTTCATTCCACTTGGTATTCTGAGAAGTTCAGAAAAGCTGTGAAAACTTGGAATTGGAGAAAGGCCAGAAGCAGGCAAATATGCAACTTTTTCAAAGAACATTTTAAAATCAAGGCATAAAATACATACAGGAAAGTGCATGAACCTTAAATGAACAGCTCAATGAATTTCTACAAAGTGAACCCACCTGGGTAACCAGACCAGAACAGGGGACATGGCCAGCTCCTAAAGCTCCTTATGCCAGTCCCTACGTCTTCTACCAAAAGGAAAGAGTATCCTGACCTGTTTTACTGCTGACACATCTTCCCTTTTATTGAACTTTGTA
The DNA here is from genome assembly GCA_031835075.1 of Saguinus oedipus. NCBI lineage: Eukaryota > Metazoa > Chordata > Mammalia > Primates > Cebidae > Saguinus > Saguinus oedipus. Next base: position 128,086,783 of record CM063179.1, read on the forward strand.
TAAGTAGAATTGTGTAGCATACACTTTTAAATGTCTGGCTTCTTTCACATAATAGTGTATCTGTAACATCCATGCATGTGGCTGGCATGTAGCAATAGCTTGTTCATTCTCAGAAAATTTCATTATATGATTATACCACAATTTGTTCAGATGTTGGTGGACATGTTCAGCCACTAGGAATAGTATTGCTATGCACAATCACGTACACGTCTGTGGTACACATAATTATGTGTTCTGTGGGGAAAAAACCTAGGAGTAGAATTACCATGTCACAGGGCATGAATAAGTTTAGTAAATGCTGCCAACCAGTTTTGTAAAGTGGCTGTGCTAATTTATTCCATAACCAGCAGTGCATGAGAATTCCGGTTTTTCCGTATCTTTGCCAACACTAGGCATCTTCAATCTTTCATCTCTCCCTTTCCTTTCCCCTTCCCTTTCCTTTCTTCTCGCTCTGTCTCCCAGGCTGGAATGCAGTGGCACAATCTCACCAACCTCTGCCTCCCAGATTCAAGCGATTCTCCTGCCTCAGCCTCCCCAGTAGCTGAGACTACAGGCATCCACTACAACACCCAGCTAATTTTTATATTTTTAGTAGAGATGGTGTTTCTCTATGTTTGCCAGGATGGTCTTGAACTCCCAACCTCAGGTGATCCACCCACCTCGGCCTCCCAAAGTGCTGGGATTACAGGTGTGAGCCACCGTGCCTGGCCAGTCTTTCACTTTTCTAATGGATGGATAGTGGAACTAATTTGCCTATTCCCTTTTAATTTACGTTACCCTGCTAATGAGGTTGACCATTTCTTTATATATTTGTCAGCCACTGGGCATCTTCTTTAGTGAGGTGCCTGCTTAAGTCTTTACCCATCTTTTCTATTGGGCAGTCACGTTCTTTTCTGTGTTCTGGTCCATGTCCTTGTTGGATATATGAATTTCAAATACCTTCTCTCTGTGGCTGGCTTTCTTACTTGCATAATCGTCTTTTTATTTATTTTTTTATTTTTTCGAGACAGAGTCTTACTCCGTCGCCCAGGCTGGAGTACAGTTGGCACAATCTCTTCTCACTGCAACCTCCGCCTCCCGGGTACAAGCTATTATCCTGCCTCAGCCTCCTGAGTAGCTGGAATTACAGGCACGTGCCACCATACCAGGCTAATTTTTTGTATTTTTCTTAGAGATGGGGTTTCACCATGTTAGCCCGGCTGGTCTCGAACTCTTGATCTCAGGTGATCTGCCCGCCTCGGCCTCACAAAATGCTGGGATTACAGGCATGAGTCACTGTGCCTGGCCTCATAATGGTCTTTTGATGAACAAAATTTTAAATTTTAAGGCAGTCCAATCTAGCAAGCCTTTCTTTTATAGTTAGTGCCTTTTTAAAAAACGGAGTCTTGCTCTGTTGCTCAGGCTGGAGTGCAATGGTACGACCTCAGCTTACTGCAACCTCCATCTCTTGGGTTCAAAAGATTTTCCTGCCTCAGTCTCCTGAGTAGCTGGGATTATAGGTACACACCACCATACCTGGCTAGTTTTTGCATTTTTAGCAGAGACGGGGTTTCACCATGTTGGTCAGGCTGGTCTTGATCCACCCGCCTTGGCCTCCCAAAGTGCTGGGATTACAGGTGTGAACCACTGCACCTGGCCTATGGTTGGTGCTATTTAAGAATCTTTGCCTTTTCTAATGCCATGTGGATATTCTCTTATTTTCTTCTAGAAGCTGCATTGTCTTACCTTGAATTTAGATCTAGAGTCCATCCAGACGTATTTTTTAAAGTATGATATGAGGGAGGGGCCGTGGTCATGGTCCTTCTTTTCATAAGGATGCACAAGTGATCCAGCACCGTTTATTGGACAGGCCATGCTTGGCTTACTGCTCTGCAGTGTCACCTTTGTCATAACATAAGTTACATGCTATGTGTTACATGTTAGTGTCACACAACTATACCTATGACACACACATCATTGTTAGTGTCTCTATTCTGTGCCATTAGTCTTGCCTATCCTTGAACAAGTACTGCACTTGCTCAGTTACTGTTTCATTATAAATCTTGAGATGGAATAAGACATCCACCAATTTTCTTCTTCTCCGAGATTACCTTGGTCATTCTTGGTCCTTTGGATTTTCACATATTTACGTTAGAATCAAATTGTCAAATTTCACCAAAAAAAGAAAAAATGGAGAGAAAATGCTGAGATTTTGACTGGGAAGACACTGAATATATAGATCAATTTGGGGAAAATTGACCTCTTTACAATACTGAGATTTGTAATCCATAAGATGGTATAAATCTTTGTCTTTTGAAATTTCTCAACCAGGCTCGGTGGTTCACACTGGTAATTCCAGCACTTTGGGAGGCCGAGGCAGGAGGATCTCCTGAGGCCAGGAGTTGGAGACCAACCTGGGCAACATAGTGAGACCTCATCACAAAAAAATTAAAAAATTAAATGGGCATGGTGGCACCCTCCTGTAGTCCCAGCTGCTTTAGAGGCTGAGGCAGGAGGATCACTTGAGCCTGGGAGGTTGAAGCTGCAGTGAGCTGTGACTGTGCCAATGCACTCCAGCCTCGATGACAAAGTGAGACCCTGCCTCAAAAAAAAAATAAAAATAAAATTTCTCTCAGTAAAATTTAATAGTTTATTGTATAGAAGTGTTGCTCACCTTCTGTTATATTTATTTCTAAGTGTGTAATGTTTGCTGACTCTATGGTAAATGGTATCACTTAAATTTTTTTTATTCTAATTGTTCATTGCTGACATATAGAAGTACAATAGTTTTTGTATATTGACTTTGTGTTCAGATATTGATAGATTTTCTTGTTAATTTCAATAGCCTGTATATTCTCTTATATGTTTTCTGTGTATAATTATGTGATTTTAAAGAATACTAGATTTATCTCTTCCTTTCCAAATTTTGTGTCTTTCACTTATTTTTCTTTCCTTATTGCACTAGGTAGAATCTCCGGTATCATGTTGAGTAGATGTGCTGATAATGAACATCTTTTTTTTTCTTCCGAATCTCAAGAAAAAAGCTTTCATTAATTCCCCAATCCATGTATGACGTTTGCTGTGGGTTTGGTGTAGATGCTCTTAAAGTTTTGAAAATCCCCTTCTATTTCTAGAGTTTTTAATCATGAGTGAATCTTGGCAGCTTTACTAGATGGTTTTCAGAGCCTATCAAAATGATATATAGTTTTCTCCTCTTTGCTGTTAATGTGGCAAAATATATTGATTTTCAAAGCAATAAACTTTGAGGTATGATTTAATTACAGCAAAATGAGTACATTTTAAATGTACATTTGATGACTTTGTTAAAGAGGTATGCCTGTTTAACCAGCACTGCAATCAAGGTACAGAATTGTTGATTTATTTTTTAATAGTGAACCAACTCTGTATTCCCAGAATGAAACCAACTAGGTTGAGCAATGTTGTCCTCTTTTATGTCACTGAATTCTATTTGCTGACTATTTAGAGTTTTTGCCTATATATTCATGAGAGAGATTAGCTTGAAATTTCCCTTTCTTGGTTTATCCTTGCTAGCTTTTAATTAATATTGAGGTTATACTAGTCTCATCAAATAAGTTTAAAAGCAGTCCCTCTTTTTCTGTTTTCTAGAAGAGTTTGAGAGAGACTGCTGTTTTGTCTTCCTAAATATTTAGAAGAATTTATCAGTGAAGCCATTGGGGCTTGAGATTTTGGAAGACTTTTAGTTATAGATAGAATTTTTCTATCTGTATATAGTATTATTCAGATTTTATGGGTCTTTTTGTGTCGATTTTAGTTATCTTTTGTTTTTAAGGAATGTGTTCTTTTCATCTAAATTGTTTTATGTTTATTGCCACCAGTAATAAACAGACTTTAGAGCTTTTTTGAGGAATAATTGGAACTAAATAAACTACACATAGCTAATCCTTCAATTTGATGAGTTCTGATATGTGGAAGTACCTATAAAATGATCATTACAGTAAAAATAATGAAAACATCCATCTCACACAAAGGTTTTCTTATCACACTTAACAATCCCCTCTTAGTCCAGCTTGGTGGCTCACTCTTGTAATCCCAGCACTTTGGGAGGCCGAGGTGGGTGGATTACCTGAGGTTGGGAGTTCAAGACCAGCCTGGCCAACATGGTGAAACCACGTCTCTGCTAAGAATACAAAGTTGGGTGTGGTGGCCCACGTCTGTAATCCCAGCTACTTGGGAGGCTAAGGCATGAGAATTGCTTGAACCTGGGAGGTGGAGGTTGCAGTGAGCTGAGATTGTACCACTGCATTCCAGCCTGGGTGACTGAGCAAGACTCTAACTTAAAAAAAAAACAAAAACAAAAACAAAACTCCACTCATCTTCTTTGCCCCAGCTCTACCACCACCATTCCTGTCACTCTAGATTTGTTTGCACTTTCTAGAATGTTGTATAGTCATGCATCACTGAACAACTAGGATGTGTTCTGAGACCTGTATTGTTAGGCTCTTTCATCCTTGTGCAAACATCATAGGATGTGCTTACACAAGCCAGATGCCATAACCTACCACACACTTGGGCTATATGGAATAGTGTATCACTCCTGAACTACAAACCTGTACAGCATGTTCCTGTACTGAATACCATAGGCAGTTGTCACACAATGGTAAGTATTCATGTATCTAAACATAGGACAGGTATAGTAAAAAAATATGACATAAAAGATAAAAAATGGTACACCTGTACAGGGCACTTACCATGCATGAAGCTTGCAGGACTAGAAGTTACTCTGGTGAGTCAGTGAGTGAGTGGTGCGTGAGTGTGAAGGCCTGCGACGTTGCTGTGTGCTACTTGCAGACGTTAGAAACGTGGTGCACTTAGGGTAAATGTTCTTCCTTCAAGAATGAATAAACTTTAGCTTACCATAAGCATTTATACATTTTTTAATTTTAAAACCTTTTGACTCTTGTAATAACACTTAGCTTAAAGCAGAAACATGTTATACAATTGTACAAAAATAATTTCTTTCTTGCTTTTTTGAGACGGAGTCTTGCTCTGTCACCCAGACTAGAGTACAATGGCGTGGTCGCGGCTCGCTATAACCTCCGCCTCTCAGGTTCAAGTGATTCTCCTGCCTCAACCTCCTAAGTAGCTGGGATTATAGGCACCCGTCACTGCACCTGGCTAATTTTTGTATTTTTAGTAGAGATGGGGTTTCACCGTCTTGGCCAGGCTGATCTCAAACTCCTGACTTCGTTATCTACCTGCTTTGGCTTCCCAAAGTGCTGGGATTACAGGCGTGAGCCACGGCACCCAGCCTAAAGTATTTTCTTTATAATCTTATTCTGTAAGCTCTTATCCTATTTTTAAAAATTGTATATTTTTTACTTTTTAAATTTTTTGTTAAAAACTAAGCCACAGACACACACATTAGTCTAGGCCTACACAGGGTCAGCACCATCAGTGTCCCAGTCTTCCACCTCCACATCTTGTCCCACTGGAAGGTGTTCAGGGGCAGTGACAGCCATGAAGCTGTCGTCTCCTACGATAACAACAGCTTCTTCTGAAATACCTCCTGAAGGTCCTCTTTGAGGCTGCAAACCTTTTTAATAAGTAGAAGGAACATACTATAAAATAAAGATTTAAAGTATATAATAGTAAATACATAAATAAGTCATTTATTATCATTATTAAGTATTTTGTACCGTACATAATTGTATGTACTACACTTCTATACAACAGGTGGCACAGTAGGGTTTTTTACACAAGCCACACCACCAACACATGTGCTGTGCTATGGTATTACCAGACGGTAGCACTCTTTTGGTTCTGTTTTTTGGCTCCATCATAATCCTTTGGGACCACTGTCTTATATGTGGTCTGTTGTTGACTGAAACGTTAAGTGGTGCATGACTGTATTTCTAGAATGTAATATAAATAAATCGTGGAGTCTGTACTCCCTTTTTTTTGGATTCTTTCGCTTGTCATAATTATTCAGAGATTCATTGATATTGTTGCATGTATCTTTTTATTTATTGCTGAGTGATATTCCATTCACGGATTACCAAAATTTGTCTTCTATTCATCTTTTCATAGACATTTGAGTTGTTTTTAGTAACTTTACAAGTAAAGTTACTATAAACATTCACATACAAGTCTATATGGGAGAATATGCTTCCATTTCTTTTAAGTAAATAAATACCTATGAGTAGAATGGCTCGGTAAAATGGTAGGAGTATGTTTAACTTTTTAAGAAACTGCCAAACTGTTTTCCAATGTGGCTGTACTTTTTTTTTTTTTTTTTTGAGACAGAGCCTTACTCTGTTGCCAGGCTGGAGTGCAGTGGCATGATCTTGGCTCACTGCAACCTCTGCCTCCCAGTTTCAAGCGATTCTCCTGCCTCAGCCTCCCAGGTAGCTGGGATTACAAGTGCATGCCACCACAACTGTCTACTTTTTGTATTTTTTGTAGAGGCGGGGTTTTGCCATGGTGGTCAGGCTAGTCTGGAACTTCTAACCTCAGGTGATCCACCCACCTCGGTCTCCCAAAGTGCTGGATTACAGGCGTTTCATTTGTTCTACATCATTGCTAACATTTGGTCAGACTTTTTAATTTTTGCCAATTTAATGCATACATTATGGTGTCTCATTGTGATTTTAACTTACTTTCCCCAGTTGCTAATGATGGTAAGCATCATATCATATGTTTATTTGTCCTTCATTTATCTTCTTCTTCTTTTTTTTTTTTTTGAGAGAAGGAAAGAGAAAAAAGGAGTGAAGGAGAGGAAGAAAGAGGAAGAAAAAGAGGGAGAGAGAACAGAAATGTTGCTTTATTCTAAAAGAAATGGGTATTAATAATGGCCAATCAATATTTCATTTAAATCTATGAGTAGGTGTGATGTGGTATTGACAAGAATGCATATTTTGTGTATTTAAAGTGGAGAGCTCTATAAATATTTATTAAGTTTACTTGTTCTGGATCTGAGTTCGAGTCCTTGATATCCTTATTAATTTTCTGTCTCATTGAGTCTAAGTCTCTATGTATCTGCGTGTTAGGATCATTAGCTCTTATTGTTGCATTGATCCTTTTACCACTATATCTTTGTTGCTTTAAAATCGATTTTATGAGATACGAGAATTGCAACTCCTGCTTTTTATTTATTTATTTATTTTTGCTCTCCATTTGGTTGGTAATCTTTCTCCATCCCTTTGTTTTGAGTCATTGTGTATCCGTGCATATGAAATGGGTCTGGATGTAGCATACCGTTAGGTTTTGGCTGTATCTTTTGATTGGGGGATTTGGTCGATTTAAATTTAGGATTACTGCCATTTGATGTTAACTGGCTGTTTTATCCATCCGTTGATGTAAATTCTTCTTTATGTTGATGCTCTTTACTTTTTGGTATATTTTTAGAAAGGCTAATACTGATTGTTTCTTTCTATGTGTAATGCTTCTTTCAGAAGCTCTTGTAAAGCAGGCCTGGTGGTAATAAAATCTCTGAGTACTTGCTTGTTCATAAAAGATTTTATTTTTCCTTCAGTTGTGAAGCTTAGTTTGGCTGGATATGAAATTCTGGGCTGAAAGTTCTGTTCTTTAAGGATGTTGAATATTGGCCCCCACTCTCTTCTGGCTTGTAAAGTTTCTGCTGAGATATCTGCTGTAAGTCTGATAGGCTTCCCTTTGTGGGTAACCTGACCTTTCTCTCTGGCTGCCCTTAGTATTTTCTCCTTCATTTCAACCCTGGTGAATCTAACGATTATGTGCCTTGGGGTTGCTCTTCTTGAGGAATATCTTTGTGGTGTTCTCTCTGTTACCTGGGGTTGAATGTTGTCCTGCTTTGCTAGTTTAGGAAAATTTTCCTGAATAATATCCTGAAGAATATTTTCCAGCTTAGATACATTCTTTCCGTCGCATTCAGGTACACCTATCAAACGTAAATTGGGTCTTTTCACATAGTCCCACATTTCTTGGAGACTTTGCTCATTCCTTTTTATCCTTTTTTCTCTATTCTTGTCTTCTCATTTTATTTCATTAAGTGGGACTTCGACCTCTGATATTCTTTCTTCTGCTTGAACAATTCGAGTGTTTAAACCTGTGCATACTTCTCGGAGTTCCCGTAGTGTATTCTTCAGTTCCATTAATTCACTTATATTCCTCTTTAAGCTGTCTATTCTCATTAGGATTTCATCAAACCTTTTTTCAAACTTCTTAGTTTCTTTACATTGGGCTACAACATGTTCTTTTAACTCACAGAAGTTTCTTATTATCCATATTCTGAAGCCTGATTCTGTTAATGGGATGTGCTCGTTCTCCATCAAGCCTTGTTCCCTTGTTGAGGAACTGTGATCCTCTTTAGAGGGAGATGCATTCTGATATTGAGTATTCTCAGCCTTTTTATGCTGGTTTCTTCCCATCATTGTAAATTTATCCACCTGTCGTCTTTGTAATTACCAACTTTCAAATTAGGTCTCTGAGTGGACGTCCAAGTTGTTAATTCCCAGGGCCAAAATATGAGCAACCCACTGTGCCGGCCAAAACAGCGGCGTTAAGACTGATGGTACTTTTCTGCCCGGGAATCTCCAGTCTGGCTTCCTTCTTGAGTCCGTAATAGGTGACTCTGCCTTCCCGGAGCTCCAAACCTCGGTCAGATGGGGAACCAGTCCCGTTTACTCTGCACCAAGAGCTGCCATGCCGAGGTGCTGGCAAAACCGCTGCACCGGCCACCAGCACAGTCGCGCTGGCGACCCGTGCGGCTCCTCCAAGCCTCGGTCAGAAGGTGAACCAGTTCTGTTTACTCTGCAACAAGAGCTGCTGTGCTGAGGTGCCGGCAAAACCGCTGTGCCGGCCACAAGAGTCGCACTAGCAACCCGTGCGGCTCCTCCACTGGGAATCTTCTGCTCCGTGAGCAACCAAAATTTGTCTAAAAGTGTGGCATCTTCTCGTTCTCTGCGCTTTCACTGGGAGCTGCAATCCCGAGATGTTAGCGGTCAGCCATCTTGGATCCTGGTCCCATTTATCTTCTTTAATGAAAAGTCTGTTCAAACCTTTGGCCCATATTTTCAAAATTGGGTTATTATTAAATCGTGAGTATTCTTTATATATTCTGGATACAAATCATTTGTCAGATATATATTTCATAAATATTTTCTTCAAGTCTATTACTTACATTTTCACTTTCAAAACAGTGTTTTTTGAATATCAGAAGTTTTTTATTTTGATATTCAATGTATTGACATTCTTTTCTTTTCAGCTCATTCCTTTTGCGTCCTACTTAATAATCTTGCCAAAGCAAGATGACTATGACTTTTCCTCTAGGTTTTCTTCTGAGAGATTTATAGTTTTAGGTCTCACATTTATATTTATGCTTAATTTTGAGTTAAGTTTTATATATATGTGTGGTAAGGGTAAAGGTTCGTGTTTTGCATATAGATATCCATTTATTCAGTACAATGTGTTGAAAAGGTAATTCAGTTTTCCTTGAATTGCTTTTGGCACCTTTGTCAAACATCAACCATATGTGTGTGTTTGTTTGGGGACTCAATATTTTGTTCCTTTAAACCATATTTCTATTTTATACTAATACATTATCCTCATTAGATAATTCATTTTACTAAGTGTTGACATAAGGTAATGTAAGTTCTCTAGCTTTGTTAATCTTTTTCAAGGTTATTTTGATTAGCTCCTTTGCACTTTCATATTGATTTTAAAATCAGCTTGACAGTTTTTATAGAAAAATCTTGTGGGATTTTTGATAAGAATTGTCTTGAACACACAGGCCAATTTGGGAAGAATTTACCTCTTAACAGGATTGAGTCTTCTGATCCATGAATATGGTATATCTTTCCATTTATTATGTCCTTTTAAATTTCTTTCATAAATGTTTCATGTAGTTTTACACATCATTTAGAAAATTTATCTCTAAGTCTTTCATATGACACTATTATAAAAGGTATTTCATTTTAATTTTGATTTCTGATTGTTCTTTGCTAATATGTAGAAATACAAATTTTTTTACATTGACTTTGTACTATGCAACCATAGTAGAACTCAATTATAGTTCTAGAAACTTTTTTACAGATTCCTTAGGAACCTACATATGCAATCATATCACCTGTAAATAAAGACAATTTTTTTTTTTTTTTTAAGATGGAGTTTCGCTCTTGTTACCCAGGCTGGAATGCAATGGCGCGATCTCGGCTCACCACAACCTCCGCCTCCTGGGTTCAGGCAATTCTCCTGCCTCACCCTCCTCAGTAGCTGGGATTACAGGCACGCGCCACCATGCCCAGCTAATTTTTTGTATTTTTAGTAGAGACGGGGTTTCACCATGTTGACCAGGATGGTCTCGATCTCTTGACCTCATGATCCACCCGCCTCGGCCTCCCAAAGTGCTGGGATTATAGGCTTGAGCCACCGTGCCCAGCCAATAAAGACAATTTTATTTTTCCTTCCTATCTGTATGCCTGTTTTTGTTCTTGCCTTATTACCCTGACTAGAATATTCACTACATTGTGGACAGAAGTGGTGAGAGTAAACATTCTTGCCTTGTTCTAGATTATGGGGGGAAAGAATTTAATCCTTCATTATTAAATAAAATTTTAACTATAGGTTTTTTAATAGATACCCTTTATCATGTTGAGGAGGTTCCTTTTATTTCTAGTTTGATGATAATTTTTATCAGGAATAAATGTTTTATTTTGTCAAATATTTACTTTGCTCTTCTTTTTCTAGTTTTATAAGGTGGAAACTTCAATGTCATTGGTTTAAGACCTTTTTTCTAAGTGTTTAGTGCTATAAATTTCCCTGCAATTATTGCTTTAGCTGCATCTCAGAAATTTTGATATGTTGTGTTTTAAACTTCATTCAGTTCAAAATACTTTCTAATTTCCCCATTGAGTTCTCTTTGGCCTATGGATTATTTAGAACTGTGCTATTTTCCAAATATTTGAGGATTTTCTATATATCTTCCTGTTACTGATTTCTAACTTAATTCCATTATTATCAGAGACAATACTTTTTATGATTTTAGTTCTTTTAAATTATTGAGACCTGTTTTATGGCCCAGAAAATAATCTCTTGGTGAAATTTTTAAAAAGTCTTTATGATTATATTTTATGTCTTTATTTTTTAAAATTTCAACTTTTATTTCAGATTCAGGGAGTACACGTGCAGATCTATTGCATGGATATATTACATGATGCTGAAGTGTGGTACAATTGACCCTATCACCCACGTAATGACCATAGTACTCAATAGGCAGTTTTCTAGCCCTTGTCTCCCTCCCTCCCACTGTAGTAGTCCCTTATTTCTATTATTCAATTTTTATGTTCATGTGTACCCAATGTTTAGCTTCCATTCATAAGTGAGAAGAAATGGTATTTGATTTTCTGTTTCTGCATTAATTCACTTAGGATAATGGTCTCCATCTGCATTCATGTTGCTGCAAAGAACATAATTTTGTTTGTTTTGTTCTTAAATGGCTGCATAGGATTTCATGGTATATAGGCACTACATTTTCTTTGTTCAATCCACCATTGATGGATACCTAGGTTGATTCCATGTCTTTTCAATCTCGAATAGTGCTGTGATAAACAAACCTGTGCATGTGTCTTCTTGGTAGGATGATTTATGTTCCTTTAGGTATATACTCAGTGATGGGCTTGCTGGGTCAAATGATATAGTGCAATTTTCAGTTCTTTGAGAAATCTCCAAACTGCCTTCCACAGTGGCTGAACTAATTTACATTCCCGCCCACAGTGTGTAAGTGTTCCCACTTCTCCACAACATTTGATATTTTTTGACTTTTTAGTAATAGCCATTCTGGCTAATATAAGATGGTATCTCATTGTGGTTTTGATTTTCACTTCCCTGATGATTAGTGATGTTAAGCATTTTTGCATATGTTTGTTGGCCACTTGTATGTCTTCTTTTGAAAAGTTTTTGCTCATGTCCTTTTCCTCTTTTTAATGAGATTGTTTTTTGCTTGTTGATTTGTTTAAGGTCCTTATAGAGTTTGGGTATTAGACTTTTTTGGATGCATAGTTTGTATGTTTACTCTGTTGATAATTCCTTTTGCTGTGCAGAAGCTCTTAAGTTTAATTACGCAATACTTGTCAATTTTTGTTTTTGTTGCAATTGCTTTGAGGACAATCACAAATTCTCTGAAAAAACTGAATCCAGAAAGGTATTTCCTAGGTTTTCTTCTAGGATTTTTATAGTTTTAGGCCTTACATTTAAGTCTTTAATCCACTTGGTAAATGTTTATTATGTTTTTAGTATCTGCAGAATTTATTGTGATAGCCCTCTTTTCATATCAGATATTGATAATTTGTATATTTCTTTTCTTTTTTTCCTTGATCAACCTTAATAGAAGTTTATTTTATTCACTTTTAAAAGAAACACCCTTTGACTTGACACACATGTTGATATTTTTCAATGGTATGTTTTCTGTTTCATTAATTTTTCTCTTCATTATTTCCTTACTTCTACTTTTTTCAAGAATTATTTGATATTCTTTTTCTAACCTCTTGAGATGGGTATTTAGACATCTGATTTCCAGGCTCTTTTCTTTTCTGATTCAGAGCTATGAATTTCCTTTAACTGCATCCCACGAGTTTTGATATAAAATGCATGTCTATGTTGTACTGGGTCAGGAGTGGGGTGTGGTTTTATCAGTCATTCAAGCAGGGGACATATGGGTGGAGAAAGTGAGGAGGCCATGGGAAGAGTTACCACTGTCTCCATGAGGCGTGAAAGGTCTGAGCTCTGGTGATATCAAAAAGCTGGAGTGGAGAGAGTGTCTGTAAGAACAAATATGGCAGCAAGAGGATTAATTCATTCATCTGGTTCACCTGGCAATAGAAGGAGATGAAAGAAGATGGGAGAAGCAGCCCATTGCAGTTTGGAATCCATGGTGATTTTACAAAAATATAGCACCTGTGGAAGATGATCTTATTTTGGATTCATTATGGTGACTTTAGAGAGATCAACTCATTTATCAGGAGCTCAGGGGTTTGGTGTATTTCAAATGCCATCTTGCTGGAGTGATCCACTGTGCCTCCACACTTGACTCAGTTATCCCCAAGGAAACCCTCTAGGAGCACCCTCTTCCCCCGCAGTCTGGTTCAGATGCTCAGTCTCTGGGCTCCATAGTATTCCATGTCCATCTCTGTAAGCTTTCTCACTTGTAAATAAAATAATTATTGTGATTGTCTGTTCCTATGTATGGTTCCCACACTGGCTGTTTGATGCAAGGACTGTGTCTTACTCACTTTACCCTTCTAGTCCCCAATATTTAATAGCTAGTAGCTGTTGACTAAGTACTGAATGAATGGTGCTTTGAATATTCTTTAATGGTGATTTTAACTTCTGAACTATTTCACTTTAACTCTGAAAACTACTCTGCATTGCATGTCAAATACAGATTGCAAGAAGGAATATAGTGACTTTCTGGCCAGCTGTTTATTGTTAAATAGAAACAAGTGTCATGTTTGCAGAGTGACAGCTTGAAGTGCACAAAGCATGGGATGGTTTCAGTCCTGCTGGGTATGGATTTGACTTTGATTTGAAACTTTCTCCCTCCAGCCTTAGGCATCACAGTGTGTGTGCTACATTTCAAGTGGAACTCTCTTCTCAGGGCCTCGGGAGGACTCTCCAGTTACTTTGTGTATACTCAGGCTCAGCAGGAGATTGACGAGTAGCTTCTTGTTGCTTCTTTTTTTTTTTTTGAGACGGAGTTTTGCTCTTGTTACCCAGGCTGGAGTGCAATGGCGCTATCTTGGCTCACCGCAACCTCCGCCTCCTGGGTTCAGGCAATTCTCCTGCCTCAGCCTCCTGAGTAGCTGGGATTACAGGCACGCACCACCGTGCCCAGCTAATTTTTTGTATTTTTAGTAAAGATGGGGTTTCACTGTATTGACCAGGATGGTCTCGATCTCTTGACCTCGTGATCCACCTGCCTTGGCCTCCCAAAGTGCTGGGATTACAGGCATGAGCCACCGCGCCCGGCCTTCTTGTTGCTTCTTATGTGTCCTTCTATGGTATGTAACACAGGGCTGGATCTGAATGACTGTTAGAAGGGTGGAAAATTCAGTCCTCAGACAGGAGAAATTGGTCCTTATAATCAGAAGCAGAAAATGTCTTCTCACCTCCAAAACCCTTCTGCTGGAGAATAGTGTAGAACTCTTCTTATGATTTTACTAATTGAAATGAGTGGCAGTTTGGAAGCTACAGGACAACAGCATGCATTCAGGTATTGCCAGTTCATAAATTACTCACTTTATTAAATCAAAGAAGGTCAATGCTGTAAGGTCCCTTAGAGTTCATCTGGTCTCACCCTTTGGTTTTGCAGTTGAATAAGCTAAGGCCCAGGGATAATGAGGAGCTTACTTAGGCTCCTTTTGTAAAGTGATGGTGGTACTGGGTTGAACTTGGTCTTCTTAATAGAGGTCTTTTGATACTCTTAGCTCTCAGAGTCAAGGGCAAATCATAACAGACATGTAATTTTGATCTTTAGCTGATTTGTTAATTACTAAATAGGTATCTCTCAGACACTACAGCGTAGATTCTGCCAATGAGCTTCCAACCTTACCGGAAGGAAGTAATTTGAATGTAGCCAGTGAAGCCAACTCTCACATGATTCCAACTGCTAGATTCCCCTGATTCTCCAACTGAGTCTCTTCTTACCTGTGCCCTACCCAAATCTGACCCAGCTTTTACAGAGCTGGACAAAGCCAGTTCCAGAAAGCCTTCTCTGATCTCATGTGCGCACTGGATGGATTCCTCCTCTGACCTCCTCTTTTGAGCATGTGCTGGCTGTGTGGGTGTGCACTGGTGAACCCAACAGCATCTCCCCCCACCCGTTCCCCCACTTACCATTCCTAAGGGAACTGCAGAGGGAAACTTAAGGACAGCTTCCCTGTCACACCCTGTACTCTGGGTTCCCTGAGCCCACTGATTTCTTGAGGGAAATGTACTGTGATGCTGCGTCCCCAGGATGGGCAGAAGCCATGTGCCTGTTGTGATTCATGAATGGCATTTGCAGATGTAGCCAGAGTTAGCATGAAACTGGGCAACCCTGGTGTGACAACACTGATCTCTTTACCAGCATATTAATTTTGAAATATCCCATGAGTCATGGACATTAGGACTATTAAATTGTTCTCTTTTAGAATAACTCAACCAGGCCTTGTGCAGGGAGGTTGATGTATTCTGGGACAAGAGGATTTCTCATTATCTGATGTTTGTGCTTCTTGCCTTGTTTGTGTCTTTTCTTGCTCTGAAAGGTGATGCCTCTGCTCTCCTTTAACTTGGATCTCTGGAACCTGAGTCTCTCTTGTTCTCAAGATCCCTAAATATTATGGTTAGTTCTTACTAACTTTCCACTTCCCCAGCGTTGCTTCTTGGCTTTCCAGGCCTACTGAGAAGCACCAAAGATACCTTCAGCATGCAGGAATGGAAGGAGTACAGGAGTCTGGGTGTAGGAGGTTCTTAAAAAGGGCAGCTGTGGTTCTGATTTGACAGGATTTCCCCTTGTGCTAGGATCAGGACTGTCTTGACAGGCAGAAGGACACCGAACTCAGTCTCAGGGAAAAGCTGATAGGTCATAGTGACAGCAGACAGGACCACATGGGCATGCAAATAGTGGCATAGGCTGGCCTGTATGTGCAGGCAGGTGTGTGTGAGCATGTGCACCAGGGGGACCCTATTGGCATTCCTAGAAGATAAGTTATGGGTGAGTGGAGGGATGGGTGAATGAGGCTGGAGAGTTGGCAGGGACGAGGTCGTTCATCCAATTAATTCACCCAACATGTTGCAAACTAAGTGCTGGGCACTGTAAAAGACATCGAGAGTACAACAATAAACAATGCAGACACAAGCCCTGTCATCACGGAGCTTGCAATCCAGCAGCAGACACAAGCAACAAATGAGATTTATGTTAGGATAAGTCTTCCCCGAGTCTCAGCCCTACCTCTGCCATCCACTGCCTGTAGACTTGGGGCAAGCAGCCTAAGCACCGTGCATGGAGGTAACAACACACACTCACTGAGACTGATGGGTGGGTCAGCCCTGAGTAGAAGAAAAGGCCCAGGACAGCATGTGACAGGGATTCTAAAATGTGGTGATCTTTGGTAGGTCATGGTGTAGGGGTAGCAGCAGGAATTGTTGTTCCATTTGCCATACTTGAGTGTTAGGAGCCAAGAGGAACATTTCCTGTTTTTTTTTTTTTTTTTTTTTTTGAGATGGAGTCTCACTGTGTCACTCAGACTGGAGGGCAGTGGCATGATCTCGGCTCACTGCAACCTCTGCCTCCCAAGTTCAAGCAATTCTCCTGCCTCAGCCTTCCAAGTAGCTGGGATTGCAGGTGCCTGCCACCATGCCTGGCTAATTTTTGTGTTTTTAGTAGAGACAGGGTTTCACCATGTTGGCCGGGCTGGTCTTGAAATCCTGACCTCAGGTGATCTGCCTGCCCCTTGGTCTCCCAAAGTGCTGAGATTACAGGCATGAACCATGGCACCCAGCCTCCATTTCCTGGTTCTTTGATTTCAGAAGTGTCCGAAGTCTTCTACACTGAGTTATATTTTGGAAAAAAAAAAAAAGTCATTTCCTCTTCTCATTGTGAGTTATTGCCCTAAATGTGTATTTTTTTCAAGTGTTGTCTTAAAATTTAATATGCTAGTTCATGTATTTCTCAAATAAGCTAAGTCATTTTTAACCCTAATTTCTTTTTTAATTTGTGGCAAAATATGCATAGCCTGAATTTTTCCCATTTTAGTCGTTCTTACACATTCAGTTCAGTAGCATACGCGGTTGTGAAGCCATCTCCAGAACTTTTCTGTCTTCCCAAACTGAAACTCTACGCATGAATCAACTCCCATTTCCCCTCCCTAGCCCCTGGCAGCCCCCGTTCTACTGTCTGTCTCTAGGAATTTGATGACTCTAGGTACCTCACAGAGCACAGTCATCCAGCATTTGCCCTTGTGTCTGGTGTACTGCTTCCAAGTTCATCTGTGCTGTAGCATATATGTATGTTAAGGCTCAAATCTGAAGTGCTGGGACTATCAGGGCTGTGGGCCTGACCGTTGCAGGAAGGGTCGAAGGCTCCAGCAGATGACAGGGTAGAGAAAGTGAGAAAGTTGTGGCTAAGAGCACCTCTAACATTACAATATGTACCCATCGGAAGGAGACTTGTCCCCAGGCACCGTGAGAGTCTGTGGATTTGTTCGCAGGGTCTAGCAAGTAGAACCCAGAGCCAACCTGGGTGTGTCTTTCAGTAGCAAGGAACTGTGAACTGTCTTCCCAAGAGGGGTCACCCCCCAGGGTTCCTCAGTGAACTTTGGGAGGCAGAGTTCAGCTATCACCTGAAGTTGTCTCAAAAAAGTTGAGTGCTAAACCAAAAGACGTCTTTGCACAAACAGAGCACAGTACCAGGGGAAACCATGCCAGTCTTTGACTTCACCAGACATAACCAGGCACAGCAGTCCCCAGACTCAGCAGCTGCTGGCTCCCATCTTATGTGACACCACCTGAATGCACTCACCACTAGGTCAGGGAGGAGTAGGTGCCTCTGCTCCCAGACGGTTAAGTGTCATCAAGTAAAATGGAAAATGCGCCGGACTGGCCCTGAGTGGCCTGTGTAGGACACTGGCTCCAAGACAATGGACCTTGCTGGGCTCCCGGAGCCGGGTTACACTGATCAGTTCTGAGGGTGGACCACATCCTTTGAGATTTCAGGAACTTGGAAGTTGAGGACACTACTTTGTTTCTTTGAGGTGGCCCATAACTTGGGTGATTTGGAGGGTGACAATGGCAATGAATGCCATCAAGAGTAATTCCCTGCATTTGACCCTCCCTGAGTCCATTCACTTTCCCTGGGGCAGGAGGACAATGGTGGTGCTTATGGGTGTTGAGGACACGCTGGGTGCCAGCAGCCGGCCCAAGCCCTTCCCAAACACTGTCAGCTTCACTCCTCCCATTTTCCCCAGTGTGGCTACTGCTCCCACTTGACAGAGGAGAGTGAAGCTCTGAGAGGCCCAGTCACAGGACTATGGCTGACCCAGCTGGGACTGGACCCTGGTCTGCCTGTCTCGGGGTGCCCAGCTTGGTTGAATGATGAGATGACTCATGGCCTCTCCATGTCAGCCACAAAAGTGGGCGTCACTGCCATTACCCAGAGGCCCCAGGGAGTCATAAAGTCCAACCAGCTGTCTCAACAAAGCTATTTCCAAATCCTCGGGGACAGGAAGGCTGTCCAGAGAGGCCCTGGCTGAATGGCTGTTGAGTCGGAGTGCCTCTCAAAGGAGGATCAGGGTCTTGGTTCCTCTCGCCCCCGCCAGCAGCTTTGTCACACCAAGCAAATCAGCAGAACTGGGCCTGGAGCTTCCTGGTGGAGGGAAATGCTGTTCTCCAGTTGGGTCCTTTCCTTTCTGCAGCTGAATCTGTATTCAAGCTGCAGCTCCAGCAGGGGCTCACTGCTCAGGGTAGTGCCAGGCTATGGAGCCCTGGCCATAGGTGCTGGCTTGTCCCCAGAGCACTGGATGAGGCTGGGGAGGAAGGCGTCAGCTTGGTCCCTTCCTCCCCTTTGACACTTGATGCCCAGCCATGATGGCGCTGCAGCTGTTCCTCTACGACATGATGAAAAAGAGGCAGAAGAAGGAGGAGGCATCCTGATCGTGTGAGGAAAGGGAGTGAGCCAGTGTTATTTGTCCCAAGAGGATGTCAGTGTTTGCAGGGCACAGGCACCCCACCCATCAGCCCCGGCTCCACTTACCCTGGGTAATGGAGGGCGGGTTCCAGGACCAATAGTTCTGCACTTCTGAAAGCATCCACCTGACTTTATTTATGGCTGCTCTGCCTACCTCCAGAGACAGGCACAGGGTAGATGCTGGTAAATACCCCTCGAATCGAATAAGAATTTACTTGTCTTTGTGCCCATAACTTTTCTGCACCTCTAGACCTATCTTCTGGCATCCGTGATGTGGAGCAGTTGGGCAGTTCCAGGAATTCCCAGATCTTCTGAAAATAAATGATTCCAGGAAAGCTGGCGGGCATCTCTGACAGAGGGGGCTGCTTGGCCAGAGGTGACCTCCGTCCAGCTGGCACAGGGTGTGACTTGGACATCACTCTTGATTTATGGAAAAATAATCTACAAGTACCCTGGGCGGGTCCTATGCAGGCTCTGCCTTGTGGGAGTGACTTTGCATTTCCAAAGAGACTTGGAAACATTGTTCCCCATTGTCCCCATTTGTGAGAAGTGGCCATTTTTGTGAAGTAAGTTGTTTCAAAACAAGGGCAGCGAATGGAATGTGTGTCTGTGTGTGCATGTCTTCTCCAAAAGAACTGGATCTTCTCAACCCTGTGCTGACCTTCAGCTTCATGAGGAAGTTATTTGGAGCTTAGTATTAAGCTGAACTGAATATAGTAGAACCGATCCTGAAACCAGCTGCTAAAACTGGTTACCCAACACATCCGTTCCCTTCTTTTCAATTTTACCAGAAAGCACGTTTGAAGTGCCCAATTTGGTCGCTTACTGGAAGGGCCGCATATGTGCAGGAGCCGTCAGGAGTTCTGGGTTCCCGTCCGGGCTGAGCCTCTATTTCTCATCTGTGAAATGAAGCTAACAATCCTTGCCCTGTCTGCCCCACAGGAAGTTTGTGACACTCAAGTGAGAAAATGCATATTGAGATCCTCTGTCAAGTAAGATGTGTTCCCATCAGTCACTTAATGCACATATACTGGGCACCTACTATGTGCAGAACTCAGTGGTAGATGCTGAAGGGAATATAAGCATTTGTCTTCATTACCATCTCTGGGGCTGGACTTTATAAAATGTCATCTAAGCTACCATCTGCTTCCACATACCTGACCCCTCCAGAAAGACCCAGGCCCCATCCCCCGCTGGCTGGTGAAGCCACTAGTCTGTATGACATGGCTTTCCCTAGCCCTGGATTATTCCAGAAAGGAGTTTGCTGAAGGTCTGTTATTCTTCTTTGTGCCTCTGCTAAGCTTTCCCAAGAACCGTTGCTTTCTGGACCAGGATATAGGACAGAGATTGAGGCCGCTCTTCCTCAGCTTGCGTCTGCACAACATCACCAAAGGTAAGAGGTAAGCCCTAGCCCAGGTGAGCACATCCACGGGAAAGCTGCTGGGCACCTGCCCACCCCTCAACCACTGCTGGCGGAGCCCCACCTGATGTTTCCAAGGGAATCAGCTGAAACATGGCATTGCCACTTCCGATCTGTGTGACTTGGGGAAAGTCATGTAGCTGCTTGGTCTCACTTTCTCTATTTGTAAAATGGGGGTAACTGGAGCTCTGATGAAATCTGATGATGGCTAGAAGGGGCTTGTATCTTGTGAAGCAGTGCACAGCTGCCAAGGGCTGTTTTATTGGCATTGAATTGATTGCATTGTATGTCCTACTTCTTCACATGGTTCACTTCTAGGCCCCTTGTTCTGCAGTTTGGGAGGAAACTCTGGATCTGTGCTCCCTCAACCTCATGCTCTGGGCACAGGGATGGCTGTCACTCGGAAAGAGGAAAGACATATTGGGGAGCATGTTATCAGCAGTCCAGGAGGCCACCCATGAGATCTTTGCATCTGAAAGGACATCTGAGAACATTTTCAAAGCCGTTTCCAGCTATCCAGATATAATAAGTAGCTCTAGAACTCAGGAATGGTTGATGGAGTCAGGCAGTTTTGTCCAACTTGCTTCTAAACATTCTAGAAACACTGATTACCTGATCTCAAACCTCCTTTCCCAGGCAGGACTGCAGCCAGGGGGCTGTGAATGTTGGGGTGAGGAATGGCTGCAGGGGAACACTCTAACTTTCTCCCAGGGGTCTAGGAAGGGAGAGCTAAGAAATAAAAATAAAATAGAAAAAATATATAGAAATTTTAATCGGATCTGTGTGCAGCTAAGTAACTACTTCCTTTTTGCTTTGTAATTTTTTGACAATATTGTGAGAACTACAATATCTTTAAAAAATAAGGAGGACTAGTCAAAGCTGTCCTTCGAGGGCCACTTATGGCTTTTCTTTTAACAATAGTTCTTTTTTTTTTTTTACTTATTTTATTGCATTTTAGGTTTTGGGGTACATGTGAAGAACATGCAAGATTGTTGCATAGGTACACATGTGGCAGTGTGATTTGCTGCCTTCCTCCCCTTCACCCACATCTGGCATTTCTTCCCATGCTCTCTCTCCCCAACTCCCCACCCACCGCTGTCCCTCCCCTATTTCCCCCCAACAGACCCCGGTGTGTGATGCTCCCCTCCCTGTGTCCATGTGTTCTCATTGCTCAACACCTGCCTATGAGTGAGAACATGCAGTGTTTGATTTTCTGTTCTTGTGTCAGTTTGCTGAGAATGTTGGTTTCCAGGTTCATCCGTGTCTCTACAAAGGACACAAACTCATCGTTTCTGATTGCTGCATAATATTCCATGGTGTATGTGTGCCACATTTTCCCTGTCCAGTCTATCATCAATGGGCATTTGGGTTGGTTCCAGGTCTTTGCTATTGTAAACTGAAATAGTTCTTAAGGTATCTTCCAGAGTTCACTGGGCAGCAATATCTTCTTGCAAGATTGTTTAGAGTATATTTCATTCAAAATTACATAAGTTACACTTAAAATCATTAATATGTAGTATAGATTTTTTTTTGAAAAAGGAGTGAAGGAGAGGAAGAAAGAGGAAGAAAAAGAGGGAGAGAGAAAGGGAATGTAGGTTTATTCTAAAAATGGGTATTAATAATGGCCAATCAATATTTTGTGTATTTAAGGTGGAGAATGTATATTTTGTGTATTTAAAATGGAGAGCTCTATAAATATTTATTGAGTTTACTTGTTCCGGATCTGAGTTCAAGTCCTGGATATCCTTATTAATTTTCTGTCTCGTTGAGTCTAAATCTCTTTATGAGTCCTATGTATCTGGGTGTTAGGGTCGTTAGCTCTTATTGCTGCATTGATCCTTTTACCACTATATCTTTGTTGCTTTGAAATCTATTTTATCAGATGCAAGAATTGTAACTCCTGCTTTTTATTTGTTTATTTATTTTTGCTCTCCATTTGGTTGGTAGATCTTTCTCCAACCCTTTGTTTTGAGTTTTTGTGTATCTTTGGGTGTGAAATGGGTCTGGATATAGCATACCGTTAGGTTTTGGCTGTGTCTTCTGATTGGGGGATTTAGTCTACTTAAATTTAGGGTTACTGCCATTTAATGTTAACTGGCTATTTTATCCATTCATTGATGTAAATTCTTTATGTTGATGCTCTTTACTTTTTGGTATATTTTTAGAAACGCTAACACTGGTTGTTCCTTTCTATGTATAATGCTTCTTTCAGAAGCTCTTGTAAAGGCGGCCTGGTGGTAATAAAATCTCTGAGTACTTGCTTGTTCATAAAAGATTTTATTTTTCCTTCAATTGTGAAGCTTAGTTTGGCTGGATATGAAATTCTGGGCTGAAAGTTCTGTTCTTTAAGGATGTTGAATATCGGCCCTCACTCTCTTCTGGCTTGTAGGGTTTCTGCTGAGAGATCTGTTATAAGTCTAATAGGCTTCCCTTTGTGGTAACCTGACCTTTCTCTCTGGCTGCCCTTAGTATTTTCTCCTTCGTTTCAACCCTGGTGAATCTAACGATTATGTGCCTTGGGGTTGCTCTTCTTGAGGAATATCTTTGTGGTGTTCTCTGTATTACCTGGGGTTGAATATTGTCCTGCATTGCTAGATTCGGAAAGTTTTCCTGAATAATATTCTGAAGAGTATTTTCCAGCTGGGATTCATTCTCTCCATCACATTCAGGTACATCTATCAAACATAAATTAGGTCTTTTCACATAGTCCCATATTTCTTGGAGACTTTGCTCATTCCTTTTTATCCTTTTTTCTCTATTCTTGTCTTCTCATCTTATTTCATTAAGTAGGTCTTCGACCTCTTATATCCTTTCTTCTGCTTGATCAATTCGGCTATTCAAACTTGTGCATATTTCACTAAGTTTTTGTGTTGTGTTTTTCAACTCCGTTAGTTCATTTATATTCCTCTCTATATTGTCTATTCTTGTTAGCATTTCGTCAAACCTTTTTTCAAAGTTCTTAGTTTTTTTTACATTGGGTTAGAACAAGTTCTTTTAACTCCCAGAAGTTTCTTATCCACCTTCTGAAGCTACTTCTGTTAATGGAACACAGTCCTCTTCCATCAGGGCTTGTTCTGTTGCTGATGAGGAACTGTAATCCCCTGTAGAGGAAGAGGGGTTCTGATTTGGGGTATTCTCAGACTTTTTAGGCTGGTTTCTTCCCTTTGTTATAAATTTATCCATCTGTCGTCTTTACAATTACCACCTTTCTAGTTGGGTTTCTGAGTGGACGCCCAGTTTATTGATTCCCAGTGCTGGAATCCGAGCAACCCACTGCGCCGGCCAAAACAGCAGCGATAAGACTGATGGTGCTCTTCTGCCCAGGAATCTCCTCCCATTTACTCTGCACGAAGAGCTGCCACGCTGAGCCACCAGCCAGCCACAAGATTTTTTAAAAACTGAAGTTGAGGCCAGGCACAGTGGCTCACGCCTGTAATCCCAGCACTTTGGGAGGCTGAGGCGGGTGGATCACGAGGTCAAGAGATCGAGACCATCCTGGTCAACATGGTGAAACCCTGTCTCTACTAAACATACAAAAAATCAGCTGGGCACGGTGGCGCGTGCCTGTAATCCCAGCTACTCAGGAGGCTGAGGCAGGAGAATTGCCTGAACCAGGAGGTGGAGGTTGCGGTGAGCCGAGATCATGCCATTGCACTCCAACCTGGGTAATGAGTAAAACTCCGTCTCAAAAAAAAAAAAAACTGAAGTTGAAATGGCCATTGAATTTATTCATTCCTTTGGAAGTTTATTTGTATAAGTTTTTTTTTTTTTTTTTTTTTGAGATGAAGTCTCACTGTCCCCCAAGGCTGGAGTGCACTGGTGCAATCTTGGCTCACTACAACCTCCGTCTCCTGGGTTCAAGTGATTCTCCTACCTCAGCCTCCTGAGTAGCTGGGATGATAGGTGCACGCCACCATGCCCAGCTGAGTTTTGCATTTTTACTAGTGACAGGGTTTCACCGTACTGACCAGGCTGGTATTTGTGTAAGTTTTTTTTGAAGAGAATTGATTTGAAATACAAAAGGAATTGACTCTGAACATAACCACGGTGACCCTGAGATGTTTTATTTCCACGTTGTCAATCAAATCTTAAAGGAGACCATCCA
This sequence comes from Saguinus oedipus, assembly GCA_031835075.1. Taxonomy (NCBI): domain Eukaryota; kingdom Metazoa; phylum Chordata; class Mammalia; order Primates; family Cebidae; genus Saguinus; species Saguinus oedipus. Next base: position 128,110,963 of record CM063179.1, read on the forward strand.
CCCTCTTCTCTTCCCTCAGTGCCTGACTTCTTCCTTTCCTTTCTGTAAATGGGACTTTTGAGGCCCTGGTGTGAATAAAATGAAAAAATATTCCTTTTGTGTTTTTCCAAGGCAAGGATCTGGAGGAGCTGCAGGACCTTAACTTCTTCCCAGAGTCGTGGCTGCACCGGGTTGCAGCCACCCATTACCACGCAGTGAGTTACCTGCTCTGCAAGGAAACAATTGTTGAAATGTATTGCCTCTCTTTGTTTTTTCTGGAGATGTGTTTCACATTTGAAACCTTTAGACCTTTGAGGTAAGGACATAACTGGATTGTCCTCCAGGGAAAGTGGGGAGAGCAGTGCCTGGAAAGGAGAGCAGGGAGAAGACCTAGACTTGGAATCTGGGTAATTCCAGCACCCGCCATATGCATTTTTGTTCTTGATACAGATTAACAAATGTTGGGACCAAATTACTCTTCTTCCAGTAATAAATGAACATGTCTCTCTTTGTACACACTCAGCAACACAGAGCATTTAAATTTCAAATTGCTTTTGTTAATTGAGAAGGGAACAACGACATCTCATTTTTAAATGTGTATTTCCTTGATTACTGGTAGCTAGGAATGTTTTTCCAGCAGCATTTCCCCTTTGTGAATTGTCCATGCAAACTGTTGTACTTCTTATGTGTTTTTAATCTCGCATTTTAGAGATGAAGAAGGGCAGTGTGTGAGTTCTGAAGATGAATGAGTCACTGGTTAAAATTCAGTCCTGCTCCACAAATACCTATTGTAATGTGCAAACTGCAGGGCTCAGCACTGCCCACACCATAGATCTTGACTCTGTGGAAGGAGGTGCATTTCTGGGACATAACTCAGGACCGTGCTCTAACAGAGCAGCAAAGGAGTGACAGAGAGGGGACAGTCTGTGCAGATGTCTCGGGAAGTCCCCACTTCCCTCTTGGTCCTCTGACCCTGCCCAACTCCTTCCTTTTGTTCACTGCTACCAATGCCATCTTCTCGAATTCCTCTCCCTCCCCTCCCCAGCCCTCACCTTGGAGCCTGCCATGAGGGGCCTTACTTGCTCTTGATTTGGTGACCGTGGTCATCTCTGCCCTGTGTGTACATTTTATTTCCCAGGTGACACTGCTCAGATACTTTTCTGTCTTCTCCTTGCATCCTCTGAAAGCACTGGGCACAGGACTGATACAGTAGGGTTTCAATAAATGTCTGTGAACTGAATGAATGGCTGAATGTGCATCTAGAGGCAAAACTCTTTTTCAAACGTGGTGAGGGGTACAGAGATCAAGGAAGAGACATGGAGATGAAGAGAAGCACTTATGTTTGGAGAATCCCACTGTGGTCAGCTGTATGCATTTTCCTTTCAGATGGAGAATGGAGGTGACATGGCTCACCTGAAAGATCTTAACACCCAGGCTGTGAGATTTGGGCTGCTCTTTAACCAGGTACTGAGACCTGCACTCAGACAAGGGAAAGAACTGTCCCTCTCATGCTTAGTTAAGAACCCCTGGAGGGTGGCTGCAATCACTTCTGACTCCTGGTAGAAAGGTCAGGGGACAGAAGTGGGAATCATGGGTGTCTCTCCTGCATGCTCATCAGCTCCCAGGAAATAAAATTCACAAGGCAGGGGCTTGGGACAGGCTGTTTCATAATTTCCCCACTAAGGAGACCAGCGGTCCTGGTGGTACCGGGATGGAGGAGGTGCCCTGGCATGCAGGACTTCAATTCTAAAGCCACGAAAGGTCAAGGCAAACTGGGGAGGGTTAGCCATCCTATTTCCCACAGACATCAGCAGTTGCAAACTGTCTCAGCGAGAGACTTCACACCAAGTTCGTGTTTAAGGTTATAGGGGTGAACTCAGTCTGAGCAGCTATTTTGATGGATCTCAGAATAAAACTGCAGTGGGTCAAGGAACTTGATTGCAAGGCATCTTGACACTTAGTGACCAGGGGAGGTTAAAGTTGCTGGCTGTGCTCCACGCTGGGTTCCTTGTGATGGAAATAATTCTCCAAGAAAGCACCAGTCTCCTTTGATTATTTCAAGGCACCCCAGCAGTGATCTCAAAAGAATTCATGGTCTAAGAACTAGAGGCCTTGAATCTATCAGAGGGTCCCGTCTGAGTCATCCCTGGATAGGCTGGCTCAGCCTTTTGTTTTCAGAGACGTAGTGCCTAAGTTGGCAGATGTGGATCACAGAGCCAGGACTTTCTGCAAGTGCTGAGTGGCTCTTGGGCCCATCAAATTGAAACCACATGCTTTGTTTCAAAGGTCTATAGACTACAGGTCATCTAAGAACATACGTAACCTCTTCTTTTCCTCACTAAGGAACAGAAAGAGTAAATAATATTGCCACTGTTCAGTAGCTACTACTAAATCTGCAACTAACTTCTACCAACTGTACCAACTGTTAGTAGCGAGAGCAAGGGGAGGAGGGTGTAAACATTCCAGAAACACCGATTACCTGATCTCAAACCTTTGCCAAGCAGGATCGCAGCCAGGGGACTGTGAACATTGTGGGTGAGGTGTGGTTTGGGGGAACACTGTAACTTTGGCAAACTTTATGGGTTCCCAGAGACCTGGGAAAGAAGGTACAAAGAAAAGTATGGGGAAAAACATAAAAATAGAAGAAATTTTAAATTAGAGCTGTATGCAGCCTAAATATCTTCTTCCTTTTTGCTTTGTAATTTTTTAAATAATATTGTGAGAACTGAAATATTTTTAAAGAATAAGGTGGATTAGTCAAAGCTGACCTTTGGGGCCACTGATGGCTTTTCCTTTAACAGTCATTCTCAAGGTAGACTCCAGGGTTCACTGGACAATGGAACCTTCAAGCACGATTGTTCAAAGTATATTTCATTTAAAATAATATGTTACACTTAAAAGCATTAATATGTAGTATAGATTTTTTTTTAACTGAAGTCGAATGGCCATCCAATTTGGAGTGAATCTATTCCAAGTTGGGAGTGGTAGTTACCACTACCAAGGATTTCGGTTTGGCTTTTCCCATGTTTCCTAGGCTAGAATTGCCATTGCATTCACCTTCAAATCAGTTGCTGAATGAGTGATGTTTGTTGTTGTTGCTATTCTTTGTTTTACCATGTCCTCTTGACTGTTTTTGTTTGTTTGTTTTTGAGATAGAGTCTTGCTCTGTCGCCCAGGCTGGAGTGCAGTGGTGCAATCTCGACTCACTGCAACCTCTGCCTGCTGGGTTCAAGCAATTCTCCTGCCTCAGCCTCCTGAGGAGTTGGGACTATAGGCACACACCACCATGCCCAGCTAATTTTATTTTTTTGTATTCTTAGTAGACACGGGGTTTTGCCCCCATCTCTACTAAAATACATTGGCCAGGTTGGTCTTGAACTCCTGACCTCAGACGATTTACCTGCCTTGGCCTCCCAAAGTGCTGGGATTACAGGTGTGAGCCACTGCACCCAGCTGACTTTGAATACTAAATGTTTTTCCCCCTTCACTTTGTTGTTTTTCTTTCCCAATTTAGGAGTATACGACTTACTCAAAAATGATTGCTGTATATGGATTCTTCTTTGAGATAAAGGGACTCAAACATGATACTGCCTCTTACAGTTTTTACATGCAGGTAAGGGTAGAATGCATGAAAGTTATGTCTCTGAAACAGTCTTTTGATTGATTCATCATTAATTACTGATCGATATGGACTGTATTGTAAGTGCTCACCATGCTCATATATGTGCTGTCATTTGATTTTCATAACAACCTTGGGAAGTAGGTACTGGTAGCCCACTTACCGGATGACGATCTGAAAACTGAGTCGCCTCTGTTGGTAAAGCCAGGATTAGATTCTAGTCTTCTATCTCCACATGTAGGGCTCAATTCATCTTCAGTTTATACATATAATTCAGTTATTCTCCCATGAAGATAACCAGTAGTGCCCCCAACTGGGAGGGGGGTAATTTTGTTTAGCTGCAAAGTGGACTATGGGCAGGACCCCAGAAAAGTCAGGAGGGTGCTTGGCTTCTCTGCAGTGCTCCTGCTGGACCTTAGGAGAGGCAGGAGAGTGCCATGTTTAGGAGTGGAGAGTCCACAGGCCAATGGCCTTCGAGCTGTAGGACCTGGGCAAGTGCCAGGAACCCTCCTCTGTGCAGTTTCCCCACCTTTAAGACAGAGAAGGTAACAGGACATACCTCTCTAGGTTGTTGTGAGTTTCAATGTGTTCATCTGTGCAAAGGGTGGCTCAGAACAAGCTTGACACACAAAGCACCATATGCAGTAGGGAAGATGAGGATGGTGATGTTGACGATGACAATGACAGCTACGATGAAGGATCACTGTGTTCCACTTAAGATTTGCTTGTACGTCTCTCTTCTCTAATCTGCACACTTTTGGGAGGCCACATCTTATTAATCTTTTTATTACTGCTGTCAATCACAGTACCAGGAACACAGAGAAGCTTTATTTTTTTCAGTTTTCTTTATTTTTTGAGATGGAGTCTCACTCTGTCACCCAGGCTGGAGTGCAGTGGCACAGTCTTGGGTCACTGCAACCTCTGTATAAAGGAGCTTTAAATGACTGACTGACTGAATGAATGAATGAATGAATGGATAAATGAAGAAATGAATACATGAATGAAGAAACCAGAGTTTTAGTCCAGCTTTGCCAGTACCTCATGTGTGCCCTGGAGCAAGTCATTTGTCTTCCTCAGCTCTTGGTCTCCACTGACTCAGGCGTCTCTACACAGTGAGTTCTTCTGGTTGGAAGAAATGAATTATGTGCCAATACCAGTCCACACGCCCTTATGAGCATTACGTTGGTTTTTAATTCTGGCAAAGCCATCATAAAGCTTGACTTAATGGTGTTTTTCTAGACTTGCCAAAGTCCAGGCCATGAGCCAGTGGTTTATGTAGGGTGAGGGCTCAAATGAGAACTGATTCAGCAGCAGCTACTTTTAGGAGATGGTGCCAATTGGGAAATGCCCTCTTGCTGCCCTCACATATTATATACCAGGGTCTATGTGCCAGGCGCTGGCTTTCGTGAACTCTGGGCCACCCCGATTGCAGTTCCACCTGAGGTGGGTCACTCTCTTTGCAGAGAATAAGGCACACAGACCTGGAATCCTCTTCCGTGGTCTACAGGCACAAGCCCATCAGCCTGCGAGCGGTGCGCCTGGTGAAGTATGAGATCAGAGCCCGGACCCTGGTTGACAGCAAGTGGCAGGAGTTCAGGACAGACGAGGTCTTGCAGAAGTTTGAGTTGGCCAAGCCATCCTGCAAAAGCCGTGCAAGTGTCCATGTTGTCTTTTTCTTTTATTTCCTTTTTGCTCTTTCTCTCCCCGATCCTTTGGGGATCACCAGCTTCTAATCTCTAGTGCCCTACACTAGAGATCCCTGGAAAATCAGGCTCAGTTTCTTAAGGATTATCACAGCTTCAAATAATGCTAAAGAGAAATCGCTTCTAGGATGAAAAACCAAGAAAACAGATAACTATAGCCCAAATCAGATTGCTTGGTTTGGGTCACACCAGATCTATTTTATAAGCATCAAAGGGTTTTTTTTTGTTATTGTTGTTTGTTTTTTGAGATGAGGAGGCTCTGTGGAGTGCATTTGCCATCACTGCCTCCACTGATGCCTGTGAGTGACCTGTTAATTTCCCTGAAATCCACAGCCCAGACCCACCTGCCTCGGGCCCACTGGGGAAGGACGGGGCTGTCTGCTTCAGTAGGTGGTTGCCAGCATCAAAGCAGATCCACTGCCTTGCCTGGCTTCTGACCAGAATAAGACTTTGCTACAAGCCAGTGAGTAATTCCCAGTCCTGACTGCACATCAGAATCACCTGAGCCCTTTATTGCTCCCAAGGCCAGAGCCCCACCCACATCACCAGAGCAGATACTCCATGAGTCAGACCTGAGTATCAGTATTTTTAAAAGCTTCCAGGTTGTTTTCTATGATATTAGAAATCACAGTGACAATTTCCTTTGTGGGGGTGAGGGAGAGGGGCTGGGAAATTAAGGGAGAACATTAAGAAGGAGATTTCTGTGGGGCTGGGAATACCTGTCTTGATCAGGGTGATGATTACACAGGAGTGTTTACTTTGTGAAAATTCATCAAGCTGTCCTCTTAAGATTTGTGCACATGATTGTGTTTAAGTTATACCTAATTTTTGGCAGTTTATTTCAAATACCCTCTGCAGGCCATTCTGATGTGCAAGCAGAGTTGAGAACCAGCAGCTTCTACAACTGTCCGTCCTTCCTTTTTCTCCTTCTGGGGGACAATTGTGTTTATCTTAAAAGTCCCATTCGCCTTGTTTTGTTTCACATTTTAGACCTTGAAAATCCAAACTGTGGGCAGCCCAATCTATGCAACTTTTGCATTCATCTTCCCACCATCTTGACAGTTTCCAGAAGAATCTATGGGATTTCCCCCGACACTGATCTGCATAAAAGAAAATAAAATGGCGTAAAAAGGTACATGCAAGCATTCCGTGCCATTCCCAGCTAGTAATGGTCTCATTCGAACTTTTGTCCACGTTTGTATCATTTGAGGGCGAAATGTCCACACCTGAGAGTCCATTTACCAGCCCTGACCCACAATACCCCTAGTCCAGCCCTGACCCACAATACCCCTAGTCCAGCCCTGACCCACAATACCCCTAGTCCAGCCCTGACCCACAATACCCCTAGTCCAGCCCTGACGTTTTGGCCTCTCCCAGCACCATGGAAGGACCGGCAGTGGCAACAGACTAGCCGGGAGCACGGAGGACACCCTTAGATGCAGCTCTGCCTGCCACACAGAACTGCCTGCCAATTGTCCCTGGCAGTTTGGGCTCAGACAGAGCAGGAGGTAGCGGGGAAGGCGGTGATTCCTCTAAGTGACTTATTTTTATCCCACCTCTTCAACTGAAGCTCTGCAGTTTGGAAAGAGGGAAGTAGGCAGCCTTCCTTCCCACTTTATTCATTTCTATTACAGTGTCACAAAGTGCCACACATTTAGTGACAAAACAACACATTGATTCCTTCGGTTTTCATGGTTGAGGAATCCAGGCATAGCTTCACTGCGTCCTATACTCAGGGCCTCATAAGACTACAGTTTAGTAGCAGGCAGGCTGTATTCTCATCTGAAGACATGGCCAGGGAGAATTCATGTCCAAGCGTATTCAGGTTGTTGGCAGATTCATTTTCCTGCAGCTGTATGACCAAGGGCCCCGCTGCTACTGGCATAGAGAGAAGGCTGCACAGGCCCGAGTGGCCCCCTGCAGTTCCCTGCCATGTGACTCTACAGACATTTCAAATCACGGCTATTTTGCTTCTTCAAAGCCAGTGGGAGAATCTCTCACTCTAGTCTGCTTATACAGCATCTTATATAACACAAAGTGATAATCATAGGACTGACAGCCCCTCCCCTCTGCCCTGCTCTCTGGACTAGAAGTAAGTCACATGTTCCACCCACACCCAAGGGGAGAGAATTATACAAGGGTCACCGAGGGTGTGTCCACCACACTGTAGTACCCATTGTCTTTGGAAAAGTGATAGAAAGTCGATGACGCCATACAGACAACGAGGTGGGTAAGTTTAGTTTAATTAATCCCCTTAGAGTCAGACACAGGCTTGGGGAGCCTCCTTCCCAGCAGTGGAACCCGAAATCCTGTGCAGTGTGACCTGGCAGGGAGGTGCCAAGGAACTGGGTGTTGGGAGCCCATTGGCAGGTTCTCCCCACCCTTCCTCAAGCCCTGTTTCCCAGGTTGCTCACCAGTCGATGGGAGGTGGGGATGGGAGCTTAGACAGAGAACAGGGGAAGCCTGGGTAGTTTGCACCCTCTGGGCTCAGGGGCATTTTCCAGCTGTAACTGTGCCTCCTCCCTCCACTGCCCAGCTCATGCCCCATCTCATGCCTGGCAGCCTCCACAGTGGTTTCAGCATCTGTCTGGATGCTGGGTCCCTGCTTCTGGTTCTGAGACCACCTCATCCCTATGTCCCTCCAGGCTTTGGGGCAGTGGGGACTTCCTTCATCACCAGTCTCTGGGTTGCCTCATTCCCTGTTTAGCTTCTTGAGTTTGACTTCATCTGGGAACCAGCTCTCTATATTATACTGATTCTGTGTGAAACCCCAGGTTAGTCCCTAATGTAAAGGGTTTTGGTCAGTTGGCAGATGTGTCTCAGTGGGGCAGATGATTGGACAACACAGCCTCAGTGATTCTTTCCAGCCCTGTAGGGCAGGGACTAGGGTTTACCAGGGGGAGGCAGGTGAGGCACTGGCTTGGGCCTATAACCTAAGGGGGCACCAACACACTTAGTAATACACATAAATAGTATTTAAATTCAATGTTTTAAACAAAATCAACACACACACACACACACACACACACACACACACAAATCTATGATAGCGCTTGGTGAACGGTGAACACACCCACATAACCAGCACCCAGATCAAAAACAAAAAGAACAAAACCAGCACCCCAGACACCGCTGGTAGATCCCCAAGGTGAAAACATGCCGACTTCCATTGCCACAAATTAGTTTGGCCCTTTAGTTCGAGTATCCTCACACAGAATCTGACAGTGCACACTCCTTTGTGCCTGCATGCTTCTGCTCAGTATCACATTTAAGAGATTCATCTAAGTTTTCACTGGGAGCTGTAGTTTATTTTCAAATAGCATGACCATTTCACTTTTTTACTTTTTAAAAACTAAGCGTTACTTCAATAAAATCATACATGTTGTCACCGAAAAGTGAGAAAATACAAAGAAGAAAATAAAACGGACTGGGACAGCCATCACTGAGACGTTTGATGGGTGACCTTCCAGGATGAATTTTAGGTGCATTTACAGTTTTCTTTCCATTTAAAATGGGGTTTGCAGTTTAGAGCCCCATTCTTCTCTTGAGAGAGTTAAACAGGATAGAAGGTTGTACTGGCTCGTGCTTATAATCCCAACACTTTGGGATGCTGAGGCAGGTGGATCTCTTGAGCCCAGGAGTTCAAGACCAGCCTGGGCAATATGCTGAAACCCCATCTCTACAAAAGATATAAAAATTAGCCAGGCATGGTGGTGCACGTCTGTAGTCCCAACTACTTGGGAGGCTGGGGTGGGAGGATCGCTTGAGCCCAGGTGTTTGAGGCTGCAGTGAGCTGCAATTGTGTCACTGCACTCTTGCCTGGGCAATAGAACAAAACCCTGTCTCAATTTTTAAAAAAAAAATATGGAGGGGGAGTGGGGGAAGGCGGGGAGTTTACACAGCATAACAGGATGATTTCTTTAGTAAGGAGCACGGTATTTGGGGAGGAAGGAGATGATGTATTTGCTTCACCTTTAAATTGTGAGACATCAGAAAAGTCACTTGTCACTTACCTTCCATGATTATCACTTTCTTATCTATAGAAAGGACATAAACCCACCCCTCTGCCTCCCTCTCAGGGCTGTGAGCCTGCAGGCAGCACTGTTTGTAAGGTCCCTTTATGGACCAGCCCTGTATAGATGCCTGGAAACTTGGTATTACTGGCTCAAGAGAAAATGCAACCTTGTGGCATTTTACCACAGTTTATAGAATAACAGGGATGACAAGAACTAAAAACACTGACAAGCAAATCTGCAGACGTCTAAGGAGAAGCTCTTTGGAAGCACCTCTGAAACACAAACGATTGCCCACTCTCTAAGGGAAACAACTGTTAGGTATTTGAAATATGCAAACTCATACTCCAGGAGTTTGCAAGAGTGGGAGGGAAACTTGCAAAGCAGCAACGCCAAAAATGTGTCTAAGGTGAGCGGTAAAGAAGAGCAGGGAATGCTAGGTGGGGGTGGGGTGGGCAGGAGGAAGCCAGCCCCAAAGCTGGTGGGAGGGCTGGAGTGGGCAGGAGGAAGCCAGCCCCAAAGCTGGTGGGGGGGGCTGGGGTGGGCAGGAGGAAGCCAGCCCCAAAGCTGGTGGAGGGGGCTGGGGTGGGCAGGAGGAAGACAGCCCCAAAAGGGCAAGGCAAGGACTGAAGGATTGGGCTTCCTCCCCATCTCTTGTCCCAGCAACAGGAAGGTACTGGCGACAGTAGGACTTGGGGAGTCAGAGAGGGGCCCTGTGATGTCATTTCCACCTCCTAATTGTACAAGGGGGAAAATGAAGCCCCAGCAAGCTGGAGTGACGATTCTGGTGGGAAAATGCTTACTAAGCACTGTCTCGCTGAATCCTCCCGACCCCATGAGGTAGATGTATTTTCCACACCTGATAAGAAGGAAGCTGAGACTGGGCACGGTGGCTCATGCCTGTAATCCCTGTACTTTGGGAGGCCAAGGTGGGTAGATCACTTGAGGTCAGGAGTTCAAGACCAGCCTGGCCAACATGGTGAAACCCTGTCACCACTAAAATACAAAAATTAGCTGGGTGTGCCGACACATGCCTGTAATCCCAGCTACTTGGGAGGCTGAGGTGGGAGGATCACTTGAATCTCCCTGGAGGTTGCAGTAAGCCAAGATCACGCCACTGCACTCCAGCCTGGGTAACAGATCTAGACTCCATCTAAAAAAAAAAAAAAAAAAAAAAAAAAAAAAAAAAAAAAAAAAAAAAAAAAGATGAGCCCAGAAAAAGCAAATTTACTCATCCAAGACTCCTCAGAGTTTGGGAGTCCAACTCAGGCTGGGCCACAGGCCCATCTGTTTCTATTTCCCCACACCCCCCAATGGCCCACAGAGTAGAGGGGAAATGTTTTAGGGTGTTTAATTCAGGTGTTTATTGAACATCTGCTATCTGTTCAAAAACAATGTGCACGGAGCATCTGCTGCATGTCAGGCCTCGCTGTGCAGGGTGTGCTTCATGTGATACCTCATTCGATTGTGACGGGGGCAAGGGTGGGAGAATGGCACATACCTGGGCCTGGAAGGGTGAGGATGGAGGGAAATGGTACACAGGTGTTGTGCCAGCCCCATGGCTCTAGGACTGAATGTGCATCTGAATCACCTGCGATCTTGTACATGTGCAGATCCTGAGCCCCGGTTGAGAGAGGCTGATTTTGAAGTCTGAGAGACACTCAGAAATCTTCACTATCACAGGCTTTCCTGGGGGATCCTGATGCAGGTGGATCTCGCCCAGAAACTCTGATCTCTGTGTCAATTCCACAGCAGGATTTCTTACTGAGCTCCACACACCCAGTTGTCTTCCTTACCCAGAGCCCAAACAAAATCCAGACAATAACAAAAACCGTGTGAATCGATTTCACCACCCTGGCTGATTCAAAGCAAAGCTAAACAAATTTCCTAGAATATGAAATAAACAGAACTTAGAAATGAGACCCCTCCTGTGGGTGAGCTATAATTCACAGTCCACCCCTTTCCACTAGGGGGCATGGTCCACCTCAAAAATTTTAGTGGCAAAAAGCAACTTAAAAACTCATTTTATAGCAGGGAGTCCCCTTGCTTTGTGGTTGAAAGTAAAACTGTACATCCTGGCCAAGGCTCTGTTTATCCAAACATCCATAGTGTGCACATCACATCTCTGAACTTGAGAAGTGTTAGTCTTGAGATAAAAATTCTTAAGATAATCTTACAAGCTTTTCTTTCAAGGGAGAACTTCGCAGACTCAAATTTTAAAGTGCACAGTCCCAAAGCCCAAAGCAGTGGCCATGAGCACTGGTTAATGAAACATTTTATGTGCTATGTCTGAAATGTCTCATTCACTTCCCTCGATGCTCACCTTCTGGCTCCCTCCCAGCACCTCCCTTCCAACTGGGGAGATGGCCCTGGACTCATTAGGTGCACACCACATCTTTTGGGTTCTAGAGTACAACTGACCTGGGTTTGAATCTCAGCCTTCCCCTTACTAGCTGTTGGCCTTAGGCAAGCCATCTAACTTCTCTGAGCCTCAGAGACTGATCTGAGATACACAATCAAACTCATGGTAAAAATTAAATAAGTTGGTTTGATTTGTAAAGCACCTACCATATAATACGTGCTTTATACAATTTATTCCTTATTGTTTCTCCCTTATTGCTTGGAGTCAGGTAGTACTTGTTGAAGGTCAAAACAGTTACTGTGTGATCTTGGGCCAGTCCCTCTTCCTTCTCTGGGCCTAATTCCCTTTATGCAAAATGAAAAGGTTGACCCAGGTGCTCTCTGCAGTCTTTTCCAGTGACAGTCATGGGATTCTCAAATTCTGTGCGTACAGAACAGATGTGAGTGGCTGAGCCTGTGAGCCGGAAGGAGGAGGATCTGGGGAAAGGAAGTGTCTTATTTTCCCACGGGCTCATCCGAATGGGGATGAATTGGAAAGAGTGGGAGAGGGTTTTTCCTCTCCCCTCTTTAGAGGGTTTTGCATCCTGGAGACTGGTGTGTCTTGTAATACCAGGGAGGAGAGAGTTTGTTCTTGCCTTCATAAGCCTAGGCTACCATTTGGGATTCCCCAAGCTATTGGGGAGATGAGTGAGCTTCCCAGGGCTGACCTGGGTACAAGAAGTCCCAGGCCCTGCTTGCACACGGAAGATAGGCGTAGGATGTGGGGGATTGGGCCCCTGGGCCCCGAGCCCTTGAGAGCTGAGGGGTGTAAAGGGAGCTTCTCCTGGAGGAGACAGAGACAGGAGAAACCTCTGTGAGACAGACCCTGAGGGCAGCAGCAGCCAATAGAACTTTCCACAATGATGGAAATGTCCCATATCTGCTCCATCAGATGTGGCAGCCATTAGCCATGCATGGCCTTTGAGCACTCCAAATGTGGCTAGAGAAACTGAGAAATTGAATTTTAAATTTTATTTCATTTTAATTTATTTAACTTTAAATTGCCGTAAGTTTCATGTTGGAAATACATGCTCAGTGCTGCAAAGAAAAATTAGCACTGAGACAAAGGATCTTTCAGCAACACAATTTTTACTTCCTGGACTGCAGGTAGGGTATTCTTGCCACGAGAGTACAATGAACAAAGGAAAACACACACATTTATTCCTTATGCATTTGAGGTTGTCCTTACTGCTGTGTCTGATCTCTATTGGCTGGAGCCAGACCTCACAATTTAAACTAAAACCCAATTGGCTAATACTTAAAACTTTTCTAAACAGGTAAAAGCAATGGAGAGCTGGGACATGCCTGTGAGCATGTCCAGAACAGATATCTTGGTTAAAGTACAAGGACATAGAATGTACTATGTGCCTATAAGTGTGGCATGTCTAACAGCTACATCGGATAGGGCTTAACAAAGTTATTAGCACACTTATGATTTAACCAGAAAGGAAATCTTAAAAAGGAACTTTTCTACTTCCCACATTTAAGTAGAAGAAGCAAGGTAAAAACAGCAGCCACCATGAAACCAGAACCGGATGCTTCCTGGCTCTGCAGACTCTCTGGGGTTCCGAGCCTCCCAGTCTCTTCCCAGGCCCCCCACAAGTGGAGCCCCAGGGGCAGGCCATGCCCATGCCTGAGGCCGCCTCAAACTTCTTTCTGGAGGAAGCTGTGCTGTGGAAAAGGAAGGTTGCCATGCTGGGGAAGCAGAGCTCAGCTCTGTATTGATATTATTATTATCTTCCTCCTACTTGCGCTAAACATTTAAATTTAAATAAAATGAAATAAAATTTAAAATTTCATTCTCAGTCACTCTTGCCATGTTTCTTTTTCTTTTTCTTTTAGACTACCACTTGCAGAGGAGTGCTAACTCATAGGCGGTGCTCCCAGAGTCGGCCAACCCCTGTTTCAGGTGCTCAGTGGACACAATGGCTCATGGCTGTCCTGTGGGCAGGGCCGATGTGGGACAAAGGGCTCCTGTGGCTGCTCCTCACGACTTTGAGCTTTGTAACTTTGAATGACTCATGTGACTTTTGTGCTTTCATTCTTTGACTTTACTCACGCCACAGATTGACAGTGAGCTGCTGCAGGCCAGGCTTCGGGTGAGGCTGCGGAGGTGAACAAAACATACAGTCTCTGCCATCTCAGAGCCCACAGTGTGTGTGGGAAGACAGTCATTAGTGGAATATGCACTGAAGAGTGCCTGGGTGCCCTGAAAAGCACACAGTTCTCGGACAGCATGAAGCAAAGAAAGCTGACCTAGATCCTGGTACAGGGGTAAGGCCCAAGGAGAGCCCTCCCAGGGGAAGCAATGCTTAAACAGAGAGCTGAAGTAGGAGTTTAGGTGAGGATGCAGAGAAACGACTGCTCATATGCTGCTAGTGGGAGGGTGACATGGTGTAGCTGCTTTGGAAAACTGGTGGTTCCTCAAACAATTAAATGTACAGTACCATGTGACCCAGCAATTCTTACCTCTGGTTACATACCCAAGAGAAAATGAAAACATATGTCCACCCAGAAACATGTACACAGATGTTCATGGCAGCATTATTCACAACAGGCAGAACAGTGGAAATTAGCCAGGAGTGATGGCGTGCACCAAAAAGGGCGAGGTGCCTGTGGAAAGGAGGTGGTGTTGCATGCCTGTAGTCCCAGTTGCTTGGGAGGCTGAGGTGGGAGGATCACTTGAGCCAAGGAGTGGAGGCTGCAGTGACCCACAATTGCGCTACTGCACTCCAGGCTGGGTGACAGAATGAGACCGTCTCTTTACAAAAAAAGAAAAACTAGTGCTCACTTTGGTGGCATATATACTAAAATTGGGATGATACAGAGGTTAGCATGACCCCTGCGTGAGGATGACACACAACTTTGTGAAACGTTCCAAAATTTTTATAAATTGTTTTAAATTTAAAAAAGTAAAAGTGAAAAAGGAAAAGCGGAAGCAACCTAAATGTCCATCAGTGGATGTGTGGATAAACAAAACATGGTCTATCTATGCAGTGGAACAGTACTCAGCCTTAAAAAGGAATGTAAGGCTGGCACGTGCTGCATGGAAAAAACCTGAAAAGATTATGCTGAGACAGAAGGCAGTCGCAGAACACCATATATCCTATAACTCCACTCATACAAAGTGCCCAGAGGAGGAACATCTACAGACAGAAAGTAGATTTGTGGTTGCTCAGGGCTGGGAAGATAAGAGGATGGTCACTAAAGGGCACAGGGTTTCCATTTCAGGTGATGAAAATGTTTTGAAATTGACTGATGATGGTTGCACGACTCTGTGAATATGCTGAAAACCATTACACTGTACACTTAAGTGGGCAAATTGTATGATACATTAGTTCTATCTCAATAAAACTGTTTTTTTGTTTAAAAAGAGGAATTGGGGGCTCAAAAAGATTCAAGCCCAGACATGTGCAAGTGAGACTGATGCCTTTAGAAAACACAGAAGAAGGCCCCAGTGATCAGAGCCAGCAGAGCCAGCCGCAGAGGCTGGAGATGTGGGCAGGTGGGACATCTCTGGATTTTGGTCTCTTTCTCGAGAGCACCTAGTATTCAAGAGTTTCAGGCCTGGGGCTGCCCTGATGAAACCTGGGCTTTGAAAAAGTTCTAGATGCTATTTGTCAGCAGAGGTGAGGGGAACTTGGGCAAGAATGCCAGGTGTCAACATGGTGTGAGATGTGTTGCGGGTGAGCAAAGACTATCTGGGCCAGTAGTGGAGGGATAAAAGAATTTACCAAGACACTTGCAGATAATGAAAGGCAGAATTGCTAAAGTATGAAACCATGTTGTGAGAAGGCAATGGGCAGGCCAGCAGAAGAGCTGACTGCAAGGAAACAAAGGCTGGCTGGAGATTTTATAGAATAATGCTTATGCTGATTGCCGAAGAGGGCTTTGTGCTGAAGAGGACTTAATACAAGGTTGCAGTGAGCTAACTTGCAGGTGTCTGGTGGTAAGTTGAGTGCAGGAGGGCTACCTGTCCTGGACCATGAAGAAAGGCAGGTTTGTGGCTTACCTGCCTCTTCCTTTTGCTTTTCCCAGCTCCCACCAGCCTGGCTCCTTTTCCCTAATTAGGACTCCACAAGGAGGACAAGCTGGGAGAGATACAGAGTTCAGCCCTTGCCCCGTCCCAGAGAGGGAGGGAGGATCCCTTAACTTCCCTGAATGATTTGTTAACTTGCCCTGGTCCTGAGTTACCACTGAGGGGTGTGACTGTGGCCCCTTGGGGCAGAAAGCTCCTCTGCTATCACGTGTCACAAAGTGGTTGTACCAGTTTGTTTAAAGGCAAGCACTCCCAAAGGACACTGGCCGGTGGCAGTGTAAATTGGCACTGCCCTTCTGAGGTCAGTGTGGCAGCATATTAGAAAAGAGCTTAGGATGTTAATTACTGTGTCAGATCATGATAATGATGGCCCCGGTGAACCACTCCTCCCTGTGTCCACACCCTTGGCTTTGTGGTGCCACCCATCAACAGATGGAGTCTATTTCTACATCCTCTAAAGTCTGGGTTGGCCCTGAGGCTTGCTTTGGCCAATAGAGTGTGGCAGAAGTAACATGGTAGCATTCAGTAGTTTGGAGCTCAAGGTGCCTTGCAGCTTCTGCTCTGGCCTCTTGGAGCCCTGGGAATACGTAGTGCAGGGGCCTCTACTAACCTGCCGGAGAGTATGCCGCCATGTGGAGGAGAACCTCAACCCGACCACCAGCACCAATTGCTACATATGTGAGTAAGGCCATCCGGAACCTTGCAGCCCAGTCAACCCTCCTGTGGAATGCAGCCTTCCGAGGGACTCCAGAATAAACTCGGCAAAGAATTTCTTCAGCCAACCCTCAGAATCCTGAGAAGTAATTAATTGTTATTTTTAAATCACTGAGTTTAGCAGTTTAGGAGTGGTATATTACCCTGCAAGAGCTAACTGAAATACGTGCCCTTTTGATGAAGCGAATTTACTTTAGGAATTTATACTTATCAAATCAAAATCCAGAAAATAGGCCATGATTTAGGTACAAAGGCATTTCTTATGGCATTGTTTATAATCCAAAGCATCAGCATGATTTTAGATGCCTAACAGCAGGAGTTAAACACAATAGGGTAGATCCGTACACTAGACAATCATTACAAAGTTTTTGTTGAAGCATCCTAGTGGCACAATTCCCAGGATATACTGTTAACTGGAAAAATAAAACCATTTTTTAAAGTATGTAAATATGATCCACGAAAATATGCAGATTCTAAATTTAGTATAAAATTGATGGGTCCAAAAAAGTATGTAACTTCAATTTGATAGTATAAAATTGCTCTCTAATGTGGACGTGATAATTTATCTTCCTCCCAGCATCGAGGAAACTTGCTGCTGATTTCTGTCCCTGTTGCTGGTGGTGAAGGGCCCTTGACTGACACATTCAAGAGGCTGGTCAATCCTTGCACAGAGCTGATGTGAGTTAAGGCAAAGAAAGCTTCAACCTTTACTTCACTTGGCAGGATTTCCTGGTTTCTAGGCCACCGAGAGACACCCTCTCGGGACTCATTTCTCACCCAACCAAAGAGGCCTGATTTGCTCCCAGACTCCTTTAAGGGGAGAGAAACTTTGGGTACAGCATCGCGAATGATAAGCAGGAAGCCAGGCTTCTGAGAGTCAGATGGGACTGCAGCTGAAAGCAGGGGGGTTGTCATTTGTCTGCCCTGAGCCACCAGAAAGGGTTCAGTGAGTCTTGAACACAGTGATTAAGTTCACTATAATCTGTGCATCACTGCACAGCACAGCCAATTGCTTGGCTTCCCCAAGAAGTGACATGAGTCACTTGATATCTTATTGCAGCCTGAGCACGTTTTATTCCAAGCAGGTGCGACTGTTCCTGCTTGTGCCTTTGAGATAGATACCCAGGAAATGAATAATGCTTGTTGTCTGCCTCCAACACCAACTAAATATTGGATGAATGCCTTGCTATTATAATAACACGTGAATATTGCTCTAAGACTTTTTTTTTTCTGGTTCAGTGCCAGGGAGCTAAGTTCCCATCCCTGCTGCTGGGTCACAGCTGAGGGTCCCTGGAGTGTGGGGCATCTCCGTAAGTAACAGGAAGTATATTAACTCATGAGTTCATTGAGAAAATCATTGAGGAAGCCACATGTGAATGTGTGCTGCGCAAGCCACCATTGGACTGCCATAGAGGCCAGGGATAGGGAGGGAAAATTGGACCCAGCTGTGGCCTGCTTAGCTCTTTTCTTCCAATGTGGGTCACTCCTTGAACTAGGACAGTCTGCAGGTGTGCCCTTGTGCTCAGACAAACACTCAACTCTTAACCCTGGAAAGAAAGCAGTAGGAACAAAGGCCTGCTCGGGCATGTTGGAGATGCAGAAATTGTGGAGGGAAAAGCAGCAGGCCCTTTTCACATGGTGCATGCCTTACCCTCTCTTACTCTACTATACCATCTGTTCAACTTAGTTAAGACCCCATAAATCTAGATTCCATCCCCTCCTTCCTTACCACTTTCTGGCTGGGTGACTTTTGGCAAATTGTCTATCCTTTCTGAGCCTCAGTTTCCCATCTTCACAGAACCATTGTGAACACAAAATGAGGGGCTGAATGGGGACATGTGATAGGTGGAATAATGGCCCCAAAGATATCCATACCACAATCCCCAGAACCTGTGAAAGTTAGCGTGTGTGACAAATGGAGCTCTGCAAATGTGGTGAAGTTAAGGATTTTCAGATGGGAAGATTATCCTAGATTATCCAGGTGGGCCGCATATACTCAAGGGGTCTTTATAAGAGGAGGGCAGGTGCTCAGAGAGGCAGAAGGCAATGAGGCTATCAAAGCAGAGATGGGAGTGATGTGGCCACAGCTGGGGAAGGCAAGAAGGCCCTAGAGGAGCAGGCTCTGCTCTAGAGTCTTCAGAAGGCACCAGCCCTGCTGACACCTTGACTTTAGCCTAGTGAAACTGATTTTGGACTTCTGGCCCCCAGATCTGTCAGAGAATAAATGGGTGTTGTTTGAAGCCATCAGGTTTGTGTTTTGTTACAGCAGCTGCAGGAAACGAATGCAGGCTGATTTGTAAAATGCCCCCGTGAAAATGGAAGAGTCTCTTGTAATGTAGCCAGAGCCAGGTGAGGCCAAAAGGGGTGGGTGTGCCTGATAAGCTGGCAACGTATCAGCCTGCAGGTGTCTATTTGCATGAGCTTATTTGCAGGGTGCTGCCTGTGAGGCCGGACTATACCTGCTGCCTGACCCTGCTTGTCACCCAGATATGAGCCCAAGTCAAGTGAGGAGAGACTCCATGGACAGAGGTGAAGGAACTGTTTTCCAAAGGACTCTGACAGCTTGTGGGTACAAGTTGTGTTGCTTTGGGGCCCAGGTGACAGGTGAGATATGGAAGTGGGCAGGGACATTTATTCCATTTCTGTTGCACACTTTACAGCATGGCTACAGCCTGGTAGACGCCACCCAATGTATTCTGACACGCTGAAGGCTACATACATCTGTCTTTTTTATTCTTTTTTTTTGAAAGAAAGAAAGAAAGAGAAAGGGGGAGAGAGAATAGGAGTCTTGCTCTATTGCCCAGGCTGGAATGCAATCTAAAAATAGGTATTAAAAACCTCTTTTATGCCGATAATTGTACTTGTCAGCGGAGACAGGAAGGAATAAGGGAAGAAAATAACAAACAAACAGCCAATCAATATTTCATTTAAGTCTGTGAAATGCTGTGCAAATGCTGAGGAGTGATTTACTTCCAATTATGTGGTCACTTTCAAAATAGGTGTAATGTGATACTGTGAAAAATGTATGTTCTGTGGACCTCAGGTGAGGAATTCTATAGATATTCACTAAATTTACTTGTTCCAGGTCTGAAATCAAATCATAAATGTCCCTGTTAATTTTCTATCTCATTGATCTATCGAATATTAACAATGTGGTGTCAGTCTCCTGCTATTATTGTGCGGGAGTCCAAGTCTCTTTATAAGTCACTGAGAACTTGTCTATGTATCTGGGTACACCTATATTGGGTGCATATATATTTATGATCATTGGCTCCTATTGTTGTATTGATCCTTTTACCATTATGTAATGTCCTTCTTTGTTTCTTTTAGTCTTTGTTACTATTAAAGTCTATTTTGTCAGAGACGAAAGTTACAATGGTTATGAGATGGATCTGGATACAGTGTACTGATGGGTTTTGACTTTTTATTCAATTTTTCTTTCTGTGTCTTTGATTGGGGCATTTAATCCATTTAAGTTTAGGATTAATATTGATATTTGTGAGTTTAATATTGTTGTTTAATACTAGATGGCTATTTTGCCCATTCGTTGATACAGATTCTTCATTATGGAGATACTCTTCACCTTTTGGTAAGCCCTTGGAATGACTGACACTGATTGTTCCTTTCTGTGTATAGTGCTTCTTTCAGAAGCTCTTGTAAAGCAGGCCTGGTGGTGATGAAATCTCTGAGTGCTTGCTTGTTCGTGAACAATTTTATTTTTCCTTCATTTATAAAGCTCAGTTTGGATGGATATGAGAATCTGGGTTGAAAATTCTTTTCTTTGAGGATATTGAATATTGACCCCACTCTCTTCTAGTTTGCTGGGTTTCTGCTGAGAAATCTGCTCTGAGTTTGATAGGCTTCCCTTTATGGGTAACCCAACCCTTCTCTCTAGCTGCCCTTAGAATTTTCTCCTTTATTTCAACTCTGGTGAATCTAACAATTATGTGTCTTGGGGTTGCTCTACTTGAGGAATATCTTTGTGGTGTTCTCTGTATTACCTGGAGTTGAATATTGTCCTGCCTTACTAGGTTAGGAAAGTTTTCCTGAGTAATATCCTGAAGAATATTTTCCAGCTTGGATTCATTCTCTTCATAACATTCAGGTACACCTATCAAATGTAAATTAGGTCTTTTCACATAGTCCCATATCTCCTGGAGAATTAGCTCATTCCTTTTTACTCTTCTCCAATCTTGTCTTCTCGCTTCATTTCATTAAGTTGGTCTTCAACCTCTGATATCCTTTCTTCTACTTGATCAATTTGACTGTTAAAACCTGTGCATACTTCACGGAGTTCGCGTATTGTATTCTTCAATTCCATTAATTCACTTATATTCCTCTCCAAACTGTCTATTCTTGTTAGGATTTCGTCAAACCTTTTTTCAAAGTTCTTAGTTTCTTTGCATTGGGCTAGAACATGTTCTTTTAACTCACAGAAGTTTCTTATCATCCACCTTCTGAAGCCTACTTCCGTTAATGGAATGTACTCGTTCTCCATCAGACCTTGTTGTCTTGCTGATGAGGAACTGTGATCCCCTGTAGAGGGAGAGGCATTCTGATTTTGGGTATTCTCAGCCTTTTTAGGCTGGTTTCTTCCCTTCATTATAAATTTATCCATCTGTTGTCTTTGCAATTACCGACTTTCTAATTAGGTCTCTAATTAAGGCTACATACATCTCAAGGCCACTGGCAGACCTCAGTCTTGATCACAGCCCTGGTGGCAGTGGAGAAATGTCCTCCTGCAGGCAGCAGGCATCACCAAGAGGTTTTAGCCAGGGACATGAAGCTCCCCTAAAGATACCATTGCGGGGGGTTAAGCAGAAGCCACTGCTACTTGGAATCATGTATGTTGGTGCCCACCCACAGATAGGGCCTTGGGACCCCCAGGCCACTGCAGGGCCTGCCTTTTGGCATCCACTGAGGTTTCTCTCTGGGATACCTGTTCCCCAGTGGACCCACTGACCTGAGTTCACAGCACAGACATGACCACGCCTCCCATTCTGTAAGGAAATCATGTATGATTCTCTGGGAAGAATCTCTTTCCAGTTCTTATCACTCCTTTCTACCTGTAACACATTTTGAATCCACCCAGAGAGCCGTGAAACTCAATGGCAAGTGGCACATCGATGCCACCAGGCATCTCCTTCTGGCCCTGTGTCTTCGCTCTGCCTTATTTTCTTGCTTCTTGCCACTGTCTGGACTGATCTTGCTCATTTCTGGCTTGTTCATAATGGCTCCACAAGAGCGTGGACTTTGCCTTTTTCCTCTTGGAATGCCTGGCTCTTACACAGCTGCACAACACGTCACAGCACTGATATCTCAGTTAATTAATTAGGCTTGACACCCCAAACACACCGACTGAGGGTGGAGGGCCAGTGCCTGGGAATTGAAAGATGTGTGGCACATCTCCAGGTCTACTGCACACTGGGCTGAAATGGCACAGGAGGCCCGCAGAGCGATTCTTCCACTGGGATGGCCTGAGGGAGGGTTGGTGAAAAGCTATGGGAGAACCTGACCTGGTCCTCCCACCATGCGACAGCTTCCTCTTCCCTGAGGGTGCTGGAGAGACTGGGGATGGGGGAGGGAGGAGGAAGCAAGTGGGGTTTCTCCTCTGGGGTCTTTCTCTTCCTGCCTTCTCCTCCTTGGCCTCGTTTTGTAGCGTCATTACAGACTTCATCTTCTGTCCCCGCCACCGCCCTGCCTGTCCTCCCTTCTTAGGCCTGGCTCCTCCAGGCAAGTGTCAAGAGTGTTCTAGAAAGTTCCTTCTGGGTCACCCAGTGCTTAAGAAAATCTCACAAGAGGATCTTAGCATCACCATGTTCTCCATCTTGAATCATTCTAGTGTTAACATTTGTGATACCAAGGTGGGAGGAGGAAGAAAAGGGGAAAGAAAGAGGCAGAGAACTTGTTCACTGATGCAAGTTTTCTCCTTCTGGAAGTCAGTCCTCAGAAGCCCAACTGTTCTTGATCTTTAAGCCTCTCAAATCCCTACATGGGTAATGCTTGTGTGTGATAGGGACTAATTGTTTTCCCTGGGTTAATCTTAGATGGACACTTGTATAAAGTACAATGAAAAATGAGTAACTCAAAGACTTGCACAATACAACTTCACTCATGGTGTGTTTGCATGCTGCAAACCCCGATGCTGCAAAGGTTTCTAAATGCTTACTCCCTATTTCTGCAAATATCCCATTGAGCGTGGACAATAACCGTCTGTGCACTGGTACCAGTCTGTGGAACGTGCTTAGAGCTTGCTGTGTAGATTAATGGACAGACTGCCCATTTAAGGCTGGCGTCCTGCAAGTGTTCTTTATTCTTTAGTATGTGAATCTGCAGCCAAAGACTTTCTCATAGAGAAGGGAAAAGAAAAGCCACTCTGATGCTTTACTACTCACCGTGGTCTCGCTACAGGGAAAAAGTAAGTTCCAGCAAACAGAGGGTCACGAAACCCCCGTCTCCTTGGTAGCAGACAGAGAGGGCCTCGTTTGGTTGTTCACAACTGTCAGAAAAGGGAGAATCCACACCTCTGCCAGGAAGGAACACTGGAGGTCACGTTGGGTGGGAAACTGGGTGTGTCACGGTGCCCTCCACCTGTCCTGACAGGCAAGCTGGCCCACGTGAGGGGAGTGGTTACTGCCACATTAGTTCTGAGGATTGGCCTGAATGTGGCCATGATTTCAAAGTCGTGATGACTCCATTTAGAAAACAGTTATTGGAGGAGCAAGCATGGTGGTTCACGCCTGTAATCCCAGCAATTTGGGAGGCCGAGGTGGGCGGATCACCTGAGGTCAAGAGTTCGAGACCAACTTGGGTAACATGGTGAAAACCCATCTCTACTAAAAATACAAAAATTAGCTGGGCATGGTGGCTCATGCCTGTAATCCCAGTTACTTGGGAGGCCGAGGCAGGAGAATCTCTTGAACCCGGGAGGCAGAGATTGCAGTGAGCTGAGGTAGCACCACTGCACTCCAGCCTGGGCGACAAGAGCATCTAAAAAAATGGTTATCGGTACCTAGGAAGGCTGGAGCATTTACTATGTGGTAGGCTCCCAAGGCGTCATCTTCAGCTACCCTATTTGGTTGTTGCCATTGTTCTCATTGACACTTCACAGATAAGGCAACTGGCCTCAAAGAGCCAGAGGAGCCAGCCAACCAGGTGAAGCTCATGCATGTCAGCTAATCTGAACAGGGACCATCTGGCTTCAGAGCACCCTTATCTGCTGCATCAGGCCACATCCCAGGTCCATAAAAGGGGCTATTCAGAATGCTCTGGAAAAAGATTCCTGGCACAGAGCTCCCTGGAGTGAAAGGCAATCTCTGTGCATTGAAACTATATAAGAGCATGGATTCAGCCACAGGAGTCACATTACTTAGAGCAATAGTTCTCAAACTTGAGCATGCATCAGAATACCTGGAGGGCTTGGAATCAGACTGCTGGCTCCCAACCCCAGCAATTCTGACTCAGTAGGTCTGGGTGACATGGGAAAATTTGCATTCAGCAAAGCAGTGGGTGATATCAAGGCTGCTGGTTCCTGGATCACACTTTGGGAGCTCCTGGTGGAGAGACAGGCAGGACTGCCATCTGGGGGTCCTGATTCAGAGCATCTGCGTGCTCTGAATAGGATTGTTACTCCCTGGATAAGGCGGTCCTGAGGGGGTGGGGTGAAAGCCTGCTGATGGCTCTGCTGTCCACTCCAGATATCCTTCCACCATCCCTTTCCAAAGGACCAGTCTCTCTAAATGCAACGCAGCCATACTCAGTGAGCTTTGGGGCATGAGGGCTCAAAAGCAGATGTTCTAATACCTCTTGGACTATGTTGCTAGCCCCATGTCAGGTGCAAAGTAGGTGTTTGCTAAGTGCCCAGGTAGATTCTCTCTGACTAGCAAAATCCAGTGAATTCCTGGATATCCCCTGGGTGGAAGAAAGAGCCAATAATACTTTTCTTCCTCCCCTCATAATTTTACTTATTTTTAGAATTGGAGATGTACTGACTCAGCTCAGAAATGACAAGGTGATAAGGTGTGGATATTTGCCTCCTCTGGATTCCATGTTGAAATGTGACCGCCAGTGTTGGATCTGGAGCCTGATGGGAGGTGTTTGGGTCGAGGGGGCGGATCCCTTGTGAATGGCTTGGTGCCCACCTCATGGTAATGAGAGAGTTCTTGCTCTATTAGCTCATGTGAGAGCTTGTTGTTGAACAGACCCTGGCTCCACCTCCTTCCTCTTCCTCCCTCTCTCACCATGTGACATATCTGTTTCCCCCTTTGCCTTCCACCAATTGGAAGCTTCCTACACCCCCACAAGAAGCCACGCAGATGCCAGCACCATGATCTTTGCACAGCCTGCAGAACCATGAGCCACATAAACCTCTTTTTAAAAATAAATTATCCAGCCTCAAGTATTCCCTTATAGCAACACAAAATAGACTAAGATACACAGGAATGCAATGGAAAATGAGATTCCAAAGGGAAATTGAAATTTTATTCAAGAGAATGAATAAGTCAGCCCAGCACTCCCACAGCCCAGGCAGACAGGCTCTCAGTGCACTAGAATCCAATCTACACACAGTGGATGACACTGTTGAGACAGGCGACTGACTTCTGCCTGAAAAGTGAGTCACTCTGTGCAACAAAGCAACATTAGACCTGACGGATGGGACTATTATTTTAGGACCCTCTTGGACCTGCTCTTACTTTTTGGAGGATCTACTTCACATCACAGCAAACATGTAAAAACTCAGCCCCTTCCATGTTACAGCTAACCTGTTTTGCTTTTCAGTAATTTTGCTTTTGGAATTATTTAGCCATAAGAAATATTTAATGTATAACTGACCATGATTTTTTAGCAGTTTTGTATATTTGGGAACTTTTTGTGAATTAAAATCTAGACTGAGCGTGGTGGCTCTGCCTCTAGTTCCAACACTTTGGGAGGCCAAGGCAGGTGGATCACCTGAGGTCAGGAGTTCAAGACAAGCCTGGCCAATATGGTGAAACCCCATCTCTACTAAAGATACAAAAAATTAACCAGGCGTGGTGGTGGGCGCCTGTAATTCCAGCTGCTTGGAAGGCTGAGGCAGGAGAATCGCTTGAACCCAGGAGGCAGAGATTGCAGTGAGCCGAGATGGTGCCACTGCACTCCAGCCTGGGCGACAAGAGGAAAACTCCATCTCAAAAAAAAAAAAAAAAGTTATGTGTGTGTGTGTGACTATTTAGTTAAACATGTATTAATTCCAATGTTGTTACTTTTTATTTTGGAGCAAACAGATTTTTTTTCCTTCAGTGTCCAGAGGCTCATAGGACCAAGCACTGGCTTTTAGTACCTAGAGATTAAAATATTCCTGCTGCAGGTGGGGATTTTCTTCCATAAAGGGCTCAGCCTGGGCGCTGTCCTGTGGACATCTGTGAAGCTCATTCCCTCCCCTCCACCAACCGTGAGCACGAGCATCACCTTCACCATGAGGCCAACCCTGGCCACACTCTCCCTTCCTTGGCCTCCCCAATCCACTTTACCTGCTTGCCTTTGCCACCTGCAATGGATGATGACATGTACTCACTTATCATGTGCGTTGTTTACCATGTGTCCCTCCCAGCCCAGCCCCACCTACCCCATTCATATAGAACAGAAGCTGCAAGAGGACTCAGGATGTTGTTTTTATCCCAAGTGCCTACAAACATGCCTGGCACTTAATAAATATGTATTGGATAGAAGTACACACCTGATTGCAGCTAGGGGTCCAGATACTAAATGGGTGCTTTTCCTTATGTGACCCAAAGCCAAGGAAGGAGACAGCACCTTCTTTTGCGTAACACTATCTAGGAGAGTTGTTGGCCAAGCCTTACCTGGAGGGTAAGGAAGGTCTAGGTGTTGTTTCACTGTCCTAACTGCCAGAGCTTGAACTCAAAACTGGGCTGTGCAGGCAGGATGGCTTTAGTTGGGTGCAGGGAGGTCCAATCCAGGTAAATGTCATCTGGCGCCTCCTTGACCTAGATGGCCTAGTTGCCTCTGATGGCCAGATGGCAAGGAGGTACCAAAGAGACTCATACTTCTGGAACATACTTCTGGAGTCTTTGTGGAAGTGACTCTTCCTAGACTTATTCTGTCCCCTATGTGCATAGAGTGTTGTTGAAATCGTCTGTGTTGTATCTTCAAAAGTCACCATCATTTTGCCCTCTGGGCCATTATATGTGCATTTGTTTTAGCATCAAGAATTATTTGTCACCCACCTTTATTGTGTGTTCTTGATGTATCCCAGGCATACCATCTGGGATCCTAGGGGGGCAGGTAGGTTCTCAGCTATTGGAAAAGCTCTAGACCTGAGGATTCTCCTACAGAATCTCTAAGCTGGGTGCTCATGGCCTCACTGAGAGCCCGTGGGGTGGAGGGAGCCCCTGCCACTGAGCTCCAGGCACACCCACAGTATCCACAGAGCCCATGGTCAATTTCCAACTTCATCTTGTACCACATATGACAGGGAACATTTTCTGGTTTCCTCTGCTCCCAAAAGCAACCTATTCACTACTGGGGAGGGGATGGGAAAGGGAGCATGAAGAACGAAAGAGAGACCCTGGTTACAACAACAGTAATGTCACCTTTGTTTGTTTTTTTTTTGTTTTGTTTTTTTTTGAGACGGAGTTTTGCTGTTGTTACCTAGACCGGAGTGCAATGGCACGATCTCGGCTCACCGCAACCTCCGCTTTCTGGGTTCAAGCAATTCTCCTGCCTCAGCCTCCTGAGTAGCTGGGACTACAGGCACGCACCACCATGCCCAGCTAATTTTTGTATTTTTAGTAGAGACAGGGTTTCACCTTGTTGACCAGGATGGTCTTGATCTCTTGACCTCGTGATCCACCCGCCTTGGTCTCCCAAAGTGCTGGGATTATAGGTGTGAGCCACCATGCCCTGCCAGTAATGTCACCTTTGTATTAGTAATGATAACTAAGATTCATTGCTTTACTATGTGATAGACCCTGTGATGAATACCTTATATAAAACATTTTTATTTTTTTGAGACGGAGTTTCGCTCTTGTTACCCAGGCTGGAGTGCAATGGCGCGATCTCAGCTCACCGCAACCTCCGCCTCCTGAGTTCAGGCAATTCTCCTGTCCCAGCCTCCTGAGTAGCTGGGATTACAGGCATGCGCCACCATGCTCAGCTAATTTTTGTATTTTTAGTAGAGACGGGGTTTCACCATGTTGACCAGGATGGTCTCGATCTCTTGACCTCGTGATCCACCCGCCTCGGCCTCCCAAAGAGCTGGGATTACAGGCGTGAGCCACCGTGCCCGGCCTAAAACATTTTGTTTAGTCTTCAAATAACCTTGTGATGTTCCAGGTTCTATTTTTAGCTTCATTTTACAAATGAGGAAAAGAGGGCACAGAGGTGAAGGAGCAGGCCCTAAGTCACACAGCTAAGCAGCAGCAGAGTCAGGATCTGAGCCTGGGACTATCAGGCTGCAGAGCTTCCTGTCACTGCCTTGCTGGAGACAAAGGCCCATCCTCATCACCCAGCTGCAGCTGTGCTTACAGCTGGCTCTGAGCAAGGTAAAAGATACTGCGAGGAAATTGATGGCTTCCTTGGGATTGATGAGACTAATACAAAGCTACAGCCCATGACCAGAGTTTAAATTCATTCTGGCTGTCATTCATTCTGCCATTACGAGGACAAAGGACCACTATCTTTCTGATAGACCTAAGTGGGTCAATGTCTATAAAAGGCATTTCTTGGTAAATTAAAGGACACTTTCACCTTCTCTTCCTGGATGAAAAGCCAATGAAGATGGTGTAGAAGAGCTCTTTTATCCTAAGGAAAATGTAAAGTGATCCACTTGCAGTACAGGTGATGCCCACTGACGACAATTTAGAAAAGAGCTTTTGGCCTAATTGTCTGCTCCACTTCACCCCCCAGCCTCTCCCACTGCCTGGAATCCTGCCATTAGAAATCTGTTTAAAACAACCTAAGAAGACTTTGTGTGGTGGAGAAAAGAAGGCAAATTGGCCAGACGCTTTAGGACCCAAGGAATGACGTGGGAGTGAGTTCCTTGGTCTTCTTTTTGTCTCCCATGTTCCAGAATGCACACTGGAGAAGCTGGCAACATGGAAATACCAATGGATGCAGACAAAGAAACCTCCAAGAAAAGCGGACTCTCTGTGGCCAGAGGACCAGGAAAGGGGCAGCCAAGCAACACCAAAAACTCTTAGACAGCGATCGCTCTACTGCAGCCAAGCTACAGGAAAAACTGTGGCCTCGCCACCATTCAAGCCAGTAAAGCTGAGTGCCAAGCCTACATTTCCCCCATCGGCAGGCTGCAATGAGTTGCTCCAGTTCCACCCACCTCCACACACACGCTGGGTGCTGTCAGAACAGGCCAGGTGGGAGGATAGGACTTGCATCAACAAGCCTCCTACCCCTCACCCCACCCACGATGTTGGTTGAGAACACCCAGGGAGCCTGGACTTCCACTGCCATCCAGAGATGATGAGGTGTCTCTCCCCTTCCTTACTGGTGTGGTCTGAGGAAGGCTAATGTAGAGCTAGAACTTCCACATCTGCACAGGAATAATGAAACGCTCCTCTCCGCTGGGTGTCAGTGAAGTCCAGTCAAGAACCTGGAATTCCACCGTTACCGAGAAGTAACAGTGACACCTTGCCACTTGCCACAGTGGTGTCACAGAAGACCTGCTAAAATACAAGGGTTGAATAAGTTCCAGTGTGTCATAAAATATCAAAATGTCCAGGTTTCAATAAAAAACTACTCATCATTCCAAGAACCAGGGAAATCTCAACTTGAGTTTAAAAAGACAGTCAACAGAACACCAACACTAAGATGACTCAGATTTAGAATTATCTGACAAAGATTTTAAAACAGCCAGCATAAAAATTCTTCAAGAAGCAATTGCAAACATGCTTGGAATACATTTTTTAAAATAGAAATTCTCAGCACAGAAATAGAAGTTTCAACAACTAAATAGAAGATTCAAAGAAGAACCAAATGGAAATTTTAGAGCTGAAAAATACACTAAGCAAAATTTAAAATTCTGTGAATAGACTCAACAACAGAAATGAAAAGACCCAGAAAATAATCCTGATCTTGTAGTCCCTGAGCCTGAGAAGTTTAGATTGCAGTTAGCCATGAGCCACTGCACTCCAGGCTAGGTGACAGAGTGAGAACTTGTCTCAAGAAAAAAAAAAGAGAGAGAGAGAATAATAATCTTGAAGATAGAAACATAGAAATTACCCAATCTGAGCAAAAGAGAGAAAATAGCCTAAAAAATAAACAGAGCTTAAGGGACCCATGGCACAATAACAAACATATTATGTCATATGTCATCAGAACCCAAGGAGGAGAGGGGAAAGAGGGTGGGGCAGAAAGGGATCCAAAAAATAATGACTGAAAATGTCCCTGATTTAGCAAAAGATAAAAACCTAGATTCAAAAAGCCGATTGGACCCCAAATGGGATAAACTTAGAGTAATCCATGCCAAGAATCATAGACAACTTCTGGAAACTAAAGACAAGTAAAACATCTTGAAAGCAGCCGGAGAGAAATGATGCTTTACCTATGCAGGTGGGAGGGGGAACAGAAACCAAACAACCAACAAACCCACACCACATTTGAGTGACAGCAGATTCTCCCATCAGAAACCGCGGAGGCCGGAAGGATGTGGCAAATATTTTTTAAGTGCTGAAAGGAAAAAACTATCAACCTACAATTCTATATCCAGTGAATTACCTTTTAAGAATAAAGAGAAGGCTGGGTATGGTGGCTCATGCCTGTAATCTCAGCACTTTGGGAGGCTGAGGCAGGTGGATCACTTAGGTCAGGAGTCTGAGACCAGCCTGGCTAACATGGTGAAAACCTGTTTCTACTAAAAATACAAAAATTAGCTGGGCATGGTGGTGCATGCCTGTGGTCCCAGCTACTCAGGAGGCTGAGGTGGGAGAATCGCTTGAACCTGGGAGACAGAGGTTGCAGTGAGCCAAGATTGCACCATCGCACTTGAGCCTGGAAGACAGAGCAAGATTCTGTCTCAAAAAAAGAAAAAAAAAAATGAGAGAAAATCAAGATATTCTCAGATAAAGAAAACCAAGAGAATTTGTCACTTGCAGATATACTGTAAAAGAATAGCTAAAGGGGCTGGGCGGGGTGGCTCACGCCTGTAATCCCAGCACTTTGGGATGCCGAGGCAGATGGATCATGAGGTCAAGAGATGGAGACCATCCTGGTCAACATGGTGAAACCCCATCTCTACTAAAAATACAAAAAATTAGCTGGGCATGGTGGCACGTGCCTGTAATCCCAGCTATTCAGGAGGCTGAGGCAGAATTGCCTGAACCCAGGAGGCGGAGGTTGCAGTGAGCCGAGATTGTGCCATTGCACTCCAGCCTGGGCAACAAGAGTGAAACTCTGTCTCAAAAAAAAAAAAAAAAAAAAAAAAAAGAATAGCTAAAGGAAGTCTCTAAACACAAAGAAGTGATGAAAGAAGAAACCTTGTATATTACACACCTATTAGAATAGCTAATGTTTTAAAAACTGACAACAAATACTGGTGAGGATGTGGAGAAACTGAATCTCTCCTATATTGCTGATGCAAGTGCAAAATGGTACAGCCACTCTGGCAAATGATTTTGTAGCTCCTTAAAAACTAAACATATGCTTACCATGTGACCCAGTAATTTCATTCTTGGGTGTTTATCACAGAAAAATGAAGGCTACGTCCCCACAAAAATCTGTACATTATTGTTCATAACAGCTTTACTTATTTACTTATTTATTTGAAACAGAGTTTCACTCTTGTCACCCAGGTTGGAGTGCATTGGCAATGGCACAGGGCAGCTCACTGCAACCTCCACCTCCCGGGTTCAAGCAACTCTCCTGCCTCAGCCTCCAGAGTGGCTATAATGACAGGTGTGCACCACCACTCCTGGCTAATTTTGTATCTTTAGTAGACATGGGGTTTCACCATGTTGGCCGGGCTGGTCTCAAACTCCTGACCTCAGGTGGTCTGCCTGCCTTGGCCTCCCAAAGTGCTGTGATTACAGGCATTAGCCACTGCACCTGGCCCATAACAGCTTTATTTATAATAGCCCTAAAGTGGAAACAACCAAAATGTCCCTCAACTGGTGAATGATTAAGCACACTGCAGTGTATCTGTACCATGGGGTGCCATTCAGCAGTACAAAGAAATGGACTATTAATACATGCAACAACTTGGATAGATCTCAAGGTCAGTCTCAAAAGGTTACATGCTGTGATTCCATGTATGTATGATTCTCAAAATGCCAAAACTATAGGGATGTGGGATGGAGATGTAGGACGTTAGTGGTTTCCAGGGGCTAAGGATACTGGGCGGTAGGGTGGGGAGGAGTGTTTATGACTATAAAGCATAGCACAGTTCGCCTTTGTCTACAGGTGAATGAGATTGTTGTGGTGATAAACCAGTTCCACATCGTGATTGTATTGGTAGTTACGTGAATGCGACAGAATGGCATAGAGCTATACATGCACATCGTACCAATGTCGATTTTCTGGTTTTGCTATTGTACTATAATTGTATAAGATATAACCATGGGGGGAAATTGGGTGAAATGTACAGGAGGTCTCTCTGTGCTATCTTTGCAACTTCCTATGAATCTTTATTTCAAAATAAAATGTTTTTTGACAAATAAGTATTCAGAACATGACGTCATTTTGTAAAATCCCTTAGCTTTGTCTACAGGTGAATGTATCTGTGTAGAGAGGTATCTGGAAGAATATTTCCCTAGTTTTTGAGTGATTATTGTTGAAAGCAATTTCACTTCTTCATATTATGTTCATTATTTAGTTATTTTAATTTAGCATCTAAAGTAGAAAAAAGGGTCCTGACAGGCACTGGGAAGAGGGAGGGAAAATGGAAAGAAGGACACATTCTGTTTTGCCTTGGCCTGGGGTGTGCATGGACTATGGGTAATTAGATGGATTTGAGGCCCGGAGCTCTGAGAGGGATTCTTGCCACCTTCATTATGGGATAGCCTTTCCGAAGCACCAAGGACAGCACCAACTGCTTTCCGGATGATGGATCAAGGCTACTTATTTCCTGGGCAATTCACCTGTGTCATCCCCTCTTCATATGCCCTTGAGATTGCCTCAGTTAATTAACTCAGATAATTTCTAATTCCCTCTAGAGCCAGGAATTCTTAAATTTAGTTTAAAACCCAAATTTAAAACAGACAATAAAAATCCTGGTGTTTTTTTAGACTGGTGGATGTTAATACACCCAACTAGTAACAACACTAGTAATGTGATCGTAATTTTTGAGCCCCAGCGTGATAGGTAATGTTATCACCAAGTGTTACTACACCACAGAAGGATCCTTTCATGCAGGTAAATTAGATAAGCATATGCAGATTCGATGATATTTTTCTTGGTTTTGATGAGCAAGGATTTGTTTTCATTTTCTCAATGGGGAATGTGTGTATGCAAGATTATGATATTAAGTTGAACAGGGGTGTGTGTGTGTGTGTGTGTGTGTGTGTGTGTGTGTGTGTATTTCCGTTAAGCTCGCACTCTTTTGTGTGTTTTAAGATCACCATGGTAGACATGGCAGGAGATACTAGACCTTGAGTCCCAGCTTTTCCATTTCTTAGGTGCATAAGCTCCTCTTTCCTCATCTGTAAAATGGGACACACACCTGGCAGGGTTGTAGCAAGCTCTAAATGAAACTACATGTATAAAACCGAGTCTAAAACAGTACTGTGTGGGCTACACAGTACTTTGGTTTTGCTCCACTTGTCTGTGGGTCCATCATCAAAGAAGAGATGACAAGTCCATGGTGTCCTCCTTGCCTTAAGGAAGTGGTAAAAGTCTAGATGCGAAGATGCAAAAGGATCTAGACGAGAAAATCAGGCAACAGGTGCAGGTTCACGGCTTGCAGAACTGACCGACTGTTGCAATGAGTTGATAGGAAGCTTTAACTGAACTGGAACTGGGTGTCTGCTTTATCCTGTGAGCCTGTAGAGAAGGATGGGGGCATCAGGAAACTCAAGGGGATGGCCCACGCGCTGCTGCCACTCTCCAATCTTAAGCGCATCTTTTCCCACGGAGGGGGCCCCTTATCTGTATAATGGTGGGAAGAGAGACTGGTATTTCTTGGCTGCCTCCCTCCTAGCATGTCTATGAGAAATAGCACTTGTAAATGACTCCTCAGTTGGGGTGCCTTGCAGACACCCCAACTGAGGGTGATGTTGTAATTGACAGAGTCATCTCCAACCCACAGGCTCACAGACAGCAGGATGAGGGCCATGCCCCAACTCCAGACTCCCTCTTCCTGGGATTCTATGCTTCCCTGGCTTGCTGACATCAGTTCCATCTTCGCCAATGAAGCAAATTATGCCCTTTCTTTCCCAGAAGGAGGTTGGTGGCTGCAAAAGGGACAGCCTCACCTCAGGATGGAAGAGCACCTGGGCTGATGTTCTTTTCCAGTGGCAACTTGGAGTGGGCACCTCCTTTCCAAGGTGGGGACATCCACATAACCCCAGAATGTTTGCCTTTGTTGACAAGATAGGCCCAGATACACTTTCCTTTTTTTTTTTTTTTTTTAATTGTGCTTTAGGTTCTGGGGTACATGTGCAGATCATGCAGGATTGTTGCATAGGTACATACATGTCAAGGTGGTTTGCTGCCTTTATCCCCCCATCACCTATATATGGTATTTCTCTCCTCGTTATCCCTCCCCACCCACTGCTGTCCCTTCCCTAGCCCACCGCCAACTGACCGCAGTATGTGATGCTCCCCTCCCTGTGTCCACGTGTTCTAATTGTTCAACACCCACCTATGAGTGATAACATGTGGTGTTCGGTTTTCTGTTCTTGTGTCAGTTTGCTGAGAGTGATGGTTTCCAGATTTATCTATGTCCCTACGAAGGACACAAACTCATCATTTTTTATGGCTGCATAGTATTTCATAGTGTATATGTGCCACATTTTCTTTATCCAGCCCATCGTTGATGGACATTTGGGTTGGTTCCAGGTCTTTGCTATTGTAAAAAGTGCCACAATGAACACAGGTATGCATGTGTCTTTATAATAGAACAATTTATAATTCTTTGGGTATATACCCAGTAATGGGATGGCTGGGTCAAATGGAATTTCCATTTCTAGGTCCTTGAGGAATCACCACACTGTTTTCCACAATGGTTGCACAAATTTGCACTCCCACCAACAGTATAAAAGTGTTCCTATTTCTCCACATCCTCTCCAGCATCTGCTGTCTCAGATTTTTTAATGATCGCCATTCTAACCGGTGTGAGATGGTATCTCAATGTGGTTTTGATTTGCATTCCTCTAATGACCAGTGATGAGCATTTTTTTCACATCTTTGTTGGCCGCATAAATGTCTTCTTTTGTGAAGCATCTGTTCATATCCTTCAGCCACTTTTGAATGGGTTTGTTTTTTTCTTGTAAATCTGTTTTAGTTCTTTGTAGATTCTGGATATTAACCCTTTGTCAGATGGGTAGATTGCAAAAATGTTTTCCCTTTCTCTTGGTTGCCAGTTCACTCTAATGACTGTTTCCTTTGCTGTACAGAAGTT
Organism: Saguinus oedipus; assembly: GCA_031835075.1. Lineage (NCBI taxonomy): Eukaryota > Metazoa > Chordata > Mammalia > Primates > Cebidae > Saguinus > Saguinus oedipus. The sequence continues at coordinate 128,145,995 of CM063179.1, forward strand.
CTGGAGTTTAATTAGATCCCATTTGTCTAGATTGGCTTTTGTTGCCATTGCTTTTGGTGTTTTAGCCATGAAGTCCTTGCCTATGCCTATGTCCTGAATGTTTTGGCCTAGGTTTTCTTCTAGGGTTTTTATGGTGTTAGGTCTTATGTTTAGATCTTTAATGCATCTGGAGTTAATTTTCCAGAAACTGGAAGGGGTCCAGTTTCTGCTTTCTGCACAAGGCTAGCCAGTTTTCCCAACACCATTTATTAAACAGGGAATCCGTTCCCCATTGCTTGTTTTTCTCAGATTTGTCAAAGATTAGATGATTGCAGATGTGTGGTGTTGCTTCTGAGGATTCTGTTCTGTTCCATTGGTCTGTTTCTGTTTTGGTACCAGTACCATGCTGTTTTTATTACTGTGGCCTTGCAGTATAGTTTGAAGTCAGGCAGCATGATGCCTCTGGCTTTGTTCTTTTTGCTTAGGATTGTTTTGGCTATGCCAGCTCTCTTTTGGTTCCATATGAAGTTTGAAGTCGTTTTTTCGAGTTCTGTGAAGAAGGTCATTGGTAGCTTGATGGGGACAGCATTGAACCTATAAATTACTTTGAGCAGTATAGCCATTTTCACGACGTTGATTCTTCCCAACCATGAGCATGGAATATTTTTCCATCTGTTTGTTTCCTCTCTTATTTCATTGAGCAGTGGTTTGTAGTTCTCCTTGAAGAGGTCCTTTACATCCTTTGTTAGTTGTATTCCTAAGTATTTTATTCTCTTTATAGCAATTGTGAATGGGAGTTCACTTTTGATCTGGCTCTCTGTTTGTCTGTTATTAGTGTATAGAAGTGCTTTTGGTTTCTGCACATTGATTTTGTATCCTGAGACTTCACTGAAGTTGCCTATCAGTTTCAGGAGATTTTGGGCTGAGATGATGGGGTCTTCTAAATATACAATCATGTCATCTACAAATAGAGACAGTTTGCCTTCCTCCTTTCCTATTTGAATATCCTTTATTTATTTTTTCTTGCCTGATTGCTCTGGCTAGAACTTCCAATACTATATTGAATAGGAGTGGTGAGAGAGGGCATCCTTGTCTTGTGCTAGATTTCAAAGGGAATGATTCCAGTTTTTGCTTATTCAGTATGATATTGGCTGTGGGTCTGTCATAAATAGCTTTTATTATTTTGTGATACATTCCATCGACACCTAGTTTATTGAGGGTTTTTAGCATAAAAGGCTGTTGAATTTTGTCAAAGGCCTTCTCTACATCTATTGAGATAATCTTGTGGTTTTTGTCTTTGGTTCTGTTTGTGTGATGGATTATGTTTATAGACTTGTGTATGTTGAACCAGCCTTGCATCCCCAGGATGAAGCCTACTTGATCATGATGAATAAGCTTTTTGATTTGTTGTTGCATTCTGTTTGCCAGTATTTTATTGAAGATTTTTGTGTCAATGTTCATCATGATATTGGCCTGAAGTTTTCTTTTTTTGTTGCTTCTCTGCCTGGTTTTGGTATTAGGATGATGTTGATCTCATAAAATGAGTTGGTGTGGATTCCCTCTTTTTGTATTGTTTGGAATAGTTTCAGAAGGAATGGTACCAGCTCCTCTTTGTACATCTGGTAGAACTCAGCTGTGAACCCATCTGGACCTGGGCTTTTTTTAGTTGGTAGGCTCCTAATTGCTGCCTCAACTTCAGCCCTTGTTATTGTTCTATTCAGGGTTTCAACTTCTTCCTGGTTTAGTCTTCGGAGAGTGCAAGTGTCCAGGAATTTATTCATTTATTCCAGATTTACTGGTGTATGTGCATAGAGTTGTTTGTAGTAATCTCTGATGGTAGTTTGTATTTCTGTGGAATTGGTGGTGATGTCCCCTTTATCATTCTTTAGAGAAGAACATAAACATAAAGAAGTAGTTTATGTTATTCTCTTAGCTGGTTATTCTAGTTAGCATTTCTTCTGACCTCTTTTCAAGCTTTTTGGTTTCTTTGCATTGGGATGGAACATGTTCCTTTAACTCAGACAAGTTTGTTATTACCCACCTTCTGAAGCCTGCTTATGTCAATTCGTCAAATTTGTTCTCCATCCAGCTTAGTTCCCTTGCTGGTGAGGAGTTGTGATCTCGTGGTAGGGGAGAGGTGTTCTGGTGTTTGATGGTTTCTTTCTTGTGCTGGTTTCTTTCTATCTCATTGGATTTATATAGTTTTGATCTCAAGTAGCTGCTTGGGGAGATGGCCTTTCCTTTGTCTGCCTGCAGAGGCGCTGCTGGGCTGCCACGGATTCAGTGGAGCTGCTGAGTCTTTTATTTACTCAGGAAAATTAGGCCGGCTTCTGCAATGGCGGCTTCTCTTCCCCACGCCGAGCTCCATCGTTCCTGGTTGCTCTCTAACTGATGTTCTGGGTGTGAAACTCTGGAGTAAGAGGTTTTAGCTTGCTGGGCCTTATGGGGGGCCGGAGCAGGGGAATTCATCCTGCCGTACGAGCTGTTTCCCTGTTTTCAGTTCCCCTTCTTTCTGGGGTTGGGGGCGGGTGGCTCCATCCAGCCGGCTTTCTGGCTTTCGCATCAGCCAGTGCTTCTGCCTAGATCTATGCTGACAGCCCTGGCGCCGGCCAAAGTTGCTGTTCTGCCCTGTTCAGGCAGCTCGCTGAGGCTTTTCAGCCAGGTGAAGATCTCCTGTTCTGGTTGTAGAGGGCTTGGGTGAAGGGCTGTATGTGAACCGAGGTCCCAGAGGGGGAGATCCCCTGGTCCTCCAGTCAGTTGCGTGCACCTCCTGGGTGGGGCAGTGCCCTGCCTTGCCTCAACTTGCCCTATTTTGTTTATACCATTTGTGGGTCCACCAGACCCACAAAATGAACCTGGTACCTCGTTTGGAATTGTGAAGACCACTCGGCTTCTGCGTCTCTCTTGCTGGGAGCTGCTTTCTAGAGCTGCCTCTTATTCCGCCATCTTGGGATCCAGGCTTGGATGCATTTTCAAAGAAACTAGAAGCTGCTTCTCTTCAGGAACTTTGTGACCCTGGTTACCTGTCAGGGACATCTGTCTGCCATAGGGGGAGGGCCTTCATGGTAACTAGCACTTTACACATACCACAAAGGCCAGGCCAGAGGGGCTCAGCCTCTGGGCCACAGAACACTCATTTACCACCATGTCTACCCTGCCCCGCATTTAGTGACTCATTTTCTCCATTCATTGTTCATTCATTCAGGCACTCATTTGCTCCTTGTTTTTTTTTTAACTATCAGTTTGGTCATCCATCCATTGATTCATTCAGTTATTCGGTTAGACATTTATTTGTTCACCAATCTGCTCATTCATCTATCCCCCCATCCACCCACCTCTCCATTCCTCTATCCACACACCAGTCAGGAATTAAACTAGTTAGGCAATCAATAGATGCATACTTACTCTAATATCCAAAGCACTGTCTTTTGAGAGCAAGGAAGGAAGGGCACTAACATCCATTGCCAGATTACTCTGTGCCAAGTACAGTGCCAACCTCCTAATGTAGTTGATTTTCACATTAATCCCACAGGCAAGTAGTATGCTTCCCACCTACAGAGGAGGAAAGTAAGGCCAGAGAAACTGGATGACCTGTCTAGATATAGTCAACCAGTAGGAGACAGAGCCAAGGTTCCAACCCAGGTCCTCCTAGCTCTTCAGCCCATGCCTTTTCCAGTTTCTGTTTATTGTCACTATTTACAAAGTGCTTTGATATTTCTGTGATACTTACCACAATCCTGGGAGATGCATCATATTGCCCCACTGTGCAAATGAGGAGAGTGTGGCTCAGGGAGGTTGTGAGATGTTGGAGACCACACAGCGGCTAAGGACAGAATTAGAAAATTCAGGTCTGTGAATGCAAAGGTTTTGTTCTTTCCACAGCATTCTGTGCTCCAAGAATTAGCCACATGTAGTAGCAAGTTCTGAGTGGCTCTGTCCACTTGGTATATGGGAAAGAACCCTGGGTTCTGGGGATGGGGGATGATCATGTGCTGGGGAACGGGAGAATTTCTAAAGGAGAAAGAGCCAAGCCAGGCTTGAAGGATGAGGGAATGTTGCCAGGTGGAGAGCATTCCAAATGAGGCAGAGGTGTAGAGTCTGTTTAGGGGTTTGGCTAGAGCAGGATACCACCTGTGTGGGGCAAAGCAAGATGGAATGTAGGGAACTTCCAGAAAGACTGCTCAAAGAGTTCAGAGGACTGAAGTAATCCACAAATCTGACTCTGTCTCTCTCTTTCTTAAAACTCTTCAATATCCCCCTCCATTTCTTCAGGATGAAACCTGTATCCTTTGCCTGTTTTATAGGGCCCTCTGACCCTGTCCCTCGGCCTGTGCACCTGCTCGACCCCCAGCAGCCCTAGCCACATGGCATCCTACCTCTAACATGTCTGCGTAGGTGCCTGGATGCAATGGCTTCTCCCGGCAATGACTCAGGGAGCAACTTTTGTTTCAAGGAACCGTATGGGCAGGCCCGCCACTCCCTTGCTGGCCTCTTTCATCCAAAACAAACAGTCTGGCAGGCAGCATGTGGGCCCCAGAATGAAGAGAAGGGCATTTCAGGATAACCAGGAGAGCTTCCAGAGAAAACTCATTTGTTGTGAGGAAGTAAAGATGATGAACCCCGGAAAGGGCCTGGGTAGGCGTGGGTGTGTGTGACTCCTCTAATGGCCCAGTAGACACCATAATAAAAGCCACTTATTGAGCACTTATTGTGTGCTAAGTCCCATCTTCACAACCTTTATGCAGCAGAGAGATCATTTGCTCAAGGTGGAAACCGAAGCTCAGAACACTTTAGTGAATGGCTCAAAGTTCCTCAAGCCAGCGAGCAGTAGATTTGAACTTGGGTTTGTCTGGCACCAACAGTAGATTTGAACTTGGGTTTGTCTGGCACCAACAGTAGATGTGAACTTGGGTTTGTCTGGCACCAACAGCACCTTTTTGCAACAGCATCATGAATCAAAAAGCTTAGATCGCAGAGATGTGATCATTTAGGTCTTCATAAAAGGTCAGTCATTTTCATATTTTTAGAGGCATTTTCCTTAACAATGTACCAATCATCTCTTTAGAACAAAGAGCCCAAATGGATGGAGAACTATTGATCCAGGACACTGGGCTTTCTGAGTGGTGCTGCTGGGTTGCCATACTGGATTGAGAACTATATGGATGGGCTTAATTTAATTGACAAGAGAAAGGACAAGAGAAATCAGAAAAGGAATTCCACAGTGAATCCCAGAATGGTCTCCTCTGACCAGCTTTCTGGGAAGCTCCAAATTCCCCAATGGAAGGGGAATAGTATTTGAGAGATCAGAGCCATGTAACAGTGCCCATGATGGAGTTCAGGGTCATGCCAGGACTCCAGCCACCAGTCCCTTGTAGGTGGGCTCACTCATGCCCCGCCTAGGGGCTCCATTCTCCCAGGCTCTTAAGCCAATCTCCACAGGGGCCATGTGGGGCTCAGCCTCTGATGTGAAGCCTGGGGGCTTGGAATTAAGTCACCTGGAACTGCTACCAGGAGTGAGCCTGGGCAACTGCACATCACATTCAAGCTGAGTTTGTTCCACAGAATTTCCTTTCAGACTGTCCATAGGGGTCTCTAGTCCCTTTCCAGGCCTTGGGCTTGCCTAGTTTCTGCCAACCTCCCTTCTGAAAGTTAGATTTGCCCTCAGGCTCATCCACCATGCCACTATCCCTTGATGACTCACCCAACTCCTGCCCCCCACATCTCCCATCCTGGATGCTGTACTGGGGGCTGACACTATTTAGGTAATTAAGACATGGTCCCTGCTCTTGAGGAAATCATGATCCCCTGGGGAAAACACCATATAAACATGGGAAAAAGTGGGGTTACAGAGGAGAGAGGGCCACTTCTGTAAGCTCAGAAAGATGTCTCAGTCAATGAGTTTTGGTTGGAGTTAATGTTTGTGTTCCCATGTAGGCAGATTTTATTTGTGAGATGTTAGAGAGTGCGGTGGGGCTGAAGGAAAAACCCATTCTGGGTGGAGGAAGCAATGTGAAAAAGACATAGGAGAGGAAACATCCCAACATCCATCAGCAGATGGATGGATAAAGAAACTGTGGTGTATCCACACAGGGAGTACTAGCCAGCAACAGGGAGTACTAGCCAGCAACAGAGAAGAATGAACTGATACACACAGCACGGAGGAATCTCAGAATTCTTAGGCTGAGCCGAGGAAGCCACGCATAAAAGATTGCATACTGAATGAGTCCATTTACAAAAAGTTCTAGAACATGCAAACTATAGTAATGGAAAGCAGACCGGTGGTTGCGGTTGGAGTGGCAGAGGTAGTTGCGGGGGATGATGAAGGGGCAGAGGGCAGTTCTGGGGGTGACGGTATGTTTATTGTCTTTTTTTTTTTTGGTGGGGGAACAGTCTTGCTCTATCACTCAGGTTGGAAAGCAGTGCTGTATTCTTGGCTCATTGCAAATTCCATTTCCTGGGTTCAAGCGATCCTCCTGCTTCAGCCTCCCAAGTAGCTAGGATGATGAAAAGCATGTGCCACCATGTCTGGCTAATTTTTGTATTTTTAGTAGAGATGGGGTTTCATCATGTTGGCCAGGCTGGTCTCGAACTCCTGACCTCAAGTGATCCATGCGCCTCGGCCTCCCAAAGTGCTGGGATTACAGGCATGAACCACTGCGCCTGGCCTTGTTTGTTGTCTTGATTGTAGCAATGTTTTCACGGGTGTATGTATAGGTCAAATCTTACCAAATTGTACTCTTTCCATATGTCCAGTTTATCGCATAACAAGTATATCTTAATAAAGCTGTTTTCTTTTTTAAGGCAGGGAACTGGGAATAGCTGGGGTGTGGGGAACCCTAGTCAGTTGAATTAGACTGAAACGAAGTGTCTGCAGACTTACAGGCCCGGGGAGAGTCGTGGAAGAAGCTCGATTTTACTCCAAGGCAATTGGGACCCACTGAAAGCTTGTAAACAGGATAACGGCTCTATTAGGTTTGTATGGGAAAATGATTGTTCTAGAGAGAGCCTGATCAGGAGTCCAGGCACAGATGGGTGGAGTTGAACTAGGTTAGGAACAGTGAGACGGAGAGGATTGATGGATCCAAAAGATGTTCAGGAGTCAGAACTGGCAGGACTTGGTCTCTCACTGGATATGGGGAAGGAAGATGGGAAGGAGTCAAAGGTGGTGATCGGGCTTCTGTTTGGGTAATCAAGAGGTGGCAGGACTAAGATGAGAACTCATAAGGGGCTTCGCTTTGCCAGATGCTGCCCTCAGGACGCTGACTGCTGTCTGCAAGGCTTCTTTAGGTGCTAACACCCGCTTGGAGTTTCTCGGCTTTTGGCCTGTGGGGCTTCAGACGACCTACATGGTCTCCCTGGAGCCAGCCCGAGGGTCTTTGCCAATTCCTTCTGCTCTCTCTCAGTGGTGCTGAGATACTAAAGTCATGCTCAGTTTCTAGGCCAAATCTGTCCATGTTCTAACAGGAAGGCAGACAAATACTAAACTTCAGGGAAAGGTATATGGAAAGAATCCTGGACCAGGAGTGGGGAGCTCCGAGTTTGACTTTGACTCTTTCTACTTTTATCTTCAGTTTCCTGTCCATAAACTGAGGCAGATAAGATCCTTAAGTCTCAGCCCTTGCTGTGCATTTGGATCATCTGAAGATCTTTTAAAACTACTGATGCCACAGTGAGATTCCATTGCACATCTAGAAAGGCTAAAATAGAAAGGTTGACAGTATCAAGAGCTGGTGAGAAAATGGAGCAACTGGAACTCTCATTAACTGCTGATGGAAGTAAAATTAGTATACCAATCTGGAAAAGAATATTGCTGTTTCTCATAAAGCTAAATGTACTCTTACTATATAACCCAGCAACTCTACCCAATATCCAAGAGGAAAGAGTACAAATGTCCACCAAAGACTTACATAAAAATATTCATAGCAGCTTTATTCATAATAGCCAAAAACTAGAAATTCAAATGTCCATCAACTGGAAAAGAGGTAAATTGTGCTTTATGTGCAAAACAATATTGCACAGCAATACAGCATACATTGATGAAGATAAATTTTATAGATACCATGTTGCACAAAAGAAGTTAGACCCAAAAGAGTATAATACATACTGTGTAATGACAATTATATGAGTTTCAAGAACAGAAAGAACTATTCTATGTAGATAGAAATCAGAATAGTGCTTACCTCTGGCTGCTAGAGCTAGAGGAAGCCTTCTGGAGTGTTGGAATTGTATCCTGCCCTGGATGGTGGATACATAGTTTATTGAGCTTTATACTTAAGAGTTGTAGACATTACTATAATTAAGTTATACCTCAAAACAAAGCAAAAAGAAAGAAGGATATAATAGCAATCCCAGTCCCTTGTGATCAGAGATTCAGATTGTTCTGGGGTAGGGTCTTAAATAAATGCCCCAATAGTTCTAATGTGAAGCAGATTCTTTTTTTTTTTTTTATTTTACTTTAGGTTCTGGGGTACATGTGCAGGTCATGCAGGGTTGTTGCATAGGTGCATACATAACCTCTAATGTGCATGACACCCACGAAAGCAGTCCCTCTAAAGACCTTCTTTCCCCAAGGATCCAGGACTTGGTACAGAAGTCTGCTGCTGGGCTTATCCTGGAATGTCCAGACTGCAGTTTTGGATAAGGAAATAGGCAGAAAGCTTTCTTTTATGTGAAGGAAGTTTTGCATGAAGTGCTGGTGCAGAGATGGCTGCCGGAGTCTCCAGTGTGGGAGCAGTCTGGCTCTGTCACCGTGCCACTGCACAAGTCAGCCCCACATGTACACCTGCACTGGCTGCTCTTGGCTGGGGCCCAGGCTTGGCATCCCTTCTCAGCCCCTCGAAAGCCCCACCAAGGAGGCAGGAAAGCCGTGCTTCGCATAAGTCACAGTAGGACTGGGCGAATAATTATGAATGGAATTCGTGCTTGTGACTTCTGGTTCTCACAGCTGCGGATGGGGGGATCGCCATGGGAATTCTGAGTATTGTTCAGTGCTGACTGCAGCTTCCATTGTTGGGGTCTGATTACAGCTTTTGTTTCACCATAAAGTACTGTTATTAAATGCCAGTCAGGAACAAAGATGTACTTACATGCCAGGGGGTCAGGGAAGGCGTGCTATTTCTAAAGCTGCCCCTGCTGTTAGTCTAAGGGCAGGCAGGTTAGAGGGGGAGGGAGGGGGGGCAAGCTAGAGGATTTAGATGAAAGTAAAATGTTTCTGAAGGAGCCAGACAAGATGGAAAATGATGACACCATCACAGCCCTGCTCTAGTTTTCCCATGTCAATTCATTTATACTTATTTATTTTTGTGGTCAGAAATGCAGGGGGAGTTTGGGTACACAACCAAACATCTACTACACATTAAAATCATTGCGAATGCTTTTCAAAAGTCTTAAATTTGTGGGGAAACAAATTCAAGTGCCCCTGAGCCCGGCAGCCTGAGCCCTTCCAAGTCAGGCCTCTGCTACGTCCCTAGCGCCAAATCCACATGGTCCTGTTCTCCCATTGCACCAAATTCCTCGAGATCCCACACCACAATCCCATCCCAATCACCCTCATATGAACGAGGACCACAGCAGTCAGAATAATTCTAGAACCTACCCACTGCCCACGTAAGAGACTCTGAATGTATTATGGCCTTGGTCAGGTGGGCCCGGGAATTGGGCCAAACTAAATCATAAAATTGCTGACATTGACGGAGCCACTAATATGTGCCAGACCTTTACTGCATTATTTTATTTAGGACTAATGATGGGGCTGTGAAGTGGGAACTATCGCCAGAGAAATAAGGTAATGCATTCAAGGTCACCCAGCTAGTCAGGGCAGATGGACTCTGGGGCTTCAGCTTCTGACTTTCCTTTCCTGGGCTGGGGCCTGTGACATGCAGGTTCTCCTGGTGGAGGCAGTGACTTCTGTGCTTGTCTTCTTTTGGGGCTCAGAGCTTGGCACACACTAAGCACTCCTGAATGCTTGAGACATTGGTTCTTGTTGCTGAATGCATGGAATTAAACTCTTCTGGCAGATGTCAAGAAGGATGGGAGAAACCCGTGTCTTTTGACCTAAAGAGGGGCTTGGCCAGAGTTGGACAGGTGAGGGGTAGGGGTCTGAGGTACAGTTCCCACAGACCAAGGAGCTTATGAAGCCCAAGATGGACTTGTTCCCAGATCCTCTCTCCCAGCTTTGTTTGCAAGGAGCCTTCACCTTCTAGAATGCTCCCTACTTCAGTGCTACAATTAGCAACCCAACTGTGGCCCTGGATGATCATCTTGAATTCGGAAAATCTTGTTTTTCAAGTTTTCACACCACAATGGAGCAAGAGTCCACATGTTTGGATGACAGCAAGCATTCTATGCTCTGCACTTTTAGGACTTACCAGTATCCCAGGCCTGCCAAATGTGGTCAGGGTAATTAATGCATGACCTAACTAGGGTGTAGATGCAGCTTGAACCTCACCAGACCCCCAGAGGTCATAGGGTTGCTGGAGACTTTAGAATCCCAGTGGCATTCAGCAATTTCATATCCTGCCCCACTAGATGTTCAGTGTTGGGCTCCCTCCCTTGTTGTCTGATAATCCTATGGCAGGAAAGATCTAGTTCTGCTCCTCTACAAGTCTTGGAGGCAAGCATCTCCCCAGATGCTCAGTTGTTGCTTTTCCCTTTGTGGTCCTGGAATTTGGGCTGGTTGCTGACTTATTCAGAACTCCTACTCTTGCACCTCGGTAAGCATAAAATGTGGACAGTCTTTCATGGCACCTGAAAGGAGGATTGTGCCCCGGCCCTGGGATGTAAGAATTATCTCCAGAAGGAGACTCCAGTCACCTGATTGGTAATCTGGGCAGGTCACTTAATCTCTGCCTGATAGGGGTGATGACTGAGAATCACGCTTCCCCTCACTTGGTCGTTGCCAGTTGTGTAGCAGGGTCAGAGAGCTAGCTCTGACTCTTCACCCACAGAAGCAACCCCACTGACTCCCTGCCTGGAGTTCTTGTGCCACTTGTACACTGAAAAATAGGAAAGAGCCGTTTTTAACTCTTTGCTACCCAGTTTCTGGAGGGGACACAAGAAGAACAAAGCCGGGTTCAGAGTGTTTGGTTCATGTTTAATTTTTGTTCTATCTTGGTTCTGATTTCTGGTTAGAACAGAGGTTTGCTTCTGGAGGTACTTCTTCTGCTTGGCTTCTGATGCTGGCTCTGTCCATCAAGGAGGCTGTATCATTCATCATTCAACACATACTTCTGTTCTAGGCACTAAGGATGCAGCAGGAAAAAAACATAAAATTCCTGTCCATATGGAGGTTACAGTTTAGGGGATATGCAAATTATATATATATATATATATATGTGTGTGTGTGTGTGTGTGTGTAATACCATATATATATAAATATGGGATTATTATTCATATATAGTATATGGAATTACATATAGAGATATAATCTTATATATATATGGAACCTCCATTGTGTGGTTTCAATTGATTCTCCTGCCTCAGCCTCCTGAGTAGCTGGGACTGCAGGTGCCCACCATCAAGCCTGGCTAATTTTTGTATTTTTTTTTTTCTTAGTAGAGAAGGGGTTTTACCCTGTTGGCCAGGATGGTCTCAAACTCCTGACCTCAAGTGATCCACCCACCTTGGCCTCCCAAAGTGCTGGGATTACAGGTGAGAGCCACCACATTGGCCAAAGGAACAATTTTAAGCCACTCATCAATGATGTCAAACAACATTCAGGAGAGAGATCCCCTGTGGGTCCAGCCTGGAGAGGGTGAGAGGCTCTTGGCCTAAGTGTTCTATTCTCAGGACCAGCATTTTCAGATCAAATAAAAGATGTGAATTTGACTTTGAATTTCAAATAAACAAGGAATATATTTTATGTTCAAGCATGTCTCAAATTTCCCATCTGGAATCTTCTAGGATTCTACTGTTGAAAAGCTAGAATATGCACATACAGAATATGTAGGAAAGTGACCATTGCTGGGGGGGAAATTAATGCAGGAAATGCTGCAGGCATCAAATATTAAAGAAACGACCATCGTTCAGGAACCTTCTGTGTGCCTCTGTACACTGCTCTTTGTGTTGTCTAAGGGGCTGATATCTGTCTGGAGCCTCCAGAGCCCAGCACTAAGCAAATAGAAGGGGCTCAAGAGCTATTTTTGAATGAAACATCAAAATATTTCACATGTGAAAGCATGATGATAATGATGATAGTGATGCTTTAAAGGTAAAATGCAGGCCGGGCCCAGTGGCTCACGCCTGTAATCCCAGAACTTTGGGAGGCTGAGGCAGGTGGATCACTTGAGGTCAGGAGTTTGAGACCAGCCTGGCCAACCTGGCGAAACCCCGACTCTATAAAATACAAAAATTAGTCTGGCATGGTGGCAGGCACCTGTAAACCCAGCTACTTGGGAGGCCAGGGCAGGAGAATCACTTGAATTCGGGAGGCAGAGGTTGCAGTGAGCTGGGATTGTGCTGCTACACTCCAGCCTGGGTAACAAAGCGAGACTCTTCAAAAAAAAAAAAAAAGGTAAACTGCTAAACTGCAGATCCTTGAATTCAGACTCCTTTTTCTTCAGATGAAAAGTAGCCATGGAATATTCCAGCATTCCTCAGTGCCTTCAGTGGGTCCTGAGTGTTCTTGGTTTTCTCCCAGACTGTAGTTTCCCCGTACATTTTTTTTTAAAATAACACTGAAAGCACAGTTATGTAATAAACCTCTGCATCCAAAAAAAAGGCTGGAAAGCAGAGGGCTTTTTTTTTTTTTTTTGGTCTCTGTATTTATTGGCTGATCAGGTGCTAGCAACCTCAAAGCAGTCCTGATATTATCTTGTGTGTCCTTGGGAAAACTGAATTACTTTTCTGGCTTTCTTCATTGTATGTAAATATGGCTCTCAGTGACAAACAATTCTGGGGGCTTGTTATGCAAAAAGAACAAAGGAACAATTTTTTTTTCTTGAGTCCCATTCTGTCCTCTAGGCTGGAGCACAGTGGCACAATCTGGGCTCACTGCAACTTCCATTGTGTGGGTTCAATCAATTCTCCTGACTCAGCTTCCCGAGTAGCTGGGGCTACAGGTGCCCACCATCACACCTGGCTAATTTTTGTATTTCTTTAGTAGAGAGGGGGTTTCATCATGGTGGCCAGGCTGGTCTCAAACTCCTGACCCACCTTGGCCTCCCTAAGTGTTGGGATTACAGGTGAGAGCCACCACATTGGCCAAAGGAACAATTTTAAGCCACTCATCAATGGTGTCAAACAACATTCAGAAGAGCGATCCCCTGTGGGTCCAGCCTGCAGAGGGTGAGAGGCTCTTACCTGTAATCCCAGCACTTAAGATTCTAATGCTGAAAAGCTAGAGACTTCTTCCAGACCTGCTAGCCAGGGAAGGCAAACTCAAATGCCTAGAGGGATAAGATAGGCGACACCTGGATTTTCATTCTTAAAAGTTAACTACACACTGAATCAGTTAAATCAACAAAAACCCACTATGTGGACCAAAGGAAACAATCTGCTCTGGCTACTTTATAAACTATAGTGAGGCCAAATCCTTTCAACCATTACACAGATGAGGCCCCCCAGACACAGGTGTCAGAAAAGCTGCATAGCCAAGGTTTCTCAAAAGATAATCGAACAATCATGTTGTATGAAATGCAACTGAAAATGCTCAGTCTGAAAGAGGCAGTCCTAGAGCATTCCATTGAGTTTGCAAGATGTTTTCACCTCCATCAATTTATCAGCCTCTGAGAACATTATGTAAGGCAGGCAGGGTGGATGACATTCATTTACAGTTGAGGTCACTGAGGGTCAGAATGGCAAAGTGTCACTCTCTGCATAAAGTCACATAGGTAAGTCTATACAGGAAAATCTAGCACCATTCTTCACCATAGCTCTGATTCAGATAATAGGTGAGCTCCCTGTAAGATTTTAATAGAGACAAACTCAAAATCCTGCATGATGCCCCATGAACAGAAAACAAGTCAGGAGGCCATGCTGAGCGCCCAGACTTCTAACCCAGTTCTCAAATAAAGAAGTGGCTAAGATTCCAGCCTGTCACCAGGCTTGTGTCTTCTGTAGCAGCTGTACAGCTTGTCATCTTCACATAGCTGTACAGCTGTACAGCTGTACATCTTCACATAGGAAGGATATTCTGAAAGATGTTGCTAAAGATTTTTTAAAGGGTTTGAAGGGGATAGGTTGTGACCTAAGGTTGTGCAGAGAGAGGAAAGGAACAAGCACACAAAAAGAACAAATATTTGTTAAGAGCCTAGAGTGGCATGCACTGTGAAAGGCGTGGCATGTAATTCTTTCCCAGTTCTTTGCATGTCTGAATATTACTCATTCTTCAGGTTTCAGCTCAAATATCACATCCTCAGAGAACTTTCCTTGTCACCCTCTCTGAAGAGCCTCCCCCATCCCTGCTACTGTCTCTTGAACTTTCTCAGTCTGGCTATTCTATTAAAATCGGTAACGATTTTGCTTGTTTGCGGAAGTTTCTCCCATGTAGGCTGCAGGCTCCATGAGGGCAGCGACAGTGTCTCTCTCAGATGAATGCCTGTTTGCCTATCACGTAGTTGGAACACAGTAAGTGCTCGAGAAATACGTTATATATTCAACATTTAACGAATATTTATCACGATACATATTTATGCTCCACCCTTGCTAAAAGAATTTCGACTAATCCTTCTTTAAGTTTCTCCCATCCTCCTGTACTATTAACACCTTTGTAAGTAGGAGGTGGAGCTACATTTGCAGGGAGGGAGAAATGGTTAAGAGCGAAAATTTGGCGCGCAGAGCTGTAAAACGTTTTTCTCCAGGTCACACCGCAGTCTGTGAATTTGTGCCACTTGGACCGATTATGGGACAGCTTGCAAACAAATTATCTGCAAACTAACGAAGTCTATTTTTAAAGATCCCTGTGCCTCGCAGCTCTAGGCGATGACATCAGAGAACCCGGAGTTCCACCTCCGAGCCAAGCCCCGTGGTGCTCGAAAACTACGATTCCCAGGAAGCATCGCGGCGTGGCGGCCCAGAGCTCCTCGCGCAGCCCTCTCCGGCGCGCCGAGGCCTCCGCCCCTGGAACTAGGAAGACGCCCAACACCCGGCCCGCCACGCCGCCCGGACCCGCGCGGGGCCTGCCGGGATTCGTAGTCTGCGAGCTGGGAGCGCTGGCTCCGGAATCTCAGCCGCCGTCTGGGGGCTGAGGCGGCGCTGAGACGCGTGCGCAGTGCGCGGGCGGACCGTCGTGGACGCCGCTCCGGGCAGCCGGGCGTCTGTAGGAGCCGGGGCCGCGGCGGCGCGGGTGCTCCGGGCCGAGGCCCCGGTAAAGTTTGGCGTGAGGGACGCAGCCGCGCTGGGGCGCGGTTGGGGGCCGGGGCGGGGCGCGAGGCGGCTGTGGCTGCGGGGCTTCGGGAGCGCGGCGCCCGCCGGGGCGAGCGGGGAGGCGTCCGCCTAGGGGCCGGAGGCGCGGGTGAGTGCTGGGCCAGCGCCCCCTCCGCGAACCTCCGCCCGGCGCGCTGCTGCACCTGGGGGCCGCCTGGCCCGCTCACCTGCCCGGGCTCGGGGCGGCGGGAGGGGCCGGCGTCTTCTTCCCGCCGGTCCGCGATTGTTTTCCCGATCTCAGCCCTCAGCCTTCGGCGGCACCCGGCGGGGAGGGCGGGAGGCCGACGGCGGTCGCGGGGCCAACGAGCTCCTCTGCGTCTCCGCCCCCCGAGAAATCCCGCTAGGGGCGCGGTGCGCGCCGCTGCCCGGGGATTCCCGGCGGTGCCGGTCGGAACGGCTCTCTCCAGGGCTGTGCCCGCCGGGCGTGCGGCGCCGGGCATCCTTTCCTGGTGTTTAAAACGTTTTGGCTTCAGGACTCGCCGAGGCCGAAGCCGGCTCCGCCTAGGGCCATGAAGTCGGGCGGTGTTAGCGATTTACCTTCGCACCTTCGGGGCAGGTGGCCAGAAGCAGGGTTGAAAGCGACTTGCCCAAGGTCACGCAGGTGGCACCGGAGAGGCGACCAGACCCAGGTCTTTCGACGCCGAGGCCAGCTGCCAACCGCAGAGCTTTGGGGCCGTCCTGAGCGGTTTGTGGTTTGTTTCAGATGCTTTCTATTGACCCTCCTGGAAAGAGAGGAAAGTGCTGTCATAATGAAAGCGGTCTTGTTGCTTACAGTGTTTACTGCCTTTGGCTGTGCCCCTGAGCAGAGCATCTACCGTGGTCTGGGGGTATGAATAATGAAACTCCTTCGCTCTCATTGGGGGCAGTGCAAGAAGAGGTTCAAGGAACACATAATCCAGGCAGTTTATGCGTTTTCCTAGTCTGTTTCACCTTCCAATTCTGCAATACTTGTTTTCTTATTTTACAATCGATTGCTGGCTGTTTTAATAAGATTTTCTTTGTCTTAATGAAGTCATTGCCCCTTGTGAATTAGTTTTCTAAATAGAAAATCTTATTTCCTGTGTGTTTAATGACTGGAACAAATAGCGCACTATGAAGTTGACACCATTGTCTTTTATCTTAGAACTCCTGATCAATTTGCTTTATTTCCCCAAGTACTCAGCTAGCACACTTTCTTTGTTAATTTGACGCCATTGAAACCATTTAGAGCAACGTTTGGGTAAGAGTTATATGATTGTTTTGTAAAACTATGTTTTTCTTCACAATCTGAAGAACTTGAAGACCCGTTATATTAAAAATAATTTAAGATTTATTCCGACCAAAAGCCTATTATTTTTCACGTTGACACACTTGTGGCAAGAGAAATATTTCCCCCAGTGGAGTTAAAGTTTTTTTTTTTTTTTAATCATTTTAGAGTACTGATAAATTTAAACAAGAGTATTTAAGGTTGACAGAATTTGAATTAATAAAGTTATTTTATAGTGCCATTAACCCTACACTGTATGGTTTCTCTTGTAGCGTATACCTGTATCAAGGTAGATAGCTGCGAATTTATACACCAGTGGATAACTTGTGTGACATTAAGAAAAAATATATAAATATATGTGTGTACATACACACCGCGTGCACGCGAACCTTCCAATCTTTCTCTTAATAAGTATTTTCATTGTTGCTTTGCGAGGGGGGAAAGTAGCAGGTTTGTGTCTTTTTTCCCCCCAGTTTTAGCAGTGTATCCACATAGGAAAGTTGGTGTGTAAATTTGAGTTTGTCATAGACTAGGAGAGACAGTGAAACAGGATAAGTATACAATTGTGAGGAAACTGCCATGAGTTCATAAGCAGGAAGGACCTTTTTAGAAGTGTTTAAGGATGTTAAGAATAGTGATGGAGTTTTTTTCTTTAAAAAGTCATTGTGGCCAATAGTTAGTATTGGTTGCTAACCTGTGGGATATAACAATATCGGCGACTCCTAGGAAGATACCTGGGAAAGGTGGAAACATTTTACATTTTTATGGGGACTTTTTCCCAAATATTTAATGGAGATTTTTAAAAAGTGGCTTTTTGACTTAAGCCTGGAAGTTCTTTACTGTTATTATTAGTCATGCTGCAGTTCCCAAAGTTGTTTTAATTGTGTGATAATTTGTAACTCAGGATGAAATTTAAGAAATAATTTATTAGCATAATTTAACTCATACTTTGACATTGATACGTCGCTTGATGTCAAGTCGTCATTCTTGTTTCAGTAACTTATTTGAGAGTGGGGAAGATAGTTTTCTGAATATAGTGTAGTAATTGTAACAATAATAACACTGCTTTTGTTAGAAAATTTTCAGTCTGATGGTACTAACTGCCTTAAAGTATTTCCTATTTGATTCCAACTGTGAGCTGAGGTAATATACATATAATTACTTTTTCCTCATACTGGAGCAATTTACTTTTGGTAATATTAAAATTTAATTTTCAAGATTAAAAAATCCTCTTTTAGATCTTCCGTGATACAATAAAATAACTTCAGTAGGAGATTAATATTAAGATTTGGTTTTAGGTTTTTTGACCATTTGTGAGTACATACACAGCATTTAAGAATTTATCAACACGGTATCCAAAAGGAAGGCTTTCAGAAAAGGCAGAAACTTGAAAGCTTTAGATGATTGTCTGTAGTGCTTAATTATTTTTAGAAACATAAAAATCTGGGATGTTTTTATGTAAACATGAAGCATGTTATTTGTTATAGCACTGGAACTCTCTTCCACTTAATGAGCAATATTTAACCATTTGACCATAAGTAACTTTTTTCCTTGTGGGTACTAATAAGGGATATGTGAGTTTGCTATTCCTAGAAGATGCTTAAGCAAACATATGTTTGCTATTTATTTTAGTAAAACTTTTAATTAGTCGGATTGATCTTATTCAGGAAGATGGGGTTTGGAGGATTTTACAAGCTTTCTTTGAACTGGGATTTTTGTAGAATATAAAAGAAAATTAGTAATTTAGGATTTTTTTAATTAAATAAGTTTTAGAGCAAAATATTGTTTCCTACATGGAACTCTTAACAGACTTGTTGATCTGATAGCTTTATTCTCCATTTGGGTTTTAGCCCCTTAGGCAGCCTAGCCTTTTATGGTTTAACCAGTGAACTCTAGATTCTGGGTTCAGGATTTGGTTTAACCTCTTGAAGGAAAAGACAATAACAGGCATTAGAATTGGAAGTGATCTCAGAAGGCTTCTAATGTAGCATCTTACCCAGTACAGTAAATGCCTCATGAGCACTTCCATGTCAGGTGTTCCATCCCATTATGAAGGGTGAAAATGCTGTTGTATATGTCATCAGGTTATTCAGCAGTCTGAGCTTAATGAAAACAAACATGAGTTTTCTTTTTCCCCATTCACTGCCTTTAACTATATTTTGTAGGCTCTTTATCTCGCACCCTGCTGTCCCCCATCCTCCATAACATGGGTAAATGATAGCTTTTCTATCATTTACAGTTATCAAAAAGCTCTGGCCTGGGCTCAGTGGCTCACACCTGTAATTCCAGCACTTCAGAGAGCAAAGGTAGGAGGATGGCTTGAGCCCAGGAGTTTGAGACCAGCCTGGACAACATGACAAAACCTTGTCTCTACAAAAAATAGAAAAATCAGCTGAGCGTGGTGGCACGTGCCTGCAGTCCCAGCTAGTTGGAATATTGTTGTGAGAGGATCCCTTGAGCTTGGGAGGCAGAGATTGCAGTGAACAGAGATTATGCTGCAGCACTCCAGCCTGGGTGACAGGAGAGTGAGACCCTGTCTCAAAAACAAACAAAAAAAACCAAAACTACTCCAGTGTATTCCAGTTTGAACTGTTAATCTCATATTCAATTTAAAGTTTTTTTTCCTTTTGCATGGTCAGGCCACTTACTTCCTGAAGCACTTGGGGTCCGGAGGGCTTGTGGTAAGCTCCTGGGATACCTCTTTCCTTTCACTCTTGAGGGATCTTCTTGGATACTAACTTGTCAAGAAGAGAAGTGGAAAAAGACAAGTGTTTGTTATCTGGTGCTCATTTGATTAACAGTGGCTGGCCATTGCAGTCCAGTGATAGGCAACCAAGCTGGCATTTTGGTGAGATCTTTCAGGGAGACTCCTGCTGCACAGTTTCTGGATATGAAATTTTCTGTAACTAAACCTTTTCCAACCTACACACCCATCTGCTTGCTCCCATCCTGTCAGTCTACCTACTGGTTATGTGAATGTGCGTGCGTCCTGGTGGAGATCTTTTCTCTTTGCAGCCAGATACTTTGATGATGGCAAAACAACTCCAGTCCAAGTACTCTATGGTTTCCATTCAACCCACTGGAAACTCACTTCCTTGTGATGCCAAATGGTGGCATACAGACCACTTAAGTCTGCCTTCTTTCCGAGCCCCGCCATTTCTCATCAGTTCTCTTTGTCCCCCTTTTCAAGTAGACATGCAGGGTCAGTCACTCAGTCTGCTGCATAAGCAGACGTGGAGCCGGAGAATGGATGCAAGTCTCTTCTAGGCCCTTCTGATCTTCATGGGTGATTTCTATTGGAGGCCCCTGCCACTGTTTTGGGTGAAGACCTTCTTCCTTTCCCTGTGTTCTCCCTGAAGACTTGGAAGACTTCTAGTTCTTTTCCTCTGTCAACTGCTCGTAGATAGTGGAAGGATGGTGCTGATTAGGGTGTCAGAGCCATGCCTGAGTCTACACATATTTGATCGTTGATGTCTATGTATCTTCAGTTTGTGTTTATCAGTGATTGTGGGGCAATAGGACTAGTCGTACTCGACATGTTTTAACAAATAATAATGAAGTCTTACGGGCCTGATGAGATCTCACTGTGCAGAATTCAATTTTTCTTAGCTTTTTCTTATATCACTCAAGATGTTTCTGTGTTTTGCTTTATTTTTTGGCCGACTTCCTGGTTCCTGACTGATGAAGTGTTAACTGTGATTATGTTAATTTATGACTGATTTGTAAGATCTAACTATATGTTAGAGTATGAGTAAAGCTGAAGGAGAAATTTGGGTGGGGAGAGCATGTTAATAATATAATTGTGTCATATAATTTTTACTAAGGATATAAATTCAAATGAAAATACAGTGTTTGAACCTTTTTCCTTCCATTATCTAAATAAACCAGTTAAATCTGGTAAATGATTCTTGTCTGATGAGGAAGAAACAACTTTTTATCTGGAAACTTAATGTTAATCTTTGATGCAGTGATTATGGGTTACTTAATACTTCATTCGACAAATCATTACTGAGGCTCTTCTGTGTGGCAACCACTGTTTTAGGCATTGAGGAAACAACAGTAAATAACAAAAACCAAAAAATCCCTGCTGTCAGAGAGCCTCCATTATAGTGTGGGGAAACAGACAAGCAGGTAAATAAGTAAACTGTATCATTTGTTAAATGTTAGTAAATGCTAAGGAGAAGAATAACATAGGGAGTGGAGGTACAAGTGGCAGAACAGTTTGGAGTATATGCAGTTTTAGATAAGATCTTAAAGGAAGTGTTCATTGAGAAAGTAACTGAGTTAAAAGTCCCTGTGTGGGAATCTTGTCTGGTGAGTTCAGTGGGCAAATGAATGAGGAGGTGGGTATTGGGATAGGGTAAGGGCAGGCGAGGCCTAGAGGTCTTTATAAGGGCTTTGGTTTTTAGGTTTTTACTTTGAATGAGATCCTATTGAAACAATGGTTGTCAGCCTTGGCTGAACATTAGAATTGTTGGGGAAGCTTTAAAAAAGTACTGATGGGGCCAGGCGTGGTGGCTCACGCCTATAATCCCAGCACTTTGGGAGGCCGAGGCAGATGGATCACAAGGTCAAGAGATCAAGACCATCCTGGTCAACATGGTGAAACCCCATCTCTACTAAAAATACAAAAAATTAGCTGGGCATGGTGGCGCGTGCCTGTAATCCCAGCTACTCAGGAGACTGAGGCAGGAGAATTGCCTGAACCCAGGAGGCGGTGGTTGCGGTAAGCCGAGATCGTGCCGTTGCACTCCAGCCTGGGTAACAAGAGTGAAACTCCATCTCAATTAAAAAAAAAAAAAAAAAGTACTGATGCCTGGATTCCATCCCAGTTTCTGATTTAATTGTTCAGTGGTGGTGGGGGGGGCGGTGTTTTAACCTAGGCATCAGGAATTTTTAAAACTCCCAGGTAATTCTAATAAGTGGACATCTATTGCATTGAAGAGTTTTGAGCAGAGGGAGGTATTACATAGTATTGAGCAGTATGACCGTAGAGCCAGACTCCTCTAGTTTGACTGCTGGCACTGCCGCTTCCTAAGCAGGTGATCTTGAGCAAGTGCCTTAGTTTTGTCATCTGTAAAATTGTTCTAAGGATTAAATCAACTAATATTTAGGAATTTAGAAAAGTGCTTTATGAGTAGTAATATGTGTGTTTATTGAGTGAACACCTGAATAATTGTTGTAATGGGATCTCTTTGACTGCTGTGTTGAGAACAGATTGAAATGCGGCAAGGGCTGGAGCAAGGAGAGCCCCTTGGCAATAATCCTGGTGGGAGGTGACAGTTGCTTGAACCAGAGTGGCAGCAAGTGGTAAAAAGTAGGATTCTGGTTTTAATCTGAAGATGAAGATAACAGGATTTGCTGATGGATTGGACATGGGGGTAGGATATGGTTTGGATTTGTGTCCCCACTTAAATCTCATGTCAAATTGTAATTCCCAGTGTTGGAGGAGGGGCCTCGTGGGAGGTGATAGTGAGCAAATTCTCATGAGATCTGGTTGTTTTAAAAGTGTGTACCTCTCTTCTCTCTCTCTTCTTCCTGCTCCAGCCACATAAGAGGTGACTCCTTCCTCTTCACCTTCCACCATGATTGTAAGTTTCCTGAGGTCTCCCCAGTCATGCTTCCTGTACAGACTGTGGAACTGTGAACTAACTAAGCCTCTTTTCTTTTTAAATTACCCAGTCTTAGGTAGTTCTTTAGAGCAGTGCAAGAACAGACTACTACAGGGTGAGAAAAACTTAAGTGTGACTTCAATATATTTTGTCCGAACAACTGGAAGAAGGGAGTGGCTCTTCACTGAGCTAGGGAAGGCTGGATCAGGTTTCTGAAGGGAATGTCTGGAGCTCAGTTAAGTTTGAGATGGCTTGTTAGATAAGTGGAACCATAGGATAGGCACTTATATACATGGGTCTGGAGGTCAACAGTGTTCAAGGCTGGAGATACCAGTCTGGAAGTCATCAATATTTAGACCGGTGAGAATGAGTAAGCTCACCAAGATACTGAGTATATGTCTGAGTATATGATCCACAGACCACTCTCTGGGATACTCCCAACAGTAGAGGTCTGGGAGGTAAAATTTCCTTAGGGTTTTTAATGTGCTCTAGAATGAAAGACAACTGTATTGTTTATTTTTAAAAAAACAGCTTTACTGAGATATAATTCATACCATATAATTCACTTATTTAAAATGTACGATTCAGTGCGTTCACAGTTGTATGGATAATACCACAATCAATTTTAGAATATTTGTATCACCTCCAAAGAAATCCTGTACCCTCCCATCCTTAGACAACAACTCATTTATCCCATTTAGACAACAACTCATTTATCACGTACCTAGGCAACTAGTAGTCCATATTTATGGATTTGCCCATTCTGGATATTTCATGTCAGTGGAATTATACAATACTTAGTTTGTTTAGAGAGAAGTGGAATTTGTTAGTACCTGGATTCTCGTTTCAAGAGATAACAAGTTACTTGGTAAAGGTGGGGGCTGTAAGATCTCTCTAATGTGAAGAGAGGTGTATTTCCTGTTTGTAATTAGTAACAAAACTGTGGGGTGATATTTTGTGACTATGAATATTGTTTCCTAACAACATTTCATCTAGTTGTTTTAGTGTTCATTGAAGATGGCTTGTATAAATCAGTGAGAGATTGGGATTACAAAGTGGTGATTTTCTATTACTATCATATTTTCAGAGATTATGTAGTTCATAGTATTTCTAATTCAGACGCATTGTACACAGTTTGTTCTTCTGTTTTGTGTTTGTACCTCTTTTCTCTCATTGTGAAAGTCTTGGTTCCTAATAACAAAATAAATATTTTATTTTAAATACAATTAATCATATCAACATATTCACATTATCCTATCATGTATATTATAATGGTCTGGAAGTCCTGTCTTACCTAAAATGTTTCAGATTACAGTACCAAGTAGGAATGCTGGATCATAGGATAAAAGCATATATGATTTTGTTAAATAGTACCAGATTCACCCAATAGGTTTTTTACCATTTTGCATTCTTGCCAGCAGTTAAAAGAGTTTCTGTTTTCTTACAGTCTCATCAGTATGGTGTGTTGTCAGGCTTTTGAATTTTTGCCAGTCTAATAGATGATAATGGTGTATCTCTGTTGTATAAATTAAAACAACTTTCTTTTATTATGGAGAATTGTGAACATCCACAAAAATAGAATAGTGTAACTAATGAACATCATCATTTAGCCCCAACAACTGCCAACCCAACCACCAATGCCTCATCTGTTTATTCCCTTCTCTCAAATTATTTTGAATCAAATCCCAGGTAACTCAGCTCAACTCAACCTCACCTCACCTCACCTCACATCTTTTTTTTTTTTTTTTGACCGGGTCTTGCTTTATTGCCCAGGGTGGAGTACAGTGGCACTGTCATAGTTTACTGCAGCCTCAATCTCCCAGGCTGAAGTGATTATTCCACCTTAGCCTCCCAAGTAGTTGGGACTACAGGCGCACACTACTATGCCTGGATAATTTTTTTTTTTTTTTTTTGGTAGAGAGAATGTCTCTTCATATTGCAGGCCTGAACTCCTGAGCTCAAGCGATCCTCCTGCCTCAGCCTCCCAAAGTGCTGGGATTACAGTTGTGAGCCACCATGCCTGGCCCCAAATAAGTAACATTTTATTTATATCAGTAATCTCTAAATGAAAAGGACTCCTTTTTGGGGTAACAACCACAATACCATTATCACACCAAAAATAATGTGTCTATTTTCTTAATATCAGGCAGTATTCAAATTTTCAATTTTCTTAAATATATCAGTTTTTTTTTTAAAGAAACAGGATTTAAATAAAATCCACATGTCGTGATTGGTCCAGATGTCTTTTTTTTTTTTTTAATTTTTATTGCATTATAGGTTTTGGGGTACATGTGCAGAACGTGCAAGATAGTTGCATAGGTACACACATGGCAGTGTGTTTTGCTGCCTTCCTCCCCTTCACCCACACTTGGCATTCATCCCCAGGCTATCCCTCCCCAGCCCCCCCCGCTGTCCCTCCCCCATTCCCCCCAATAGACCCCAGTGTGTAGTAGACCCCCCCCCGTGTCCATGTGTTCTCATTTTTCTCACTCACCTACGAGTGAGTATATGTGGTATTTCTTTTTCTGTTCTTGTGTCAGTTTGCTGAGAATGATGTTCTCCAGATTCATCCATGTCCTTACAAAGGACACAAACTCATCATTTTTGATTGCTGAATAATATTCCATGGTGTATATGTGCCACATTTTCCCAGTCCAGTCTATCATCGTTGGGCATTTGGGTTGGTTCCAGTTCTTTGCTATTGTAAACAGTGCTGCAATGAACATTCGTGTGCATGTTTCCTTATAGTAGAACGATTTATAGTCCTTTGGATATATACCCAGTAATGGGATTGCTGGGTCAAATGGAATTTCTATTTCTAGGTCCTTGAGGAATTGCCACACTGTCTTCCACAATGGTTGAACTAATTTACACTCCCACCAACAGTGTAAGAGTGTTCCTCTTTCTCCACATCCTCTCCAGCATCTGCTGTCTCCAGATTTTTTAATGATCGCCATTCTAACTGGCGTGAGATGGTATCTCAATGTGGTTTTGATTTGCATCTCTCTAATGACCAGTGATGATGAACAATTTTTCATATGTTTGTTGGCCTCATGTATGTCTTCTTTTGTAAAGTATCTGTTCATATCCTTTGCCCATTTTTGAATGGGCTTGTTTGTTTTTTTCCTGTAAATCTGTTTGAGTTCTTTGTAAATTCTGGATATCAGCCCTTTGTCAGATGTGTAAACTGCAAAGGTCCAGATGTCTTTTAAAGCCTTTTTTAATTTATAGGTTGCTCCTCTAGTTCCTTTTCTTCTTCTGCTTTTGAATTTAATTTTAATGAAACCAGTTATCTTTCCTGAGCCATTTCTTACAGTACAGACTTTGCTATTTGAATTCCTGTGGTGGCTTTTCTCATGTTTTTCCTGTTCTTGCGATGTCATTGGCAATGGCTATGTCTCGATATGGGATTACGAGTGATACTGCATATCTTTTCATATATTTAAGGGCCAAAATGAGGAATTTTTATATCTTTATTGGTACAATGTTCATGTCTTTTACTTATTTTTCTATTGAACGTTTGATATATTTCCCTTGACATTTTTACAAGCTCTTTAAATGTTAGGGAAATTAGCCCATTGTCTATGATATAAGTTGCAAATATTTTCTGCTGGCCTTGACTTGGCTTATCGAGTTTTTGGTATGGAAAACTTTTAAAAAACTTTATTTGTAGTCATTTATAAATGAGTTTTTAAAATTGTTACTGGGCTGGGTGTGGTGGCTCACACCTGTAATCCCAGCACTTTGGGAGGCTGAGGTGGGTGGATCATTTGAGATCAGGAGTTCCAGACCAGCCTGGCCAACATGCTGAAACTCTATCCCTACCAAAAATACAAAAATTAGCCAGGCAGTAGTGGTGTGTGCTGCTAATCCCAGCTGCTTGGGAGACTGAGGCAGGAGAATGGCTTGAGCCTGTGAGGTGAAGGTTGTGGAGAGCCAAGATCGTGCAACTGCACTGCAGTCGGCAACAGAGTGAGACCCTTTTTCAAAAAACAAAATTGTTACTGGATTTTTAATTAACTTTTTGAAATTATATTGAGTAAACTTCATCTCTTTAAAATGTATAATTTGATGAGTTTTAACCATGTCTACAATCACATTAAGATACAGATCATTCCCATAACTCTGAGAAGTATCCTCATGCCAGTTAAAGTCCTTCTCGTCTCCCCCAGCTCCAAGCAACTACTGATTTGCATTCTGCCCCTATAGATTGGTTTGCAGTTTTCAGAATTTTACGGAAATGGAATTATACAGGCTGTATCCTTTTATGTCTTTCATTTTTTTCACTTAGTATTATGATTTTGAGATTCACCCATATTGTTGGATCTGTCAGTAGCTCCTGTTTACTGGAGAGCAGTATTCATTGTATAGGTTACCACATTTTATTTACCTGCTTGTTGATGGACATTTGGGTTGTTTCTAGTTGGAATCTTCTCAGTAAAGCCACCATAAACATTTGTCCATTAATATGCGCATATATGCTTTCATTTCTTGTGGGTAAATAACCTAGGAATGGAGTGACTGGTTCATAGTATAGGTATATGTTTGGTTTTGTTGCTAGCACTTTTCCCACAGTAGTTGTCCCCTTTACATTTCTATGATCAGTGTAAAAATTCTGATGTTCCACGTCTTTGATGAATTTGGTGTTGACAGTCTGTTTAATTTTAGCTCCTCTGTTGAGTGCATATGGTATCTTTTTTTAACTCAAGATTGTTGAGATCTAATTTTACCCATTTTAGTGTAAAATTCTGTAAGTTTTGACATATGCATACAACTGTGTAACCACCATCACAATTGAAATGTACAATAATTTTAGTACCAAAAACAATTCTTTTGTGTTCCTTTGTAGTCATTCCATCCCCCATCCAGCAACTCTGATCTGTTTTCTATCACTGTTTTGTTTTTTGTTGTTAGTTTTTTTTTTTTTTTTTTTTTTTTACTTTGCAGGCAGTTAAGTTCATTGTTTGTGGCATGCAGGCTTATAGTTTTCACGAATGCATAGTCATGTATCCTACCATGAAGATATAGAACAGTTTTATCACCCCCCTCCCCCACCCCACCCCACCCCAAATTACTCTCTTAAGTCATCTCTCTCCTCTACCCACTGATCTGTTCTATGTCCCATACGCTTTTTGGTCTGGCTTCTTTCACATACCAAAATACATTGAAATTTATTAGTTGCACATGTATCAGTAGTTTGCTCCTTTATTTTGCTAAGTAATATTTTATTGTGTTGGATGTACCACAGTTTGTTTATTCATATACCAGTTGAAGGACATTTGGGTTGTTCCTGTTTTTTTTTTGTTTTTTTTTTTGTTGTTGTTGTTCAATTATGAATAATACTTCTATAAACATTTGTATCAACTGAAGGGTTATGCTTACATCAAATACTGGATACAAATACTAGGAGTGGGACTGCTGGGTGTACTCCAAGTATGTGTTTAACTATAAAAACTGCCAAACTGTTCTCCAAAGTTGCTGTGTCATTTTGCATTCCCCCACCAGCAACGTATTAGAATTCACTTATTTCACATCTTTGACAGCATTTAGTATTGTCAGGGTTTTGTTTTGTTTTGTTTTTTAAGACATTTTAGTAGGTGTGTTATAGTATCTCATGATTTTTATTTGCACTTTCCTGACTAATTATGGTGAGCATCTATTTGTGTGCTTATTTATTATTTTCATATCTTTGTCAGCTTGTGTGTTCCAAGCTTTTTGACCATTTTCTTATTTGGTTGTCTTATAATTGAATTGTAATAATTACCTTCCTGTTCTAGGGTATCAGTTGTCTAGATACATACATATGAATATTTTCTCTAATTTTGTGGCTTGTCTTTTCTTTATGGTGTCTTTTGAAGGGCAGTTTTAAAGTTTGATTACATTGCGAATATATTAACTATTGTATGGTTCAGGCTTTTTGTGTCTTATCTAAGAAATATTTGTCTACCCTTAAGGTCATGAAGACTTGGTCCTATATTTTGTTCTAGAAGCTTTATCATTTTAGCTTTTACATTGGGTCAGTGATCCATTTAGAGTTAGTTTTTTTCCACAGTCAATTATTCCAGTCTCATTTTTTTGGAAAGACTGTCCTTTCTCTACAAAATTGCCTTGGCACCTTGGTTGAAAATTAACTGTTCTCCTGTTTACTAGAAGAATTTGTAAAAGATTGGTGTTATTTTTTTCCTTGAGGGATTGGTAGAACTTACATATGAACTATTCTAGGCTCGGACTTTTCTTTTTGGGGTTTTAGTAATGAATTCATTTGCTTTGGTAGAAGTAGGTACTTCAGGTTTTCTTTTTCATCTTGTGCCAGTTTTTTCAAAGTTGTGTTTTTTCAGAGAATTTGCTGACTTTTAAATTGTCAAATTTGTTTGCATGAATTCTTATTACCCATTTAATATCTTTAGGGTGTGAAGTGATAATCTCTCTGTACTTCCTAATATTGGTGATTTGCTTTCTCTCTTTTGCTTGGTCCATATAGCTATAGATTTATCAATTTGATCTTTGCAAAGACACAGCTTTTGGTTTTAATTTTCTTTATTGTTTGTTTTCAATTTCATTAGTTTCTTTTCTGATATTTATTATTTCCTTTCTACTTTGGGTTTACTTTACCTTCTTTTTCTAGCTTTTTAAGGTGGAGTTTTAGATCATTGATTTTAGACCCTCTTTTCTTTTCTTTTTTTTTTTTTTTTTGAGACTGCGTTTTGCTCTTGTTACCCAGGCTGGAGTGCAATGGCGCGATCTTGGCTCACCGCAACCTCCGCCTCCTGGGTCCAGGCAATTCTCCTGCCTCAGCCTCCCGAGTAGCTGGGACTACAGGCACGTACCACCATGCCCAGCTAATTTTTGTGTTTTTAGTAGAGATGGGGTTTAACCATGTCGACCAGGATGGTCTTGATCTCACCTCATGATCCACCCGCCTCAGCCTCCCAAAGTGCTGGGATTACAGGCGTGAGCCACCGTGCCCGGCCCTAGACCCTCTTTTCTAATAAAAGCATCTTAAAACCTTTAGCTGTGTACCACAAATTTTGACTTTTTAAAATTTTCATTTAGTTAAGAATGTTTTATAATTTCCCTTTTGATTTCTTCTTTTACTTATATTTTATTTAAAAGTGTATTTTAATTTTCAAGTTGTTATTCAGGTGATAATTTCATCTATAGCACTAAAAACCAATGAAAATTTTGACATATTTATAGAATTCTTGAATGCTCTGTATATT